>CM042834.1:263541698-264244198 GCA_023653725.1 Bungarus multicinctus
GAGACTGTCTGTGAATTAGAATAGAGGGGTAATCGTAGTTATTCCTCTCATGGGGTGCTATTCCTACGTGTTCACTAGCTGTACTTGCAGCCATTTATCCTGACTTTTGCCTTTCACAAAGTTGGCACACTAGAGGAAAGGAGAAAGGCAGAGACAAGGAGCAAAAAGAATTTGGGCATTCTAGTGCTTGAAGACTGGTGATGTTTCCACAGAAATTAGCACAAGGAAAGGCTGAGGGAAGACATGACAGGGAAAAAACCTGGGAGAGGGAATGAGGAGTGAAACCAAGCTAGCTTCACATGCAGCTGTGGAAAAAGATAAAGTTCTCCTGGTCTGAGGATCCTGCTGGATGTCCGCTGCAGAAGGACTCTCATGGACCATCCTCGGTGGGACTCCTATGAGTTGGCCCTGCAGAAAATGATGGTCCTCTAAATTCAGAGGCAGCAGAGAATGGGCAACATTTCTTGGAGGGCTCCGGCAAAGTAGAAGGATGGGTTTGAAGGAGGAAATCACCAACTTAAAAGGGTAGTTTCTATATAAGCTGCATTGGCTTTTCCTTCTGCAGTGTTGTGCATCCATAACTCACATCTTTGGCATTGCTGTTCTATAACTTCCTTCCTTCCTTCCTTCCTTCCTTCCTTCCTTCCTTCCTTCCTTCCTTCCTTCCTTCCTTCCTTCCTTCCTTCCATCCATCCATCCTCTCCATTCCTTCCCCTCCCTCGTTCTTTCTTTCTTCTCTCTCCCCCTTCCTTCTTCCCTCCCTCCTCCTTCCTTCTCTCCTCTTTCTTCTCTCTCTCCCCTCCCTCCTTCCTTCCTCCTCCCTCTTCCTTCCTTCCTTCTTTCCTGTCCTCCTCCCCTCCTCGCAGCTCCATCCCTCCCTCCCTCTTTTTTTTCTTTCTTTCTTTATTTCTTCTTCTTTTCTTTCTTTTCTTTCTTTCTTTTCTTTCCTTCTTTGTCTTTCTTTTTCTTCATCCTACTTCATTCCTTCCTTCCTTCCTTCCTTCCTTCCTTCTCCCTCCTTCCCCTTCCTTCCTTCTAAAATCCCCCCCCCCATCTTACCACAGGGTAATTCTGGGCCCCTTACAATCTCAAAAAAGAAAAAAACTATACCAGACATAAATAAAATACTACAAACACCCAAATACTATACCCCAATTAAAAGACGGGGAGGTGGGAATAGGATGAGGTGGAAGGTGGTGGGATCTGTTTGTTATTAATCTATCAACCAACCCCCATAGGAAACCTCTCCATTGGGGCTTCAAACTAACTTGCAGAACCAGGTTTTTAGGCCCTTACAAAAGTTCAGGAAAGTTGGGACCGACCTCACACCAGTGTGTGTGTGTGTGTTTAGAGGGCATGTGCAACAGCAGAGAAGGCTCTTTCTCCTGGACCCTGTCAGCTGGAATACTCTGGATGATGGGGCCTGCAGCATGCCTCCTCCGCCGGCATGGGTAGGACAGGCCAATCCCATTGGGATGAGATAGTCTCTCAAATAGCTTGGATCCATAGCTGTGTCTAGCGGTGGTTAACAGTACTTATTTGTTTTCTCTCTTTAGCTTCTTCCTCTGACTCCTAACACACCCTTACTCCAAAGTTAGACATTCTTCCTTTGTTCAGCCTACTATTACTGTCAGTCATCTCATCTTGGCTAGCTAGCAAAGAAAGACTATCAAGGCCAAAGAGCATAGCTTGCTGAGCAAATTGGCTAGACAAAGCTGAATCTATTACCTATCACATCTTCTTATAACAGTAACTTGTTGCTTGTATCTTCCAATTTAAATTGTTTAATTAGTATCCTAGTATGATTTACTGTATGTTGATTGCTTATTTGGTATCCATGACTATCACTAAGTGTTGTATCTAATGTTTTATGATGAATGTATTTTTACAATGACTATGATAACAATCTATCACTATTGTTGTATGTACACTGATAACTTCTGCACCAAAGACAAATTCCTTGTGTGTCTAATCACTCTTGGCCAATAAAGAATTCTAAATGTTGCCTGTATAAGAGGATAAGAGACAGATATCTTGGTCTTTATATCAGACAAATGACCCATTGGGTTACCCACGTCAAAATAACTTACCTTATGTCCAGCCAGAATTTGAAAATAACATTTAAAGTAGCACAATATTTAAACAAAATGATTCGGTTGAGATCTGCATATGTGGGATTGATTGGGGTAGAATGTAAGGCGACTCCGAAATATAATGCTATTACATTTTATCTATATCTTAAATTATTGTACATTATTACGATTTTATTTTGGATTGTATTTTATTACTATTTTATCTTAAATCATATTTTGTCTAGATTCCATTTTAAATTGTGTTTCATCAACTTTCATTTTAAGTAGTATTTTATCAAATTTCATTTTGAATTGCTTTTATTAAATCTTAGTAACAATTTGTTGCTGGAACTTTGCACTTTGATATGGCCCAAGGGCTAATCAATAAAAACTTACTAGTGTGAATTCTAAATATTCTAAATAGCAATAGCACTCAGACATATACTGCTTTACAGTGCTTTACAGTCCTCTCTAAGCGGTTTGCAGAGTTAGCATATTGTCCCAAACAACCTGGGTCTTCGTTTTACAGACTTCAGAAGGATGGAAGGCTGAATCAACCTTGAGCCTGGTGAGATTGAAACTGCCAAATTGCAGGCAGCCAGCAGTCAGCAGAAGTAGCCTGCAGTACTGCACTCTAATCGTTGTGCCACCAATATTCCATGATGTGACTTTGGAACTGCCGGCGGCTCTCACAGGATGGCCCAATGTGTGGTTCTGATTCCACTGAGACTAGCCCCCTTTATCCTACCCCATAGCTCCCTCCCCCTATTTCTTATGGCAGATCGGTATGTAGCAAAACCAAACTGGTGGGGCAGCATGGCAGTTCTGACAATTATATTATGCACTGAATAACTTTTTATCTGGATCCTCAGCTTTCTACCTTATAGAAATATCCTTACATTGCCTGGATGCTGCTTAAAAATAAATCTCATTCATCAGTTTTGGCATCCTCTGCCTCCCAAACACTTCTAAAATATGGCTCTGTGTAATATGCCATATGGAAAGATAAAAATAAAAGTTCTGTAAACAGCAATGTATAGCACTTCTATGTATTAATCTTTTGTTGTTGTTGTTGTTGTTTATTTGTTTTACCAAGTACATTTACAGTCTTGGCATGCAAATAATCCAAGTTGTTTTTGTAATAAATCAAGAAAAATAAATATTACTAAGATCTTATCCGTGATAAAAAGTGTTAGCGTTTTAAAGGCTTTCAGTTCTTTTAAGCTATAATGCAATGGGAGTGGTGGGAAGAATTAAATTATCTAACATTTAGATGGGTGGATTCATCTAAATCCAATACATTCCATGCCTTTCTTTTTTTTTTTTTAGGTTTCCACTCTAATGTTGGATCTTCATAACTTTTATTTAAAAATAAAACCAAGAGCTTTTTAAAAATTCTTTTAAAGAGTAGTACAGGTTGCCCTTGGTTAATTAGGATTGGAAACCCTATCATTAAGCAACATGGTTATAAGTTGAAAAACCATGTGTTTAATGATCCCAATTCTTGTAATCCTGGTTGCTATTATTAAGCAAGAATCTCACATATTCCAAAAGTGAATTGACTTCCCTTCCCATCCCTCCCCCTGCCCTCCCCATAAATTTTGTTCGTCACTATAAAGCTAGAGCAACACCCCATGCCCCAAATCTACTCCCATAGCCTTGTGGTGGACTTCTTTTATTTCTCTATATTTCCCTATTTGAACAGTACAAGAACTGATATTCCTTCTTCTTCTGCTTCTTTTCATCTCAACATGGACTAGTTATTACATCCTTGCAAAATCTCATGTAGGCATCTGCCTTGGTTTATGTTCCACACTCCCTAAATTCAGATAGGCAGCCTGTCAGAGGTTAATCTTGTTGATTCCAGGGCTCTCTATTAGGTAAACTATTTCTGATCTTTGATAGGTTCTGAAAAGGTGTTCAAGGCTTTGCTTTATAAAGTGATTCATATTGGGTTTTTAAAATTTATGTTATTTATCCAATTTTGGTGCCACCTGACTCCTTGATAGTTCTGGGCAGTTTATGTATAAAAGAAAAAACAATACATATAAAAAGAAATCACAGCCAACCCGAAGAACAATAAACCAAGCATAACTAAAGGAGGATCTACAACTGTACTATCTCAAGGCCTGGGAGAACAACCAGAGTTTTAGAAATTCATAGGCTCATAGGGCTGGCAGGGACTTTAGATGTCTTCCCTACCCAAGGCAGGAGACCTTGTATCATTCTAGACAAATGGTTCTTTTCTTGAAAATCTCCAGCAGTGTAGCACTTACAAATCAAGTCCTAGGACTCTACTCAAAGGGAATAAAGATTAAGATTGTTAAAAGTAAAGTGCAGGAATATAAAGTGAGGTTATTTGGTCAAAGTTAAAAATGTATATTGTATTTTGTTCCTAGTAATTCTTAATGGATTTTTTTTGGACTATTAACAAATGAGGATGTTATAAAAAGTCGTTTATAAGACAATAGGGGAAGGAGCATTCCTTTGTTGTATTTTTAAGAGATGAATTTACTGTGTTAAAAATAAAGGAAAGGAATATAAACTAGTTTATTTGATTAAGGTTGAAATATATAGATTATTGTTTCTTATCACAATAGATTCTTCTTGACTAGAGTTAAATGACGAGATTTTAAGGATCTGTTTAAATATGAGATGAGACATTGGATGAAGAGTATTTTGATTGCAGTATTAGATAATAAGCTATTGCAATTGTTTGTATTTATCATGATGAAGGTGGAAGTTGTTTATATAGCATTTTTCATATACACACACATACATTTAGTATTTTTTAACTTTTTTTCATTCTACTCTTCTATATTTTTCTTAGTTTCTATTAGTTTTTTTTATCTCTGCAATTGTAAACTTTAATAAAACTACTATTTAAAAAACCTATAGCACAGCTTCAAAGTGATTTTCTTCAGCTGTGCTAAATCTTCCCAAGGTTGCAGAGGCCGTGTAGATGGTGGAGATTCAAATGGGTGCATTGGGGAATTCTCAGAACTTAAAAAATGATTGCAAATGAGCTTCTCAATTTTTGGAAAAATTATTGCAGGATGATGTCGATAGGTTTTTCCCAGGGAACGGGGTGGGGGTGGGGGTGGGGAATGGTTCTTGAAAAGATGAGGTAAGTGCATCTATAAAACTCAGGTTTCTTGGCCTCCCCACCACCCCCTTTCTAGGTGCTTTGATAGGAAGAATAGATTTTAACTTCAAATAAACACGGGAGTAGTTTTTCCCATTGGTGCTTCAACCAGAGGCATTGTGTTTGATGTTGGGTGTTCTTTGTTACCTGAATGGTTCTGCAGATGTAAAACATTGCTTTATGTGTGATTTACCTAGTCAGAAGGATGTGTGTTTTAGCACGTAGCGCTTCCACAGCAGTGTATTGAGGCTGGCTGGCTGATCGTTTTTGCATTCCATGTTCAGCTTGAACCTAAAAACCTTCCCTTATGGATTCTTGCATTATTCAACAGGAAGCAAGAGGAGCGGGTGCAACAGGTACGGAAAAAACTGGAGGAGGCACTGATGGCAGACATCTTGTCCCGGGCTACGGATGCAGCAGAAGTAGATGAGGTTGAAATGGACAATGGAGAAGAGGCATAAGAATTAAATCAGGTACAGTCCAAGCTTATGGGAAAAAAGTGCAGTAGAATGATCTCTCTCTCTCTTTCCCTCCTCTTCTTTCTCTCTCTTTCTCTCTCCCCCTCTCTTTCTCTGTTTCTCTCTCTCTCTCTCTGTTTCTCTTTCTCTTGTCTCTTTCTCTCTCTTTTCTCTTTTTCTCTCTTTCTTCTCTCTCTTTCTCTCTCTGTTTCTCTCTCTCCTCTCTCTGTTTCTCTCTCTCTGTTTCTCTTTCTCCTCTCTCTTTTTCTCTCTTCTCTCTCTCTATTTTCTCTCTCTCTCTGTTTTTCTCCCTCTCCTGTCTCCCTGTTTCTCTCTCCTCTCTCTCTCACACACACACATCTCCTTAATACACCCTTCTCCCTCCCTCCCTTCTTTCCTTTCTTCCTCCCTCCCTCCCTCCTTTCCTCCATAATCTGCATCTATCCATCTCTCTCTCTATTTCTCTCTCTCTCTCTCTCTGTTTCTCTCTCTCCTGTCTCCCTATTTCTCTTTTTCTCCTCTCTCTCTCTCTCTCTCTCTCACACACACACATCTCCTTAATACACCCTTCTCCCTCCCTCCCTTCTTTCCCTCCTCCCTCCCTCCCTCCCTCCCTCCCTCCTTTCCTCCATAATCTGCATCTATCCATCTCTCATATGTCCACCAACCTGACAAACAAGTGACTGGGTAGCTTACAACAAATCTTTCCCTTAATGTTTTGAATTCTATGTAGTGGGGAAAGGCAAGGAATTAAACTATATTTCTGAGGCGTTTGCAAAATTCTGGGTTGGAAAAATCCTTCTTCAGAATGCTTAGCAACAATGCATTTAAAATTGAACCCTAAACAGAAACAGGGCTCGGTTCGTCTCTCCCCTACTTAAAAAGTTTTTAAAAAAAAATCTATATAACAGTTTAAAAAGGAGATAAATCCCAGGGAATGCTTTATTGTAGCGGCCCGAGAAGGTAGAGAAAAATACCATTATGATGTATGATGGACTCAGACAGATTCCTTTGACTAAGCTCCTATTTAGTCCGAAGCCTCTAATGTTTACAGACCCTGCTGTCCATCACAATGGCTACCAATTCTCAAGAATTCCCTTTGAGCTCTTCCCCAGGGTAGCCTATCTGCTCATCCACTTATTTATCTGCAGGCAGTGTCTCATTTCTTGCACCAGACAAGAGGCAGATGGGATTCCTTTCCAATTTTTCCCCTCCCTCCTTCCAATTTCTGTAAGAAATAACAGGAACTTAAGGCAGTGACAGCTCAATCTTTCCGCGTGCGCCCATTGAGTTCCGTTGGACTAATTTTCAGCTGAACAAGGAAGAGAAGAATGATGAGAAGTGGATTTCTGTAGAAAATTGAGGCTCTTGGCAAGTTCAGTTAAACTATTACAGCCATCTTGAGACTTCAGCGTATAGGGAAACTTGTGTTAAGCTTTCTGGGGATTGCTGGGTTGTAGCTTTTGACTTGGAAAGAACAATTATACATCATTTAAAACATCATCATTCATTTTCTTTCCTCTTCATTTTTTTTTTACAGGTACTTTAAAAAAAAGAGAAAGAGACTCCCAGATAAATATTTCTGGAAATTGGAAGCGCTTTTATGTTTTCCGTTGGTCTTTTGTGATAGAAGAAGACCTCTGCACATTTATATAGCTTTCTAATAGCATTAAAAACCAATGCCCTTTTTCGGCTCTTATTATTATTATTTTATTATCCTATTTTTGATGTACATATCTTGTTAAGAAAAGAAAGAAAAAAAGGGAAAAAAGAAAGAAAGAAAAGACCCTACTCTTTATTATTTTGTGTCTTACAACTTCAAAAGTCTCCTTTTATTTGTTTGGCGATGTTGAATGGCTCCTGAAGACTGAAGCTGAGCTTTTTCGATGCCAAGTTGGCAATTCTGTAGAGACCTGGCAAGCACTAAATAATGAGCATTTCTTCCTTTTTATGTGTGCGGGTTTTTATTTTTTTGCAAGAATAGATCAGGAAAACAGATTGTTTCCCAGTTTAAAAAAAACAAACAAAGAAAATAAATTGTGTCATGATTTCTTGTACATATATTATATAAAAGATTTTTTTTTATACTGGAACTGAATGGGAAAAAAACATCTGTAAATTGACCCATCATCATTCTCTAAAGAGAAATAAATACTTTTATTCAGAGCAATTACACTTTTTAGAATAATGTACTATAATTTAAGGCAAGGCTCTTATCTCTATTACTGAGCATTAGGCAGAGATAATATTGTTCAGTGAAAATAGCAAAATACCGAATGTCAAGCTGCTAAAGCCTTTGTTAAGTTTATTGGGAAATTTATTTGCACTCTAACCCAATTACGGAAGCACTTCAACGAGTGTGCAATTTTCCCACATCGGATTTGGAGCCTCCGTCCTCCTTTTTGTAAAATGGGGAAATCATGACCTACCTCACAGGGTTGTTGTGAGGATGAGCTTAATAAAAAAAATGGAAAGTATTTTTTCAATGAAATGGCATTCCCAAATGAATAGAAATGGATACACCAAAGATGAGTGACGATGATTACCTGTATGATAATAAGATGACTTGTTTGAGCAGAAGGTTGGAATAGAATTCCAAGGTCCTTTCCAGTCCTATTGTTCTATGCTTTATGTGTGTTTTGATTAGAATTTCTCACCATTTTACAAACCATTGTTTAGTGCTTAAAGGTAAAGGTTCCCCTCGCACATACGTGCTAGTTGTTTCCGAAGAGCCAGCGCTGTCCGAAGACGTCTCTGTGGTCATGTGGCCAGCATGACTAAACACTGAAGGGTCATGGAACGCTGTTACCTTCCCACCGACATCCCTATTTTTCTACTTGCATTTTTTACATGCTTTCAAACTGCTAGGTTGGCAGAAGCTGGGACAAATTAACAGAGAACAGATAACAGATAATCAGAGTTGGAAGGGACCTTGTAGGTCATCTAGTCCAACCCCCCATCCAAGCAGGAGACTTTACACCATTTCTGTCAAATGGCAGTCTAATCGCTTCTTGAAAGTCTCAAGTGATGGTGCTCCCACAACTTCTGAGGGTAACTTCTGTTCCATTGGTTGATTGTTCTCGCTGTCAGAAAGTTTCTCCTTATTTCCAGGTTAAATCTCTCCTTGTTCAGTTTCTATCCATTATTCTTTGTCTGACCTACAGGGGCTTTAGAAAATAGCTTGACCCCTTCCTCTCTGTGGCAGTCCCTCAGATATTGGAAGACTGCTATCATGTCTCCCCTGGTCCTTCTCTTTACTAGACTAGCCATGCCCAGTTCCTGCAACTGTTCATTGTATGTTTTAGCCTCCAGTTCCCTAATCATCCTGGTTGCTCTTCTCTGTACTTTTTCTAGAGTCTCAACATCTTTTTTTATAGCGTGGTGACCAAAACTGGATGCAGCACTCTAGATGTGGTCTTACTACAGTATAAAATGAAATTCAATGTAGAGAAAAGTAAAGTCCTACACTTAGGCAAGAAAAACCAAAAGTACACATATAGACCGGGTGAAACCAGGCTCAATAGCAGTGACTGTGAGAGGGATCTTGGAGTCTTAGTGGACAACCAGCTAAATATGAGCCAGCAGTGTGCAGCAGCAGCCAAAAAAGCTAATGCAATCCTAAGTTGTATTAACAGAGGGATACAATCAAGATCAAGGGAAGTACTAATACCACTCTATAAAGCCTTAGTAAGATCACACCTAGAGTACCAGGATCTCACTCCATTACGCGGCACTAAATGTTCAAACCACTGAACTGCTGACCTTTCTGATCGACGAGCTCAGCGGCTTAACCACTGAACCACCGCTGTCTTTAGTTTAGTGCTTGGGGAGAGCTAATTCATTGCAAACCAGACAAATAGTTGACTGTATTGGCTGAAAATTCTGAGAACTAATAGAGATGTCAGATTGGAGAAGGCTAATCAAGTTGTTGAAGTGAGGATATCTGAGAAATCCCAACCTTTTACAAACACAAAGAGGACCTGAACTCAGCCCAACTCCCTAGGTTTTCTGTAGGCTCAAAGTACAATTAAGTTTCCCATTTCTTGGTTTTAAAGAATTTTTTTTTAAAAAAAAATCTGCATTTGAAGATATATATTTATGAATAAAAAAAATTAAAAATTGCGCGTTTGGAGAAAAATGAGCAAATATACATTTAAATACAGATTCGAAGATACAGATTTTTCTGTTTTTAGGAACTGCACATTGCTAGGGAAGTGAGACAGAACGGCTTCCCGCTGAATGTGTGTAAAAATAACAGAGCACTTTCCTAGTCCTGCTTTTAAGGGTAGAGATGCTGAACTCCCTGCTGTGCTGCTTGTCTTCCTTTTGTAGTTTGTACCATTCTCCCTTAGCAAATAATGCCTGCTTGGGGAATCTCTACCAATTATCAGGCTTGTTGGTAGCTAAATTGTGTGGAAAAGCTGATCTGGGAGCAGGGTCCAGAAAAATCCATTCATCTAGTAGACTTGGAACCCGATGGGCCTTTCAGAGCCTGGTTATGGAAAAGCTCACTCAGGGCACGATTGTTTTTTATGAAACTTGGCCTCTAAGACATTCCTGTAAATGCATTTTAGTGGCTTTATAATAACGTGCATTGAACAACTTGTTTTTTTATTGACTCAACTTCTATCTTGACTGTCCACACTGAAGACTTGATCGAGTTCTGCCTATGATCTTTCCTCCTTGTGCCTCTCCTTGGACTAAGTCCTAAGGAGCCTTATTTCATCCATAGCTATACGAATGTTATAAAGTCATATTGTCCTCTTGTTATTAGATTTATGACCCAGCTTTATTTTTGTATAACACATGAATGTAATGCTCCCATTTTGGTGAAGCCACATATGGAAGGGAATGGGACAGCATGTCACAGCCAAATTGCTGCAGCTAACTCACCATGGCTAACTCGCCACATGACAACTCGCTGCAGGATAATGTAACAGAACAGAATAGAATAAGAGAGTTGGAAGGGACCTTGGAGGTCTTCTAGTCTAACCCACTGCTTAGGCAGGAAACCCTACACCATTTCACACAAATGGTTATCCAATCTCTTCATAAAAACTTTCAGTGTTGGAGTATTTACAACTCCTGGAGGCAAGTTGTTCCACTGGTTAATTGTTCTAATGGTCAGGAAAGTTCTCCTTAGTTCTAGGTTGCTTCTCTCCTTGATTAGTTTCCATCCATTGCTTGTCCTGCCCTCAGGTGCTTTGGAGAACAGCTTGACTCCCTCTTCTTTGTGGCAACCCCTGAGATATTGGAACACTGCTATTGTGTCTCTACTGGTCCTTCTTTTCATCATATTTGACATACCCAATTCCAGCCTCCAGTCCCCTAATTGTCTTTGTTGCTCTTCTCTGCACTCTTTTTATTTAATTATTTTAAATAAATGAAAAATATTTAAAATTTTGCTATTATCATTCCATTCTGTCCCTCCTTTTTCATCCTTTCTTTAATGATTCTGTGCCACCATTTCTTTGATATTAGTGTAAATCTTATCCTGTGGCAAGTTGACTGTGCCGAATCGGCCATGGCAAGTTGGCTGTGGTGAATTGTCATAGACTCCACATGGAATACTGCATACAGTTTTGGTCCCTACAATACAAAAAGGATGCTGAAACCCTAGAAAGTCTGCACAAAAGACCAATCAAGATGAAAAGGGAGGCTACAGTGTATGATGAACGTTTGAGGGAGCTAGGTATGTCTAGCCTAACAAAGAAAAAGTCTACGGCTATCTTCCAGTACTTGAGGGGCTGTCATAGAGAAGATCCCTGAAACCCCTTCCAGCCCTATGATATTATATTTCTATGTTTCCCCTTCTGTGTAAGGACAAATGTAATGTGGGTATGCTTTGGCACATGGGGCAGTGTGATATGCTTTGAACACACAATGGGGATGTCTCTACAATTATTGGTAGATTGGCCATGTTATTTTTGTTATGTCAGATCAGTTCTATCACTGTGCATATTGAAGCTAGGATAATTTATTTACACCAAGATTTGTCCAATAATATATGTATGGATATCTTTGAAACTCCAACAAGTCTTTTCAATCCAGCAGAAAATTCCAGCATCAACAAGCAAATCTGTTCTGCAGTTTCTTTGTAAAAGCGCTATAAGGTATATTTGTTTTAATAAAAGCTATAAGAGGCAAGAAGTCTCTTGGTAAGATGGGGCAAGTCAATTGCAAATGTTACAATCCTCCACATGGAGTTGTTACCACATGAAAATTAAATCAGCATGACAAATTCTGCATTCTGGATGGCCGTAGTATTTACTATGCCTTAATTGCCTTAGAAGTACAACCGTATTTAAAAAAAACAAACTATGCCCCAAATTTATTAAGTGTGAATGACAACTCTGATTCAATTAAAAAAAATAAAACCTTTGAGTTATTTCCTATTCTTGAAGAAAAGGAGTCTTACGTTTTCCCAGGAAATGAAAATTTAATTAAGTTATGCAGCAGAATCAAAGAAGGGAAAAATTCAGAGTATTTTCTTAGCAAATACACTGAATACGCTGGAGGTGGAATTCAGCTTTTTAACAAATCTTGATAGCTGAGTTCACATGGCTTGTTTGTAGCTTGGCAAGCTTTGTAAATTCAGATACTGTGAGCCATGGCTTGTTGTTTAGTGTATTGTGTGAGTGCAACCAATACTGATTGATTCAGTAAAACATGCTGGGCCTCCCTAACCTTCAAGAGCCCATTCTTACTTCTCCCCTCCCCCAAGCCTCTCTCCAAATGGCATTGAAAAATAACAAAAATTTGGTAGCTTGATTGTGGTCTGTCTTCCCAGGTTTTGGGTGGGTGTGAGAATGGTCCTGGAAACATCTTACTCCTGGAAGATTCATGGTTTTAATGCATTTAAACTAGGTCCTAAATGGAATTCTGTTATTGCGTTTGTCTACCTAACCTTATTCTCAATTGTCATCCATGTCCCTTATTTCTTCATCACACTATGTTAGAAGAAAAGTCTTTTTGTGCCAATAAAGGAGAATATTTCTGGTTCAGGGTTGAAATTAAGGGATCCTGGGTGATCTCTGAGTTTGGTTGTTTTCTTGCAGATCTTTCACTACCCAAACTAGTGCTAGGTGATGATTAGCAATAGCACTTAGAGTTATATATCATTTCCCAGTCCTTTACAGCCCTCTCTAAGCGGTTTACAGAATCAGCCTATTGCCCCAACAATCTGGATCCTCATTTTACTGACCTCGGAAGGATGGAAGGCTGAATCAACTTTGAGTCTGGTGAGATTCGAACTGCCAAACTATTGGCAGCCGGCAGTAGGCAGAAATAGCCTGCAGTACCACATTCTAACCACTGCGCCATCATGGCTCTTATCTAGTTTACTAATGAGATGTCTGCAAGAAAACAAGCAAGCTCAGAGAACACCAAGGACTCCCCCATTCTTGTCAAAAATATCACCTGGATCCTGAATTATCATCAAAAGAGTCAATCTCATTGAACTTATGCATAAACCTTTATTAATGATAAGAGCAGTAGAACAAACCTCTTTCCTGCTCTTATCACGTTCAACTGTCAGCTTTATTTAGATGAGATGGTCCCTTCTAGGTATAGGGGATTTGAGGAACATCTGTAGGACCTTCTCTCAGATGAAGTTGATTGGATCTTCTCTGAGCTGACACTAGACTATTTAGGTCCTGTAGACTTGACTGAGGCATGGTTTGGCTTAGTTACCTAAGAATGCCATCAAATGTCTGAATTGGGATTTGGATGGGGAAGAACAGATTAGCAAGAACAAGTATCTGTGGATTTGGGAATTTCCTGTTTCAAGAGATTGTTTATTTTTAGTTCTGGATGTACTTCCCCAGACAAAACTGATGTCCAGTTTGAGGATCTTGTTGAATTTTCAGCTTTTGCTGGAAAAGTCAATGCTCAACTGGTCAGGAGGGCATTTGAACAAACTCATCTGTGTGTCAAGTGTACCTATCCTTTATGAGACTTCTCCCCTTGGTTCTTCATACCTTGGGTTTTGATTGGACTATTGCAATTGGGGCAACCCTTGAAGATGGCTGGAAACTATAACTAGTCCAAAAATCAGTAGTGCCTGAGGTTATGGGCATGCTACAGTGTACAAGTGGGAAAGAAAGATAATTGCCCACTAAGAAGGAACTGTATGAAGTGGTCCATACTGGGACTTTGTAGAGCAAGCCCTGGATATTTATTGCTACTAGGAAATCTTTTTTAATGGATTGTTTATTTATCCCCTCCCCTTCTTTTTAAATTTAAAATTGGAAACCTTATCATAATTTACCAGGCCAAACCTTTCTGCTGTCCTCCTTGGGAAAACTTTATAAGGAATTATTCTATAAATGGTTTTTTAAAAAAACATTCCTTTAAAATGATGAAATAGAAAATATGATTAGCATTTCTTACATCTATCTACTCAGTGAGAGCAGACCATTAATGGATGCCCTTCACAAAGTTTTCACAGAAACCTTGTTTTGATACCAATTTCCTGCTGAGTCAAGCAACAGTTCATTCTACCCAAAGGATAGACTTAGGTAGTAAATTTGGATTTTATAGCAATTGGGACAATTCCTCCTTCTAACATTGTTTATTGAACCCAAGACAGCACCTGCTGAAGATTCATACAGTCCAAATTCCCAATTACCCTCCATAACTAGTTTTTTTTCATACAACTAAAATAGAAAAGTATTAAATAATTTGGGACCACTGTTAGTTCCATGTATGTTTAATAAAACCAGTTTTAGTTTGTAACCATCCTTGCAATTTTCTGTCTTTTTCTGGGAAATTGCTTCTAGATAAATAAGCATATCTTTGGCTCTATACAAGTAGATGTGAGTTCTTTATAGTTTTAGCTATCTGATCTCTAAAAGCTGCATTTGAGAAACATATCCAGCATATCTGATTTAAATGTAGCCATTATATTTTTTTAACTGGAATCAGCATTCAAGGACTTTTTTTCTGCTCAGTATAGAAGAACTAGAGGTAGATGGAGAAAGCAACATTGTACTGAGAATAATATATGCTATCATACTGAAGCAATATGTTGAAACTAATCAAGGGCAGAAGCAACCCAGAACTAAGGATAAATTTCCTAGGAGAACAATTAATCAATGGAATGCCTTGTCTCCAAAAGTTGTGGGTGCTCCAACACTGGAAATTTTTAAGAAGAGATTGGACAACCATTTCTTTGAAATGGTATAGGGCAGTGGTGGCTAACCTTTTTGGGCTCCTGTGCCAAAAATTGTGAGCATGTTTGCACACGCATACTCACATGCCATCACATGCGCATGATTCCCCCTCATCGCTCCCTTATCTGCACTGTGCCTCCCAGCTGATTTTTGGCCCATTTGAGGCCTTTTTCGGTCTCATAGAGGCTCGAGGGAAGCCTCTGCAGCCTTTGGAGGCTGAAAAATGGGGCCCGTTTCATCACTTCCAGTATTTCCGGAAATACAGGAAGTGATGAAATGGGCCTGTTTTTTGGCCTCCAAAGGCTGCAGAGGCTTCCCTCAAGCCTCTAGCAGGATGAAAAAGGCCCGGAAATTAGCTGGGAGGTACACGCATGCGCAGTGAGGTAAATTTGCCTGGGGCTCGCATGCCTGCACAAATGGCTCCATGTGCCACCTTTGGTATGCATGCCATAGGTTCGCCATCATGGATATAGGGTTTTGTGCCTGAGCAGGGGTTGGACTAGAACAGATCTGTCAAACTCCTGGCCTGCAGGCTGGATGTGTCACATGCTGGCGACACCTGGTTTAGCAAAGGGGGCAAAAGTCCCAATATGGCACGTGACACTGCCGTGACAATGTGAGTTTGACACCCCTGGACTAGAAGACTTCCAATGTCATCCCCACTCTCTTATTCTGTTATCTTTTAGGCTGTCACAAAGAAGTGTGATCTATTCTATTCTATTCTATTCTATTCTATTCTATTCTATTCTATTCTATTCTATTCTATTCTATTCTATTCTCCAAAGCATCTGAAGACAGAAAAGGAAGCAACAAATGGAAAATGATCAAGGAGAGAACTTTCCCGACAGAATTAGTAGAACGGCTTGTCTCCAGAAATTGTGAGTTGTCCAGGACTGAGATTTTAAAAAAGAGGCTGGACAACCATTGTCTGAAGTGGTGTAGGGTTTCCTTCTTGAGCAGAAGGTTGGACTAGATGACTCCAACTCTATTATTTATATTATTATCACCTGCTGATTAAACAATTTTTCCAAGTTGATTCAACCTGAACCATCTCTTAAGCAGTGAATTCTTTAAGACTGTCTGATGTAGCAGGATGCAGTGGATCTGCTCCCCTGGTTAAATCTTGGCTTACTTTAAAGTCAACTTTATAAATCTGTTCAAGCTTATATGAGAAAGGATGGGGTGAACACATTTTGTAGCTTGGATACTGTAATACTTTTTAAGTCTGAAATCCAGGAGAAGCCTCTAGAGGTCACTGTAACTTAATTGATAGAGACAATGTTTGAAATTCAAGGGTATTCAGCATTTCCATTTAGGAATTATTTCTTTTTTCCTAATAAAAAATGTAGCCACATTTCCTTGAAATTCCTTGTTATAGAATCATTTTACAACTTCTCTTTAGAAGACAATCATCTATAAATGGTTTTTAAAAAACATTCCTTTAAAATAATGACATAGATAATATGGTTAGCATTTCTTACAGAACAGACCATTAAATGGATACCCTTCACAACGTTTTCCCACAGACCTTGTTTTGATACCAATTTCAAACATTTGGAATAAAAATTTGCTCTAAGTTTTGATCAATCAATTTCAGACACGGGCATTAAAAACGATGCTTGCATTTCCCCCTTTCCCCATGTTTGGACAACATATACCACACATTTTTACATATCAATTTGTAGCTTCCATACCTCAAAAGACAACTGCAAATGTTTTATTCGCCTTGCTCCGATTTTATTTGAATCCGAGATTCTCTATTTTCTAGAAAAGGTGCTAGAGTGAATGGACATCAGGCAGTTTTCTCTTTAAATACAAATATTTGAGAAATAGGATAGGAATTTTTAATAGCATTTTCAGGGATGCTTCAAACTGTTGATAATTGCTGATTCTTCATTGGGCTGCATTTGCGATATCCATCGTCCCATTTAATTTTCTCCCTATATGATCCCAGCTAATCAATGGTATTTCCTAAGCATAGCCAATCAGGCATTGTGCACTAAATATGATTACATGGCAATGCTAATTAGCATAGCTAACTACTTATGGTGAATAAGTGAATTTATCTCAAGCCCAACCAGACACAGGGTTCAGTTAACTTCACCCATATAATGGTATGTGGGAATGACCTTGGGAGACAGGAGGAAGAGCTACAGACTAGACAACAGTCAGGTAAGAGGCAAATGACTTCACAGAAGAAATGGGGGCCTGGCAAACAAAGGCTACTTGAGGGACCATCTCAACCACATTCTCTTGCTGACAGAACCCACACATGCCCCTCTTGCCAGACAGGGTGAGATAGGTAGATGTAACTGGGGAGAGATGATCCCTCAAGTAACCTGGTCCCACACTGGCTACCACCATGCTGGGCTACCTGTATATTTTGCTTATAGCTACGCTTACTTTATACTTTTCTTAGCATGTCAGGAGTTATTTGTGCATCTGTTTGGGCATCTGTTTGGAGGAAAGGGAGTAAAAATACATCAAGATAACGGCTGTTACTGTGTGAAATCCAACTCTTTGTTAACACGAATCACATGTAAAAGGATTACATTGTATGTTTACAATTGCTATCTTGGCTTTTTGGACCGTCCCTCTTCTCTTTGCCTTGGACCCTTCATACGGAAGGTTTCACACAACCTCACCACATTCTGCACCACTTAGAAGATTATATGTATGCAACTTCGTGGCATGGTTGAAAACTGGGAGAGAAGAGCTTCGACATTCAGGTATAGAGTAATATCATTGTGTCTAAACAACTGTGTCACCCAGGAAAATGTATGTAGGTAAGTGTATGTAGTGTGTGTATGTATGTAAAATTCCCTCTCCCCCCCCCCATGTGTTTCTGTCTCAATCTTGGATCTTCTACCAGAGGCTGGGAGTTCAAAGGATCTGCATTGTATTTTAGATATTCCTAGCACTGTGATCTTCTGGACAGAGAGCTCTGATGTTGTTCCAGGGATCTGTTGGAGCCACTTTCCCAGCTTTGGAGTCACAGTCTACTGGCTCCACTTTGGCCTTGACTTTCCACATCCTTTCTAGCTCCTCCTTCAGGCTCTGGTACTTCTCCAGCTTCTCATACTTCTTCCTGATGTTGCTGTAACTTTATTTATTTTTATTTTATTTATTTATTTTATTATTTGTCAATCGCTTACAAGATAATAGGTATAAGTATATACATAGTTATGAATACATGAAATGGGTACATATAAGAAAAATAAAAGAAACAATAGGACAGGGACGGTAGGTGCGTTGGTGCGCTTATGCATGCCCCCTACAGACCTCTTAGGAAAGGGGTGAGGTCAATAGTAGACAGTCTAAGGTTAAGGTTTTTGGGGTTTGGGGAAGAAACTTGGCACTGTTACATCTATCAATACAGCTATCTTCTTCTCCTTATTTATAACATCTCCCCATTCCCCAAACTTACATACTGTTTATGAATGGATCGATGAATGGATGAATGAATGAATGAGCAAATGATGTTTAGGCATTGACTACAATTTAATCAATCATATCTTCCTGAATTGATTGGGCTCCAGAAGAAAAATTGGGAACTAGAAGAAGTAGGGCATTCTCACTGTCAGAAAATTTCTTCTTATTTTCAGGTTGAATCTCTCTTTGATTCGTTTCCATCCCTTATTCCTTGTCTGGCCTTCAGGTGCTTTAGAAAATAGGTTGACTCCTCTGCTTTCTGTGGCAGCCCCTCAAATATTGGAAGACTGCTATCATGTCTCCCCTGGTCCTTCTCTTGACTAGACTAGCCATGCCCAGTTCCTGCAACCGTTCTTCATATGTTTTAGCCTCCAGTCCCCTAATCATTCTTGGTTGCTCTTCTTTGCACTCTTTCTAGTCTCCACATCTTTTTTACATTGTGGTGACCAAAACTGGATTCAGTGGAATTCTAAGGAGAATAACAGAGTTAGGAGGAACCTTGGAGATCTAGAAGGAGACTATACCATTTCAGACAAACAGCTGTCCAATTTCTTCTTAAAAACTTCCCATGTTGGAACACCAACAACTTCTGGAGGCAAGTCACTCCACTGATTAATTGTTTTAACTGTCAGAAAGTTTCTCCCTATTTCCAAGTTGAATCTCTTCTTGTTCAGTTTCCATCCATTATTCCTTGTCTGGCCTTCAGCGGCTTTGGAAAAATAGCTTGACCCCTTCCTCTCTGTGGCAGCCCCTCAAATATTGGAAGACTGCTATCCTGTCTCCCCTGGTCCTTCTCTTCACTAGTCATTCTTATGTTTTAGTCTCCAATCCCCTAATCATTTTGGTTGCTCTTCTCTGCACTCTTTCTAGAGTCTCAACATCTTTTTTATAGTGTGGTGACCAAAACTGGACGCAGTTCTCTAGATGTGGTTTTACTAAGGCCTTATAGAGTGGTTTGATTGTGTCACAACAATCCATCAAAGTTGAGTTAAACAGAACACGATCTTTCTTCTAGGCCCCCATCCAAACCAGGGTCCCCAATGCTGGGGGTTCACAGCTCCCCCCAAGAGCTGAAAGGGTAGAGATTCCTCCAGTCCCAGGTGCGAGGGAGTCCCAGAAGCAGAGCAGCAGCCATTCTCCGTACGGAAAAGTGATTAGATTTAGCAAGGCACACAGTATTTTCCCCCTTGAAATATGTATAACTAAATAGTGCCCTATCTAGTGAAAGTATTTTAATTGTTGTACCTTTTCAACTTGGAATTGTTCTGTGAAATCCATACACCATAAATAACTGTCTCTTTCATGTGCAGGTAAACTGAGCATGATCCTTGTCACCTCCACTTTCAAATTTGAAAAAAAAAAACATTTCCCCTTCCAAGATCAGGGCTAAAGATGTTTGACCTCCTTAATGTAGATTGTTAAAAATACAAACCATGAGAGAGCAAAGACAGTAGTGATAAATGTATGTTAGTAATTATTTTAACTTTTTCATTATTATGGCTAAATGGAAATTAAAATAGAACATATAATTATGATTCAGGTCCATCAACCAATAGCATAAAATTCTGATTATTTCTATTCTAAAGGTCTAATAAAAAATGACACATGATTGATAAACCTTGATTGCCCTGTCTCTACTTTGTACTATATGTCGATATCACTTCAGAAATGACTGTATATCTGATTTGATGGAACAATATCTCAAATATTCCTCAAGATAACTTTTGGAGGCAAGCTGTTCCACTGGTTAATTGTTCTCACTGACAGGAATTTCTCCTTAATCTAGGTTGGACCTCTCTCTCTCTCTCAATTGTTACTTCTTGCCCTCAGGTGCTTTGGAGAATAGGTTGATATCCTCTACTCTGTGACAGCCTCTCAAATATTGGAAGACTGCTATCATGTCACCTCTGGTCCTTCTATTTGTTAGACTAGACTAGAATTTCTGCAACCATTCATCAAACACTTTAGCCCCCAATTCCCTAATCATCTTTGTTGCTCTTCTCTGCACTTTTTCTAGAGTGTCAACATCTTTATTATATCATGGTAACAAAAATGGGATGGAATATTCTAGGTGTGGTCTTACCAGTGAGGTATAAAGTGGTACTAACACTTCACACGATCTGGATACTATCCCTCTATTGATGCAGCCTAGATCTGCTTTGGCTTTTTTTCACAGCTGACTGCTGCCTTTTATTTATTTATTTTTTTATTTATTTATTTATTTATTTATTTATTTAGTTAGTTAGTTAGTTAGTTAGTTAGTTAGTTAGTTAGTCAAACAATTATTAGATAACAGGTGTAAGTATAAACATGGTTATAAATACATGAAATGGATACGAATAAGAAAAAAAGAAACAATAGGACAGGGACGGTAGGCATATTGGTGCACTTATGCACTCCCCCTACAGACCTCTTAGGAAAGGGGTGAGGTCAATAGTAGATAGTCTAATGTTGAAGATTTTGGGGTTTGGGGAAGAAACCACAGAGCGAGGTAGAGTATTGCAGACATTGACTTCTCTACTAAATGTCCACTAGGATTCCTAGATCCCTTCCAGAGTTTTCTGCTGTTGAACCAGGTACCACCTATTTTATGCCTGTGTCATTGTTTTTTCTTTTCTTAAGTGTAAAACCTTACTTTTCTCACTATTGAATTGCATTTTGTTGGAAAGGGCCCAGTGTTCAAGTATGTCAAGATCCTTCTGGATCTTGAACCTGTCTTCTGAAGTGTTGGCTTGTTGAATAAATCACAGTTTGCTATGTCCACACGTGCTTAGCCAAAGCCAATTTAATCCCCTGATGATTTAGCCCAATGTATGAACTGAATAGCAATTCCCAACAATTTTTGTTTAAGGATTCAAATGGATCTGGCGTACAATGGGTGGACATAGCCCAGTCAGATACTCTTCTCATTTATGCCTGCTCTTTACAGAATAATTATTCTTCCAATCCCTTGGGTTGTTGCATATAGACCATGCCTAAGAATTCAATCTTTCTTCTGGTGTTGCTGTCTTTTAATTAGGAACACTGAGTAAATAAAGAAACTCTTGGACACTTGGATAACAAATTTAGGATGGGCTCACTTTTTCAGCTTATTCTACCTCTTGAAGATGCTTCTACCTCTTATCTCTGTTTTTGAAATGAAGGACAGGAAAACATTTCACAAGTTATGTCATATTTTTCTTCAGAACGCATCAGGAGATGTGTGTGTGTGTGTGTGTGTTTGCTTTTGTCACTGCGTTTGTTTTGGGTTTGTCCGAGGAGCTGCCACAGAAGTTTACAAAATGCTTATCAAGTCTCCATAGTAACAAGATATGAGTGTCTTGTGAAGTTCTGTTTTACTGCGCATGTGTGCAGAGAAGGAGTTTTACTTCCACTTCATCTTTCATTAATAGCTTTTTTTCGTTTGCTTATTAGAATGGTACTGCTGTTTCTTTGGTTTCTTAGTTATTTTGTAAATAAAGTATACTGGCAACAGAAAAACACGATCCATTTCCTCTAATTTATAAAACTGAATGTTTTGACAGCCCTTCCACATTTTTATCAAGAGAAAATATGAAATGGCTTTTCTTTAATATCAGGATAATGAAGCAATTGTCTCCCTATATTTTTATATGAGATATCAGGGGAAAAATATATTTATGAATTGCTTTGCCAGTCAGCCCTCTGACAAACGTTAAAGTCTAATATCTCATATTTTATAGATTCCTTTCTGTAACTGCAGCCTCCTCTTCAAAATGAGACCTAAAGGAAAAATATTGATTTCAGATAGAAAGAGGCAGATTTGCACTTGAATTGTACTGCAGTGATAGTTCTGAATCCAAGGAGGACTGTTTGGGTCCAAAAAGTAGGTAGTTAATTTTTATTTTTGAGGATGATCTTTCTTATATGGCTTTCAAAGGGGATTACATTTCAAAACCTGGCCTGAATAAAAAAATTCACAGCTTAAATGTGAGGACAAGGTATAACTTTGCAGAAAACAGTCAGTGGTTTGGTCTGTTTATTAATTTATTAGCTCAAAAACTTAACACACACATAGACACACGTATATATATATGCAGGTCTTGGTGTGTTCGAGTCTTTTCCCGTGTAAGATTGAGACTATCTGGGCAACGTTTCATTGAGATCTCACTCACCATCTTCAGGCTGGTGCTTTCGGCTTTGTGCTTGTGTGAGCAAAGCATGATCTGAGCTGCTGTCTCCCTATATATACTGGTGGGGAAGTTTGCTGTGTTGTCATTTTTTGATTGTTTGATGGAGTTGATGTTTGCAGATTGGCTGGCTTTTTCTTAAGAACATATGTGGCTGAGGTATTGGCTGTGTGTCTATCAGCCTCCTATGTTATAATGACTTGGGTAATGGGCTGTGTGATGACCTTCTGAGTTCTAATCTTGTGACCTCCTGGGTCTTGTGTTGTAATCTTCTGGGTCGTAATGACCTGGGTAATGGGCTGTGTGATGACCTTCTGAGTTCTAATGTTGTGATATCCTGGGTCTTGTATTGTAATCTCCTGGGTCGTTGGCTATGTTACAACAATCTGAAGTTTTGTGGTATAGCCTCCTGAGTTCTGTGATGTGATATCCTGAGTGGGTGGCTGTAATGTGACTTTCCAGGTTTTGGTTTGGCTCCGAGTTTGAGGCCTCGCTCTATGTTCATGGTGTGTGTCAGTTTGCTTGGTTTGGGGGTCGGGGTGTGTGGCAGCTGGTGATGCAGCCGTGGTCTGGTTTCTGGATGGTGGTTGCATTTTGTCTATGGAGTGGGTTTGGGTTGATGACAACTCTAATAAAATGGAACTTTGAGGAATTGTTTGTCTTGGAATTTCTTGGTTTGGAGTTAGTTAGTTGGAACATTGACAAAAGATTCTATAGTGGATCTAAAAATGAATCAACACTTCATTTTCTTAGGCTTTAACTTGAAAGAAAAGTGGAACTTAAGAAGTGCAAACCATACATTTCAGTTTAGGGTGAATCAGTAGGCTGAGATTTGAGTCATACCCATACATTTTATTTTACATTTATTTTTGAAAGTGCACATCGTTCCTAGACATGGTGCTCAGAGACATATTTTTAAAATCAAACTGTATATCAGAACTTCAACAAATCCACCCCCACTTCATGTTTGCTCATTTTTTTCGTGGCTATACTGCCTTTCTTTAAGGAGCTCAAAGTGGCACCCATGAGAATCAATCCTCCACCATTTTATCAATACAACAAAGATAGACTGATTTTATGAGGCCTAGAGTTGGAAATTACAGTTGAAAACACTACAGCTGGTTCTCCTCTGTCAGTTCAATATTTTAAGCACATAGCCACGTTGGCAATAAACAACAGTCATTACTCTTTTGAAAAATATATGTTCATTCTGATTATTGTCTCCGAATCTCTTAGAAATATTGGAATATTTTAACAGTAAACAAGAGTTAAAGGTAAAGGTTCCCCTCAAATATACATGGTAGTCATTTCTGGTTCTAGGGGACGGTGCTCATCTCTATTACAAAGCCAAAGAGTCAGCACTGTCTGAAGACATCTCTGTGGTCATGTGGCCGGCATGACTAAATGCTGAAGGCACATGGAATGTTGCTACCTTCCCACCAAAGTTGTCCCTATTTTTCTACTTGCATTTTTTTACATGCTTTTCAACTGCTATGTTGGCAGGAGCTGGGACAAGTAATGGGAGCTCACTCTGTTACACAGTGCTAGGGATTCAAACTGCCGAACTGCTGACCTTTTCTGAGTTAGAAAGAGTTAGGGCTAGTATAATAAGAACATACCTATAAAGCAGGGGTGGGATTTAAATTTTTTAACAACCAGTTCTGTGGGTGTGGCTTAGGTGATGGGCATGGCTTGGTGGTCATGTGATTGGGTGGACATGGCTTGGTGGTCATGTTATTGGCTGGGTGTGGTCAACTCAATATCACTCAAATCGAGGTGCGCATCTCCTCGCCTGGCCTCTCATGATTGTGGGGATGCTGCAACCGTCATAAGTGTGAAAAATGGTCATAAGTCACTTTTTTCAGTGCCACTGTAACTTTGAATGGTCACTCCACACAAGCAAAGTATCAGCAAAGGAGGGAAAAAACTCCAGAGAAGTTCCAGAGACAGGAAGTCTAGTCCTGCCATGAATGAAATAAGGGTTAACGGAGAGGCAGTTTCTGTAAGCAACACCAGAATGTTTCCTTCCTGCCTTCCTTACAGGATTAGGCCAGTAATTTCTTTAACAACTGGTTCTCTGAACTGCTTAGAATGTAAACAACCGGTTCTAGCGAATAGGTGCGAACTGGTAGAATCCCACCCCTGCTATAAAGGAAACCTAGGGCAACTACAATTACATTATTTCTAAAAGTCCCAAAGGTGTTTTTTCAGGAGTCAACAGGACTTTCTTGTTTTTTCTTTTGAAGACGTTTTGCTTCTTATCCAAGAAGCTTCTTCCATTCCTTACTATCTTGTCAGAGCTGAATAAGCTTCTTGGGTGAGAAGAGAAACATCTTCAAAAGGAAAAAAAACCAAGAAAGTCCAGTTGCCTCCTGAAAAATCACCCTTACAAAAAGCAGCCATGAACCGGGATGACAGAGAATCTCTACACGTTTTAGCTATACAATTTGGGCTGAACACCCTTGCAATAACATGGGAGTAGGAATGGATTTCCAGATAAAAAAATTGCAGGCTACAGGAACCAGGAGCACTATCCAGGTGATCCTGAGGACACAGATAAACCTCCAAGTGCTTCAACGACCCTCTAAAAGGATGCAAATGACCATCCTCCACTATCCTGTCAGAACTGAAGAAGCTTCTTAGATGAGAAGCGAAATGTCTTCAAACAATAAAACATGAAAGTCTAGTTGCCTCCTGAAAAAAGCACCCTTGGGATAACCATGATCTGGATGACTGAGAATCTCTACAGGTATTTCTAAAAGGTTAACTGTCAAGAAGGGATCTACCAAGTATTCATTGAGGAAAGTATTAAATGAATGTTAACTTCCATAAATGCATTATTGTCATCTAGACTTCATGGTTTCTGAATAGATGTCTAGTTCAGTGTATCAATACTAGTTATATAGAAATTTGGCAGCATCAATTGTAGACTCTAAACTGAACTGCCTTCTAAACTGGAAGGCAGATATTAGAAATGATTGCCAGCTCTTCATAGAAGAAGCTTCAGTAAATGAATATTAGTTTACATGTAAATCTCGAAGTCTCTCTTTTTATGTTACACTTTTAAATACAAGTAGTCCTCGACTTACAATCTCAACCGAGTCCAACATTTCTGTGGCTGAGACTGTTAATTTTGCACCATTTTATGACTTTTCTTGCCACAATTGTGAAGTGAATCTGTGCAATTGCTAAGTTAGTAACATGGTTGTTATGTAAATCTGGCTTCTCCATTGACTTTGCTTATCAGAAGTTCAGAAAAAGGGATCACATGACCAAGGGTCATAAATATGAATCAGTTGCCAAGAGTCTGAATTTTGATCATGTGATCGTGGGGATGCTGCAAGGGTCATAAGTGTGAAAAACAGTCATAAGCAGGGGTGTGCTGCTGGGTGCTTGCAGGGACTTGGGAGAGCCCCTAGCTAAGACTGCCGGGCTCAGAAAGTCCCCAATAACTTGAGAAAGACAAGCAGCAAGGGAACGCTCTTAATAGGCTTAATTGAACTTCTGGGCTTTCAGCCAAGAGCATTTCACACCTCGTAAAAATGTTGCAAGCTAGATAAACAATTCACTCAGCGCTTGTGAGGAAAAGCCATTGAGAAAATCAGATAACATAGCCACTATCCTCCGAGGGGATTAATTCCCAAATAATAAGAATCACATAACTCACCAGAAACTGCACTAAGACTCCAAGATCCCTCTTACAGTCACTGCTATTAAGCCTGGTTTCACCCAGTCTTTTATTTAAGTATTAAATGCACGGAATAATAAACAACTTTTTGGTATATATCTTCTTTTAGGTAATTAGGGCAAAGAAGCGATGTCGAGTTGGGCATACCCACCCAGTCACATGACCATCCAATCACATGCCCACCCAGCCATGCCCACCCAGCCAGTCATTAAGGCAGAGAGCCCGTTGCTAAAAAATTTGAAGCCCACCCTCATCATGTCACTTTTTTTAGTGCCATTGTAACATTAAATGAACTACTGTAAGTCAAGAACTACCTGTATCCATATTAAATTATCCATAAATTAGTCCAGTTCTGATCTCACCATGTGACCCTACCTTTTCTTTGTATGGATTCATCTCACTGAGTCTCTGAAATTCTTAAATTGCTATCCTGAAGAAGTTTGGAGATGGAGTTTTGAGCCCTTGCAGGCATAGTATGAATTTGAAAGGCTTAACATTGTAAAAACCAGAAATCCTTCTTATTAGCATTTTCTGTCTTTATACATGGCTGACTTTGCATACAGTTTCCTGCATACTGTCGACCAGGAAGGTAATAATCCTTTTTCTAGAGAAAAATACTGAAGTCTGCACCAAGAAAGAACAAAAATTGCACTGTACCTGAATTCCTGCATAAAGTCACATTATGCAAATGAATATAGAGTTATGGTAATTGCATGCCTATTTGTCTAACACGGCTGCTTTGAACAATCTTTAGTTCTTCATAAACTGGCAAAGTGAATATGTTTATCATGGGGTTTGGCAAAACACTGCATTTAGATAGAGAAGAAAACTGTTGAAGTGAAAATGATGTGCAGGAGAGATTTCACACAGAATAAATCAGGGGAGTCAATACAGACAAATCTACATGTCCTTATTTTGCATCTTCCTTTCCACAAATTAATTAGATTAGTAGACAAACCTCGAGCCCTTGGGTCATTGCTTCTGAAATGTTTCCTTAGTAAAACAAAGACACAGAATGACCATGGGGTGAGCAAAAAGGGAGAAGAGATGACTTTTGACTTCCTGCTGTCTTCCCCATTGACTTTCCTTGCATGAAGTTGGGAGAGAGCATTTGAAATGATAATCATCTGATTGTAGTTGGCTGCAGAGGTGGTGTCATGCCCCTGGTGAAGACTGACTCTGAGGGAGAGGAAGAACAGCTGACAGGGAATGGAAGTGTGGCTCCGGAGGTTGTGGAGGAGGCTGGGGAAGGGCAGAGGCTCTATCCATCCTAGGGCACACAGGGAGGAGAGGATAAGGGAGAGACATGGTCTCCTCTGGAGGAGAGGGCCTTGGTCCTCTTTATGGGCTGCAGGTGTGAGAACTGAATAAGAGTTTGGACCTGCGTACTGGCAAATGCTGGAAACAAAGCGTGTTTTATTTTGGTCTGAAGTTATCCTGGTTGGCATCCTTCCAACAGACTGTGCCTTCTCTTGTTCCGTTGTGGAAATTTCATCATTGTAGTTTGTTTGGTTTTTTATTTCACTTCTATCTGCTCATTAAATTCAGACTGTATTGCTTTCTTTTGAAGACTATTTTTGAGTACGTTTTATCTCCAACTGTGTATTATTGAACAGTGGGGCCAAATTGGAGGCATTAAAAGACATTTATTTACGTTTTGGATTTTGTTACGTTTGTGTTACACTCTGGGTCATCACAGGTGGTATTCAGCAGGTTCTGACTAGTTCTGGAGAACCGGTAGGGGAAATTTTGAGTAAAACTGGCAAATACCACCTCGGACTGGACCCGCCCCCATCTGTTCTCTGCCTCCCAAGTCCCAGATAATTGGCTGGGTCTTCTTTTGCACAGGAGAACGGAGCTGGAAAGCAAGTTAGTGGGGATGGGAGGGAATGGGGATTTTGCAGTAACCTTGCCCCAGGAGTGAAGAAGGAATAGGGATTTTGCAGTAACTTTCCTCTGCCAAGCCTACCAAGCCACACCCACATAACCAGTAGTAAGTTTTTTTGAACCCCACCACTGACTGACTGCAGCACTGCAGTAGCATTGAAAAGATCACAATTTTGCCAAATTCCAGTCCCATTGGAGCCATGTCTCTTGGATTTTGAATGCCTTCCATAAGTTAGCTTATCCAAAGTACATTGATTCAAAAATTGTTGCTCTGTGATGCCCAATTGAAGGTTACAAACAATCAAACAGAGACAAATATATGCAACCTGATTATTTTCCAGGAAGTATGTGAGATATATTTCCTTCTGGAAATCTCCACTTCAGAAGCACCTTGGTCCATGTCTTTCCTGCCTTCAGAAATCAAATGATATGAAACTTTTCAAAACATCGGTTACTTCTCACTTTCTCTGTCTATGGAGATTCTTAGTCATCTAGGGCATGGTTTTCAAAAGGCAACTGGACTTTCTTTGTTTTTGCTTGAAAATGTTTCGCTTCTCATTTAAGAAGCTCTTTCTCATTTAGAACTGAAGAAGCTTCTTGGGCGAGAAGCAAAATGTCTTCAAAACGAAGAAAACAAAGCCCAGTTGCCTTTTTGAAAAAACACCTTTGGGATTCTCACTCTTTCGTGTCCCATAAGTAATAAGTAAGTTTGCATAAGTAATATCTGATTTAGTTTGCTTGCTCAATCTTTTTTAAAGGTAATCAGGAAAGAAATTCCAAAATGTGATAATACCATGTTTTCCCCAAAATTAGACCCTGTCTTATATATATATATTTTGTCACCCAAAAAGGCACCAGGTCTTGTTTTCAGGGGATATCATCCATTGACTAATCTAACTTGTGCGCGTCACACCTGGCCTCCTTTTCTCTGTCAGCAGCTTTCAGGAACTTCTTCTTCTGTGGCTGGCAAGGCTTTCCTGAAGGTCTCTAGAGCCGATAACAGAGCTACAGATTGATCCAGAGCTTTGTTATCTGATATAGAGGCCTTCAGGAAAGCCTTGCTGGCTGCAGAAGAAATGAGCCAGCTAGGCAGGTGTTGGGTGTACAAGTCCTGACTACAAAGGTAAATAGTGGGCAGCTCCACTCCCCCATCCTTACCCTGCCTTAATTTTTACCAGTGCATTCTGGAGTGGGAGGGATCTTAATTGGGGCTTATTTTTTTTGGGGGGGTAGGGCTTATATTGTGTGCATGTGTAAAAATCAAGCTGGGACTTACTTTTGGGATAGGTCGTATTTTGGGGGAAACAGGGTAGAAAGGGCTATATTGACTGGTACTTTAAAGCCCACTGGCTGGGAATTTGGAAAATTATATTCCATCATGTCTGAAAGTCACCAGGATGCAGATGTCTAAGTCAAAAGTCTCCGGCAACTGCATTCACTTCTGCATCACCAACCTCCAGGTACAACCAATCAATTAATAATCAGAGGGCCATAGACTGCAGAATATGTTCTGTGCTGATTTATAGAAACAAATCTATATAAGTAGTATGATTTCAACAGAAAGTCAAAAGATAAACCCATAGCAGGGAAGATGAAGAAGATGACTTTATTTTGTAATAAATCGTAGATTTCTTTATTGTCCAAGTGTGATTGGACACACTAGGAATTCATCTTGGTGCATATGCTCTCACTGTACATAAAAGAAAGGATACATTGTATGATAGTGAATTGTTAATTTATTGATCAACTCTTTGTTATAGGATTATTTGATTGCTTATGACTATTATTCAGTGCTGTACCTTATGATTCTTGACCCTTGACGAATGTATCTTTTCTTTTATGTACACTGAGAGCATTTGCACCAAGACAAATTCCTTGTGTGTCCAATCACACGTGGACAATAAAGAATTCTATTCTGTTCTGTTCTGTTCTGTTCTATCCAGCCTCGGAGTCAATTAAACAAAATAAACATCACAGAGAACCTCCCCTACCCCACAGTTTAACTCTTTCACTGCCACACTTGATTTTAATTTTCAGTACAGTTCTGCACAGTTGTAGCTTACAACCATTCATATAATAACCATTCAAACTCTCAAAGGTGCTGAAATAAAACGATCACACTTGAGACCATTGCACCATCCCCATTATTACATGATCACAATTTAGCTGTTAGGCAAGTGACTCATATTTATGATGGTTGTAGGGTCCTGGCATCACGGGTTCCCCTTTTGTGACCTTCTGACAAGCAAAGTCAATGGGGAAGCCAGGCTCACTTAACGTCCATGTCACTAAGTGCAGTGATTCACTAAACCACTGTGGCAAGAAAGGTTGTAAAATGGGCAAAACTCACTGAACAACTGTCTCCCTTAAATTTTGGGCTCAGTTGTGGTCGTACGTCAAGGGCTACCTGTATTTGAAACTTTATCAAAATGCCTTTAAAAAGTGTTCATTTTTTCCCATTTTCTTCCTGTTTCTATTTTTTTTCTATTGCCCTAGTTAAAAAATAAACAAGTTGCTTATTGCTATTTAGTTGTACTTAAAAAAAAAGTTTATAGTTAATAGAGTTGTAGGGTCTAGCTTGAGAAATGGCCTGATAGAAAATGGAATTTCTTTCTACAGACTAAAAAGTTTGAAAACCTCTGCTCTAGAAGACCAAGCTATTATCTCTTTTTCAGACATTTTGCAAAAGTTGGAATTGGCAGATTGGCAAGACAAGGTTGCCTGAACTTGGAACATAAACCCTGCTCTGGTGTAGTGTTAGAAGAAATTTAATTTAATGTTCAATTCTAGGGCAGTCATACATACTACAGCCCAGCCACTTAGAATGCTACGAGAGTCCCAGGGGATTTAAGCTCTCAAATAGACTATCCTTAGTGTAGCATTTCAGGCTAATTTTCCAGTTATTTATGTAAAGTTTTCAATATTTTATAATTAGTTTGCTACCTATCCAGGCAAATCTATTATTCTAAGTGGGGGTATTTATAATTCACCTGGCACCACAAGTTGCAAGCTTCCAGATCATAAATCACAGTGTCTTTAATGCACCAAACTTAGTAAGTTAAAGTATTTGCCTGATTTGAGGCATGTGGAGATTTAATGGAAAGTCTTGCTCTTCTTCTTCCAGTGGCTATAATCTTGATTTGCCTCCTGATTAAGTCCTTGTCTTCTCTAGATTATTAGTTTAATCTCTAAAAGGTAAAAAGCCAGCAGTGTGTGGCAGCTGCCAAAAAAGCCAATGCTGTCCTAGGCTGTATCAACAAAAGCAGGGGTGGGATTCTACCGGTTTGAACCGGTTCAGGTGAAACCCACCCCTGCCCTTTTCCTGTGTTTTATTTCCTTGTTTTTGAGCACAGCTGATTTGCGGCAGAGTGGTTTGCTGCGCATCAGCTGTTTTACTCACCGGGGCTGCAGCAGAAGGTAAGTATTATAGCTAAAAATTGTCTTTTCTAAATGCTGTGTGCACGCAAAGCACACGCTCCCCAAGCCGGTTGTTACATTGGTTGAATCGCACCACTGAACAAAGGGATAGCATCAAGACAACGAGAAGTTATAGTATTGCTTTATACCGCTTAATTTGACCCCCCTTAGAATATTTGTCCAGTTCTGGTCATTACAATAGCAAAAAGATGTTGAGACCATAGAAAGTATGTCAAGAAGATGATAAGAGATCTGGAGACTAAATCGTATGATGAATGCTTAAGACAGTGGTCGGCAAGCCGCGGCTCGCGAGCCACATGCGGCTCTTTACACACTTTAATGCGGCTCTTCTGTGTGCCGGGCACCTGCTCCCCTCCCTCCTCTCGGGCGGCCGCCCCAGGAGTCAGGACTCTGCAGCTGGCCTCTGTCAGTGCGCGCCCTGTGTGCAGCCCTGGCGGCCGGCTCCACACAGCTCCAGTCGGGTCATGTGGTATAAAGGGGGGTGACTTTCTGTGTAGCGCCGTGGCGGCGAGGCAGCATCCTCTCTCTGTCTGCCGCCCTCAGAAGAAGACTGCGCCTCCCAAATCAGCAGCGTGTCATCAAAAACAGTGTACCATCCTATGTATTTTCGGTTTTAAAAATGTGGCTCTCAAAATAAATTTCAATCGTGGTTTTGGCGAGATTTGGCTCAGTTGAAAAATAAGGTTGCCCACCACTGGCTTAAGGGATCTAGATATGTCTAATCTACTGAATAGGAAGACTAGGGGCAATAAGGTAGCTGCCTTCCATATTTAAAAGGCTGTCACAGAGAAGAGGGGGTTGACTTACTCTCCAAGGCATCAAGGGAAGACAAGAAGTAATAGGTGGAACTGGAGGCTTATTAAAGAGAGATCCAATCTAGAAGGAGAAATTTATCTGGCAATTTCAGCAATTAATCTGTGGAATAGCTTGCCTCCTGGAGTTGTGGATGCTCCATCACTGGAGGTTTGTTTTTGATTTTAAATAACTGGACAATCATATAGCTGGGATGCTATAAGGCTTCTGTTTTGAGCAGGAGGTTGGCTAAAAGACTTCTAAAGCCCCTTTCAGAACTAGGATTCTAAGAAATTCAGGGTCTCAATCTGGAGTTAGAAGACCTCCAAGGTACCTTCCAGCTCTATTCTAATTGATTGACTGAAATAGAAGCCAGCAGTGTGTGGCTCAACTTCCAGTATGAAAGGCTTTCAACTTCCATTGTGAAAGGGTGTACCCTAGACCAGGAATAGAATAGAACAACAGAGTTGGAAGGGCACTTGGAGGTCTTCTAGTCCAACCCCCTACTAGGCAGGAAACCCTACACCACTTCAGACAAATGGTTATCCAACATCTTTTTAAAAACTTCCAGTGTTGGAACATTTACAACTTCTGGAGGCAAATTGTTCCACTGATTAATTGTTCTAACTGTCAGGAAATTTCTCCTTAGTTCTAGGTTGCTTCTCTCCTTGATTAGATTCCACCTGTTGCTTCTTGTCCTGCCCTCAGGTGCTTTGGAGAATAGCTTGGCTCCCTCTTCTTTATGGCCGCCCCTGAGATGTTGGAACACTGCTATCATGTCTCCCCTGATCCTTCTTTTCATCAAACTAGACATACCTGATTCCAGCAACCATTCTTTATATGTTTTAGCCTCCAGTCCCCTAATCATCTTTGTTGCTCTTCTCTGCACTCTTTCTAGAGTCTCAACATCTTTTTTACATCGTGGAGACCAAAACTGTATGCAGTATTCTAATTGTGGCCTTACCAAGGCATTATAAAGTGGTATTAACAGGAATTGGAAAAAAAAAAACCCTCCCAAAAGAACATGGAACATTATTTCCATAATGTTGCTCAAGATAAAATGTAGATATGTTCACATAGTCAGCTCCCAAAACAAGTACTCCAGAATTATTTTCATTTTTGATGACAAAACATTGAAAACCTATGGAAGCCTTTAACTAAGTGATAAGCATATAGTTAGATTCTGATTATAAGAGCATATGTACAAGCAAAATTGGCATTCTGGCAACAGCTTGCAGGTTTACTAAGGAGCAAATGAAGCATTCTCTCTGTTTCACTTACTTCCTGATAACAAGTCTTCCTCTCTTCTGCCCATTTCCCATGCAAATCTTTCTCATTAACGCTTCGGCCAAACACTGATCTCTGGCAGGAAAATTATCCAATCAGGAGACATCCAGATTCATTAAGAAACATTGCTATTCTTTTGTCAAGTTCCTGCCACTCATTCACAATGATCAGGACAGTCAGCTTTGCAATATTGCTCCAAACAAGTCCAAATTCAATGGGGAAGAAAGCCAGCTTTTACAACTGATATTATCTGTTCTGTACATTTGCAAATTGCAGCTTGTTTGGCACTGTTGCTCTAATTTTCAAAAAAGTAAAGACCCATTTTAAATAAAAACGAATTGCTCTCATGATAACTTCATCATAATTCAGATTAATGACAGTTAATAAAAATCCGTATCAAAAAGGGGAAAAAAAAGTAACATGAAGGAAATAGTACAAAATATCAATTCCAGGTAGTCCTTGAATTAAGATGACCATTGCTAAGTGATTTGGTTGTAAAAAAAAAAACAATGTCATGCAACTGTGTTGCTTAGCAATAGCAATTCTGGCAGCTCTGTGTTGGACCAATTAGCTTTCATCCCACCCCACCAGATAGTTGTTATGGAAAATATTTGGTGGATGCAGTGCTATGTGTATCACCTTGAGCTCCTAGAAAAGGGGTATCAAACTCATGGCCCGCAGACCTTATGTGTCACGTGTTGGCCATGCCCATTCACAGTTTAGCGAAGGGGAGAAAAGTCATGATACATCACGTGATGATGTGACGCTGCGAGTTTGACCCCCCTGTCCTAGAAGGTTAGAAATCTAATGTATGTACAAATAATATCAACTTAATCCCCATCTTCCTAGCATTATTTCCACAAGTCTGGGTCTGTTTTTTGGACCCTTATTACATGTATAAAGAGGTTGCACATTTGCTACTTTATAGATTGACCAATAGAAATTTGTACAAAAGTTGCCTAATCATGCGCAGGGTTGATTATTAACAGAAAGGACTGGGTCTCAATCGTGCCTAAATTTGGAAGGTTTTTAGGTAGGGTGAGTTTAGAAATTTAATAATCTTTGAAATTTGCTATAGACTTCATCTTCCTAAGTGTTCATTTCTCACTTTCTGTAATGTTGTATAACATATCTACTATTGTACTTGTTGTTGCAATGGACTAATATGAACTGTGGGATTCAACCAATGTAACAACCAGTTCAGTGAGCACTCGAAAGCATTTGAAAACTGCCCATTTTCAGCTCTAAAATTCACCTTCTACTGCCGCCCCGGTGAGTACAACAGCTGATTCGCACGGCAATCTGTTGTGCTGCATGATAGGACAGACTAGGGCAGGGATGGGTGGGTGGAGCCAACTGATTACTAGAACTACTGGTTTGCTTGAACCGGGGTGAATCGGTATCAGCCCACCCTTGACTAATATGGTGTGTCACCCATCTTGATCCAAAAGGAATGACGTTGGTCTGAGATGTTTGAAGAGCTTAACAATCAAGTGGTAATCTGAGTTTTCCCAGAGTGTCTTCCTTGGACAACCAGTTATCATAATTGCTCAGCCAAGATAAACTATAACAGTTGGTAACTCTGGGTTGTCTTTTAGTTCTAAAATAAAGAACATAGCTTGAAGATATTCTGTTTTTACTCCCTTAACATCCTTCCCCTCCTCCGCCCATAAAGTTTGTTGAGGTCAAAGATGAAGTTCCATGTCTACCTTCTGAATTCTTTGAAGAGATTAAAACAATCAGGGAAATAATGTATGCATCCTTCTTACATCCGTAAAAGGAGATGTAAGATTGCAGGAGAAGATCTTCAAAGTTCCAAAAATTATCAGAAATCATAAAAAGAAAAGAGGAGAGGGAATAATGCAGTATTAAGAATCATGAAGGGAAACCGCCTGCAATTGAGAAACCGGCTTGCTGTAAGAAAAACTAAATTAATTCAGAAGCAGCATTGATTTCAAAATGTCAACGTGAATCATGAAAAGAGGGTAATTTTATCAAAGAGAGGAGAGCATAAAGGGAGTTAGATCATTTGTTGCCCTGTGATGTATTTCTTCTTAATTGCACTAAGTGGAACAGCTTGATGGAAAGATGACGTGAGCCATTCCAGAATGCAGAATTCAAAAGAGGAGATCATTTGTTTTAATCTTGTTATCCTCTGGGGTCCTGAAAATTACTTACAGGTAGGCATAGAGCAAAGTAGATTGAATTTATTATATCAAGGGATTATTGCTGTACAGTGAATAGCTTGAGAACATTACAAAAAAAGACCATGGGGAAAGCTTACTGAATTTGGCCCTAAGGTGATCAAAGATGGAAAATCTTTCATTTAGTTACAGGGCAATGCATCAGCCATTCACAATTTGCTGCTCGTGGAATTTCAGAATGGGAGAGGCCTAATCCAACCCTGCCCCATGATACTACAGCATCCCCAACAAATAGCCATCCTTAGTCTGTTCAAATTCTTCAAGAAAAAAAAATCTTCTCCTGAGAACATCTGTTCCATTGTTAGACAGCTCTCATTATTAAAAGGCATTTTCTGATGCTGAAGTGATTACTACTGAGCCACGGTGGCGAATGGTTAGAGTGCAGTACTGCAGGCTACTTCTGCTGACTGTCTGCAATTTGGCAGATAGAATCCCATCAGGTTCAAGGTTGACTCAGCCTTCCATCCTTCCGAGGTGGGTAAAATGAGGACCCGGATTGTTGGGGGCAATAGAGTGACTCTGTAAACCGCTTAGAGAGAGCTGTAAAGCATTGTAAAGCAGCCTATAAGTCTAAATGCTATTGCTATTGCTACCTCTTCATAATATTTTTGAACAATTCTAGCCTGCATTCTGCACAATAGCCTTTCAGGCATTTGAAGATGCTTTCATGTCTCCCCATAGTCTTCTCTCCTCGGAGTGACTTTTAAAGCAAATAAAGTGGGATAAAAATCTAAAAATCTAGTAAGTAAATAAGTTAAAGATACTCAAATCTTTTCCAACTATTTTCATATGTTTTTCCTTCTAGGCACCTTATCTTCTTGATAAACTGGACTCACTCCAGCTTCTCCTTCTCCTTCTTGAGATGTGGTGCCAAGAGCAGGACACAATATTTTATGTGCAGTCATTTAAAGGCAGAACAGTGAAATTGTTTTCTGTCTTATTGTGCAACTTGATCGGTTGTACTATAACTTCCATCATCCTTGTGTCAACCCTGAAGCTGGCTTGGCCAAAGCCATTTTGAAGCTTCACTGTTGCCATATTGGAGCTGAGGAACAGGGAGAGTTAAATAGAAATAGCTGGAGTTTTGAAACCAAAACAAAATACTTTCTCCTGGGAACCAAGGACGTTCCTACAGGTGGCCAGAGGGAGGTAGAGCAACATTACCAGGCAATTGGATGTCACCTTGATTGGACCATGGGACTGATTGTTTGTTTTACTTTTAGGTGAAAACCGCGGGAATATCCAGAGTCAGTCTTCCCCAGCCTGTGCCAATATGATATGCCCAATAAAACTATTCTTTCAGGAATCTACCTAGCTCGGAGTTCTGTTTGCTATGGGTGTATTACTTGGAACCTTGACACCTTAGCCATGTGTTACTCAAGAAGAGGTCAACAAGGAGAGTTCTGCATAGTGCACGATAGGTTTTATGACTATCCCCAAAGCAAGACAATGAAGCTAGTTAGTAGAAGCATTCCAGTTTCTTTCTAATAGATGCACTGTTTAGACTATTAATGGGCAAAAAAGGCACTGGGTTTGGGTTGCTTGTATTCCTGGTGTGTTTCCCAAAGTTGCTATTTTAGCTAATAATAAGCTCGGTCCTGTCCCAGTGTCTGTTGGCACAGATAGAAAATTTGTGGTCTCCCCAAGCTTTGCTATTTATCTCCTCTCATTTTTTTTTGACAAACCTAGGTCTCCTTCAGTACAAAGCTAATTCAAATTTCATTAAATGTTCAAGTATTCCAGAGCTACTGAATGTGTTCTATTTTCTTTGAGCTGGTTTGGAGTGTCTCTTAATTCAACTACCCATCCATCCATATTCTATACATTTTGGATTTCCCTGCCCAATACCTGTGATTATGATTATGTAAAATGCTGTAAAATAAAATGAGGAATACAAATTGGAGCAGGAAAAACAGTGAGGAGAGCTCTTGTCTTCTTGCCCTACTTATGGGATTTCTAGAAACATTTACATGGCTGCTGTGGAATCAAAGTTAAATAATCTTTATGGCTCACCCAAAATGGCTCTTCATCTCCATCTCTTTCTCTCTCTCTCTCATCTCTGCCTGTCGCTCTCGATCTTCTGGAGCAACTTTGAATGATTCTAACTTGCATTATGCACAGTAACTTTTTAGATATATGAAGATGCCTTCATGTCGCCATAGTCTTTTCTATTCTAAAGATACTCCAACATCACCAACCATTTTTCAAAAACTGTCTGTCTATCTGTCTGTCTGTCTGTCTATCAATCAATCCATATGTAATCTATCCATCCATTCATCTCTATCTATCCATATCTATCTATCTATCTATCTATCTATCTATCTATCTATCTATCTATCTATCTATCTATCTATCTATCTATCTATCTATCTATCTACCTACCCACCCACCCACCCATCCATCCATCCATCCATCCATCCATCCATCCATCCATCCATCCATCCATCCATCCATCCATCCATCGTGTCTTTCTGTCTGTCTGTCTGTCTGTCTATCTACCCACCCACCCACCCACCCACCCATCCATCCATCCATCCATCCATCCATCCATCCATCCATCCATCCATCCATCCATCGTGTCTTTCTGTCTGTCTGTCTGTCTGTCTGTCTGTCTGTCTGTCTGTCTGTCTGTCTGTCTGTCTGTCTATCTATCTATCTATCTATCTATCTATCTATCTATCTATCTATCTATCTATCTATCTATCTATCTATCTATTCATATCTGTCAGTTTGTCTGTCTGTCCGTCCATCCGTCCGTCCATCTATCTATCCACCCACCCACCATCTAACAAATTTATATGGCAGCCCATGTCACAGATGTGACTCTGGGCAGTGCACAATCAAACTAATGAATAAACCATTCTTTAAAAGGCATTAAAACACACTGTAATCTGTGGGTTAGCAATAGTATTACAGAGAGCATTTGTAGACCACATTTCCTTGCATTCATTTAGGGAATGGAAGTAGGCTGCTGCAGACATGCTGTCAGGGGTCCTCCATCAAACTGAGGAGCTAAGTTAGTGATGCTGCTGGGTTCTTCTCCCTTTAATGAGTTACTCTAATTTCTGGGTTTTTTGCATGACAAGCTCCTAATCAGCTGAATCATTACTGAGCAGGAAATTAGTATAAATGAATAATGTAATCACTCTACTTAATGCCGTGACTTGGGAAATGCATTCACAACCCCTTATAATGGGGAGGTTACAGAACCTGAACTGCATTGTGTCACTTATTCTTACTGTCGCTGAACCTCAAGGAGTCCATACAGTAGACACATCTATCAAGTGGGAAATTTAACTCAGATGCTTTAATGCACACTTGAGTTGATTCAATGATACATTTTAATCCAACTTTTCTCCAGCCTGGGGATCTCAAGATGTGATGGTGTGAAAGCTCAGGGCCGGGGGAGGCTGGGGAAGATATGAAGGAGAGAGCAAATTCAAAGACTCAAGAGTCTGAAGACAAGAATGTTGGCAGCTCAACTCATAAATGGTGACTTAGCCCAGATGTCACAGGGAATCTGAGAAGAAGCACTTCTAATAATTCAAGGATGCTCCATTCTAATGAAAGCACTGTCAACAAAGGGAAGACGTTCCTCATATGGTTTCCGAGATCCTATATTTTCCCCAATCTAGCACCATCGTTTTTGCTTTCTTGATCTTGCCCAACTGCAGAGAAGCTGGACAGCGGGCTCTGCAAATTCCATAATTTTTATTCAGTGTACAGCTCCAATGTATCTGAATTGTTAACTACCTGGATGTAGTGACATAGAGTTATAGATTTGGAAGGATTTAAGTAAACAATTGATCCAATCTCCTTCTTGGTGCAAATTTTTTTAAAAAATCATCAGCACATTTGCATCTACTTTCTCCTAGAACCTTTTCAGCATGCAGAGTTGAATTGTTAAGCTTTTTCTTCCCCTAACCCCCATTGGAATTTGTAACACAACAGGACACAGCTCCTAGCCAACGTTGTCTAACCTAGAAAATCTAAGCAGAATCAGAGTATCAACTCATAAAACATTCCTATGTCTGTTTTAGTAGTTTCCATAAAAAAAAAGGGGGTGGTGGTGGAAGGAAATCTGGAAGAGCAGTGCAGCAGTTTGAAAGCAGAAGTACATTCCAACTCTTATCTTTAAAAGATTGTAACTAAAATACCAGGGCTTTTGCCCACGAATATATTTAATTGGAGAACATGAATGATGACACCCAGTCCATGAACGTGCTCAATTGGAGAATCTGGTCTATGAGACACCAGGGGGGAAGGGGGGGAAACAGGATCACAGATGACTATAAATTACATGTGCCAGAGTTCGCTTCATACAGGGCAGTGCCAGTATGTCCCCTTTAATAAATCCTTTGAAGTTTTTTGAAGTTTGGCTCGAGAATCATGATTTGATTAGAGATTGCTGGAATCCTGACACAGAGTTGGTAAGATTTGGAGAGGAAACTACCGCAAATTCTCAGAGCTGTTGGCCAGTCCTGAGAGCTGTGGACCTGTCTTTTGTGTGTGTGTGTGTGTGTGTGTGTGTGTATGTGTATCTTCAAGTTAGGTCTTGATTCTTGGCAACTGCTTAGGCAAAGCCTTGCAGCTTTCTTGATAAGCTTTTTGGGAAGTGGTTTGCCACCGCCTCCTTTCTAGGGTTGAAAGAGAGTGACTGGCCCAAGTCACCCAGCTATCTTTGTCGTTAAGACGAGACTAGCACTTACAGTTTTTCAGTTTCTAGACTAATGCCTTAACCACTAGGCAGAACTGGTTCTCCTGGGCTCGTTCAGGAAGTAAAAACTAGAACTGCCAAGAAGGAGATAATGATAAGCCAATTCTTCCCTTACCTTGTCTCCTTCAGATATTTAAGCAGTACTTGGAGATGCTTGATTTAAAAAGTCAAGATAGTATCTGCAATGAAGAACCAAAGCACTTCCTTTCTTAATGAACGTCTACTCTATTATTTTCCTAATGTGAAATATACACGTAGTCCTCGATTTATGACTATAAATTTCTGTTGCAAAGTGAGGCATTTGTTAAGTTGCTCCATTTTATGACCTTACTTGCCAGGGTTGTTAAGTGAACAACTTCCATTGTTAAATCAGTAACTACGATTGTTAAGTGAATCTGGCTTCCTCGTTGACTTTGCTTGCCAGAATGTCACAAAAGGTGATCACATGACCCCCGGGACACTGCAACCTTCATAAATATGAGTCAGTTGCCAAGGGTCTGAATTTTGAACATGTGACCATGGGGATGTTGCAATGGTCGCAAATATGAAATCTGTCATAAGTCAAATTTTTCTAGTGCCATGGTAACTTCGAGCGGCCATTAAATGAACTGTTGTAAATCAAGGACTACCTGTATTAATTCCCTGAAGTCTCTGGGAATTTTTCAGGCCTTTGATCATCCCTGTTGCCTTTCATTAAGTCCATTTTAATTTGTCAAACATCTCTTAAGGTAAGGTGCTCGTACTTAGACTGGTGGCCACACTACCACTTGTGCTTTGCATATTGTGGATGCTGCAAACATGTCAATCAATCTTGATGACCCAGGGTGTAGTCCAAAAGCAACAAAGTCAAAAAAATAGGTGAAGTCCCTTTAATACCTCCAACTTGGCCCCCAAAGTCCAGTTATCATTGGCTGGAGAAAAAAACTCTCCCAAGAACAGTTTTTAAAGGGAAGAAATTCCATCCAAACTCAAAGTACATATAAATTATAAATAAAAACCAACACAAACCATACTGCAGCAATTAACGAGACAGGGCAGGATAAGGGATTGAAGACGTCAAAAGATAACGAAACACACACACTTGGGAGAACACCAGAACTCAGATAAGACTTGACAAACCAGAATAATTTCATGCTTTGCTTCCAGCAACTTTGCCATTCACAGTTTGCCCTTTTAAACAGTCTTCCCAGCTGCAGCCAATGAAGGGGATCATGGCCCTCTCCTCTCCCATAAACCACGCAAATCACCTTGCTCCCTTATCCATTCCTCCCTGCGTGCCCTAGGATGAAGAAGGGGTGGGCCTGGGTCTTCCTCTGAATGCCCAGTCGGACTGTGCCCTTCCCCAGTTTCCTCCACAGTCACTGGAGCCACACTCCCATTCCCTGTCAGCTGTTCCATCTTTGTCTCGGAATCAGATTCCAACAGAGGCATGACACAATCATCATGCCTCCCTTTTCAAGAACTACATTCTTCCTCCTTCCCCCTCCTTCCCCTCCTCCTCCCCCTCCCCCTTTGCTTGTTTGTTTCTATTGTGCATTTGTTTATAATTCTCTAGTTACAAGAGAAATAATGGACTCCTGTAGCTTTATTCTCTGTTTCCTTTCTCTATCTTTTCCTTTTCAATAAGTTTTCCATAACTGGAAATGTTGAGGTCGTGCTGTTTTAAATTCCAAAGGGAAGGCATATTGCCTTAGCTCAGAATGATGTTCCTTTGTGCTTCAGGTGACTGATGAGGTTTGGGTCAAAGAGAGCATTAATTTCCATTCTGGATAGACTCCCTGCCTACGTGTTAATTTTTTAATCTGACGGCTGTTGCCGGAATGGCTCCGGTTTTGTTTAGAAGACTAATGGTCTTAAGCTGCTCTCGTGTCGGCTTACCTTGATATTCAAAGAAAGGCACAGAATAATTCCAGCTTAATCAGGGCCACACGTGGCTGCCAAATTTTAATCTTTCAGGCAGCCATTCAGGTCTGTAACAAAAGATGCTTTCAGAATTTTGGACTCTCCTCACCTCGCCACCCGCAGAAGCGTTTGTGAGGGGGAAATGTTATTTATTCCCCTTAAAAAGATTTCTCAGACTTATCTGACTAATTAATATGTATATAATAAGTAATTTGCCCAAGAATAGATACATAAAAATTGATAGAAGCCAGACAGAGTTATTTTAATTTTTTTTCCCCCAAAGTAATTCTCGGGTATTCATGGACAAGGTATTTGTGTAACAAAAAAGACAAGATCATGGCAGCAAGTGCACAATCGCAACTCCTTCACAAATTATAATAACATCACAACACACACGACACGACATGTAATGCAATGTTATGTAACATAATGTAGTGTAACCTAACCTAACTAACTTTTATATGCACACACACACACACACACACACACACACACACAGAGTATGTGATTTATATAAAAAGACGTGAGGCTTCAAATGCATGGTCTCAAACTTCCATTTTTGAACCTTTCCTATGGCTGCTTCGGAAGAATCTTGAGGTCTCAACAGTTGTCTCCACATTAGCACCTGTTAGATTTGTTGCTGTAACAGTTCCATGGTGATAGCTTGGATGGAAATGTTGGGATTTCTGTCCAGCTAAACTTATCTAGAAGGTACCAAATCAGGAGCAAAACTTTAACAACAGTCTTTAACATAGGTTGATTGATTGTGTACCATAAAATTGGTGTCAACTCTTAGTGACCACAAAAAGAAATAAATTTTCTCCATGATGATCTACCTCTAACATGGTCCTTCAGGTTTTCCAATAGTGCATCCATTGCCAATGCAGCTGAGTCCATCCACCTCAATGTAAAGCATCCACTCTTCTTTCATTCTACTTTTCCCAGCATTAGAGTCTTCTCTAGAGAGTTAAATCTTTGTATAATGTATCTTAAGTAAGATAAATTGGCCTTGATAAGTTGTGCTTTGAATGAGTGCTCTGGATTGATTTGTTTGATGATTCACTTGTTTGTTTTCTTTGGCTATCCAGGGGTGGGATGCTGCCGGTTCACACCGACACTAGTGAACCGGTAGTACCAGTGAGCAATTGGCCCTGCCCACTCACCCCCGCCCTTTCCTGTGCTTTATTTCCTTGTTTGTGAGCTCAGCTGATTCACATGGCAGAGTGGATTGCCGCGCCCCAGCTGTTTTACTCACCAACACTGAACACAAAGGCAGATTTGAAGTCTAAAATTGGTGGTTTATGGACGCTGCACACATGCATGCAAAGCACACTCTCATAGAACCAGTAGTAAAAATGGGTGAATCCCACCACAGTGGCTATCCATGGTATTCCCAGGAGTCTTCTCCAACACCAAAGTTCAAAGGCATCATTGTATTTCCTATCCTATTTCTTCAAAACCTAAAGGCTGGGACAGGGCAAGATTTTAATAACTTCTGTACAACTTGTCCCTATTATCTGATTCAGCCAATTGATTATTAATAAGAATAAACCCCAATCGGGCTTCAGGCCCGGGCATAGTACCAAAACAGCATTGGTCGCGTTGGTTGATGATCTCTGGAGGGCCCGTGACAGGGGGTTTTCCTCTGTCCTGGTCCTGTTAGACCTCTCGGCGGCTTTTGATACTATGGACCATAGTATCTTATTGTGGTGGTTGGGGGGGTTGGGGATTGGGGGAACCGTCTTGCAATGATTCTCCTCCTTCCTCTCCAGCCGCTCGCAATTCGTGTTGATGGGGGGGAGAGGTCCACCTCTAGGCCCCTCATTTGTGTGGTGCCTCAGGGGTTGGTCCTCTCCCCTCTTCTATTCAACATTTATGTGAAGCCGCTGGGGGAGATCATCCGTGGTTTTGGGGTGCGGTGTCATCTGTATGCGGATGATACCCAGCTTTACATCTCCACTCCAGGCCACCCCAATGATGCTGTGGAGGCTATGTCCCGGTGCCTGGAGGCCGTGCGGATTTGGATGGGCGGGAACAGGCTCCAGCTCAACCCGTCCAAGACTGAGTGGCTGTAGTTTCTGGCAGCCCGATATAGTCAGCTGACTCTGTCGCTGGCTATCGGGGGAGATATTTTACCCCTCACAGAGAGGGCTCGCAATTTGGGTGTCCTCCTGGATGCACGGCTATCTTTAGAAGACCATATTACGGCCGTCTCCAGGGGGGCTTTTTATCGGGTTTGCCTGATTCACCAGTTGCGGCCCTTTCTGGATCGGGATGCCTTATGCACAGTCACTCATGCCCTTGTCACCTCTCGCCTGGGCTACTGTAACGCTCTCTACAAGGGGCTCCCTGCGGGGAGCACCTGGAGACTCCAACTGGTACAAAATGCGGCCGCACGGGTGGTTATGGGGGCGTCACGAAGCTCCCATGTGACGCCTCTCCTGCGCGAGCTGCATTGGTTGCCGGTGGTTTTCCGGGTTCGCTTTAAGGTTCTGGTTCTGACCTTTAAAGAGATCCATGGCATTGGACCAGGTTATCTGCAGGACCGCGTTCTGCCGGTAATCTCCAACAGATCTGTGCGTTCCCACAGGGAGGGCCTTCTCCGGGTGCCGTCGGCTTCTATGTGTCGTCTGGTGGCTCCCAGGAGTAGGGCCTTCTCTGTGGGGGCCCCTGCCCTCTGGAATGGTCTGCCTTCAGAGATACGCACTAACATGGATCTGAGAGCTTTCAGACGTGCATTAAAAACTTGGTTCTTTCAGCAGGCCGGCCTAGGCTGATATAGGATTTTTAATTTAGTATTACGTTTTAATTAGGTTTTTAATATTTGGGGTTTTAATTAACTTATGGGGGAAGGGCATAATTTTTAGACAGCCTAAAGTATTTAATTTGTTTTTAACTTTTGTATAGTGTACTGGGGTTTGTGATTGGCTGTACACCGCCCTGAGTCCTTCGAGAGAAGGGCGGTATATAAATATTACAAATAAATAAATAAATAAATAAATAAATAAATAAATAAATATTGGGATAAAAACAGAACCCTTTTTGCTAAATAGAGGAAGATCTCATTCCCCTGTCTTTTCACATTTATTGTCAGAAATTCCACAAAGCCAACATCCCTCAAATATAGTGGCGCCCACAAGATACAAATTAGAATAGAATAGAATAGAATAACTTTATTGTCATTGTACAAGTACAACGAAACTGTTGATGCACTCCAGCAACTGTTTACAATACAATAAAACCAAAGCACTTAACGATAAAAATAAGAAAAATATAGTACCCACATCTCCATTTGCAATTTGAGAGTACAATATGTACGAATATACACAAAATATACATCCAACACTGACTGTGACGCTTGCCAAGTGTAATACACAAGAGATGGATTCTGGAAATAGTGGTTTTATTATGGTAAATTTGGAAAGTGCCGAGCTGCAATTTGTGATCAGAGGATGTGTTTCACTGGAGGCTAGACAGTCAGGCCTGATTTAATTTGACCCCGTCCAGTTTAGCTTAAAAAGATACTTGTGCTTATGCATTTGTATTATAATTGTCCTGAGAACCAGTGCTTGGTCCAGTCTTAAGGCACCAGGCTAGAAAGCGGAAGATCCTGAATTCAAGTTCCACCTTAGCCACGAAAGCTAGTTGGTGACTTTGAGTCAGTCCTTCTCTCTCAGTCCAACCCACCTCACGGGGTGGTTGTAGGAAAAATAGAAGGAGAAAGGTGTGTTGGATATATTCACCACCTTGGAGTTATTTGCAAAAAGATAGAGATGGGATACAAATAAATTGTCAGTGCTGAAGCGAATCCATCTTGTCCTGTCTCACAGCTGCCAAGAAGCCTGAGAAAGAAGGGGAGGCAGGGGAAGTAGACAGTCCAGCTTACGGTCGAAATAACAAGTTTTCCTGTGGGAACCAAGGTCATCGTAACTGGTGGCTGGTGAAGGAGGAGAAGAGCCTGCCAGCCATATTCATTGGACAATGTGACTGATGACACCTGGGAGGGGGGAAGTATGAATCTTTTAATTAGGTGAAAATTGCAGGAACTTTCATAGTTGAGTTTCACCGGCTGTGCCGATATGATATATTCAATGAACATGTTCGTAGAGGACTCTACCTGCCTTGGAGTTTTGCTTTCAATGGATGCCTTACTCGGAATGCTGTAAATAATTAAATAAATAAGCAGAACCCAGGCTTGGGGCACACAGCTTCCAAAAGGGCACAGGGTTGAGGTCATCCTGATATCCGAAAGGAGAATATTCCAGGGGGTGGAGATGATGGCAGAAAAGGTGCATCTACTAGGTTCTGTCAGCCAACATTCCTTGGCTGTCATAACCCACCTTACCAAATTGGATGGGAGAAGACAGACACTCTAGTAAATTAGTCCCCAAGCCAGGAAATGCTTTAAGAATCATAATTAGCACCTTGAGTTGCACCCAGAAACACACTGGAAATCAACGCAGTTCACTAAGCAGTGGTGTCATACGTCTTGAATATTACCTGTGGAGGTGCATTCTGCACCAGTTGAAGTTTCAAATGTTCTTCAAGGGCAGTCCCATATAGAGAGGATTGCAGTAGTCCAGATAATGGGGTCATTTAATGCAGGCTTTACTTTAATTAATATGTGTCAGGGTTAGGGTTAGGGTTGCATAATATCTGCATGACCGCGTTCTGCCGGTAATCTCCCACTGACCTGTGCGTTCCCACAGAGAGGGCCTTCTTTGGGTGCTGACGGCTTCCATGTGCCGTCTGGCAACTTTTAGAGGTAGGGCCTTCTCTGTGGGGGCTCCCGCCCTCTGGAATGGTCTGCCTCCGGAGTTATGCAATAACACCGACCTGAGAGCTTTCAGACATGCATTAAAAACCTGGTTCTTTGAGCAGGCCGGCCTAGGCTGAAATGGGATTTTTAATTTAGTATTCGAGTTTTAAATTGGGATTTTAAAATTTGGGGTTTTATTAATTTATTGGGGGAGGGTATAATTTTAGGCAGCCTTAAGATATTTAATTCTTTTTTAACTTTTATAATTGTAAAAAGTTTTATGGTTGGCTGTACACCGCCCTGAGTCCTTCGGGAGAAGGGCGGTATATAAATATATTAAATAAATAAATAAATAAATAAATAATTGTATTAGAAATCCATTTGTGAATGCTTAAACATTATTTACATTGTATAAATAGATGTACAATCATAACTTTTAATTGTAATGACATTATATTCGCCGTGGGCGAATAGGAGGAAATATAAATTAAATAAATAAATATTATACTTAATTTTCTTTTCTTTTTTTCTTTTTACCCACTTTTTAAAACCACTTTTAATGTGTAGTTGTTTCCTTTGAAAACATATGCTTTTGCAGTATAATTATCTGATGTCTTGGACTTTTTGGTTATTTTAAAACAGTAAACAAATAAATAAAGCATTAATATATATTTTCATTTATGCTAAGAATAAAAAACAAATTCTTAGAGAAATCTTACTGAAATAACCTTTTTTTTTTTTTTTTAAAAAAAGACAGTCTCAGAGATATTTTCTTTCTTAAAAAAACAATCATTATTTGTTATTTTTGCTTTATATATATGCCTTCTGAATAAGTCTTGGCTGGACGCCAATCATGCCCGGATTAATCCCTGCAGTTTTCTTGGAATATTTTTTCAGAAATGATTTGTTACGGGTAGTCCTCAACTTACAACAGTTCATTTAGTGACTGTTCAAAATTAAAACGGCACTGAAAAAAGTGACTCGTGACCATTTTTCACACAACTGTTGCAGCATCCTCATGGTCATGTGATCAGAATTTGGATCCTTGGCAACTGATTCATACTTACGACTGTTGCAGTGTCCTGAGGTCATGTGATCCCCTTCTGAAATCTATTGACAAGCAAAATCAATGGAGGAGCAGATTCACTTAACAATCACATTACTAACTTAAGAACTGCAATGATTTCACGTAACAACGATAGTAAGAAAAAGCGTAAAATGGGGCAAAACTCACTTATCAAATGTCTCGCTTAACAACAGAAATTTGGGGCTCAATTTGCAGTTGTAAGTCAAGGGCTACCTGTAGCTGGTGTGAATTTTAACAATGCAAAGAGTGTGGCCATTTTGTGATTTGCTTGTTATGGTATTGTATGGTACCATAACTTGATTATTATGATACTGCACAGCCTGACTTTTTCCTAGGCGTATATTAGGCATTACTAAAACAAGAGATAAATTGCAGGAGACCCAGATGAAGAAAAAAAAAAGATGAGTTAAATCAGGTGATGAATATTCATAAAACAGAGTCAGCTCTAACTGCCTGCCTGATTATCCATTCAGCCTGTGTGTGTGTATGTATATGATTAAATATCACAGTCTCACTAAAAGACATCGGTTTTTGGCATTGCCTTATAACTTAGTGCCTAATGTTAAAGCAACGTTTTTTGTTTCTTGGAGCAAAAACATCTTCTGAATTCATGTATTCCCATAATTTATGAGATTAACTTCCTCCTACACTTGTAGTTTATGCAACTATCATGGTAAAGAAAGGCATGTCAACTAAATCAAGAACAAAAGCATCAATTGAATTTCTTTTGCAGTGGTTTTCATTGCATAGTTCTGATTGTGATCCAAGGACCATTAAAACATGACCTCTTATAAGATATTGTAAGGGGATAGAAATGTGAAATTAAAAAATAAATAAATAAAAAAGAGACTGCAGCCATTTCTGCTAAAACAAATACGCATATACACAACTGCACAATCCATTTTATCGATTTAATTAATTCATTTAAATTTAGTATTTATTTATATGCCACCTTTATTATTTTTATAAATAACGCAAGGTAGCAAATATTGCTAACATTCTTTCTGTCAGGGTTCTGACCGATGCCCTAATTAAATCATGAGCCTCAAGCCAAGCATCGAAATAAATTCAGTTATTTATTAGGAGCTTCATGTTGGCACGGACCTAGCGGAGCCAACGACCTCAGTTAATTCGTGCTTTGCCTCTGATCCTGTTTCCCCCTCCCCCCAAGATGTGACATCAGTCACATTCCCCAACAAAGCAATTTCACTGGTTGTAGAAGTCACTCTCTCCAGCCACTGTGGGTTTCCGTAGAGATGACCTTGACATGTCGGTTGGAATGTGCTTTGTTTTGACTGAGATGCAAGCTCCTTGAAGCAGTTGTGAAATTCGCTTCCCCATCCCTTGCCTATGGCAGCTCAAGAGCAGGTCAGGGATGCTTCGTGAGTTGACACTTTCCTCTTCCTATTTTTCCCCACAATAACATCCCTTTAAGGTGGGATGGGCTGAGCAAGCAAGCAAGAGACCGGCCTAAAGTCACGCAGCTGACTTCCATGCCTAAGGTGGGACTAGAATTCAGGTTCTAGCTTGGTGCCTGAACCAATAGATCAAACTGTATTTTTATTTATTTATATATGAAATGTATGTGGCCACCCGTCTCACTAAAAGTGACCCTGGGAGGCATACAACAAGGATATAAAGTGAGAAACCCATTAAGAAACAGTCATGATTAAAGTTTTAAAAAATCGTAACAGAGTAATGGATAACAAATTATGAGAAAGAAACTTGACATTTTTCTGCAGCTCAGAAAATATAGATTGTCATTCTATAATCCCCTTTAATGTGACATTATGAGACTAGTAGAGCCAGGGGTGGGATTCAAAAACCCCAACAACCGGTTCTCTACCTGGTTGCTGGGTGGGCGTGGCCTTGGTGAGCATGGCCTACCAGAACTTCTGGGAGGGGCACTTCCCCAGAGTCTGGAGGCTTCCCTGAGGGCGAAAATGGCCTCCCCGGGCTCTGGAGGCCCTCCAGAAACTAGAAACAGGCCCATTTCTGGACTTCTGGAACTTCCGGGAGGGCCATTTTTTGTCCTCCCAGAGCCGCCAGGCAGACCCTACACTTACCTGCATCCAAAACAGGCCATGTGGAGACTCTTGGGAGGGGTGAGGCAGGATAGGCGGGGCCAGACAGTCGGTTTGGTGAACCAGATGTAAATTTAACTGGCCCTAACCAGCTGAATCCCACCCCTGAGAAGAGCCTATCATCTTGATTCCTAAGAGGTCAAACTTGCATCATCATGGCGGCAGCATTTGATGTATCGTGACCAGGGGTGGGATTCTACCAGTTCGCACCTATTCACTAGAACCAGTTGTTAACATTCTAAGCAGTTCAGAGAACTGGTTGTTAGAAGAAATTACTGGCCTAATCCTGTAAGGAAGGCAGGAAGGAAACATTCTAGTGTTGCTTACAGAAACTGCCTCTCCATTAACCCTTATTACATTCTGGGCAGAACTAAACTTCGTGTCTCAGGAACTTCTCTGGAGTTATTTTCCTCTCCTTTGCTGGTACTTTGCTTGGTGTGGAGTGACTATTTAAAGTTACAGTGGCACTGAAAAAAGTGACTTATGACCATTTTTCACACTTACGACTTGTAGCATCCCCACAGTCATGAGAGGCCAGGCGAGGAGATGCATGCCTCGATGTGAGTGATATTGAGTTGGCCACGCCCAGTCAATAAGATGACCACCAAACCACCCCCACCAACTAAGCCACGCCCAAAGAACCGGTTGTTAAAAAATTTGAATCCCACCCCTGATCGTGACCTTTTCCCCCTTTGCTAAACCAGGTGTGGGCATGGGAAGCATGTGATGCATCTGGCCCACGGGCCCATGAATTTGACAGCCCTGGTATAAAGACTCCCCTCCCCCATCCCAGAAATGTTAGTGGTAAAGTTTTTATTTTCATTATTTTCCCTAATACTCCTGACATGGAATTTGCCTTTTTCACAACTGCTGCACACTGAACCAGTCTGTTCCCATGGCAAATCATCTTCATCCGGATGAAGCTTCCTGTTTGGGGTGGCCATGGCGATCTTCTCTTCTCCCCAGCCATAGCTGTGGCTTTTGATCGGCACATCCTGTTGCCAAGCGAGTCTTGCGCATTGAAAGTGACACACTTCTTTTGTTCTGTTTTACAGGCCTAGGCTGAAAGCCCTTTGAACCACGCGGCCCGGTCTGCACAAAGGGAGGATTAGCAAGCTCTTCCAGCAACTGTTCCTTACCACATGGATGGATGCTTCCAAGAAGCAGATAATCACATGCCTTTTCTCTGAAGAATGAAATGCAGTCTAAAATGTTTATGTCTTCATGGTCCAGTAATTGAACCTACAGTGTGCTTAATATGATAGTGTGCCATGTAATTGTTTCCCTGCCTTTCATATTTAAATTCTGCTAGCTTTTTCTTCCAATGGCAGAGGATGAAGATGCTTAAAAGAATTATAAGTATTAATCTTTTCTTTTGAGGGTTTGATATGGTACATATAACACTCCCCCTTCCATTGTTTCCCCAACAACAACCAAAGTGGGTATTTGGTTGAATTAACTGACTCCAAATTTGGAGTCGACTGACTGAAGTGCGCGACTGACTGAAGACTTGATCTTGGGTCTTCCTGATCTAAATCCAACTCCAAAAATGCTAGTGCACAATTTTCAGTATAGGAACATCAGCATAGCTGGATCAGATAAATAAGTTTTCTGAATAACTCGGTAGACATGTCTCAACATTTATAAACATCATCAGCAATTTGTTGAATGCCAAATTGACCAGCCTAGTGAGGTAGTTCAGACAAGAAACACACTCAAAGGGACTAGCTCTATTGTTATTGTAAAGTTACATTAATATAATTTTTAGGTCTGAAAGTATGTATCCGCTTCCTCCTCAGTCCAATAAACTATGGAGGGTTCAAGAAACTAGAGAGAGTACCTACTGAAACTTTTGCTGTACCACCATTCCATCTGTAGACTCAGCTGTCACTTGTCTGAACATTGGCTAGTTTGCAACTCTTCCTCCTGTCTCCCAAATTCTTTCTCACATACTAGTACAACAATGATGTTCTACACAAAGTTGCTTCTAGTTGCTCAGATTTATTTAATCAGCAAGTTCTGGAAGGAAAAACAACAACTCAGGAATATTTCAGAGTACATGGGGATCATAATAGTTTTGAATATTTCTGTTAGTAAATAATAATGTTATGAATTTGTCTAAACCCTGTTTAAAGTCACATAACTAGAATGTCAACAGAAGAAGGAGGAGGAGGAGGAGGAGGAAGAGGAGGAGGAGGAGGAGGAGGAGGAGAAGGAAAAGAAGAAGAAGAAGAAGAAGAAGAAGAAGAAGAAGAAGAAGAAGAAGAAGAAGAAGAAGAAGAAGAAGAAGAAGAAGAAGAAGAAGAAGAAGAAGAAGAAGAAGAAGAAGAAGAAGAAGAAGAGCTACTTTATGGTTACTTCAGTTAACTCTCAGAGTTTGTTAAGTTTCTTATAGAGTGATTATTCCCATTTTGTTTTCTCTTTCTCTGTATATTTATGCAGGCTCCTGATTGTCCTTTCTTCCTGGTTTGAAAAGTCTAGAGCAGGGAACTTTTCTCCTGATCTTCTCTTGGGATTTCAAGGCACTGAGTAAAGCCACAAAGTCTCCAAGAACTGGGAAAATAATGACACATGGGGCAGTAGATCTTTCTCCGCCCCACATCACACATCACAAATGTGTATTGTTCTTATTTCTGAAAGCCCATCCATAGCACCGTCTCTTTTTCTTTCTTTCAAATGTCATGAATGTTGTGAAAGTTCATGTTCACATGACAAGGTCCAATTAAATTGATTTACTGTTATTCATGCCTGTGCACAGGAATATTTTCAACTGACCATTAGTACAAGCTAGGAGTTAGATAAGGAATGGAATATGAAAGATACTTTTTAAAAAAAGATTGAAGGCTTCTCCCCACTTTTTTTGGATTTTTTTTAAAGAATGTAACAAATTCTTGAAGGTGAATCATCAAAACAGATCTCCATGCGGGCAGTACTATCCCAGGACCGTAGTAGATTCTCAGGTCTGATTTGACTGATATCAAATCTCCAGTATTTCAGGTGAGAGAATTTCCACATTAGTCCTGCAAATGAAAAACAAACAGCTTTTCAGCTACTTTAATTCTTCTCCCCCCCACCAGTAGTTTCCAGTTGTGAGATGCCAAGTTCCAGAAATTTTGCAATATCATCCCAGGCAGGATAGGAACCAGAAGTGATATTCAACAGATTCTGACCAGTTCTGGAGAACTGGTAGTGGAAATTTTGAGTAGTTCGGAGAACCGGCAAATACTACTTCTGACTTGCCCTGCCCCCATCTCTTCTCTGCCTCCTGAGTCCCAGCTGATTAGCTGGGTCTTCTTTTGTTGCCCTGCACAGGAGAACGGAGCTGGAAATCAGGTTAATGGGATGGGGAGGGAATGGGATTTTGCAATAACCTTCCCCCAGGAGTGGGGAGGCAATGGAGATTTTGCAGTATCCTTCCCCTGCCATGTCCACCAAGCCACACCCACCAAGCCAAGCCCACAAAACCAATAGTAAAAAAATGTGAATCCCATCACTGATAGCAACAGATTTTTCTAGGATGGAGTTTGCAAACTTTCCAGGTTTACTAGCTTTTCTGACACTTATGTCCCCAGGATTTGATTTATTAGTAGAAAAGAAGGTTGTTATTTTCTGCTGCATTTTGATAGTGTAATCCCAGTCTGTTAGAGACCAAGGCCTCTTATAGGTAATGGAGATGAGACCACAATTCTTTTGCATGTAAAATCAGTTGAATCCTTTTGAGGGATGGCATTTTAATTATCTATTTTAGAAGAGCCATATGGAGCCAGATAAACTAATGTTACAATTGTGCCTCGGTGAAGAAACAGAACTTTAAAATGAGTCCTTCACTGTTGTAGCTGATAGCAGGTTTTCAGCAAATTAAATCAAACTGCAAAATGGCAGCCACATTATTGCTTTCATGGCTTCTGTACAAAGAATAAACGAAAGGCATAAGCGATGCCAAAATGCAGTAATGGGATGCTTTAAGCTATAAGCTTATCCTTAGGCAATTAAACCACAATACGTATAAATTGATTAAAAAAAAAGATGACAATCACTTGGAGAAAATAAAAATAGCTCTTCTGTGCAATTCTGACTATGCTTAGACAAAGAACACTGGCGTATAATCTGGTTAATTTTTTTTGAGGATCAAAAGTTGAATTCAGAAGCTTGTAATCTCACATCCAGGCTGCTATAATTAACCTCATTCTTATGCTTTCCTCTTATTCTTTGAGTCCTAATTTTTCTTTGTCCTGTTTGCCCTCACCTGCTGTTGAACACCCCCCCACCCCGTCATTGATTGACAGAAGTTTTGGGAGCCACTTAAAAGTTTTGTTTTTAACTTATTAAGTTCTACACAACTCAGATTCCATGCTCCTTCAGTGCTATCTCATCTAATGTTATCACAATACAAAAGTGATGTTGAGACCTTAGAAAGTGTGCAGAGAAGAGCAACAAAGATGACAACAGGTCTGGAGGCTAAATTGTTGGTGAACAGTTTAGGGAGCTGGGTATGTCTAGCCCAGGGGTAGGGAACCTTGGCTCTTTTATCACTTATGGACTTCAACTCCCAGAATTCCTGAGTGAGCCATAAAAGGTTCCCCATCCCTGGCCTACTGGTTTTTCAGTTGTGGGGGAAATCAATTTTTGACTGGAATGGGATTGTTTGATATACAAATGTAGGACATATAAAGAATATATAAAGAATATGTCCTACATTTGTATATTAAACAGTCCCATTCCAGTCAAAAATTGATTTCCCCCACAACTGAAAAATCAGTAGGCCAGGGATGGGGAACCTTTTATGGCTCACTCAGGGATTCTGGGAGTTGAAGTCCATAAGTGATAAAAGAGCCAAGGTTCCCTACTCCTGGTCTAGCCTTTTGAAGAGAAGAATTAGAGGGAACTAAATAGCTGTTTTGTAGTACTTGAGGGGTTATTACAAAGAAGAGGGGATGGACTTATTCTCCAAAGCCCTACACGATAAGAAGCAAGGGGTGAAAACTTGTTAAAGACCTGTATACTGCATGAGTCCAAAAGAGGGCTGTGAAAATATTTACAGACCTTTCACATCCTGGACATAAACTGTTTCAACTCCTACCCTCAAAACGATGCTATAGAGCACTGCACACCAGAACAACTATGTTGGGCTCCATTAGTGCTGATAGATAAACTGAGCCCGCCAGCAGATTTGCAAGAGCCACTGAAGCTTGACATTATATACTTCTGGGATTGTTCAGCCGTTGGCAGAGCAGGATGGTTGACAGTGACGAGAGGGGGAATCCGGGAACCCTCCTGTCCTTTTGCAGTTTTTGGAATCGACTGTAGTGCTGCAACAGATGATGGGGGGGGAGAATCTGAATATATAGTTTACTCATGAGTAGGTAGGGTTCATAGGCGAAAGATAGATTGCAGAGATCGGGAACAATGGACATATTAGGTATAACCAGATGGTGACCTAAAGGATAATTAAGGGGCTAATTAGGGGTGACTACAGGAAATAGGAGTGTTTAGGTGGGTGAGTTTATACCTTTAAATAGTCAGAAGCTTCCAGTGCTAACCTAGACCAGATTCAGGGGTGGGACTCTACCAGTTCGCACCTATTCACTCGAACCAGTTGTTAAGATTCTAAGCAGTTCGGAGAACCGGTTGTTAGAAGAAATTACTGGCCTAATCCTGTAAGGAAGGCAGGAAGGAAACATTCTGGTGTTGCTTACAGAAACTGCCTCTCCATTAACCCTTATTACATTCTCGGCAGGATGTCTCTGGAGTTCTTTTCCCCTCCTTTGCTGGTACTTTGTTTGTGTGGAGTGACCATTCCAAGTTACAATGGCATTGAAAAAAGTGCCTTATGATCATTTTTCACACTTATAACTGTTGCAGCATCCCCACAGTAATGAGACGCCAGGCGAGGAGATGCGTGCCTCAATGTGAGTGATGTTGAGTTGGCCACACCCAGCCAGTCACATGACCACCAACTAAGCCATGCCCACAGAACCAGTTGTTAAAAAATTTGAATACCACCCCTAACCGGATTGTATGCCATTCTTGCCAGATGGGAAATTAGTTGTTTGACATTAAACACCTTGAAACCTGCTTTCTGCTGTTGTATGCTGGTTTGTGTGCAAATCTGAGAGCTTTCAGAAGACCAGCTGAGAGAAGGTTAGCACTGTTTTCTACTTCTACATTACTTTGAAATAGTGGCTGTTTATTTGATTTCTGGCTAAAGGAAGACATGGCTGAAGGAACAGAACCTGAGCTTTTGCCAGCAGCTGAGGGTGAAGAATTGGTGGAGGAGGTAGAAGCAGGTCAGGGAGAGACTGAGCCTGATAAACCTGCATTGACTGTGAATGTACCACCACCAGTTGTGAGACCAAAGTCCCAAAAGTCCGTTCGTTTGAGTGAACCAGTGGAGCAGGTAATGATGGATGACTGGCGATCACAGTGCAGTTCCCATGTCCCTGGTTCAGCTGAAGACTGGAAGGTGCGAAGATGGCCTGGGTTGGAAGATAGTGGCTGGACCGTGCCTGGTAGCACTACACTGGATATATTAAGGATATAGTTTGGGGAAGTGTTATTACAAGATTTTCCTGGCACATATGAAAAGAAGGAACGAAACTATATATACCGGAAACCTAGTTATGGGTCTGTAAGTAAATCATTAAGTAGTTCCAGGCTGTTTTGGACTGGCAAGCTCCTAATACGAGAAGACAACTACAAAGCTTTCTGGGGTTTGCTAACTTTTACAGGTAGTTGATACCCTCGTTTGCTACACTTGCCCTGCCGTTAACTGATTTGTTAAAAAACAAAATCAGAACAGACCACGAAACTCCATCTAGGGCAATCAATTGCCTGGTGCTCATGTTTGTGTGTGTATGCATGTTCCCAAAATCAACATGGCAGCCACAGCAATGCCCAGTGCTTCCTCTTTTTTATGTACTCTTAAAAATCCCACAAATGTAAAATGGGGCAGAATTTTGGCTCTGCTCTGCTTTGATATTATTGATTCTATTAAATTGTCCATTCCAAAGGACTCTGAGAGTTTTGTAACTTCTAACACAAGATTCAAACAGTTAAAAACATAAGCACAGTGAAACAAGTCAGCCTTGACTAAAAACATTCATTAAAATAAAAGCATGATAGCCCTATTCCCCCCAACATATTAACCAAAGGCCCAGGGGTGGGATTCAAATTTTTTTTACTACTGGTTCTGTGGACGTGGCAGAGGAAATATACTGTAAAATCCCCAGTCAGAGGTGGGATTTGCCGGTTCTCCGAATTACTCAAATTTCCACTACTGGTTCTCCAGAACTGGTCAGAACCTGCTGAACACCACCTCTGCACAGGCCTTTAAAAACCAGAAGAGAGGTCACACTGTCTAAATGCTCTTGATTTTTCTAACTATTTTTTTCCTGAAGATACTCTGAGGGCATTAATAGTAATATTGGGTCTTTTTAACTTCTGTTTTTTTGATGTGCATCTGTTGTTAGAAAACTGCTTGCTCTTAAGGGGGTTGAGTGGATCTTAGGGGTCTTACTGAAGTGGGCGATATATAAATCTTGGTAATGAATATCTATGTAATAAATAGCTATGACAATTGATTATGGTGAATGATGTAGGATAGAATGTGATGACCCTCCTGATTATCCATAAATTAATATCATACAAGTTGCCATAGTGGAAGGTACAAGACAATATATAAACCAATTAAGGGCCATTGAAAACAAAGAAGGGAAGCAGAATAAAACAAAATACTCCCTTCCCCAAAAAAATTGTGTCAAGCCTTTGCAGCTAAGGAATAGAGACATCCTCTGAGAAACAACAACTGCAGCAGCAGCAGCAGCAACAACAAAAAATATACATGTTTGTTGAGGTGAATACAATATGCAACTATAATGACTGAGCCAAGTGCAGGAGGAATATCGAAGTGAGTAAATATTAAACACAATTTTAATCCTGGAGAGGCAATCTTCATTAAATGAATCCTTCTTTCAGCCCTGAAGATAATTTTGATGTTCTCTTCATCTCTGGATTTTTATTTTTTCATGACAGCTGGTACACAGAGTACATATTCAGCTGGTACATATTCACCTTTGCAGAATGTCAGTCATGCTAAAGGCATAGCAATTAGTACATGGAAGTAGACGGTTTCAACAATGAAATGCCCAGGTTGATTGCATCTGTGAAATTTTATTGCCTAAGTGTACATTTAAATACACAATGTTTAAAACTGGAGTCAGATTAGCTCTCTATGCTGGTTGATAGGAGATTTTCCACAACCTCTTATCCGAGGGCTAATTTGTTTTATCAGGGTTGGAAGACATCCTGCAGATCTTTTAGTCCAATCCGTTGCTCAGAGCAGGAACCTTCAGATTGTCCCAGTCAAGTAATTGTCCACCTTTGTTTCAGGAGACAGGTTGTTTCACTGCTTAATGCCTATCACAGCCAGGAAATCCCTCCTAAATTTCAACTTTAGATCTCCTTCTATAAAGTTCTATCCAACTGGTTCTGGTCCAAGACTTTGGTACTACAGAGAGTAAATCCACACCTTCTTCCCTGCCCCACCTCTTCAAGTATTGGACAACAGCTATCATTTTGTAGGATAAAATAACAGGACCAGGCCAAGCTCTTCAAAGTAGGAAAAATTTATTTGCGCAGGTTCAAACTGCTTGAGTGCATGAAAAAGTCTGAACCCCGAAGGGCTCTAAACAGTACATTTTTATAGGGTAGTTACATACATTTCACAAGTCATAAGCATTTATCCATATATGGGTATGTAGGGAATATAGGGAACTGAAACTTGATTAGTCAGGGAGAATGTAAGAACATAACAGGATACATCTGTTAGAGTAAGCATTAAGATACATTTGTGCAACCTCAGATATATATATTTGCAATCTCAGCTATTTCCTCTTACAATGGTCAAGCAGGCATATAATATTAGGCCAGCTGAGGCCTACATATAAAGCTTAAGCCATACTTTGGGCTACCTCATATTCCCCCCTTTGTGACTCATCTGAATTTTCCAGAAGAGTCACATATTCATTGTCATCTTCGTTGGATTCTGATAACCTTTTTTCAAAGGCCCACATGGCCATAACCTGGGCAGTTGCTTTACGTTCAGCTAAAAGAGATAAGCTATTAGATATTGTATGGATAAAGATAGGTAAGACACAAGGTAGAATAACACAACCAGCCGCAATGAGTCCAATTAAAGCAACAATGGCTTGGAGTCCCGGAAGTTTGGGAAACCAGCTGCCAAACATATCATGTAGATTAAAACCATTCCATACCTGGGCAGGATTGTGGGTGAGTTGTCTAATTTCAGTAGTGAGTTGTTTAACACCTTTACCTGTTTCATCAATTTGCAGACAGCAGTTTGAAAGATTAAATTTCCCACAGACACCTCCTTCTGTAGCTAACAAATAGTCAAGGGCCAATCGATTTTGATAGATTGCTGTCCTGAGTTTGTCTGTGGCTTCAGATAAAATATTAAAAGCCTTATCAATTCTGACCCCGGCTAAGTCAAGAACAGCCTGAAGTCGAATGATACGATTTAGCATGTAAATAGGTGTTCTATATCCCCACGAGCCATCCTCAGCCCAAGTAGCTCTGCCATATGTACAGATAATTCTCTCATTATCCCATATGTTATTGTCCTCTTTCTCATACGCTGATAGTTCCTTACAAGGAAAATTAGAGAAAGCGGTGCCAGTATCCCATTTTTCCCTATTGCCTAGATGGTCATATGTGGGGACTCCCAATACTTGTCTAGCTTGGATAGGCAGTAGGAAAAAGGAAGGTTTGATCCATCCAAGAATACATGAACCTGACCAATTGAAGGGAAGTTCTTCATAAGCTAACTTACCACAAATCCAATACATATTATCAGGGGCAGTCCAATTTTGAGACTGGTCAGTTTTGTTTAGATACGTTAAGTAGGTAGTATCAAACCTTAATGGTTCAGATTCATTCCCAGGAGATGTCCAGTTCTGATATGTAGCGTTCCAGGAGCCTAGACATATTAAGTCTCCCACTTCTATAGCTCCCTGTCTAGTAAAACAATTCTGGCCCACCAGATTAGTAATAAGTGTCCATACAATTCCAGACAAACTATTGTGTTTAGTGATGTTACCTGCCTTTGATATATTATTATATGTAGAGGGACTAGCTCCCATGGCCTCCCATGGCCACTGTTCTCCCATATTTGTTCCCCCACAAACAAAACAATTTTTGACCATCAGTGATTTGGCTACTTGTTCAGCCATTTCAATGAACAAATTATTGGCCTTAGTGCTAATAGATAATGGTTTATGCAGCATAAGCAATTTATCATATACAGTCCATCCCAATGACGGACTTCCCCATTAAATATCTGCTCTACTTTAATTGTTATATATGTACTAGGAACACTACCAGTACCATCGATACCCAGGCCATAGCTTACCACGGGTGGGTGAGTTCTGGCCACTTCTAATTCTACAAAATTACCTGTTCCTCTCCGGAAGGAAGGAATGTTGGCACACCCTGGATAGCCTCCTCCAGTATAATCACACAGACACCCCCATCCTGAACATAATCCATTCCTATGCCTATGAGGGGCATACAGGTGTCCTGAACTAGGGCATTTACAGAATCTGTCGCACGGTAGCCACTGATTTGGATCACCTGTTTCCCAATTTAAATTTGAGTGGCATAAATATTTATGATTACCTTTATAGGTGTCTATCCAGGATTGAGAGCCACATGAGTAAGCAAGACCTTTACTTAGGGCCACACAAGCATCAAAAGTTAAATGAATGGGGACAGTATCTTGTTTAAGTTGCACAGTGGAATTCAGAAAATATAATGTCCCTCCACTGTCCGGGTTACATCTAGTACCCACCTTGGCAAGTCCAGCCCAAACGGTGACATTGAGGTGAATAGGAGTTGAGGGATTGTAACAAACGATCTTGTTGTTCAATGTGCACATATGATACGTGGTGTTATTATGTATATATGTGGTTTGCAACACCTCACATCCCTTCGGGCTTTGTGTATGATATACTAATGTATTGGAGACCTTCCGTCCAGTTTCTACTTTGGTGATACAGGGGGTACATTCATCGGTCTTATTTTTGGATTGGCCGGTGGAGGGTACAGACCTTTTTGAGGTTGTGTGGGAAACCTGATGTGGTGAGGAAGGGGTGGTTAGCAACACCAAGTTGTTGAGGTCTCTGTAGCACAACACTCCTTCTGTGCCATTACATCCTTTTGTTACGGGATGTCCACAAACAGGTGGTGAGATCAAACTGTGTACATGACTGAGGTTTTTCATTCCTTGTATATATAGCCTTTCCATTTTCCCAAGTACATAGGGTACACTCACCCTGTCCTAAGGGAGCAGCCCTAGACCTTCTCCTGGGTTTACTCTATTTTTTAGGGGTATTAAGAGGAGGGCGTTGGTTGAAATTCCTGAGGGATCTTAAAATACAGATGCCTTGCTAGCCGGCCTTTAATTGGTGAATGGAAGTAATTTGTTGCCAACCCCAATACAATGGAGTACCACAATCTAGGGAAACTATGGGTTCTCTTTGTTTGTAGGGAGCAATGAGGCACATACCCTTTCTAAATGCATAACCCACATAAGAGCACACCTCTGGGTTCGAAAAACCTCAGGCCTGGCAAGCAGTGGCAGCCACTCTATCAAAAGCTCGAGGGTGTTGACATGGATGGGGTAAAATGCCATTCCAGCATTCAGGAGTGAAGGAGAGAGGAGGGTTACCATTACATTCACCTGTTCCGATGGGGTGTGAAGCTACAATCCGGGGCTGTGCATTAGGGGCACTCCATTGACCCAAATTTTGAATACAAACATCATTTCCCCTGGTTGGCAGCAGATATATCAGCATCATCAGTAGAATAAATTTGAGGATCATCAACCACCCCCAGAGGAAGTACACCTTCCTCTCCATCACAAGGGCCAAACTATAGACACACCAGGAATGAGTAGCCCCGCAGTCAAAGCAGTGATAGCAGCAGCAGCAATAAGGTAAGGCATCACACATACAATGGCAAAACTCATACATTCATTCAAGTACACCTTTTCACCTTGGAGGATCCAATCTTCACCTGTGCATAGAAAATCAGCTTCCGGTGTGGTTTAGCAGAGGCTGCTTCACTACTGTGCGTGGAAAAGCCTATTGCCGGTAAGGCTTCAGCAAATAGCCTGCTTCCAATGGTTCCTAGGGAGCCTAGCTGAACATATAGAAATACAGTCATACCACAAGAGCAGGAGGGGAGATTCGAGCCTAAGACCGCTTAAAGGTCAGTCTAGTTGGGTGCTGTTTATTTACAGTAACATTCCAAGTGTCATCAGCTGCAGCCTTTACTCTCGTCCAATGAATCCAAGGTCTGGACTCAGCAATTTTGACTGCTAAAGGAGAGGCCATAATCACAGTATATGGACCCTGCCATTGACCTTTTAAGGGTTCTTTTTTCCAATGTTTTATCCACACTCTGTCCCCAGGTTGAAACGCATGACAGCGAGTTATCAGTTGTGGGGGCACCTTTTCCATGATGTACTGTTGGAGTCTTTCAACCTGTTTATTGAGTTGTAGTACCATTTCCAGATTCCACATGCCCCCCTTATGTCCCAAGTCAGGCCATCCTGTTATGTTAGTTCACAAAAGGTTCGGTAGACGGGCAAACATCAACTCATAAGGAGATAGCTTATGTTGTCCACGAGGGGAACAACGAATTGAAAATAATGCTAGAGGCAGTGCATCAATCCATTTGAGATGACTATCAGTACAGATTTTAGTTATCCTTCCCTTCAAAGTGTGGTTCATCCTTTCAGCAGGAGCCCCTGATTCAGGGTGAAAGGCACTGTGAAGTCTCATTTAGTGCCTACTGCCATCATTATTGCCTGATTAATCTGATTCACAAATTCTGGGCCATTATCAGATGAGATACGGCTAGGAACCCCAAACCTAGTTATTATTTCTTTCAACATTATCCTAGCAACCTCTCTTGCTTGTTTAGTCTTAGTTGGGAAAGCTTCTGGCCACCCAGTATACATATCAACCATAACTAACATAGCTTTGTATAACCCACATCTTGGCATATCAGTAAAGTCCATCATAATATAATCCATAGGAATGTATGCCCGGTGGTTGTAAGGGTCCCTGTCTGGGATTTACCTTTGCACAGGTCACACACCTATTTACTGTAGCGGCAGTAATACCTGCCAGTCCATTAATAAAACAATCCCTATATAGAGCAGCTCCTAATGCTGTTTTTCCCATATGAGTAGTTTCATGAGCTAATTGAGCAAACGTGCCTGCAACAGACGCCGGGACAAAAATCCTATCATCAGGTAATACATACCAACCATCAGACTCTCCTGCGCTGAATAGGAAGGCCTAATCTCCAGTGGGATGACACCTAACATCATGGCGAGGGAGACAGACAAATCTGGACACGGTTCATTACACCGGGCTGCTTTTCTAGCTTCCAAATCAGCTGCACAGTTTCCTAATGTTACTCTATCCTCCCCCCTTTGGTGGCCTTTACAATGCATCACAGCCACCTTGCTTGGTTTTTGTACTGCTTCTACCAGGCGACGGATTAGGTGAGCATGTACAATATATTTTCCAGCAGAATCTCTGAATCCTCTCTCCTTGTAGACTGCCCCATGGGCATGTAATGTGAGAAATGCATACCTGCTATCGGTCCAGACATTCAGATTTCCACCTTCAGCCAATTCCAAGGCCCTAATTAAGGCCCATAATTCAGCAACCTGTACACTATGTCCCCTACCTAAAGGGCTACTCTCTATCACCTTCTCACCATCAACAATGGCATATCCAGACATCCTATTTCCATCAACTATATAACTTGATCCATCCGTATACCAATTCCACGTGGCATCAGATAAAGGAATGTCAGTCAGGTCTTTCCGAGTAGAATACACTTCATCAAGTACCTCTAAACAATTATGGTCCGAATCAGTTTCAGTAGGCAGTAATGTGGTGGGATTCAATCTATTAGATACAATTAACCGTACCTGAGGATTTTCAAGTAAGATTGCCTGATATTTAGCTAACTTCTGTCCACTGATCCAAAGGTGACCCTTGTTATCAATAATTGACTAAACTGCATGAGAAGTATGTACATTAACAGGACAAGAAAAGGTCAATTTGTTACAATTCTGTATTAGTTCTGCAATTGCTGCCAGCACTTTTAAGCAGTATGGCCATCCTTTTGCCACGCCATCCAATTGTTTTGTTAAATAGGCCACCAGTTGTTGCCAACTGCCTAAGGGCTGGGTAAGGACCCCCAATGCTATATTTCTATTAGTGTCTACATATAAAGTAAATGGCTTTTGTAAATTTGGCAAAGCCAAAGCTGGAGCTTGTATCGAAGCCCTTTTGATATTGTGGAAGGCTGTTTGCTGCTCTTTACCCCATATCATAGGTTCAACATTAGCTCCCTTCATAGCAGTATAGAATGGGGCTGCCATGAGAGCAAAATTGGGAATCCAAATATGGCAAAAGCTTGCGAGCCCGAGGAAACCCCGTAAATGTGCTTCAAAGTCCTAGTTATTATCTTTAAAGCGCTCCATGGCTCGGGACCGGGATACCTGCGAGACCGCCTCCTGCCATTATCGGCCTCCCGCCGACTGATACGCTCCCATAGAGTCGGCCTCCTCGGGGTGCCGCCGGCTGGATGGCTGGCGACCCCGAGGATGCGGGCCTTCTCATTGGGGGCACCCCCTCTCTGGAATGAATTACCCCAGAGATGAGGAACGTCCCTGATCTCATGACCTTCCGTCGTGTGCTGAAAACATATTTATTTCGGCAAGCCGGACTGGCCTAGGGGTTTTTAAATTTTAATCTGGTTTTTAATCTTTCTTAATCCCCTTGTTTTAATTTTTGTAGAGCCAATTATATTTAATTCTTTTAATTTTTAATATTGTAACATTGTAACAATGTTTTATATGTGTATTTTTACTCTGGCTGTTCACCGCCCCGAGTCCCTTTGGGAGAGGGGGCGGTATATAAATTTAAATAATTAAAAAATAATAATAAAAAATTGTCTTTTAGTTTGTGGTTCCACCAGAGAAACAATGGCTTTCTTCCTCTCTGGTCCCAGAACTCGACTGCCCTGTCTGATATCATACCCTAGATATCTAACACATTGTTTAACCAATTGAGCTTTCTTTCTTGACACCCTGTAGTTGCATTCAAGCAATAGTTCTAACAACATTTTAGTATTATCCCAACACAAATCTTCTGTCTGTCCTGTCACTAAGACACCATCAACATACTGCAACACTGTGTCACCCTATTGGCGGGGCACATAATACTGTAAATCTCTACCAAGAGCTGTGCCAAACAGAGTAGGGGAGTTTTTAAAACCCTGTGGAAGGCGGGTCCAAGTATATTGTGTTTTCGTGCCTGTGTGGGAATGTTCCCAATCAAAAGCAAAGAGAGGTTGACTTATAGGATGTATTGGGATTGTAAAAAATGCATCCTTCAAGTCAATAACTGAGAACCAACTAGCCTGAGATGGTATCAAGCTAAGTAAGGTATAGGGGTTAGGCACTGCTGGATGTATAGTAACTGTCAGGTTATAGACCGGCCGTAAATCCTGAACTGGCCGATAAGACCCATCTGGCTTTTTAATTGGGATGGTTGGGGAGTTCCATGGTGATTGGACATGAACTAAGATGCCTGCCTCTAAATATCTTTGAATGCTTTCATATATAGCACAGATGGCTTCCCATGAAACCGGTCTTTGAGTAACACGCACAGGGATTGCGCCTGGCTTTACTTCTACAATTACTGGAGGATGATGGGCTGCAAAGCCTGGTGGCTTATCCTCTGCCCACAAGCCAGGTACCTCAAATTGCTTCCACAAGTTATCTGATTTCTGCCCATCTACTTCTCTTCCTACAATTAATCTCCATGTTTCTTCTGGTGAGTGTCTAATCGTCACCCTCTGACGACCCTCATCAAAGGAGTTAGTTGCCCTAATTTGCACAAGATATCTCTTCCCAGTAAAGGAATAGGACATTCGGGTATATACAAGAATTCATGCTGTATCTCTGATCCCTTAAAGTCACAAAGGACAGGTTGCAAAACCTGCCGACCTATTATTTGACCTGATACACCTTGAACTTGAATTTGATGTGGTCCAGGTGCAGTAATAGGCTTATTCACAACAGAGCATCCTGCTCCAGAAATGTGGTGCGCTGGCTCAGGTGGGGCCTCCTCCAAGCCTGGTCCCCTTCAATCAGACCAACCCTCTTCTGCTATGCCAGCCAACCCCAATCTTGCCTGCTCCCGGGAGGGTCTCCACCCCCTGCCCCAGGATCCTCTACTACTCCATCCAAAACGCCTACCTTCCAACTGCCCTCTACTAAATCCTCTTGAGAGGAATCTTCCTTTTCCCATTCTTCCACGTCCTTCAATCCCTTGTCGGATATCAGGTCATCTCAGAATCCCTCTACCTCTGGATATCCTGTACGGGCATTCACCATGCCAATGTCCCTCGCCCTTACAATACGCACATTGATTTGGACCTAACATAGACCCCCCTTTTGGGTGAGTCATGGATAATCCTTCCTGCAATGCCACTGTCAATAATTTCATCTTTTTATGCATCTTCACCTCTTTTTCCTTCTTCTTTACCTTATCCCTATTCACAAACACTTTCCTAGCAACTTCCAACAATTCACTAGTATTCTTCCCCAGTGCCCCTTCTACTCTTTGTAATTTCTTCCGAATGTCAGCATAACTTTGCACAATGAATCTTTCATTTAACATCCTGACATTATCCGGTGACCTTGGGTTGACCTGTGTATATAACTCATAAGCTTCAATTAATCGTTGTAAGAATCCTTCTGGACTCTCATCTGCCTCTTGTGTTATCAAAGATGGCTTTGACATATTCACTGGGGGCTTCCCTGCACCCTATAAAGCCTCAGCCACTAAATTCTGGTATTCCTGAAACTTAGTCCTTTCAGCATCACTCATGGGGTTCCAGTCCAGATCGCTTTCTCAGCTAACAACGTAGCAATATCAGGTTCATTTGGAAATCTATCCCTAACACATTTCCTCACATCTACCTTCCATTTCTCCTTTTCCTCAGGAGTCAACAAAGCATTCATCAATTGCTGCACATCCACCCATGTCGGATTATGAGTGCACATTATTGTTTGGAATAAATCTACCATTTCTGTGGGCTTGGCTGACAGCGGCCCATAATGCTGTTTCCAATTCAAAAGATCTGTGGCGGTGAAAGGCACGTACTGAAACAGGGGTCTGTACTGTAAGCCTCCATCTAAATTCATCACTGGGTGGTCTTCCTGTCTCAGCAGAACTACTAAATCCCTAGCCGCTCTAGCCATTTCTCTGCCTTCATCCTAAAGCTTCCACTTTAGCTTTTATCACTTCCAATTTAGCCCTAGAATGAGTTCGAGGTCCTTCTGTAGATGGACCCTCTCCTTCATCTTCTGACCCTGAATACGGCGGGGGAACCGAGGGTAATGGCGGCAACGGCGGTGCACACGGCAGGGGACACAATGGCTCCTCCTGTTGTTCACTGTATAGTTTCTTCCTATCTTTCTGCATAGCTTTTTCCACCTGACTTCCTTTGACTCTGCCCTTGAGACCTTTGGGTCTGGCTACACATAACCTGACCATTTCAGCCTGACATTGTAACAACTCATCAGCCCTTTTTGTTAAGGCATTCACCCACTGATCTATATATGGGAATTGATCAGGGTAGTTACCTGGCTGTCCAGCAATTACCTCCCAAAGTGCATCTGCAGTTTCTTCTTTAAAAGAGCCCCGAGGTGGCCATCCCATACCTAATTGTGGCCATACTGTTTCACACAAGAATTTTAGTCTTTTCCTAGTCCCTTTAGGGTAGGAGGGGTTACTAAAATATGAGTCAAATCCCTTTAACATGCATGCCAGCGGAGTGTTGGGTATGCTCTGCCCCCCCCACCCATCCTAACACACTGCTGCTGACTCGCAGTCCCGGATCTCACAGTCACTGATGAGAACTGCAACAACTTAATCACCCACACAGCCTAGCACGGACTACTTTAGGGTTGCCGCCTGAAGTCCAGGAGGGTGATCAGTCCCCCTCTTCTGCCTTCAAATGAGGCAGGTACACCCGATTTAATGATACTCGCCTCAGACATCTCATCAGATTCTCTTGTCCTGGCCAGGAGTTGTTCAGACCACCTCTGTTCCTACAATGTAGCATTCTTGGGCTCGTTCAGAGCACCATAGGAAACACCGGGCTGCCACTCACGTCCCCCGGAGGCAGTACCCCCATGGTGCCTGCAGAATGTTCAAGACTGGCCATCCGGTGTGCCCAGTGGGTAGAACGGTCCTCAGCGAAATATCGACTTGGCCTATATCAGTGCTGCCGCGGTCGCCATATTTTGTAGGATAAAATAACAGGACCAGGCCAAGCTCTTCAAAGTAGGAAAAGTTTATTTGCGCAGGTTCAAACTGCTTGAGAGCATGAAAAAGTCTGAACCCCGAAGGGCTCTAAACAGTACATTTTTATAGGGTAGTTATATATATTTCACAAGTCATAAGCATTTATCCATATATGTGTATGTAGGGAATATAGGGAACTGAAACTTGGTTAGTCAGGGAGAATGTAAGAATATAACAGGATGTATCTGTTAGAGTAAGCATTAAGATACATTTGTGCAACCTCAGATATATATATATTTGCAATCTCAAATATTTCCTCTTACAATGGTCAAGCAGGCATATAATATTAGGCCAATAGATAGCTGAGGCCTACAAATAAAGCTTACGCCGTACTTTGGGTTACCTCAATCATGCCTGGAGGCCATGCGGAGTTGGATGGGTCTTAACAGGCTTCGGCTCAACCCGACCATAACCGAGTGGCTGTGGTTTCCTGCCCCCAGATACAGCCAGCTTACTCCATTGCTGGCCGTGGGGGGAGGAATTTTGACCCCCACGGAGAGGGCGCGCAATCTGGGTGTCTTCCTGGATGGTCGTTAGAAGACCATATAGCAACCATCGCCAGGGGGGCCTTTTGTCAGGTCCATTGGATCAGTTGTGGCCCTTTCTGGATCGGGGTGCATTGTGCACAGTCACTTCTGCCCTTGTCATCTCCCGCATAGACTACTGCAATGCTCTCTACATGGGGCTCCCCTTGAAGAGCATCCGGAGGCTTTAGCTGGTGCAGAATGCGGCCCCGCAGGTGATCTTGAGGGCTTCTCGGAGCTCCCATGTTACACCACTCCTGCGCGAGCTGCATTGGCTTCCGGTGGCCTTCCGGATGTGATTCAAGGTGTTGGTGATCATCTTTAAAGCGCTTCATGGCTTGGGACCCGGGTACCTACAGGACCACCTACTGCCAACATCGGCTTCCCACTGGCCAGTATGCTCCCACAGGGTGGGCCTCCTTGGGGTGCCACCGGCTGGGCAATGCCGACTGGCGGCTCAGAAGGTACGGGCCTTCTCTGCGGGGACACCCTCCCTCTGGAATGAGCTTCCTTACGGAGATAAGGGCCATCACTGACTTATGGGCCTTCCGGCGCGCACTGAAGACCCACCTTTTTCAGCAGGCTGGTCTGGCCTAGTCCCATTAGTAGGGTTTTAATTTTTAAATCTTCATTTTTACGGAGTTTTATTGGTTTTACTTTTAATTACAGCTGTGCATTTAATTCTCTTTTAATTCATTTTAAAATTTATATCGATTGTATTTTATTGTGGCTGTTCACCGCCCCAAGTCCCTGTTTGGGAGAGGGGGAGGTATAAAAGTTATAATAATAACAATAGTAACAACAACAACAACAACAACAACAACAACAACAATAATAATAATAATAATAATAATAATAATGTTTCCTTAGCCTTCTCTTCCTTAGGCTAAACATATCCAGTTTTTTAAAAAACCTTTCATAGTTTTTATAGCTTCCAAGGCCATCATCATTTTGGTTCTTTTTCTCTGCAATCTTTGCAATTCCTCAGCATCTCTCTTATATTGTTGCAACCAAAACTGGAAGCAGTATCCCAGTTGTGGTCTGAACAATGTAGAGCAAAATCATGACTCCTTTAATTTTGACATAATTCCTCTGTCTATGCAGCCCTTCCTTCCTTCCTTCCTTCCTTCCTTCCTTCCTTCCTTCCTTCCTTCCTTCCTTCCTCCTCCCCCTCCTTCCCTTCCCTCCTTCCCTCCCTCCCTTCCTCTTTCCCTGCCTCCCTGCCTCCCTTCCTTCCTTTCTCCATCCTTCCCTCCTTCCCTCCCTCCTGCCTCCCTCCCTCCCTTCCTGTTTGTGTGATTTCTGTGGTTTCATTGAACTTATGGGTGATCAATGTTCCAGTTGATGAAAACCTTTACTTATAACCTCCAACCTTCTAGATTCAAGTCAGTCGTTTTCCCGATTTCTAGAAATGGCACCTATCTATGCTTAAAAATGTATGTTGTCCTTCACTCCAGCTATGTTTCCAACAACTAGGAAAAGTAGCTGCTTGGATAAAAAGGAGGTAAAATCTCCTTCAAGTAAATTCTTGATAACTTCATAGACATGTCCTCGTGCTTTTCATGGTAATAAGCAACCCCCCCCCCACCCAAGAATAAATAAATAAAATAAATTTATTTATTTATTGGCTTCCCAGTCTATAGATCTGGGGTGTCTCAATTATTCCTAGATATGCCTTTCCTTGGTTCTTTTACCTTACCAGAGCTATGGCGCACATCCTCTTAGATGAACAAAAGCTCTAATGTGACACATGCACACGTACAGGATCAACTACAGGATTGATGTATGATTTATTAATAAGTAAACAGTTAATACATTCAACTTAATTGGAAACGTTTAGTTCTGATAAACCACCCATTTCATTTGCAGTAGCAATGACAGCCTCTCAGTTTGAAGCGGGAGTCATTGCTCCATTTAATATGACAGAGAGCTAGTTCTTAGAATTTTAAAATGTTCTAGTAAAGCCAGAGCTTTTTTTTTTGACAAAAAAGGGAAAATAAGCTTGAAAGGGTTATTTTTACTTCTACAGTTGTTGACTCAGCTGCCCTTTTGTTCTGTGACAAAACAATGAAGGAAAACAGGTGTTTTGATTCCATTAAATTCACAACAATTTAGGAACATTTACCCATTTTGGGGGAAAAAACATCGCCCCGCAATTAAGTTTGCTTTAGCTTTTATGTAATAATATTAAATAAAAGAAAACTATATTTTTGTGCAATTTGGTGTTGCAATTAGTAACTTCAGGAATATTAAGCAAATGTTGCCATTGTCTTATAGACAAAGATGTGTTCAAATTACCATGCTCTCCTCAAGATGCAACAGAATCTAAAATGTATAATCAATGTTAAGCATAAGAAGCAAGCATAAGTGTCCTGGTTTTGCATAGACAAAATTAAATTCAGTGTCATTGTGAGGTTCCAAAAACCAAGAAAGACACATTGTGATTCTTTCAAGTAGATTTCTTTGATGCTCTTCTCCTCCAAACATCTTGTTAAATTAAAAAACTACCATCCACATAAAGCATATATTCTGGGAATTATTAGAAAGGAGCCATTTTATTCTCTTCCTCTCACAATTCTCTCTTTCTCTTTTTTTTTTCTCTTTCTCTTTCAAATTGTCTCTTGCTCCCTCTCTCCTGGTAATCCAGACTACATTCCATTAGAATTGTCTGTTAACGGTTGCAGGAACTGGGCATGGCTAGTCTAGTGAAGAGAAGAACCAGGGGAAACATGATAGCAGTTTTCCAATACTTGAGGAGCTGCCACAGAGAGGAAGGGGTCAATCTATTCTCCAAAGCACCTGAAGGCCAGACAAGGAACAATGGATGGAAACGGATCAAGGAGAGATTCAACCTAGAAATAAGAAGAAATTTTCTGACTGTGAGAACAATCAACCAATGGAACAACTTGCCTTTAGAAGTTATGGATGCTTCACCACTGGAGGCTTTCAAGAAGAGACTGGAAAGCCATGTGTCAGAAATGGTATAGAGTCTCCTGCTTGAGTGGGGGTTGGACTAGATGACCTACAAAGTTCCTTCCAACTGTTATTCTATTCTAACCATATGTCAAATGTCTGTGGAGATTTTCAATCATCTAAGATGGTTGTTCAAAAAAAATGCTTTTCCAAAGGCCGACTGGACTTTCTTAATTCTGAAGAAGCTGCTTGGATGAGAAGCTAAATGTTTTCAAGGGGAACACCCCCCCCCCCCCCCAAGAAAATCCATTTGTCTTTGGGACATGTCAGGTGAGAAGAATCAGGATCAAGCTTTAGTTTTGATTAAAATGGTTTATTGCTCATGCCTATGCGCAAGAATCTAGTCAATTAACTGTCAGCACTAAACGAAACACTAGATAAGAATTGACAGAATTCAAGATGGGTTGAATTTGGACCACTTTTGGGAAAGTAATGGCTCTAGGCAGATTCCTTTGTTGACTCTACTCCAGGGTCTGCCTCTCTTTGTTCTATATCATATCATGTAATGATGCTATCCATCCAGGAAAAGACAACTTTGATAGCCCTTTTCCAGAAATACCAAAATAACAAACTGAGGGTGGGAAAAGTCCTCTGTTCACACTGGATGAGATACACAAAAGGCAACCTGGAGCTGTGGTGAGAAAATGCAGTGTCATTTATTTTACTTACTAAACTTTCTCCTGTATGCTGCCAAAGTCCAATAGGCTTTAAAGAGCTTAAAGAATGACAAAGCACAAATTAAAAATAAAAATAAATCAAGCACTTAAACACCTCCCTTGGGGATAGTCCTCTACATACTAAAATGCCTTCCTTAAAGAGCCAGATCTTTTTGCTTTGGGAAAGCATATGGCTGTAAGGACAGAAGCATCGCCTTGTTGGAATGGCTCCTGGCAGGGTGGGATCAGGGGTGGGATTCAAAATTTTTAACAACCGGTTCTGTGGGCGTGGCTTAGTTGGTGGGCATGGCTTGGTGGTCATGTGACTGGGTGGGCATGGCTTAGTGGTCATGTTAATGGCTGGGCATGGCGAACTCAACATCACTCACATCGAGGCACACATCTCCTCGCCTGGCCTCTCACGACTGTGGGGATGCTGCAACAGTCGTTAAGTGTGAAAAATGGTCTTAAGCCGCTTTTTTCAGTGCCATTGTAACTTCGAACCCTTAAAACTTGTGGCCTTCAACTCCCAGAACTCTTCTGTTGGCATCTTCTCTTGTAAAGAACAACTCAGGAAACCTGGGAAGAAGTATTTCGAATCATGCAAAGAGACTCCACCTTAATGAATTCACAAAATGAAGATTGGAAATCACATCTATATTTGGCAATCCTTGTATTTATCCCCAGACTAGCATTAAAGATGTCATACTGCAGGGGTGTCAAACTCACATCGTCATGGTGGTGTCATGTGATGTATTGGGACTTTTTTCCCCTTTGCTAAACCGGGCGTGGCCAGTGTGTGTTGCATCCGGCCCATGGGCCAGGAGTTTGACAGCCCTGGCATACTGAATCTATAATTTTGGCTCTCTTTTTGTTCTTGCCTGTGGCTGGACTATTGCTATGGTCTGCTGGAAGATTTGTTGACCTGGTTCTTCCTGCATGAAGGAGTTGCCAAGTGATGACATCACTACAGGGCCACTGTTTTCTATTGCTAGCCACCTGCAGCTCGCTATTTTTCATGCAGAATTCTTCAAGATTGAAAACCAAAAGGTCAGATTCAGAAATGATCAGGGAGGTTTCTTCTTTTCTTCTTCTTAGCAGAATTTGTGGTCTTAGGAAAACACAGGAAACTATTTTATCCTGATTCAAATAATTTGCCCCCTTAATCAACATAATATAATCAGTTTAGTAACTGTAGTTCCCCTTTTCCTGTAAATGGAATAATCAAGTGCAGTTGATTTTTCAACTGTGTTCCAATTCTCAGAGACAGTACAGACAAGTCCCTGTAGTTTTCTTGGCAAGGGTTTTTTGGAAGTGGTTTGTCATTGCCTCCTTCCCAGGTCTGAGATAATAGGACTGTCCTAAGGTCAACCAGCTGGCTTTGCATCTAAGGCAGGACTAGAAACTCCTGGTCTCCTGGTTTCTAGCCTGATGCCTTAACCACTGTACCAAACAGGCTCTCATCAAACACAGTACTGAGAACATAAACGAACGAAGACCAATGTATGTGTCCAACGATCCAATCTGGGTCGGTCACTGGGACCAGACAGAGGTTTAGCCTTCTGAGCTTTCAGACTTATCTGGAACCCAACCTGAGAGAATTGAGCCATTCTGGTGAGACAGAAGTTCCCTGAGGATAAGTTCCAGCACAAGCCTGAAAGCTCAGAAGACTAAACTTCTGGTCCCAGTGACTGACTCAAATTGGATCCTGAGAATATGAAGTTTGCTCTGTTTTGGTTCATTTTATCAATAGCAATAGCACTTAGACTTATATACCGCTTTATAGTGTTTTACAGCCCTCTCTAAGCAGTTTACAAGAATCAGCCTCTTGTCCCCAACAATGAGGCTCCTCATTTTATCCACCTCGGAAGGATGGAAGGATGAGTCAACCTTGAGCCTGGTGAGATTCGAACTGCCAAATTGCAGGCAGCAGAAGTAGCCTGCGGTACCACACTCTAGCCACTGTGCCACCATGCCTCTTGCTTTATAACTGCTTTATAACATTATTATTATAAATAATAAGTTTGTTTTATATCTGCTTTATAACAGCTCTGCAGATGTCTTTGATGTTCCTCTCTTCTTTAATATCACAACTTACTTTCCTCCCTACCCCAGCTCTATCTGTCCATGCTATCTTGATCAAAATTTACACCTCAAGATTAGCTTCAGTTTGCACCTGGGTATTGATTTGAGACCCATGATGCTTGAGAACAGAAAACAAACTTTGAAAACATGAATGCCTCCAGCCTACGCTAGTTTCTAAACTATGAGATGGATGAAGCTGTCATGTTTGGTTTTGCTCATTGTATCATTTTTCAACTTTATGGTCATTTCATCCCTTATCTACCCTACCTCGTCATTTTTTAAAAAAAAAGAAAGAAAAAACTCCATATAATAATCTAAGCAAATTTTCATGCATGGATATTTTTTTCAAATGAAAGCTCTTTCATATACGCAATTTCTATTACATGCATTCCCCCGCCCCCAAAATAATTCAACTGAATAGAAACCAATTTTGTATGCTATTTTAATCGAATTATGCACTTGATGGGGGAAATTGTAGGTATATTTTCTATAAAGGCTGCTTAATGGATTGATTTATATGGTTGTCTATCTCAAACAAATGACTCTGGGTAGCTAACAATATTAAAAGCAATAAAAATTAAATACAAAAACCCACAGGAGCCAGAAGATTTTAACACCAAGACAATGACAATCACATACCGTAACCAAGAAATGGGCTCTGTCTCATACCCAGGGTCCCAAGTTCAAGCACACAGTCATGTCTTCAGGTCCTACAGAAGGCCAACAAGACAGAGGCCAATCTAATCACTGTAGGGATGACATTCAAAGGGCAGGTGCCATAAAACAAGGCTCCCCTCCTGGGCTTTGCCAGCCAATATTCCTTAGCTAATAGAGCCTAAAACAGCACTCCAGCCAAACTGGATACGTCTAAAAACCAGAGGTAGATAACAACTATGGCCCAAACCATGAAAGGTTTTAAAGATAACTATTTATTTATTTTTTTATTTTTATTTATTTATTTGTCAATAAATTAGATAACAGATATAAGTATAAATGTGATTATTAATACATGAAATGAATAAGAATAAAAGGGAACATTAGGACAGGGACATTAGGCATGCCCCTTAAAGACCTCTTAGGAATGAGGGTGAGGTCAACAGTAGACAGTCTAAAGTTACTGTTTTTGGGGTTTTGGGAAGAAACCAGAGTCAGGTAGTGTATTCCAGGCATTGACCACTCTGTTGCTGAAGTCTTTTATTTCCTGCAATCGAGTTTTGTGTGGTTTACCTTGAATTTGTATCTATTGTGTGCTCTTGTATTGTTGTGGTTGAAATTGAAGTAGTCATTGATGGGTGGGACATTGCAATGAATAATTTTATGTACTATGCTTAGGTTGGATCGAAGTCGACATAGTTCTAAGTTGTCTAAGCCTCCAATTTCAAGTCTGGTGGCCTAAGGTATTCTGTTGCGAATAGAGGAGTGGAGATCTCTTCTTGTGAAATATCTCTGGACTCTCTCAATTGTGTTAATGTTGGACATGCAACGTGGGTTCCAGACAGATGAGTTGTATTCGAGAATTGGTTTAGCAAATGTTTTGTATGCTCTAGTTAGTAGTACAATATTACCAGAGGAAAAACTATGCAGGATTAGATTTACAAATCTTAATGCCTTTTTGGCTATGTTATTACATTGAGCTCTACCACTAAGTATTACTACTACTAAGTGAGCTGGTAGTGAACTACCAGCACCTTAAATTGCATCTAAATGAAGACCAGTAGCCAATGCAGGTTGTGGAGCAATGGTGTCACACATACCAAAAAATAACACCATTAACTGCTCACATTGCTCATTTTCCACCAGCTGAAGATTCTGAATGCTCCTCAATGATAGCCCCAGGTGGAATGTGCTGCAGTAGTCCAATCTGGTCATGAGTGGTCATGAGTAGGACTTCACAATCCAGGAATGGGCACAACTGATGCACAATTAGAAGTTGTGGAAAAAGCTGTGCAGGAGCTCCCAGATTGCAGTTTAATCCCATCCAGAACCAAAAGGTGGGAAGAATCAGGAGATCCAAATTATTCAATGTTGCTAGGATTGACCTGAAATCTATTGTGCCATATCCAGATCCACTCAGCTTCCAGGCACCAGGCATCACACAAATTACCTGGAGTAGAGATGTAAAGCTGGGTTAAACTAGCATTTTGAGTCACCACCAGATGAGATATCAGTTTAATCAATAATAAATAAATATCGTTGAAACCTCATTCTAAACCATTGGATGGTCTCCCTCATTGGCTTCATGTAGGTCAGGGGTGTCAAACTCTATTTCATTGAGGGATGCATCAGGGTTGAATTTGACCATGGGGGCCCATGGTGTGTGGCCAGCTCAATGTCATTCACTGAGACTCCATTTTTGGCCATGTCGGCCCTCCCGGGCTCCATTTTTGGCCACGATGGCCTCCTGCAGCCCTCTGCCAATGAAAACAGAGCTTGGGGAGGCCATGCGCAGCCTGCCTGGGCTCCATTTTTGGCCGCAACGGCCTCCTGAAACCCTCTGCCAGCAAAAATGGAGCTTGGAAGAGCTGCGCACAGCCTGCCCCGGCTCCATTTTCAGCCACGACAGCCTTCTGCAGCCCTCTGCCAGCGAAAAGGGAGTAGGGAGGGCTGTGCATGGCCTCCCCAACCTCCCTTTTTGCTGGCAGAGACTGCGGGCCAGTCCTTCACTGTTTCCAGGGTGGGCTTGCAGGCTAGATCTAAGCACCCTGTGGGCCGGATCTGCCCCTGGTCCTTAAGTTTGACACCCCTGATGTAGATGTTAAACAGGAGAGGAGAAGACACTAAGCCACAATGCACCCCGCAATATTATGTTTGTGTTTTGGGGGACCCTGGCTCCTCTCCATCTCTTTTAATTCAACTGTTTGCAACATAACTTTAAGCTAAGTTATAGTACAAGCTTCTGACTTGAAGACAAAACACGTCATCGAATATCCCTAAACTCTGCTAAAGAAATCATTGTCTTCCATCTTTTAGTTCAGTTGAGCTTTGTGGCATCTTCTTATCTCAAAAGGTGTTTAAAAACATTTCTTCCAATTATATGTAACATTGAACCGCGATGCCAATTTTGCTAGTTACAATTTCAGTTTCTTTGCTGAGAAGAAAAGAAGTAAGGGAAACATTATCTCTGTGCCAACCTTCAGATAGAAAGCATTTGCTCTCTTCCAACTTAAAAGGGAAAAATTAGGGGTTTTGAATGACTTGGGCTTGTTAAACACTCTGCTTCGATCTTCTTTGATGAATAGCATAAGTGAATGAATGAATGCCACTTTGGTAATAATCTAGGTCAGAACTAAGAACATGTAAACTCTTTGGATCTCACTTTTTTTAAAGAGAACTTTAAAATACCAGCTAAGAAAAGAAAGATGAGCTTTAATCAGATTTCAAAATCATTTCATCTCAATAAAGTGGCTCTTGTATCCCTTTATAGTAAGATGAAATGTTTCCAGTATATGCATTTCCCACAAGTAGCAAGTAACTATGTTTGTGTTGGGGATCCAACTACAGCTAGTCCTTATTGACTGTTTAGCAATTGTTTGCAGTTCCAACTGGATGAACCAACCCTCTATAAAAAGTCAATAAAGGAAAAGAAAGGAAAGGTATCTATGGAGATACCTCCATTCTCCCGGTCATGGTTGTCCCAACAATGTTTACCAAAAGTCAACTGGACTTTCTTTTTCTTTTTTTCTTGAAAATGTTTCACTTCTCATCTCATCTCACTGAAGAACTTGGATGAAAAGTGAAATGTTTTCAAGGGGGAAAAAAACTCAGAAAGTCCAATTGCCTTTTGGAAAAGCACCCTTGGGACAAAGGAAAAGTAAAGTAAAAAAAAAGATAAAGGTTTCCCTCGCACATACATGCTAGTCATACTACACAAATCTTTTGATACATATTGCCCAATTAATCTATAGTACATTATACATTATCTGCACTTTTTAGAAATGATTTACTTTATATATTGCTTACTGTCTTAAACCTCAGACCAGAGGTATGTTATGGCAGCTAATCTGCATATTTGTCCTGGTCTTATGTGATAAAAATCACATAATTTTGTAATGTTTTAAAACGTACATCTTATATTGGTGGAATTTAAATTTTTCATCCTGACTTTAGTTCTGACTTTGACATTTATTAGAAATAGGTAAAGGTAAAGATTCCCTCGTACATACATGCTAGTCGTTTCTGGCTCTAGGGAGCAGTGCTAATCTCCATTACAAAGCCGAAGAGCCAACACTGTCCGGAGATGTCTCTGTGGTCATGTGGCCAGCATGACTCAACACCAAAAGCGCATGGAACACTGTTATCTTCCCACCAAAGTGCTCTTTATTTTTCTACTTGCATTTTTAACATGCTTTTGAACTGCTAGGTTGACAGAAGCTGGGACAAGTAACGGGAGCTCACACCGTGACGCGGCGCTAAGGATTCGAACCGCTGAACTGCCAACCTTTCTGATTGTCTTAGCCACTGAGCCATAAGATCATACATATTGTTGTGATTTCATTTTAGTAATTTCTTTCCTTAATGTCCAATTGCTGGTCACAACTGTGGTTGCTAAACAAGGATTATCTCTAACTGTAGGAAAGCTGCAGTTTGAGGATTAATCTATCCCATTTCTTAGTGGGATACAAAACATTTCAAACTCAAAATATTTCAAATGCCCCCTATTAAGAGCAAAATGGCAGCTTAGAGTGTAGTTTTACTACTTGGAATGCAAATTGGGCTACATCTATCTTTTTTGGAAGTGTTGCAAGTTCAAAGCAATTCCATTTTGGAGTTCAAAGTGGTCCATTCTGAGGTCAGAAAAATTGAAATAGTCCATTTCACACTCAAAACTAGCATTTCACAGTCAGATCATGTTTTGCAAATTGGTTTGAATTTGAAACAATTTGCACCCACTACTCTCCACTCCATAGCACCAAATCTAATGAGCTGATTTTCTTGGAGAGCACAAGTGCACTATTTTATTCTCTCTTAAATTTGAAGGAAATAGGTAAGAGCCTCTTATTACTGATAGATGTCCTCTGATGAATTCTTACTAATTAATTAGGATAGAAAGCTCCTAGCGTACCTTTCAAACTACATTGTGTAACTATTCCAAAATTCATGTTCCTTGAATTATAACAATCTTGCACACATTTCAAAGCCCCACCACAAATTTCCTATCATTTTCAACCTTATTCTTCTAAGGCAAGGGGTCTGATAATATCAGGCTCAAAACCAGGAAAGACGCTTGGTGATTCTTCCAAGCTGAGTTCCACATCTATAGACAAAATGTTGCCATAGTGAACAATCTACTATCTACATCTACAATATGGCAGCTATTAGGAAGGGTCTGTCATCACTTTCTTTCTCTTAATAACCTCTGGGCTGAGTTGCCTCTTACTCCTCTGGAATGCACCTGTTTCCTCCAGGAAATCCACTTTCTTACTACATTCCACCACTGATAAGGAACAAGAGCAAGGATTCGTGAAAACTATTAAATGTAAATCAAGCAAGACAGTAGGACAGCTAAGAACTCATGGAACCATGCTTTACCCTTAATTAAAGGCTATTTAAAGTTTTTCTTAGAATAGAATTCTTTATTGGTCAAGTGTGATTGGATACACAAGGAATTTGTCTTGGTGCATATGCTCTCAGTGTACATAAAATAAAAGATACATTCATTAAGAGTCAAGAATCATAAGGTACAACACTTAATAATAGTCATAGGGTACAATAAGCAATCAAATCATACTAGGAAACAAAGCTACAGTCATACAGTCACAAGTGGGAGGGGATGGGTGATAAAGAGTGATGAGAAGATTAATAGTAAAAGTAATGTAGACTTAGTAAATAGTTGGACAGTTTTGAGGGAATTATTTGATGGCAGTCAGGAAAAAAATGTTCTTGTGTCTAGTTGTTCTGGTGTGCAGTGCTCTATAGCAGGGGTCCCCAACCTTTTGGACCCCAGCGATCACCAAACTCATAATTTTAGATCCCAGGGACCACTAACTGATTCTATGGGCATGGCCTAATTTGTGGGTGTGGCTTGGTGGTCATGTGACTAGCTGGGCATGGCTTGTATGTCAATATTATAAATATTTATATAAATATTGATTTTTTTATAAAAAAAGAACAACTTTTACTCAAAATCAGGCAAAGCAGGCAGATTGAGTTGCTCACAGAATCACAGATTCATTCAGAAATCTATCTATCTGCCATTGGCTAGCTCAATCTGCCACATAAAATTTGCTTGCAAGCAAACTCATAACATTTGCCAGCAAGCAAAGTCACAAAATTAACTCACAACACACCATGTATGTAAATATTGAATTTTTTATTTTTAAAAAAGCAACTTTTATCCAAAATCAGGCAAAGCAGGCAGATTGAGTTGCTCACAGAATCAATGAGTGATCTATCTACTTATCATCGGCTAGCTCAGTCTCTCAAATTTGCTTGCCATGAATCAGCATTGAATTTGGTTGCAAACAAACTTTCAGTCCTAAAGGAGGTTCAGCTGTGCTTAGCTAGAAAGCAAGAAATCCAACCATTTCCTGCTTCCTAGCTAATCTAAAACTCCCAGTGCAGCAGAACAGATAATAGTCGGAAAAAGGAAAAATAACAACTTAGCAGACAAGTTTGCCGGGTAAGGAGTGAGTAGGCGGGGAGGGTTCCCGCAGGCCATGTGGGCTGAGCAGCCATGTGTTTCTGTGCAGCCTTGATTAATTGCTTTGGGGGGGTGCTCTGGGGGTGAGATTTCTCTGCGGCCCATCAAAATTTTCCCACGGCCCACCAGTGGGCCACAGCCCATCGGTTGGTGACCGCTGCTCTATAGCATCATTTTGAGGGTAGAAGTTGAAACAATTTATGTCCAAGATGGGAGGGGTCTGTAAATATTTTCACAACCCTCTTTTTGACTCGTGCAGTATACAGGTCCTCGATTGAAGGCAGGTTGGTAGTAACTGTTTTTTTATGATTGTATTAAATTTTAGTAATTGTCGCCCCTGTCCCAAGCATCTTAACTTTGTTAAGTTAAGCATCTTAACTATACGAGCTACCATGCATCTTAACTTTGTTAAGTTAAGCATCTTAACTATACGAGCTACCATGCTCCTAGTCCCATAGATGGAGTATGGTCACATGATAGCTCCAGATGTCTATCAATGGACCACATGGAATCCATCCTCGCTTTAGTATAATAATGATGAAAATGACACAAAAGTTGTGGTGGGTTTTGAAACCTTCTCAGCACTGCACCCAAAGTCTTCTGTAGTAGACCTTGACAAAAAATACCAGCATTCACACTACTGCGAAAACTGTGGGGTCCTTGTCCTTCTGTAGTAGAATCCCACACAGAGATGGTATTCAGCAGGTTCTGACCAGTTCTGGAGAACTGGTAGTGGAAATTTTGAGTAGTTTGGAGAACTGGCAAATACCACCTCTGACTGGAGATTTTACAGTATCCTTCCCCTGCCACGCCCACCAAGCCACGCCCACAGAACTGGTAGTAAAAAAATTGAATCCCACCACTGATCCCACAGTTCTCACAGGTATGAATAGTGGTATTTTTGCACTGAAACTCTTAGTATCCTTTTCATAAATGTGCAAAAGAGAAGGCCGCAAGTACAATCTGGAAACTAATAAAAAGCTGCCTGGAGAACATTTTCTCCCACCTTCATCTGATTAAGAGCTTCACTGTCGCCGGAAGGAGAAACATGTTTGTGTACAGATGGAAAATTTGTTTGATTATAAGTATATAAAGCAGCTAATTATCTCTACATTGGCTGTGCTGTGATTTGGTGTTTGTTTTCATTTTTGCAAAAGTAAACGTGTTAAAAGAGTGGATTGGAATGCTTTTCGCTCATGTGAGATTCTCTCCATATATTGCACTGGTTGATGGGATATTTTTCCCCCTCATCTCAAAACCAAATTGTTCACACTCACCATGTGTTGTGGTTAGCTGGCAGCAGGTGCGGATGGTGGAGGAGAGTGAGGATTCAGATGAGGGGCCAGGTGCATCAGGGAGTGGACTGCTGCCTTCAGGGATTGTGGGGGCTGGCAGCAGTGATGAGGAGGTTCCCGAGGAGCCTGTGCCAAGTGGGATAGGCTCATGTTTCACGCTGGGATAGGCTCATGTTTCAAAGATTCTCTTGACTTGCCAACTTAATTGTCTCCAAACATGTTTTTGAAAGCTGAGAGGATCATCTGTGTCTTCTGTAAAGGTGACTCATATAATTGTGGTGATGTTTGCAGAACAAAGTTGGACTGAGAAGATCCACTTTCTATTCCAAGGGTGTCAAACTCAAGGCCCGGGAGCTGGAGCTGGCCCATGGAGTGCTTAGATATGGTCCATGGGGCTGCTCTGGAAACAGCAAAGGACCAGCCTGCAGTGCCTCTGCCAGTGAAAATGGAGCTCGGGAGGGCTGTGGGTGGCCCTCCGGAGCTCTGTTTTCGCTGGCAGAGGGTTGCAGGAGGCCATCGCAGCCAAAAAACAGGACCACATTTTTGCTGACAGAGTGCTCACCACAGATGCCCCTGACATGAGTGACATCGAGCTGGCCATGTCCCCTGGCCACGCCCTCCGGTGGTCAAATACAACTCTGATGCAGCCCTCAATGAAATCAGGTTTGATACCCCTGTTCTAGTCATTCTTGAAGTTCATGGAATAACTTTGAGAAGGACTGCTACCTTATACTAGGAAGAAAGGTGGGGCATAGATTTACTAAAGATACAGAATGAATTTGAACATTTTCTTTAAAATACCCTTTCTTTAGATCAATTGTATTAATATGCACTGTGCAGGAATCAGATAAAATTAATTTGGTATCAATTTAATTTTGACATGGCATTTGAAAATAAATTCTATCATTTAGTATATTAATGGACTATAATGTATTTTAGTCATCCTACACAAATCTTTTGATACATACTCCCCAATTAATCTATAGTATATTATAGTTATATCTGCACTTTTTAGTAATGATTTACTTTATATACTGCATACGGTCTTAAATATCAGACTAGAGGTATGTTATGGCAATAAATCTTCAAATTTGTCTTGGTCTTATGTGATAAAAATCACATAATTTTGCAATGTTTTAAAATGTACATCTTATATTAGTGGAATTGAAATTTTACATCCCGATTTTAATTCTGACTTTGATATTTATTAGAAATAGGTAAAGGTTCCCCTCGCACATATGTGCTAGTCATTTCTGGCTCTAGGGGATGGTGTTCATCTCTGTTTCAAAGCCAAAGAGCCAGCACTGTCCGATGATGTCTCCCTGGTCATATGGCCGGTATGACGAAATGCTGAAGGCGCATGGAATGCTGTTATCTTCCCACCAAAGTGGTCCTTATTTTTCTACTTGCATTTTTACATACTTTCGAACTGCTAGGTTGGCAGAAGCTGGGACAAGTAACAGGAGCTCACTCTATTATGCGGTGCTAGGGATTCAAACCGCTGAACTGCTGACCTTTCTGATCAACAAGCTCAATGTCTTAACCACTGAGCCATATAGGCAAATGTAAATGTTGGTTTTTCCTCTGTTCCTCATAATAATATTTGTTGGATTTCAGAATGTTTTCCATAGTTTACATTAAAATATGCACTTTTTCCTAAACATTTTTCCTTTGCAATTTTATCCATTGTATACATTGGATATTGTTTGTAATATTTTTTTTCTCAACATTGTTTTCCTGAATATGCATTTTTGCACAGAAGTTTCCATTATATTCTTTTAAGCATTCTGAAAGTTGAAAACAGGTGTGCATTTGTGTGTGTGTGAATAGTGACAGAGATTGAAAATTGCTTTAAAAAGGTGAAATGACAACTAATTTCTGCCCTAATCCTAGCCATTCATTAGCATCCAAACCAAAATGCAGCATTCCACTTCCACTCAGATCTGTAGAGGTTATCTTCAAGTAAAGATTGTGTTATTGCAATCATTGTTATTCCCTCCCCCCAGTATAGTATAACTTGAGTCTTGGTAATAGGTCCCCATTTCCCTTTTGGAAAAGCTTTCCATGTATTCCAAGGAAAGCAGAACTTTTTGCGGCTGTGAATTTAATGAATCCCTGAAGAGTGGCTCAGGTATCTGTTTAGTATGCAGAAGACGTTGGTGGACACATTGAAAGAAACCTCTTTCCCTCCTTTTAGCATGGGAACAAAGAATACACTATAGTTTATAATGAAGGCTAATAAACATTTGCTTTTGCTGTAAATATAAGCAACCTGAGACAGAATTTATGAGCCAGCAAACAGAGATAAGAAACTTGATTGACAATTTTAGTTGGGATGATGGCAAAAATCTTAGCTGGCCCCAAGGGCAGCTGTGCTGCACTGAATCTAACACCTGGCCAGTCTACTCAAAACCTGAAAAATAACAAGGCTTGGCTGCTAATGATCTTGAAGGCACTTTCCAGATGGCTGAGATATTCAAGAAAAGCTTGTTGATGGTCTCAAGGTAAGAGTGAAATACTACTGGCTTACAGGCTTTTTGCCTTTTATTATTGCAACTAAGTCCTCAAGTTCTTGGAAAAGTTGGTTGCATAAAGTAATTGGACACATCTGTCTGGTCAAGATATTTTCTTCTAATGGGTCCATTAGTTGCCTAACACATTTCTCCAATTAGCCGGGTATTGTTTATTCCAAAAGATTGTGGCTTTCAGGCAGATCCTTTTAAATATTTCCTATTTCAGTGATGTGTTTCAAATATTTTTACCACCAGTTTGATGGGCGTAACTTGGTGGGCATGCTTTGCAAGCACACACACACTTTGCACATGTGCACGAGGCAAATGCGCACTTTGCACAGGCACAGAGGTGTTTTGACTCACCTCCTACAATCCTGCACTCTCCCTGATGCTTCAACAGCTGCCATGTGGCTATTGCTGTGCTGTGCAAAGCAGCTGCGCTTCAAAATCAGGACATAAAGGTGAGTCTGGGAACTTGGGCAGGAGGGTGGGCCCAACACACAGCATCGGTGAGAACCAGTTCGGTCTCTGCTGCTCATCGCCGCTACCCAGAAGTGGTATTCAGCAGGTTCTGACCAATTCTGGAGAACCAGTAGCAGACATTTTGAGTAGTTTGGAGAACAGTAAATACCCCCTCTGACTAGTGATTTTACAATATCCTTCCCCTGCCATGCCCACCAAGCCATGCCCACAGAACCGGTAGTGAAAAAATTTGAATCCCACCACTGCTGCTACCAGCTCGGCAGAACCGGGCTGAATCGGTAGAATACTACCACTGTCTTATTTCCAATAAATCTGAAAGATCTGAAACAACAACTTTATGGATATTCAGTCTAACAGGAAACTAAAACTCTTCCTAGAAGAGAGTAGTGGTTTTCAAATTTGTCCAAAAGGTGCATTTATTTTAAATGCAACTGGACTGTCTGATTTATCTTTAAGAAGTTTTGCTTCCTAAAGCAACTGAACTGAAGAAGTTTCTTCAATGGCAAGCTAACTGTCTTAAAGAAAACTCAGAAAGCCTAGTTGCCCTTAAAATAGAAGCACTGTTGGATCAATCATGACCTGGGTAAATTATAACCTCCATAGACATTTTCAAATTTGACAAGTTTAAGGTGTATGGATTTTAACTCTTAGAAATTCTTCAGCTAACAGGAAGTCTAAGAATTAAAGTCTATACATCTGAAAGTTGTCATGTCTGAAAAACATTTGATATAATAATGCTGCTGCTTAATAATAGGTGTTATCTCATTCTGCTAATGTTTCTTGTTCTAAAATGCTAGGGAGAAGTAAGCTGATTGAGATAAACAGAGATAAAAGGAAAATAGCCTTTTTTCTTTTTTTGTTCTTCCAGGGGATCTCTTTCAGATTATCTATCTTCTGTTTAGAGGGAGCTTTGATGTTTTTTTAAGACCAATGACTTTCCATGGGGAAGTATAATGTGTAGCCAGACTATGATAGCAACTTATTAGCAATAGACATAGCCAGTGGTGGGATTCAAATAATTTAACAACCAGTTCTCTGCCCTAATGATTTCTTCCAACCACCAGTTCACTAAACCACTCAGAAAGTTAACAACCAGTTCTCAAGAAGTGGTGCGAACTGACTGAATCTCACCATTGGACATAGCATTTAGACTTATAAACCACTTGACGGTGTTTTATAGCCCTCTCTAAGCAGTTTCCAGAGTCATCATGTTGTCCCCAACAATCTGGGTCCTCATTTTACCCACCTCAGAAGGATGGAAGCCTGAGTCAATGTTGAGCTGGTGAGAAATGAATTGCAGGCAGCTGGCAGGCAGCAGAAATAGCCTGCAGTACTGCATTCTAACCACTATGTCACCACGGATCATAATGGTTCTAATGTTTGTGTTGAAAGCTGAAGAAGGAAAGTATGTCTGCATACATATACATATCCATGTTTCCCCAAAAAGAAGACTGAACAAAAGAATTTTTGCTCCAAAATATCTTATTTTCAGATGATGTCTTATTTTCGGGGAAATATGGTACTAAATGCTTCCATCTGGCTGACAATCTTAACTGGGGCTTAAAATTTTGGGTCTTATATTACGAGCATCTTGAAAAATCATGTTAGAGCTTATTTTCCAGTTGGGTCTTATTTTGAGGACAACATGGGTATATAAAATAAAGATTGCTATATATAGTTGGTTATAATTGTCTTAAATATTCTAGAATAAATGTGATTATATTACTACCACATGATGGCACTTTTCTTCTGTGTATGTTTCTTCTAAACATCATAATGCTGGCCACAATAGATCTTCCAGCAACTCACCCCACTGCAGAATGATTTTGAATTCATTACAAGGTGTTAAAATAAATCCCCTTCCCCCTAAAAAATAATATTCCAAGAAATCTTTGCTTGTTTAAGATTAGGAAATGCTATGGCAATAAGCACTCTGCAAGCATAATGATCTGGCCATGTTAAATAACTGACTAATATACACCATATGCTAAAATGTTTGACTTCGTCTTAAGCAATTCTTAATTATGTTTATATATAACCAGATTTTGTTTTATTCTAATTTCAGCAGTAAATAAAAGATTTTTTTCCATTTTATGAAAACAAAAGAGTTCCCCTTCCTTTGTTTTATGAAAATGAAATACAGGGGCAAGGAAGGTGATGTTTTGGCAAATCAGGGAAAGCAATATACTTGTAATTACCTGCATTTATTATTAGCAAGGTGTTGTAATAAAAAATTAGTGCATTATTGATTTCTTCACTCTGCATTCTATTTTTTGGAATCTTATCTCCTATCAGATAAATCAGAGAAAAGGCCAAAATTAACTTAGTAGATAAATTCTCTTGGGGCAAACATAGCTGGGTCTTAATAAAGGAAACTGCTTCCAGCTACACAACAGGTACTTGCAGGGCCTTTCTGCAAAGTCTTGATCTTTTCATCACAATGACAAGTTGTCATGTTGCAAGCTCTTCCTTTCTGAACTTACATGCAACATCACAACGTACACACAAATTAGCCAGGCTTGCATTGCAGTGGTGCAATTAAGCCAGAACTCCCAAGTAGATAGAAGTAACACGACCACATGAGCTAATTTTGCTTTATCGTAAAGCTACATTAACAGAACCTTGCAAATCTGAAAATACAAACTTCCTGTCATCTCTTTTTACTGTCTGATAACTTAGAATGGATCCTTTCTTAGTTTCTTTCTCTGCTGGTTCCTCCTCCTTTTATCTAAGACTGAGTGGCTGTGCTTCCCAGCACCCCGGTACAGCCAGCTGGTTCCATCGCTGGCTGGGGGGGGGGGAATTCTTGCCCCCACAGAGAGGGACCACAATCTGGGTGTCCTCCTGGATGTGCGGCTGTCATTGGAAGACCATGTGGCGGCCGTCGCCAGTGGGGCTTTTGATCAGGTCCATAGGATCTACCAGTTGCGGCCTTTTCTGGATTGGGATGCGCTTCACACGGTCACCTCCGCCCTGGTGACCTCCCGCCTAGACTATGCCAATGCTCTCTACATGGGGCTGCCTTCGAAGAGCATCCGGAGGCTCCAGCTGGTGCAGAATGCAGCCGTGAGGGTGGTAATGGGAGCTCCTCGGGGCTCCCATGTTACACCACTTCTGCACGAGCTGCATTGGCTCCCGGTGGCCCTCCGGGTGCGCTTCAAAGTCTTGGTTACTATCTTTAAAGCGCTCCATGGCTCGGGACCGGGATACCTGTGAGACCGCCTCCTGCCATTATCGGCTTCCCACCGACCGGTACGCTCCCATGGAGTCGGCCTCCTCAGGGTGCCGCCGGCTGAACGGCTGGTGACTCCGAGGATGCGGGCCTATTGGGAGCACCCCCTCTCTGGAATGAATTACCCCCGGAGGTAAGGGCCGTCCCTGATCTCATGACCTTCCGTCGTTTACTTAAAACTCATTTATTTCGGCAAGCCGGACTGGCCTAGGGGTTTTTAAATTTTAACCTGGTTCTTAATCTCTTTTAACTCCTTTGTTTTAAATTTTTAATTAGAGCCAAACCGTATCTAATTCTTTTAATTTTTAATATTGTCATATTGTATATGTGTTTTGTATGTGTATTTTTTTATCCTGGCTGTTCACCGCCCCAAGTCCCTCTGAGAGAGGGGGCGGTATATAAGTTTAACTAATAAATAAATAAATAAATAAATATCTAATTGCTGTCTAAGCAGTATCTTTTTCCTCTTCTCTTCCAAAGTCATTCTCACTTTCCATTAAAAACACCCCATTAAAAACACTGAAGTCTGCTTCTCCCTCTTTGCACCCCTGAGAGTATCACTGGATATACAGGTAGTCCTCAAGTTATGACCATAATTGAGCTGAAACTGTCCGAAGCAAATGTGAGACATTTGTTAATTTGTCCCATTTTACGAACTTCCCTGCCACAGTTGTTAAGCAAATCACCCCAATTGTTAACCTAGTAATAGCAACGTCACTGTTCCAACTAACAACCTCCAAGCCAATAAACTCCGAGACAGGCACTTTCTTAAAGTTCCATTTTATTTGAGTTGTCATATTGGCACATCTGGGAAAAACCCGAATCTGAGAGCTCCGGGTTTTCCTTCCCAAAAGAAATTCAAAGATCCATCCCCTGCACTCACCAGAACATCACATGGCCCAATCAAATCTTCGTCCCAACTGGAGACATACCTCCAAGGCTGACAAGCAATAGCAATCGCACTTAGACTTATATACCACTTCACGGTGCTTTACAGCCCTCTCTAATCAGTTTACAAAGTCAGCAAATTGCCCCCAACAATCTGGGTCCTCATTTTATCCACCTCAGAAGGATGGAAGGCTGAGTCAACCTTGAGCCGGTGAGACTTGAACTGCCAAACTGCAGGCAGCCAGCAGTCAGCAGAAGTAGCCCCCAGTACTGCACTCTAACTGCTGCACCACCACAGCTCATAATACAGTAACAGAGTTGTAAAGCAAATCTGGCTTTCCCACTAACTTTGCTTGTCAGAAGGTTGCAAAAAGTGATCACATTACCTTGGGACACAGCAACAGGCATAAGTATGAATCAATAGCCAAGCACCTGAACTTTGATCACATGATCATGGGAATGCTACAAAAGTTGTAACTCTGAAAAAGAGTCATAAGTCCTTTTTTTCCAGTGCTGTTGCAACTTTGAATGATCATTAAATGTACTGTTGTTAGTTAAGGACTATCTCCATGTCAGGGGTGTCAAACTGATGCCCCATAGGCCAGATTTGTCACACACAGGCCACGTCCCCCTGAATTCCGTGAATGAGGAAAACATCATGAAATGTCACGTGACGGCAATGTGACACCATGAGTTTGACATCATTGCTCTATGTTTTAAGTATATGATCTGTAGATAGTATCATGATCATTCCTTGTAATCCTTAACCCATGTGATTACAAGGTTGTATTTGTATAATTTTCTTGACATCAGAATGGAAGTGGTCTACCATTGTCTTCTTCCAGCATGATTCTTTCACCTCCCAATTTAGTCTAGACCCTTGGGATAACTAGTGTTAACCCATCCTAGGTTTCTAAGACGATCAAGGGGCAGATAAACCCTTCCAACTGTTCTGATCTAGGCTTCACAGAATCACAAAACAGACTCCTTGTCCCGAGAAAACCCTTTTTATTTGGCTAATGTGAATTCCTATCATTCAGATCAAGCAAAGTCCCGGCAAACAGTCTTTCAAGGGTGAATTGCAACTACAAAACCTTATCAGGCTTGGAGATAGCTTCCAAGCACAACACTGTACAAGGAAATACTTGGCAAGGAGTCTCTGTGAGTCACGAACAAATCTTCACACTCATTAAACTAACTGTCTCCTGGAAAACCCCACTCCCCTTTTGCTCCTATTTATTCCCTGTGGGAGGGGTCATTCAGCATCCACCTGTATTCCCAAGTCGACCCATGTTCTTTAACTGTTCCCTTCTCCTGACAGCTCTGTGCATGCATACATCAGGAACAGGTTCCAGCTGTTCTTCTGCCCCACTGATCTCTGACTCCAAAGGCAGCTGATAACTATTGGACAGCTCTGGCCCCATCTCTGTCTCCAATGCAGAGCACTCATCAGAGCCTTCCCCAGATTCCAGGACTGGCCCATGTTTCTCTCCAACCTTCTTACTGTTTGAATCAGCCACCAGCTCTGCTGGCCACTGGTGGGTCACAACATCAACTGTCATAATTGGTACTTTATTCATACATATCTGCGTTTTTCTCCCACCTCCCCGAACTAAAGAAAATGGTTTATACAATGCAAAACCTTTCATAAAACAAGTTGGAACTAAAAATAGAATGCATAATTCACAATTAACACTTCAACTGAAAAGCCAGTGATTAAAAAAAGAAACCCAGAAATTCATTTCTGCATAACCTGCTTCAGAAAAAAAAATGTTTACAGGTGATGTAACTACTATAATAGAAAAAATGCCCTTCCTTCCTCCCTCCCTTCCTTCCTTCCTTCCTTCCTTCCTTCCTTCCTTCCTTCCTTCCTTCCTTCCTTCCTTCCTTCCTTCCTTCCATACTTTCAATGAATGCAATTAAAAAGAGTTTGATTACACAATTTCTTACAAAGTAGAAGTGGATTTTTATAAAATTGTAGGTGAATGTGCTCTTCTTGCATTATTGAATTATATGATATACAATAAATATCTATGAATGTTCTTTTTTCGATTATACAATCACTCTCCAGCAAAGCATCTTCCCCAGAGAAAGTATGAAGAAAAACATATTAAAAATGTGAAAGAAGAAAACACTGATGATGTTACTTGGTCTGGTAATGAAAAACTTGCAAGCAAACAACCAAACTCAGAGAGCACCAAGGACTCCCAAAAATGTTCCTATTTTTTTTCTTTATGAGGAAATGGTGGCTAGAGGCTTCAAAATGATGGCCAGAAAAAGACTACATGGAGAGAAACTTGCTTATCCCTCTAACAAAACAAAGTCAAAAACACCAGTAAGAGAAGCAAGATTGAAATTCTCAGGCATGTTGGGAATATGATAGAAAAACAGAAAATTATGTCAAGAGGAAAATAATAGCTTTCTAAAGTTGGACGCAGATTCTTTTAGTCTCAAATAAGCATTGTTTGAAAGTAGAGTAGTTAGGGTTCAATCACACTTCTTAGGCAAATATCATGGTTCTCCTTTATCTAGTATCAGTGTTCGATGGGTCTTCATACTTATGTAACTTCTTTGTATTTTTGACAAGTCTGGTTGACCAATTCCCAAAGCTTTATTAAGTTTTATCATGTATTTCTACCATACAGGGCACAAAAGTTTCTATATACTGTGAAAACATCTCCTTTCCTTTTCTGTTTTGCAAATATTTTACTCCAACAGAGCATTCTCGAATTAGGAATGATGGCTTTGTGTTCAAATGAAGAGTGCTTCTGGAGATTAGATAGAAGAGAGGTATCAAACTCGCTTCATCACATTGTTATCACATGATATATCACAACTTTCCCCCCATTTGCTAAACTGGGGGTGGGTATGGCCAGTGCATGGCGCATCTTGCCATGAGTTTGACACTACCACTCAAAAGAGTGGTAAAGCAGAGCAATTATATTTTCTAATACTTAGTGGATTTTCATTGATTAGGGAAAAATAAGGGGGGGGGGAGCATGAAACAGTGAGTATCTATGGAGTTTCTCAGTCATCCAATTCAGGATTGTCCCAAAAGTGATTTTTCAAGAGACAATTGGACGTTTTGGTTTTTGCTTTGAAAACATTTGAAGACACCCAAGAAGCTTCTTCAGCTCTGACTGTATGATGGGAAATGGAAGGATTTATATTCCTTGCAGACAGCTGGTCAGTTTGCATTATTTTAGCAAGTCATTAAGGCCATCTGAAGGTTTATCTGTGTGGTCAGGGTCACCTGAGTAGTGCAAATGGGTGTGAGCCTTTTTGGAACTGTTGAATAGACTGTGTTGTAGACTGGAGATAGATGATGTTGTATCCTTCCTCCTCTGTTGAGAGAGGACTGCTCAATTTTGTCATAGATGGCCTCTTTGACCTCTCTTTCAAACCAGTGGCCCTCTCTGTCCAAAATGTGGATTTTCTGTCTTCAATACAGATAGACTGTCTTTTAAATGCAGAGGGACTGTTGAATCTAGTCCTTATGTGTTTGTTCTCTGCATTTATGATACAACACCATCTATTTCCATGCTACAACACAGTCCTTTCACCAGTTCCAAGAAGTCTCCACATCCATTTGCATTAGTCAGGTGACCCTGATCACATATAAACCTTCAGGTGGCATTAACAACTTGCTAAAAGAATACAAACGACCAGCAGTCTACAAGGAGTATAAATCTCTCCATTCCCCACCCTACAGTCAGAGCTGAAGAAGCTTCTTGGATGAGAAGTAAAATGTCTTCAAAGGAAAAACAAAAAAGTCCAGTTGCCTCTTGAAAAAGCAACCTTGGGACAAGAAACAGAGTGCTGTTATAAATTTGAAAAGTCTGTTGGTGCTGTTATAAATTTGAAAAGTCACTAAACAAATGGTTATAAAACAAGGAATACCCATAGCGGGAGATGAATGTTGTTGAAGTCTTGTTGGTAACTGCAATTTATAATTTAAATTGATGCAAGTATTTTGCCTTTCCCACAAAGATTGGCGAAAGCCTATTTTAAGCCACGTCAATGTTCTTTATGTAATTTAACATTGAAAAACATCTTCATATTGTAGGAGACTTCAGATGGCAAACTTAATTTTTCAGTTAGCTAATGTGGTAGTTTACAGACCAATAATTTAACGTTCTTCAAATTAACTGATCCTGCCATAATTTAGTAGTGCAAAAGGAATATGTTTTCACAGGCTTGAACTACAACACAGCAGTCCGATCAGGTTTCTGTATTTTAATTAACAGTAGAATGTGAGATAAGTCAAAACCACATCTTATTCCACATTTATTCCACATTCTTGTTCCTTTCAGTTTTACTGGTAGGTTGGAGGAAGGAAGGTAAGGAAGCAGGTGCCTGGGGATCACATGTGGCTTCAAGGGCCAGTTTGCTCACTCTGATCTCGTAAGTTATTATCTATAGCTGACAAAATGAAATACATTTCTCCTCCATGCATAATTAATTTGTGGAACTCAAAGATTACGGGAATGGCTGTTGGCTTACTTGACTGCATTAAAAAAGAGCATAGAGATGTGTGGGAGATTATCAACTTTTATTAACTCTAAAATATTACTTGAAACTCCATAGGCAAAGATAACATATTTCTTAATGCCTTAAGATATGGTTGATGAGAACATGCCAGTATCTTCACACTTGGCTTTTGAGTTCTCCAAGGATCACCCTGTGTTTTAATGAAAGAGAATGGGTAACTAGGAAAACTTTCTTCTGCCCTAAGCAGCTTGTAGAAGGAATCTCTTGCTATTTGTATTCAGCCTGAACCCTATAGATTTTTTTTGAAGAAACCAAACCTGAAAAATATATGCTGCCATAGTGCTTTTCTCTTTCCTCAAATTCATGTTCCAGAACATATGTCCCAAAAATGGGAGCCTGAAAGTGCTGTTGATATGAATCTTGGCTTGACGTTTTCATGAAAATGCGATAATAACACAATTTACTTTTCCCCTTCCTTACATTCCAGCTACTTCTTCACTTCCTCACTCCTCCCCTCAGTGGTGGGATTCACATTTTTTTTACTACTGGTTCTGTGAGCGTGGCTTGGTGGGCATGGCAGGGGAAGGATAGTGTAAAATCTCCAGTCAGAGGTGTTATTTGCTGGTTCTCCGAACTACTCAAAATTTCCACTACCGGTTCTCCAGAACTGGTCAGAACCTGCTGAATACCACTTCTGCCTTCCCTCCTTCTTTTTTAAAACTGTTTGTTGAAGTCGCTATTTTTCCTTTGGCTGTCGGAAGGAAGAGAACTTCAGCGAATGAATCAGTGAGCCAGTGGACTGCAGTTACTGGATTAGGAACACTGACAAGCCAATTTTTTACTATGTAGAAGTGACTATGCTGGATGATGCTACAGAAACATGCCAGAATGTGAAAACTTTCTTTTTTTTTGGAGGCAGCTGCATGTGTCCTTGTCACCCACATTTCTATTTTGTTTCAGCAATGAGGTAAGATACCATCTATTTAATCCCAAGAAGTCAATTTCATTGAGGGCTGCATCAGTGTTGAGTTTGACCTCGGGGTTGGAATGAGTGTGGCCAGGGTGGACGTGGCCATCTTGATATCACTTGTGTTGGGGGCACCTGTGGCCCGAGCTTGTTTTCAGCTGGGATGGCCTCCTGCAACCTTCTGTCAGCAAAAAATGAGCTTGGGAGGGCCACATTTAAAAAAAAATAAAAAATATATTTTTTAAATTAAACATAATTTATAAAAAACATTGAATGCGGTGGAGTCATTTTGACATAACATTTTGTCATTATTCTAGCGAAATACAGTAGAATATAAATCTTATATACATTTGTATGTATGTATGTGTGTGTGTGTGTATATATATATATATATATATATATATATATATATATATATATATTTGTTTTCGGAGGTTTTCGCGGGTATTTGTATGTGGATCTTTGGTTCTTCGGGTTTCCTCCCGTGTAGATTTGGAAATATCTAGGCGACGTTTCGATGAAGTCTCATTCATCATCTTCAGGCTTGTGTCTTCGTCCTTGTGCTTCTCAGAGTAGTGTGAGCTTGCAGCTGCTTCTTCCTTTTAACTACTAGTGGGGATGTGACTTGATTGGGTGGGGGCTTGGCTGTGTTCTGATTGGGTGGGGGTGTGTTCTCATTGGTTGGGGGTTTGGCTGTGTTCTTATATATATATATATACACACACACATACATACATACAAATGTATATAAGATTTATATTCTACTGTATTTCTATATATATATATATATATATACAGATACACACAGACACACACATATATATACACACACACAAACACATTTGCTCATCCTTACTTACATCTTTCAACATTCTTGGTATTATTTACATCTCATGATCACAGATGTCCTCTTAACAGCTCTTTTCATTCTTAAACCCTTCCTTTCTGTCCCCACCAAAAGTAAAATCTATTCCAAATTGTATAATATTCTGATTCATCCTTATTTTTCATTTCTGTTAGCCTATCCATTTCAGTGCACGTCAGAATTTTATTTATTGCTTCATCCTCACTAGGAATTTCTTTCTCTTTCCACTTCTGAGCAAATACCATTCTTGCTGCAGTGATGACATGTATTATCAAATATAACTCTTCCTTATTATATTTTTTTTGGTATAATTCCCAATAAAAAAACATTCTAGTCTATGATCTATTTTAAACCCCGTCGTTTGTTCCAGCCATTTCCCAGTCATGTCGGGAGGGCCACATTTTTTGCTGCAAAGGCACTGTGGGCTGGCCCTTCACTATTTCCAGGGCTCCCCCGTGGGCTGGATCTAAGTACCCCATTGGCCAAATCTGGCCTCCAAGCATTGAGTTTGACACCCCTTCCAGTCCAGGCAAATGGCTGTCTTCATGAAAATCTCTAATGAAGGTGCACCCACAACTTCTGAAGGCATCCCACTAATTGTTCCCACTGTCAGAAAATATCCGCTTTATTCTAGATTGGATTTCTCTCTGATAATTTCCCATCTGTTATTTTCTTTTTTTTGACTTGCCCTCAGGTGCTTTGGAAAATAGGTTTGATTTTTCTTTGTCCCATTCTTCTTTGTGACAGCGCTTCAAATGTTGTAAGACTGCTGTCATGTCACCCCTAATCTGTTAGTCTAGAGACCAAAGGTCTTCAAACTTGGCAAGTTTAAGAATTGTGGACTTCAATTCCCAGAATTCCTGAGCTAACGTGACTGGAGGAGGAATTCTGGGAGTTGAAGTCCACAAGTTTTAAAGCTGCCAAGTTTGAAGACCCCTGGTCTAGACATACCCAATTCCTACAACCTTCATCATATGTTTTAGCCTCCAGCCCTCTAATAATCTTTCTTGACCCTCTCTGCACTTTTTTGTAACATCTCAATACTTTTTTATATCATGATGAACAAAATTGGATTTTGTGTGGGGATGGAGGCAAGTTAGTAGACCCATTGGTTTAGCTATCTTAGTATCCCTGATCTGGACTTCCTAGCAAGGAGGACAGGGTGGTAGTGTTGTATTTCTTTAATGAATAAATGCATGTATTTAATTAATTAGACTTGGAGGTGGTTCATCTTCCAGACTACTCTGTGTAGGTTATATGACAGGAATCAATATAGTAGAAAAAAAAGACCAGAGGTGGGCTGCTGGGGGTTCTCAGGAGTTTGGGAGACCCTCTAGCTAAGATTCTGCACAGTTTAGAGAACCCCCAAATCCCACTCCTGGCTGGTCCCACCACTCTGCCCCTCCCCTCCCTGGAGTCCCCATGTGGCATGAGGTAAGTGCAGGGTGCACGCGGAGGCCCAGGGAGGGTGAAAAATGGCCCTCCGAGAAGTTCGGGAAGGCCAGAAACAGGCCCGTTTCTGGCTTCCAGAGAGCCTCCGGTGCCCGAAGGCTCTAGGAAAGCCTCCAGAGCCCAGGGAGGGCAAAAACACACACCCCGTCATGGTGCAGGAGGCTGACTAGGCCATGCCCACTATGCCCACAGCCACCCAACAACCGGACAAAGAACTCGTTGCTAAAATTTTTGAAACCCACCATTGGAAAAGACCAATGCTGTACGCTACTTAATTCCATCATATTGTGGCTGATGGTCAGGAGGCTATCAGGAGTTGATCAGAAGAGCAAATCATATCCCTCACTCTGGCTTCAGCAAGCTGGAAAGGCTTTAGATGTACAGTAATGGTATTCAGGGTCATTATGCTGAAGAATAATAAAAGGAGATAACTGGAGTCTCTTTGCCATGCTAGATTTGAGGTGCTAGATCAGTGATGGCTAACCTTTCCGTCCTCGTGTGCCAAATGTGTGTGCACACACAGGTATGCCAGCACCCATAAGGCAATGCACGTGATGCCCCCACACCACCTGCGCATGCGCGCACAACCCCCGCATGCCGCACATCTCTGCGCATGTGTGTGTGACCCCCCCACATGCCCTGTGCATTTCTGGGCATGCGTGTGTGCCCCCACATGCACCATGTATTTCTGCACATATGCCTACCATGCATTTCTGCACATACACGCAACGTGCATTTCTGCGCATATGCGCACCATACATTTCTACACATGCACATGCATCTCCTGTGCATTCCCCGCCTTTGCACATGTGCAGCAGCTATTCGACAATCAGCTGGCATGTGGCTGGCATACACACCTGTGCAGTGGATCTGCTTTGGGGCGACAGCTTGCATGCTGGCGGAGATGGCTCTGCGTGTCACTTCTGGCACGCGTGCCATAGGTTCACCATCATGGTACTAGACAGACAACTCGTCCCCTCCAGCAAAAATCTTGGATTTCTCTGAATCTATTGAACTTTATTGTGTGCCATGTGATTGGGAAGGATGGAGAGTCCTGGTCTTATAAATCCTAGTAAACAACATCAACACATATGGTCCTCTCAGCAGGGACATTCTAGTACAGAGTCTGTAATTAATTGACAATATATTTTCCTTTCTTACAGGATGTTAAACCTCTCCAGGGATCAAATTAATCAGCAGAGAGCACTTCTCTATTGCTTATTTATACAGTAAACCTGGCCCAGACAGGATGGCTGCATCACTGCCTGCCAATCAGGTTCTTAAGGGCGCCCATAAAATATTAATTTCAGATTGGCTGAAATGATCCAATGGTCTGGCAGTTCCTCACTAACATGGGTCCCTCAGCTGTAATCTCTATGCCTCAAGAAAATGCAGTGGGAACACATAGGCAACTGGCTGGGGAATTCTGGGAGTTGAAGTTTAAACATTTTCAAGTCACCAAGGATGAGGAACTCCAAACTAGATTATCTTTATGGTCTGATTCAACTATATAATTCTATGATTTTAATCTGTCAGAAGGATATATTTATTTCTTTGTCTTAAATAAAAAAGGGTTATTACTCCTCTATTTAATAAATAATGAAAACGGTGTTCATTTTTACCCTAAAGGAGTGGGGATATGTCCCCATTGACTGGAGTGAGATTCTTTGCAGTAGATAAAGCCTTCCTTTAGAATGCTGATATTTTACTAGCAGTACATTAAGAACAGAGGTGGTATTCAGCAGGGTCTGACCAGTTCTGGAGAACCGGTAGTGGAAATTTTGAGTAGTTCGGAAAACCGGCAAATACCACCTCTGACTGGCCCCACCCCCATCTATTCTCTGCCTCCCAAGTCCCAGCTGATTGGCTGGGTCTTCTTTCATTGCCCTGCATAAGAGAACGGAGCTGGAAAGCAGGTTAGAGGGGTGGGGAGGGAATAGGATTTTGCAGTAACCTTCCCCCAGGAGTGGGGAGGGAATGTGGATTTTACAGAATCCTTCCCCTGCCACACCCACCAAGCCACGCCCACAGAACCCGTAGTAAAAAATTTTGAATCCCACCACTAATCAACAACATACTAAGCATGTTAAATATGAAGAATGTTCTAGAAGGCAGTATTTTCAATATTAACTAAAAATCAAGTACATGAAGCATAACCTCAAACTGACAGGAGGAAAGTTCAAAAGTAAGATTAGAAAGTATTACTTCACAGAAAGAGTAGTGGAAGTTTGGGACAAACTTTCAACGGAGGTAGTGGGTGAATAATAAGTAACTGAGTTTAAACTTGGGATAAACGTGTGTTCATCATCTGACAAAAATAAATACATGTAATAAACAAACCAAACACAAAACAAGATTCAAAGCTTTGATGGACCACTGGGTCTTTTTCTGCCATCAATTTCCAATGCTTCTAAGAAAAGTTTCCTCAAAAGATTTCTTTAAAAGAGCATCGTCAGTCAAGTCAGTTCCCTGCTGTGTAGCCCCCAGATGAAACCTGATAATTAAATGGCTTTAGTTTTTCACATATTGCCAGCAGTGTTTTCTGACCATTTGTGAAGAAACATTTTCCTCTTCCAACTCATCAAATGGAGCGCAGAGGCCTAAAGGTGGGCCCGGTTTGATGCATTCAGCTGGGATGGTGAGTGGGTGTTTTAAATTAGAACAATATAAGGTTACAAACAAACAGATGGTCTTCTGTGGTCACTCATAATAGTTAATTTAATTAACCAGGAGCAATCTGCCTGTAATTGAGGTAGAGTTAAGGGTCTATTATCTCATCTTGTACCTGTAATCTCCATTGTAAAATGACTAATTGCATGCTTATGGAATAATCAAGTTGAAATTTACATTAATTATGGTAAGAACATGCTTGTTGGCTATCACGTATCAGTAAAAATAGGTTAGTGCGTTAGTGTTCTGTTGGGAAAACACAAACACTTGACAGTATAGTCAGATTTCTTGGTTGCCTTGGGAGGAGAATTCAGGTTGTAAAATAAAAAAACACTTTTTCTTTATTAGACTGCTGTCCTGCCATATTGAGAAACAGTAGGAGATTTCTAGAGCCATGCCAGTCCTTTCAGTCTTTGCCAATGATTTTTAATTGTTTTTTTTTTCCCCCACAGGACAGAAAGAGAAATCTTAGCAACGCACAGATTGGCTTTGTGTATCAGCAATAATTCATATTGATTTGGAAAAATCAATTTGGTTTGATGCTTCAATCCAGATTGATTGCCAATCTGTCCAAAATGGAGAAATGATTCAGTTTAGTGTTAGGATCAAATCCCTTTTCGTTCAATTCTCCAAACTGATTTCTTTCTGCTCTTTTGGCATAATGAATTGAATTAATTTCATAAAATTTTAATTCAATTCAAAATCAAATAGAAATCGAATTCCAGTCTTCCTGGGCCTGTTCATTTCTTTATAATACTAAAGCAGTTGAAACATTAATTTCAAATATAACAACAATGAATTGCTTTTTTAAAAAAATCTAAACATCACCACCACTAAAGAAAAAGGGATGGAGCTTTGATCACATGATCATAGTTGACTTTTTGACTATTTTTTAAAAACTTCCCTGGCAGATGTTGGTCAATGATCGAGGTAAGTGTAAGATGCTAGAAATGATGTAGAACTAGCATAGTATATTTACAAGGCACAAAGCTCAGGTTTTGGAGTGGGCTATGAGAATAACCTTGGGAGACAGAAAAAAGAACTGCAATGTAGACAGCAGTCTGATAATGGTAATTGTCTAAATATGAACATCAAACATGAGTAACTGAAGCCAGGGATCAATGTGAACTAGCTTGTTCTTTTCTTCCTTTATTTGAAAACAAGTTTTAATCTGTGTATTATTGATATTAGAGCCATGCAAAACCTTCATCAAATCACCCATTGGAACTGCATATTTGAATGAAAGTGTTGATTCAACGTCACATCTTATAACAAGGGTCTTCAAACTTGGCAAGTTTAAGATTTGTGGACTTCAACTCCCAGAATTCCTGAGCTAACATGACTGGAGGAGGAATTCTGGGAGTTGAAGTCCACAAGTCTTAAAGATGTCAAGTTTTAAGACCCATGTCCTATAAGAAAGCAAGAATAACCCTGCTGGAACCAGTCAAAGGGCTTCTTTTCCAGCAATTTGTTTTCAGGGGGATAAGGGGTGGGATTCTACCACTTCGGACCAGTTTGGGCAAACCGGTAGTTCTGGTGATCATTTGTTCCTACCCTTTTCATGTGCTTTATTTCCTTGTTTTTGAGCATAGCTGATTTGCGCGGTAGAGCAGTTTGCCGCGCATCAGCTGTTTTACTCACTGGGGCTGCTGCAGAAGGTAAGTATTATAGCTAAAAATGGACTTTTCTAAATGCTGTGTGTGCGTACAGAGTGTGCGCTTGGCACATGCGTGCACTCACCGAACCGGTTGTTACACCAGTTGAATCGCACCAGTGATGGGGATCAATCAGATAGCTTTGTGATGCTTACAAAAGGAGACAAAGACATGACCCTATCTTGTATTTCCCTTCTGCAATTAGGATTCAAACACAGGATTCAGCATTTGAGATGGATAGCTCTTGAAGTATCTGCTCTCCAGGAGTTTACAGTCATTGCCTTTCAGGTTCACACAAGACAGTGTTTAACATGTGCATTAGATTTTCCCATGCTATGTACTGGGTAACATATGAGGCAGCAAGGGATCTCTAGTATTTTCAGTTTGGGGTGAATATGTCAGTGTCTTTTGAGATTCTTCTTGCTGTTTCTGTAAGTCTATGGAGATTTTCAGTCATCCAGGTCATGGTTGTCCCAGAGGTGCTTTTTCTGGAGGCAACTGGACTTTCTTGTTTTTCTTTTGAAGACATTTTGCTTCTCATCCAAGAAGCTTCTTCAACTCTAACAGGATAGTGGGGAATGGAAGGATTTATATTCCTTGCAGACAGCTGGTCATTTGCATTCTTTTTATAGAGTTGTTGAGGCCACTTGGAAGTTTATCTGTGTCCTCAGGGTCTCCTGAGTAGTGCAAATGGGTGTGGCATCTTCTTGGCTGCAGGATGTTTTCTGTCCTGTTTTTTTTTTGCTGTTTCTGTAGCAGTCATAATTTTTACAGGGATGGGATGCTATCCTGACACCCAACTCTCCTCCTTTCTCACCTGGACTTGAGACCAGCAATGACAGAATTTGAAGGACAGACAGTTATCCCTATTGAATATTTATAATGAATTCCACAGATTAATTATGTGGCCTGTGAAGAATATTTTGCTTATCTCTCTATTCTAAATCTCATTCCAATAATCTTCCCTGGATAACTCTGGAAGAATACCTTCTTATCCAACTTCTTCATGCTGTGCATGAGTTTATCCATATTTGTTAGAATTTGCAGCAGAAATTCAACTCCAAAAAACATACAGGTGACTGATTCAGCAGGATCATTCACTTCTTTATAAACATAATAATATGAAGTAAAGTTTACAACACCTGTAGTAGATTCTTTCAATGTAACATAAGCAAAAACACAAGCAGAGCAGCTCAGAGCAGATATCAGTTTCAGCAAGCAAGCAAGGTAGTTTCTCTTCTCAGCAAAAACACACAGAGCCAAAACCACACCCAGGCTGTCGGCTCCCATTGGCTGGTCTGTTGCCATGCTTACTCACTTGCTGACTTTGTTAACCATGTCTCTCCCAGTTAATAAATATACTCTGACAATATTTCTTTTAATTTTTTTCCATAAGTCCCAAGCATTCCTTTTTTGTCTCACAAGGCTGGTGTTTGAATTCTTCAATTTGGTTGTTCATTTCCACATCTTTTTCTGTTATATCATTTTTAAAATATAGTGACCAGAACTGTATAAAGTATTCCAGATGTAGATATACCATACCACTCAATAAGGATGAAGTCAGGGTTTTGTGAATTAATTTCTTAATCCAATGGAATTCAATACATGTGCATTAAAAAAAAAACCCAAATCTAATCTTCAAATTGATTAGAAACAATTGGATCAGGGAAAACCTGATTTGACTCATCAAATCAATGATTCAAATTAGATCATCTTTAATTCACATGGCTCTATTACATTATTTTTGTTCAAAATATAAACAATATATTCCCCCTTTTAGGAAAGAGTTTTTGATGTGAACATAGAGATAAATCAATGAAATGATTTTGGCTTCTAATTGCAACTTTTAATTATTTTTTAATTTATTCATTTATTTATATAATTCCTTTATTATTTTCACAAATAACTCAAGGCAGTGAACATATCCAACACACCTTCTTCCTTCTATCTTCCTCACAACAATCCTATGAGGTTAGGCTAAGAGAGAGTTACTGGTGTCAAAGTTACCCAGCTGACTTTCGTAGCTAAGATGGGTTTTGAACTCACAGTTTCTGCTTTCTAACCTGGTACCTTAACCACTAAACCAAACTGGCTGTATTATCCTATTATTAATAGATGATGATGATGACGACGACGACAATGATGATTATCGTATTGATTGGATTTTCCTTTTAGTAAACCATCCTACTCATAATAATTCTTATTAGTAAAATGTTTGTAAATATGTCTTTAAAGCCTCCCATATATCTTTATTGTATAAGAAATAAAGCTAATGAAATAATTTCAGTTTAAAGTTAACCACCTGGGGTATTCATTCCACCTCCATGCCTGTTTCCAGTTTCAAATTAAAATTAAATATTAATTGCAATTCTTGTGTACATTTGAAAAATTGAGTACATTTTGTTCCAGCATCTCTTTCCAAAGATAATGAGGGTAAATTTTGTGTCTGGTTCTGCTCTATTAATGTTCCGGGGTTTAAATCCATTTCTGATGACAAAGAATGCATTTTTCAAATTTGAGGCTCATTGTTTTATGGTGAAATGTAGCATTTGAGCTAAAAAGATTTAAGAAACCTTCATTAAATATGAAAGAATCACTACCGGTTGAGATTGGGAATTACCTCAGAAAATGTTAAAAATCAAGAACTGTAGGAGATAGGCTGGTCATCTAATGAATTCCATGGATGAGGGTGGATTTTCCCCTAGGCCTCTCAACATCACTCCAACTCCTGGCCAATATAGGATATCACTGTGTTTCTCAAACTTGGCAATTTTAAGATGGATGGACCAACTCCCAGATTTCCATAGCTAGCATAGCTGGTTGAGGAATTCTGGGAGTTAAAGGCCACCATCTTAAACTGGCCAAGGTTGAGAAAACTTGATATAGCACACTGACTATCATCATAGAGTGCTATCATTGCAAATCTTACTCTCTCTCTCTCTCTCCCTCTATGCCTATACAGGCATACACAAAAGTAATTGTGTGTATATGTGTATATCTGCATACACATGGTAAAAGAGATGTGCTATAACAGCAGAGGTGGTATTTAGCAGGTTCTGACTAGTTCTGGAGAACCAGTAATGGAAATTTTGTGTAGTTTGGAGAACCAGCCAATACTGCCTCTGACTGGCCCCGTCCCCATCTATTCTCTGCCTCCCGAGTCCCAGCTGATTGTCTGGGTGTTCTTTTGCTGCCCTGCACAGGAGAATGGAGCTGGAAAACAGGTTAATGGGGTGTGGAGGGAATGAGATTTTGCAGTAACCTTCCCCCAGGGGTGGGGACGGAATGGGGATTTTGCAATAACTTCCCCTGGAGTAGGATGGGAATGGAGGCTTTACAGTATCCTTCCCCTACCATGCCCACCAAGCCATGTCCACCAGAGCATGCCCACAGAACCAGTAGTAAAGTTTTTTGAACCCCCACCACTGTATAACAGCACTATATAATGAATGCCAGTATGATATACTCTGGTGATCAAGGGTTGAACTGATATTAAAGAGATTTGCAAGTAGGTAAAGAATTTGTTTTATTTTTATTTTATGACTGTAAAATAATCAACAGAAGAAATGCACTTATAACTGTATTAACAATATGTTATCATCTGTGAATTAATAACCACATGATAAGGAAATAAAAAAGAGAAAAGGGGTCCCATGAAATTATGCTCCAAATATTGATTGTATTTTCTCAAAAGTCTTCTTCCTTGTGTCTTTGACAAGGAAAACAAAATGAAACAAAACCAAAACCAAAAAATGCAATTCAAATATTGAACAAAAACATGTAATATTTTGACGTCAGCATTAATCAGAGACCCAATCATCCAGCCTATGATTGCTCTAAATAGAACAATCCTGATTAAATCACCCAAATAACACTTTACAAGTTTATCATGGTTTTGTTACCTTTTCCATCACTTATTTCAATTCTTTAATTCCTCCCTGGAGTCCCAAGAGAACCGTCCAGAAACTGGCAAGAAATAAACAAAACCTTATGTTGCTCCAATGGATGCAGAGAATTGCAAGCACATAACAGCAATCTGTTGCAACAAACAAGATTTCTCCCCTCAGAGCTCATTCTTTTTGCCTGCTCCTCCTCCAAAATCCTGTAAGTAATAATAGGAAGCATCATAAATCTTAAATAAGGAAGGTGTCAGCCTTACCCAATACACCAGACAGGAAACACGATAAGGTTAATCGCACCAAACTTGATTGCAGGAAATACGACTTCAGCAACAGAGTGGTCAATGTCTGGAATACTCTACCTGACTCTGTGGTTTCTTCCCCAAACCCCAAAAACTTTAACCTTAGACTGTCTACTATTGACCTCACCCCTTTCCTAAGAGGTCTGTAGGGGGCGTGCATAAGCGCACCAACGTGCCTACCATCCCTGTCCTATTGTTTCTTTTATATTTTATTTTTCTTATATGTATCCATGTATTCATAACTATGTTATATTTATACCTATTATCTTGTAAGCAATTGACAAATTAAATAAACAAATAAATAAATAAATTCTGCTTTACTGTAAAGTTACATTAACAGAATCTTGCAGGTCTGAAAATACAGTTCTCTGTACAGTCATATAATTTACAGAAGGTCCATCCTGAGCCTCTAACTTTTCCCACTATGCAGCGGCAGGCTATTCTGTCCCTTATCTGGCATTCTGTAGGTAGCCCGGTTTCCCAAGGTCATTCTCATAAACCAATACAGAAGAAGTACAAACAGGAGGATCAGGCTCCCCGAAGTCAAATGTAGGATATGTGTGTGGATGTGCATTGTGTGCCTTTGAGGCAGTGCTGATACTTGGCAGCTACCTGGAGAAGTTTTTGCAGTTTTCTGCAAGGTTTTTCAGATGTGGTTTGTTCCTACCTATTTCCTAGAGAGAGAGAGGGACTGGCCTAAAGTCACCCATCTGGCTTTGTGATTTTATTGGGGCTAGAACTCCCAATCTAGTAGTATTGACAAATAGAGTAGAGGAGTGATATGGTATATGAGCCTGTTTCCTTATTCAGAGGTAGGAAGCAAAAATCATATGTATATGTATATGTATATGTATATGTATATGTATATGTATATGTATATGTATATGTATATGTATATGTATATGTATATGTATATGTATATGTATATGTATATGTATATGTATGGGAGATTACAGCACAAGACTCAGGATGTCAAAACAATAGAACTCAGAAGGTCATCACATAGCTCATTACCCAAGTCGTTACAACACAGGAGGCTGATAGACACACAGCCAATACCTCAGCCACACATGTTCTTACGAAAAAGCCAGCCAATCTGCAAACATCAACTCCATCAACCAATCAGGAAATGACAACACAGCCAACCTCCCCACCAGTATATATAGGGAGACAGCAGCTCAGATCACGCTTTGCTCACACAAGCACAAAGCTGAAAGCACCAGCCTGAAGATGGCGAGTGAGATCTTGTCGAAATGTTGCCAAAATAGTCTCAATCTTACATGGGAAAAGACCTGAACACACCAAGACCTGCATACCTGTACCTGTGAAAATTTATGAAAACACACACACACACACACACACACATTAATGAAGATTCTCAGTCATCCAAGTAGAGTTATCTGGAAGTTAAGTCACAACAACTGGACTTTTTGGTTGGAAATGTTTTGCTGCTTCTAGCACTTAGCATTTAGACATGCATACTGCTTCACAGTGCTTTTATAGCCCTCTCCAAGTGGATTTACAGAGTCAGTCTATTGCCCCCAACAATCTGGGTCCTTATTTTACCAACCTTGAAAAGATGGAAGGCTGAGTCAACCTTGAGATGGTGAGAATTGAACTGCTGGCAGTCAGCAGAATTAGCCTGCAATACTGTATTCTAACCACTACGGCATCATGGCTCTTATTCAAGTAACTTCTTCAGTCTGAGCTCAGATTGAAGAAGCTGTTTGGTGCATCAACATTTTTTAAAAAGATTGGGGGGAAAAGAGGGTTTTTTCCTCTTTCTTTCAGTAAGGTCAAAGAATTTGAAAGAACACAATGAATTTTGTTAATAAAAATGGTGACAGTTCACAAAGATTATTAGGTGCAAATAGAAATACATACTATTTCCATAGCAAGGAACATAAAGCAGGGATGGTTAAATTGATTATTTTATTCAAAGAGGAAAATATATTTTCATTTGGATATCACTTCTGGATATTGTGCTTGTGATGAAAAAAAGAGAGGAAACTTTGACTTTGGTTTTGTTGATCAGAAAGAATTGTTATTATAGAAATGCTAGTTATATATTAATGTGTAAAAGCAAAAAAAAAATGAGGATGGAGTGTTTTTATATTGTACTATGCTGAGAAGAGTCTTTCTTAGCATATCTTTCTTTTTCTCCACCACTCCACTTGTATCTTGCATGCCCTCTTTCCCACTCCTTCTCCTTCCCTTAATTTCCTATTTTGTTTTATTTTATTTGTATTTTATATAATAAAACAAATAAATATTTAAATGCACAAAAAATAAAACAATAAAAAAGAAGCTATTTGGATAAGCAGTGAAATGGTTTGAACCAACAAGAAGAGAATTCAGTTGCAATAGCTCAACTTCCAGGCAATCCTATATAGAGTAAATATTACAGTCTATAACATTGTAACTTAAATAGGCAACTAAATTATAATATTATTATTATTTAGAGTATGGTGTACAATGTCAGGGAAATCTACACATTAGACACATAATGCAGTCCTGACAACCTAGATTGCTAGTTCATTCTGTTCAGTGCTTGGGTGCCTACAGTATCATTGGTGCACTGAAGGTTTCAAACTATCTATATATCAATTAGCTAGTGGTGCTTGGGTTGCTTGCTCTTCCAGGCTCCTTCGCTGGTCTCAGCTTTATGTTGTGATGCCTTGCATCCTGTCAGGTCTAGCATCCGCTTCTGCTCTCTGCATACATGAATGCAAAATGGTACCCATTCATCTACTTGCAATATCACATGCTTTTGAACTGTGGTGGGCAGGAGCTAGAGATCATATAATGGAGCTCAGTTCATCTCACGGAGTCAAGCTCAAGCCACTAAAATGTGTTCTGACCTAGGCTTCACAAGATCATGAAGCAGACTCCTCATCCCGACAAAACCCCTTTTTCTTAGCCTAATGTGAATTCCTATCATTCACATCCAGCAAAGTCCTAGAAAACAGTCTTTCAAGGGCGAATTGCAATCACAGACCTTATCAGGCTTGGAGAGTTGCCAGGCTGATAGCTTCCAGGTGCAATGCTGTACCAGAAAATACTTGGCAAAGAGTCAGGAACAAATCTTCACTCTAATTAAATGAACTAATTGCTCCTGCAAAAACCAGTCCCCTTTTGCTCCTCTTTATTCCCTATGGGAGTGGCCATTCACCGTCCACCTGTGCCTTTACTCCTGAGTCGACCCTTGTTCCTTAACTGTTCCCTTCTCCTGGCAGCTCTGTGCATGTGCTCATCAGGAACAGGCTCCAGATGATCTTCTGCCCCATTGATCTCTGACTCTTAAGGCAGCTGATAACTCTCGTAGGGCCCTGGCCCCATCTCGGCCTCCAATGCACAGCACTCGTCACAGTTTTCCCCAGACTCCAGGACTGGTCCATGTTCCTCCCCAACCTCCTGACTGTCTGAGTCTGCTACCAGTTCCGCTGGTCACTGGTGGGCCACAACACAATGGAGACCATTTCTGGCCAGTAGTTCCAGTGCCACTGCACCACTGTGTCCCTCCCCCAAATAGGAAACTAAAAACTCCCAATACTTAAATTGCCACAAGGAAAGATAATGTTCTAGTAAGGCTTATCCGAAATAAACAGCAAAACGTTTTTGTCAGTTACCTGCCTATCTCTTTGATGTTTGACAATTTTAGCCACATACAAAATGTAATTGGAGTTCCAGGCTTAGGTGAAACAGTTTGTTTTGTTGCTTTTTCTGACTTGTTGAAATCAATTTTTTTTGAAATGTGAAGCATGATCTTTTTGTTCCCGATTTAAAAGGAAAAATGTTCTTGGTAAATTGGCCTCCCTTTTTTCCTCTCTTGAAGAGTACAATTTCAACCATTGCTTTTTAAAGTGGTTCTTCCTCTCAAGTGTTACAATTTCCATGTTTTGGAAAGTTGCCACTCCTGGGAAGTATATAAATAATATATTATTATTGTCATGCTTGCACTTAACCTTTGCTCAAACTAGTTCCAGTTAGTATAAGGATGGTTATTAGTTAATGTCAACCTCATTGCAATGATATCGTATAAAAACAGAAAAAAGAATTTCACTGGATTAGATCAGGCATCCATCTAGTTCTCTGCTGTTGCTTTTAGAGACCAATCCAATGATAATGAAAGATTGACAGATAAGACATTTGGAGAACAACTATTCCTCATTCATTTTTTTCCCACCCATGGGCACTTTGCTTCTGTACATCTGCTGAAAAGTTCAAACTAGGGGTAGGATTCAATATTTTAAACAACCAGTTCTGTGGATGTGGCTTAGTTGGTGGGCATGGCTTGGTGGTCATGTGACTGGGTGGACGTGGCTTGGGGGTCTTGTTATTGGCTGGGTGTGGCCAACTCAATATCACTCACATCGAGGCACACATCTCCTCGCCTGGCCTCTCATGACAGTGGGGATGCTGCAACAGTCAAATATGAAAAATGGTCATAACTCACTTTTTTCAGTGCCATTGTAACTTTGAATGGTCACTCCACACAAGCAAAGTATCAGCAAAGGAGGGAAAAAAACTCCAGAGAAGCTCCTGAGGCAGGAAGTCTAGTCCTGCCAAGAATGTAATAAGGGTTAACAGAAAGGCAGTTTCCGTAAGCAACACCAGAATGTTTCCTTCCAGCCTTCCTTACAGGATTAGGCCAGTAATTTCTTCTAACAACCGGTTCTCCAAACTGCTTAGAATGTTAACAACCGGTTCTAGCGATAGGGGAAAACTGGTAAAATCCCACCCCTGGTTCAAACTTGTACCAATAAAAGAGAATATTTGTGGCTCAGAGTTGAAATGAGAGGTCCTTGGTGCTCTCTGAGCTTGGTTGTTTTCTTGCAGATGTTTCATTACCCAAAGTAGGTAACATCATCAGTGCTAATCTAGCTAGGGTTACCTAGTTTGGGCCATGAAACATCTGCAAGAAAACAATCAAGCACAGAGAGCACCAAGGACCTCTGAGTTCATACTTGTGTTGAATATCTGATTATGCCCACCTTTTTACCTGGGTTGATTGTCTTCTATATTCTTAATAAGTTGAAGAGCATGCAGCATGCAATGTGTTTTACCTGTGTGAAAACTAGATAGAGTTGAAAGGTAAAACTGTTTCATCTGTCACGCCCCTGGTGGAGACTGACTCTGAGGGAGAGGAGAAACAGCCGACAGGGAGTGGAAGTGTGGCTCCGGAGCTTGTGGAGGAGGTTGGGGAAGGGCAGAAGCCATCTGAGAAGTCAGAGGAGGACCCAGGCCCATCCCCTATCCATCCTAGGGTACGCAGGGAGGAGAGGATAAGGGAGAGATGTGGTCTACTCGGGAGGACCCGAGAGGGCCTTGATCCTCTTCATGGGCTGCAGGTGTAAGAACTACATAAGAGTTTGGACCTGCATTCTGGCAAACGCTGGAAACAAAGTGTGTTTTATTTTGGTTTGAGGTTATCTTGGTTGGCGTCTTTCCAACAGACAGTGCCTTCTCTTGTTCCCTTGTGGAAATTTCATCATTGTAGTTTGTTTGGTTTTTTATTTTCACCTCTATCTCCTCATTAAATTCAGACTGTATTGCTTTCTTTTGAAGACTATTTTTGAGTACGTTTTATCTCCAACTGAGAATTATTGAACAATGGGGCCAAGCTGGAGACATTAAAGGACATTTATTTACGTTTTGGATTGTGTTACACTCTGGGTCATCACATCATCATTTAGAATTTTTAGCTCAAGTACATGTCATTGCTTAGCTGTGAACTACCTGGAAAAATGGGAAATTTCCATTTTCTCTCTCCAATGCAATCCAACAGATTGAATTTTGCTCTATGTTCCATTTTCTAGAGTGATTACTGTGATGTAGTAAACATGGGGGTGGTATTAAAATTGCTTCAGTAAATCTCATTTTAGCATAGAACTATTATAAGGCTGACAACTGACACTATCAACATATGAAGCCTGTGTTTCACTGTTTACATTTATATCTTTGCAAACACACAATCCTTTACACAGACAGATTTATACTCCCACTGTGCTCCTCTTGAACCCCATTCCAGTATAAATAACGATGATTATAATGCTAGCAAGTGCTACAAGAAAGAAAGACCACAACCTAAGCTAAGTCATGAGGTGGAAAGATGATTCTGTTTTTGGGGAGCAAGAAAGAAATGGAGAATGTTGGTTGAGCATTGGGGCTGAAAGTGGGTAGAAGGGCCAAAAAGGCAAGGTGGAAAAAGGGATGTGATAGAACACCAGAATATTAGATTTGGCTAGAGGAGAAGGAAGGACCAAAGCAAGTAGAAAGAAGAAAGTCAAGAGCGAGGACATGGAGCAAAGATATGAAGAATGGATGCAGGGGATGTGCTTAGTTTACTGAAAAGAAAGACTAGGGGTAACATGATAGCAATGTTCCAATATCTAAGGGGCTATGACAAAGAAGAGGGAGGACAACCTATTCTCCCAAGCACTTGAAGACAGAACAAGAAGCAATGGATGGAAACTAATCAAGGAGAGAACCAACCTAGAATTAAGAATATAAAGGGAATAAGTGGAAAGCGGAAGAGAAAGATGATATATAAGGAAGAAGTTTAGGAATGTGAAGGAACAGGTTGCTAAGAAACTTCCATTCTCTTCAAAAAGAAAGTGGAAGAGATGGTGACCACGGAGGAGATGCTGGTGTGATGGACTACAATGAAGGAAGGAGGGAGTAATTCCGCAAAGTGAGATGAGACAAGAAGCAGCACATCCCAGAGTTGGACAGGAGACAGTAGAAGAGTCTAAGAATAGCCACTCCCTAGAATCTACCATGGTATAATATCCTTTAGGGTAACAATAGAAAGGCTTTAGTCTGGCAAGACTCTGTCCATTGTGTGTAAACAAAGGGCTGAACTCTGAATTGCTCTTCATTGCTTTTAGTCTTAGCCTGACATAAAAAAATAGTCTCTGGTATTTTAAAATGATCCAGATTCTCTACCTGACGGAGACATTTGAAGTCTAAAAATGGACTTGCCAGGGAATTCCACACATATAGAAATTGTACTCTAGATATGTTCTCAAATAGAGAAAATGCAGAAGCTAGAACTAATGAATAGGGTTTAAATTACAGATGCTACTAGCGACAAGTTCATAAAATACTATTTAAGTATTATGGTGCTAAAAAGACTGGAAATACTACTGTATATTTCAGGTGTCCTACTTATTGATATGCCGTAAGAAATTATCTGGTAAGTAAAATTTTAATGAAGGCTAACCAAATTTGGAAAATTACACAGATTTCTCTTTGGAAGCCATTCAACCTTGAATGGAACAAAAGACTCCCCTATTAAGTAATTCAGAACAGCTCCAAACAATTTGTATTATCATATCATAAACACCATAATGGCATTTCTCTCTCTCTCTCTCTGAAATATTAAGATGCAAATTTGGAGTGTGTTGTATAGGAGTTTGATAGTGTGTGAAATTAAAACTACAGGCAGTTAAATTATTGATAGGAAATCAAATAATGCATTTTGTAATCATATAACACTTCACATTTAGATGACTTTTCTATAACAAATTTATCATGATATGCCTGAGTACCTTTAGTGGAAAAAATTGAGACAGCACAGATTTCACAGTTAGAGCAAATGGGATGTACCACATATTGAAGGCTATTCTCAGACAAAAATCCTTAAATAAAATTGCTCCTGTGGCATACAACTCCTCAGCAGTTCTCTTTTCCTCACCAATTCGTTTTGTTGCTTTTCACCTTATTTCTTTTGATTGTTTCTAAAGACATCACAGGGAGCCAATGACAAACTCAAAAATCCCATCTTTTAGGTTGAAAATTGCATTTGGATAGAATTTGCTTCCCTTCAAATTCTACTGATAACTTAATTAAGGTTAAAACATTTGCCCATTGTCATTGTTCCCCCTATGATTTGTATTTCTTTTACTTGGTGTTGTGTGGAAATGTTGTTCTGCAACCCCTTAAGCATTCTACTGGATGAAAAAGAAATTGCTTTCAAAATTCATTTGAGAAGAGAAAAAATGTATGGAGAAATTTTCAAATTTTAATTACAAGATAGTTGAGAGGATGCCTATGAATGTTTTTCATAGCACTATCCATATCACAATCTACAATTTCTTTTACTTCCTTCCCCCAAAAGAAAATGTTCCTCAACTTGAGCTTATTTCTTGGTCACTTCATGTTCATATTCCTATCAATTTCTTGGAGTGGTACAGGAGTTTTTCTTTTTTACTTTCTAACCTCTGCATTTCTTAACACCCTCCATTGAAGTAAAACCACACCAGACCTAGATTAGCTTTTTAAAATTATTTCAGCCAAAGTTAATTAGGGGCTATGAAGTAAACATTTCTATTTAATCCCTCAGAAGAAAGAACAGGACGAAATCATTGTGGATAGATTTTGAGGGGAAAATTATATCTAATTCCTCTATTTCTGTCCTCCCTTTCATGCTATGTGAAGAGTAAAAACAAGAGACCACAGAGATGGAATTTATTTATTTAATTAAACTTTTATACCGCTCCCTCTCCCAAAAAGGGACTCAGGGCGGTGTACAGCCTACTAAAAACATACAATAAATACCCAATAAATACAATTAAAATAAATTAAACCAAATTGATCCAGCTGTCTATCCCAAGAATTCAGTTAAAAGTTAAAAGCTAATAAAACCCCGATTAAAATTAAGTTAAAACCAAAATACAGTTACTGGGCCAGGCCAGCCTGTTTAAAAAATAGGGTTTTCACTGCGCGCCGGAAGGTCAGAATATCCGTCATAGCCCGTATCTCCGGGGGGAGATCATTCCATAGGGAGGGGGCTCCCACAGAGAAAGCCCGAACCCTCGGGGCCGTCAACCGACAACGGCCGGGCGGCGGCACCCCAAGGAGGGCAACCCTGTGGGAGCGTACTGGGCGGCGGGAGGTTGATGATGGCAGCAGGAGGTCCTGTAAGGAATGGTGAGCAAAGACCCATATGATGGTCTATGACCATAATATATGATTTCACCCATATTTATAGATCCTCTCTGTTGAAAGGGATAGTTAATTCTCTATACCAGGGGTGTCAAACTTGATTTCCTTGAGGGCCACATCAGGGTTGTGTTTGACTTTGGGGAGCTGGGGTGGGTGTGGCTTGGATGGGCATGGTCAGCTCAAAGTCACAGCAATGGCCTCCTGCAGCCCCCTGCCAGCAAATACTGTCATGGCTGAAAATGGGTGGGTAGGCTGGACACCTTCCTGGACTCTATTTTCGCTGGCAGAGGGCTGCAGGAGGCCGTTGTGCCCAAAAATAGAGCCTGGGCAGGCTGCATGTGGCCTGCTCAAACTCTGTTTTTGCTGGTAGAGGCACAGCAGGGCAGTCCTTCACTGTTTCCAGGGAGGCCCCGCAGGCCAGTTCTAAGCATCCGGCAGGCCAGATCTGGCCCACAAACCTTGAGTTTGGCACCTCTGCTCTACCGAGATTACAGAACATGAGAAAAATTGGTTGATCAGGTTGGGTGGAGTGAAGTGGATCTGTTGGAGCAAAGTTTGACTTCCTCTTGGTTAGTGAGCTAGGTTGATTAGATCAGTGGTCAGAAACCAGTGGGCTGTGGCCCAATGGTGGTCCGCAAGAAAATTTTGGTAGGCCGCAGAGAAATGTCACTCCAGAGCACCTCCCAAAGCAATTAAACCAGGCTGCGTGGGAACACAAGCCATGCCCACATGGGCTACGGGAACCCTCCCTGCCCACTCACTCCTTATCTGGCAAACGTGCCTGTTAAATTGCTATTTTTTCTTTTTTTCCCCTGACCATCAGTTGTTCTGCTGTGCCAGGAGATTTAGATTAGCTAAAAAGCAGGAAACTGTTGGATTTCTTGCTTTCTAGCTAACCTTTAGATTTTCGGCTCTGCTTTTAAGCAGAGCCGAACCTTTCTTAAGATTGAAGCTTCTATTATTCAGTGCAGACTGAGGTAGCTGATGGCAGAAAGATAGATCTCTGAATGAATCTGTGATTCTGTGAGCAACTCAATCTGCTTGCCTGCTTTGCCTGATTTTGGGTAAAAGTTGCTTTTTTAAAAATAAAAAAAATCAATATTTACATAAATATTTATAATATTTACATACAAACCATGCCCAGCCAGTCACATGACAAACAAGCCACACCCACAAATTAGGCCATGCCCCCAGATCAGGTTGTTAAGAAATTTGAAACCCACCCCTGCCTCTGTGTGTTTGTTTGTGTGTGTGTGTGTGTGTGTGTGTGTGTGTGTGTGTGTGAGAGAGAGAGAGAGAGAGAGAGAGGGAGGGAGAGAGAGAGAGAGATTAGATCAGATCTCTCTCTCTCTCCCACCAATGTCAGCAAGCCACTGTCAGTCAAAATTCATATTAGTGGTCCCTAGGATTTAAAATTATGAGTTGATGCTCCCTGAGGTCCAAAAGGTTGGCAACCCCTGGATTAGATCACACTTATTGGATATATATCTTGCCTTTAATACTTTGTAAGTAACTCAAATGAGAAAATACATATTACTTATTCCTTGTGTGTCCAATCACACTTGGCCAATAAAGAATTCTATTCTATATTTTCCTCATACAATAACCCTATGAGATGAATTGGCCTGAGAGAGAGAGAGAGAGAGAATGACTAGTCTAAAGCCACACAGCCTAAGTCTATAACTCCCAGTCTCCCAGTTTCTTAACCACCAGATCAAACTGGGTCTCGTGATTAACTTTCATGATTAACTAAGCTCTGGAATTTGCATGACACCATTATTAAATAACCATAATCCATAGGACCCAGTGCTCTGTGTCAAGCAAATATTTGAGAAAGCGTAAAACCCACAGCAGCTTACATTAAGTATTTTTTAAAGCTAATAATAGTGCCAGCTGCAATGTATTCTCAGCTGTGCCTCTCCAAATGAGCCTTAACACCCACAAATATGTACTCATTGATAGCTCAGCTGCATTTCTTCAAATACAAATCTTCCCTGTCTCATGCTGCCTTTGAAAAGTTTGGGGAACTTCTCCCAGTTCTGCTGATGAAAAGTTGCATAGTAATACATGTTCTCCCATCTTTAAATAACCTCTCATTTTTAATTATGACAATAGTTATGGTTTCCCCTCCAACCCAGTGGATCTAAGAAGAATCATGTGTGGTACAATAGATCAATAGAGAGACATGTTCAGATGATGTATAGCTCTGAGTGCCATCCTTTCCAGTGATGTATTGTAGCAAAGGAACATAAGAATGATCTTGAGAAATGAAGTGCATATATTACAAGGTTGCTGACGGATCTTGATGAAATCCTGAATGGAATCATTTGTTATATTCATCTGGGGATGTAGGCATCAAGCATTCTGCAAAATCTCTGCTGAAGGAAAATGTTAAATTTATGAGTTGGTGCAAATGTTCCTACCATGCAGAAGACAAAGTATGTAGTAACATATATAGGGTGATCACCAGGACTAGTCTTCTGAGCTTTCAGACTCATGCTGGACCCCTTCCTCAGGAAATTTTCTCTCTAATGACATATGTGCTTTGTGCTATTCTATATATTGTATTTATGTGGTGCTTTCCTATTGAGTGATTGGTGTTTTGATGGTTGGCAATTGGCTGTTGTTTCCTTGTGCTGCTAAGTCCTCAGCTCCTAAATAGTTGACAAGCTGGTGATAAATCAGCACTCCTGTTGTCTGACTAGGGGCCTGTTTTCCAGCTTCAATCACTTCCCTGGCTGTTTTTGTACCTACTCGGCCCACAATTTTGGTAGCTGAGAAATCAAATGTATGTCCTTATTCATTGCAATGTGAGGTTACCAATGAGTTTGGATGTCCTCATCTGACCGCTCGCTTGTGTTCTTGCAGTCTGGTGGTTAGCTTCCTTCCCACCTGTCCTACCTAGTACCTAGAGATCACATACACCTGTAACCTCATGTCTGGACACTTTCCTTGTGAATGATATTGTTTTAGCTATAGCACCAAATTGTTTATTATGAATTGCTTGTGTAATTACAGAAGACTATGAAATTACCTTTTTTGAGATCACATTCCTCTGTATTTTCTTCAGTTTTTCATTAATGTTACTTAGACTGATTTTATCTTTATATCAATGATATTATCATAAGCGTCTAATCATTTTATTCTTATAATGCTATACAATAATTTAGGCAAAATCATGGCAATGATTCGGGATCATCCACTGACATTCAAGACAGAATGGAGATTTGAACAAGGGTTACTTAATGTTTTTTAGATCAATAACTGATCAGGTATACATGACACACCAAACCACATATTTGCCAACCAAAATGTAGCCTAGTATGTTGTGCAATCTCAATCCATATGATTAGATAAGGCTTCAATATGTTGGACAACCCTAGGAAATTAGATTGAGTATAGATAGTCCTTGCTTACTGATTGCTCATTCAGTGACCATTCAAAACTATGAAGGCACTAGCAAAGTAGTTTTACAACCAGTCCACAAACTTGAAGCTGTCACAGTGTCCTTGTGGTCACATGATCACCATTCAGGTGTTTTGTGACTGGTGTGCTTTTGCAATGTTTGCCGCATCCCCTGGTCACATGATCAATATTTGGAAGCTTCATTGCTGGTTTCCAACAAGCAAAGTCAATGGGGAAGTCATTAGTATGTCACCTATTGTGGTTACTATGTTTTGCTTCATGATCCCTTAGTGATTTGCTTAACAACTGCAGGGAAACTGATGTAAGCCCAACAGGTTGATGTGATATTTCGTTTCATGAATGCATCACTTAATGATGGAATCGTCAGTCCCAATTGTGATCAGTAAGTGAGAACTGTCAATAGTTATGTTTTAATGGGTAGTATATCGGGCAAACACATCAGTGGTGGGATTCAAAAAATTTCACTACCAGTGTGGCTTGGTAGGAGTGGCTTGGTGGGCATGGGGTGATTTGGTGGGCGTGGCTTGGTGGGCATGGCAGGGGAAGGATACTGCAAAATCCCCATTCCCTCCCCACCCCACCCCACCCCACTAACCTGCTTTCCAGCTTCGTTCTCCTGTGCAGGGCAACAAAAGATGACGCAGCCAATCAGCTGGGACTTGGGAGGCCGAGAATAGATGTGGGCGGGGCCAGTCAGAGGTAGTATTTGCTGGTTCTCTGAACTACTCAAAATTTCCGCTACCGGTTCTCCCGAACTGGTCAGAACCTGCTAAATACCACCTCTGGATCACATACTGTGAACTACACCAGCTTTGGAAACCGCAAATGATATAAATGAAAAAGATGGAGATGCAGAAACAGTCGTAATCACTTAGGCTGGGCCAGAACTTCATCATAAAAGCTTCCCCATCCTACAAAATTATAGGAACATTTTTAGCTATCTGAGAGCTGTAAAAAGGAGGTAAAGCACAATGTAGTTGTATAGTAAAGGCAAGGCATTTTCCAGGACCAAAAGCAACTGAGACACATGTTTTTGTGTTTTTGTGTCCCCTCTGTAGGTTCAAAGTAAGAAGGCGAAGAATTGTTTTTATTCTGAGTTGTGTACACATAATCCTTGACTTACAACAGTGAATGACGGTGACCATTCAAAGTTACAACGGCACTGAAAAAAATGACTTATGGCCATTTTTCACACTTATGACCTTTGCTGCATCACCATGTTCATGTGATTTATATTTGGATGCTTGACAGTTGACTCACATTTACATCCTGGGATCATGTGATTCCCTTTTACAACCTTCTGAAAAGCAAAGTCAGTGGGGAAACCAGATTCACTTAACAATCATTAACAACTACAGTGATTCACTTAACAAATGTGGCAAGAAAACAGGGCAAAACTCACAACAAATTTCTCAATAGCACATTTTGGGCTCAATTGTGGTCATAAGTGGAGGATTACAGTACCTCTACTCAGTGATTAAACATGCTTTGATTCCATATTGTTGCTAAAGTACTTTGGTCTCCCTTTATATCCTTTAATTCTTGCAGGCCTCCTAGAATTTGTTCTTGTAGAAATTTCCATTTAGCAAGTAGTAAAAAATATATATCCTACATTGAACTCCAGCATCTTTTGTTTGAACAATAAAAAACACAGAATAATGTTTCTGGTCGACAAATTCTCATAAACTCAGAACTTGCTTCAGATCTGAGAGTTTTCTGGTCAAGCTTTTATCCGGCTGTCATGGAGTTATCTAGTTATAATTCCACTGAACTTTGCAGCTTATATTTTTTCACTATCTCTGCCAATGTTGCTAGGATATTATGGGAAATGAACTGAGAAGTGAGATGCAGTCCCAGTGTCAGTTCTGCGTCCAGGAGGACCTGGGGTATCATGCAAAGTGTTAGTACTGCTTTATAATGCCTTGGTAAGTCCACACTTGGAATATTGCATCCAGTTTTGGTCACCGCAATATTAAAAAGTTGTTGAGACTCTGGAAAGAGTGCAGAGAAGAACAACAGAGATGAGTAGGGGACTAGAGACTAAAACATATGAAGAACAGTTACATGAACTGGGCTTGGCTAGTCTAGTGAAGAGAAGGACCAGGGGAGACAGGATAGCAGTCTTCCAATATTGAGGGGCTGCTACAAAGAAAAGCAGGGTTATCATCCCCCCAATCAGAGCCTGAATCTGTGCAGGAAGATGAGCTGGAACAGGAGCCGACAGAGATCGAAGGGGTGGTTCCATTGGCTTTGGAGGAAAGTGGGGAAGGGCAGAGCCAGTCTGGGTAAGGTAAGGCTTTTCAGGATTAGAAAGGATTGTAGTCAGGGAAAAGCAGGAGAGATAGAGCTCAGGCAATGAGCAAGGACCACCCCCTCTTGATCCTCGAGCATGAAGAAAAGAGAGAAGATGAGAACAATGCAGACTGTGTTGTCTATGAGGGAGGAGAGTGGCCCACCCCCCATTCACAAGGCACACCTGGGAACTAAAGATGTAAGGAGATGCCAGTGGGAGGAGCACTTGTCGGGAACAAGTATTGAATCTGTGGAGCCTCATGTGGGTTGGCCGATGCATGGAGATTACTGTGCTCTGTCTTATGGGGCTTGCCCAGTTGGCTTGTTTCGCTGAACTTCTTGCTCTTGTTATTGTTTTGCCAAACTTGTTTACTGGACTGCTGGCCTTGGTTACTGCTTTGCTCACCTTGCTTACTGGACTACTCTCAGCCAGAGGCTGCTGAAGATGCGTGTGAGAGCTTTGCTCCAGGACTTGTAGTAAAGGTGGGGATGTTTGGGGGCAAAGTTGGAGCAATCAAGGGGAGTTAGACCTGTTCTCTGGCTGTGTTGCTTTTGTGCCATGCATGGTCATCATGGGGGTCAACCTATCTTCCAAAGCACCTGAAGGGGAGACAAGAAGAAATGGATGGAAAATAATCAAGGAGAGAACCAACCTAGAACTAAGGAAAATTTTCCTGACAGCGGGAAACAATTAATCAGTGGAATGCATTGCCTTCAAAAGTTGTGGGCCCAACATTGGAGGTTTTAAAGAAAAGATTGGACTGTCACTTGTCTGGAATTGAATAGGTCTCCTGCTTGAGCAGGGGTTGGACTAGAAGACCTCCAACATCCCTTCCAACTCTGATATTCTGGTCTGTTGTTCAAATGCCCCAACCTGCCTGATATTAATACCACCCCTTTCAATGAAATGACCATTAGTTCTAGGTACATTTGCCCATTCACCTTGGCCAATGACTATGCAAAGCTGCATTTATAAGAGTTACTGTCCAATCCTTAGAAAATCACGACTCACAATGTTATTGGATGTTCTCTGTAGGCAGCAAGATAGAATTGTTATCTCTTTTTTCCAAGTGGGGATCTATTGTGGTACAGACTCTTAGTCCTTTACTGCTTAAGATGTTTCTCTGCTTACAGTCTGCAAACCCTTTAACTCTTCTTTTCCCATCTCCTGGGAGGCAATCAAACACAACACAGATAAGAGCCCGATAACAGGGGGTATACCTCTTTCATTACTGCTCAGAAATGGGTCAGCAGAATTTGTGCAACAAGTGTCAAACTAATAAATCTGTTGGCATTAGAATCCCCTCAGGAGACATACCATGACTGTTTATTTCATAGCTGGTGTGGCCTCATCTTAAGTATAGGAAGACTCTCTTGCAAGTAGACAGACAGGATGAGCAATTGTCACAGCAGAGACATTAAATGAGAAGGTACATTTGCGGAGTCTTCACAACCTGTGAGCCCATCTTAGCCTCAGAGCACACCAGGAGTTGGCTCTAATAACTAACTCTTTGCTGATTTGGGGATTGGTATTCTCAGGAGACTTTGCTTCCTTTTCAAAGTGGCACGATTTGTTCTCGACTTCTCTTGTGGGAAAGAAGCGATTTTCTGAAGAATTCAATGCAGCAGAAGGCCTTTCTCTTGGTTAAAATCAGATAGAACGGCCCTCCTCTCCTTTTCCCCTTTAGGAAGTTCCCACCACTTGAGTGCAGCAGCAGTGCGAGGGCTCATTTATTCTTCCTGTCAATTATTATCTGATCTTGCTTTGTTAGATAATTGTATAGTACAGTAATCACTGTAAGAATGAAGAAGATGGATATCACTCATTACTACTACAAAGCCTGAGGGCACCTAGGGGCTTTTTAAAATAAGAAATTATTATCTATCTATTTTCTATTCCAGGTAGGTAGGTAGGTAGGTAGGTAGGTAGAGATGATAGACAGTTAGTGAGAGAGATGATAGATGATAGATAGATGATATAGACAGATGATAGATGGATAGACAGATAAATAGACATTGATGATAAAGACAGATAATAGATGACAGAGACAGATGATAGATAATATAGACTAGGGGTCTCCAACCAGCTGGGGAATTTTGGGAGTTGAAGTCCGCCAGGCTTAAAGTTGCCAAGGTCGGAGACCCCTGATATAGATAGATAGATAGATAGATAGATAGATAGATAGATAGATAGATAGATAGATAGATAGATAGACAGACAGATACATTGGTGATAGATGATATAGATTGACAGACAGACAGATAGGCAGACAGATAAATTGATGATATAGATACATAATAGATAATATAGACAGACAGATACATTGATGATAGATGATATAGACAGATGATTGATAGACAGATAGACAGATACATTGGTGATAGATGATATAGATAGACAGACAGACAGATAGACAGACAGACAGATACATTGATGATAGATGATATAGACAGATGATAGATAGATAGATAGATAGATAGATAGATAGATAGATAGATAGATAGATAGATATTCCAAAATAATTGGAGCACTACTTGAACACCATCGGCATTAACAAAATCAACACCGGTCAATTGCAAAAGGCAGCCCTAACACCATCATACAGCAATATCTTGGGAAGGACTCAATAGGTGGACAAAAATGCCAGATCCAATCTGAACATCTGGCTGACTGTGTGACAAACCATAATAATGTATTAAAAATAATACTATTTGCCTCCACGCAAGAATGGACAGATTACAAAATAGACAAAGTAATAGAAAATGAAGAAACTAAAGTGCTCTAAACCAGGAGTCTCCAATCTTGGCGACTTTAAGACTTGTGGACTTCAATTCCCAGAATTTCCAGACGTCCACCAGTCTTAAAGTCACCAAGATGTTGGCTGAGCAATTCTGGGAGTTGAAGTCCACAAGTCTTAAAGTCACCAAGGTTGGAGAACCCTACTCTAAACTTTAGACTTCAAAAGAGATGTCCTTTTTATATAACACCCCAGATTTAACAATTGATGAAAAGAAAGGCAAAGTCTGGATAGTGGATACAAGCAGTATCTGGAGATAGTAGAAGAGAAAGAACAGGAAATCCTGCAAATAGAAGTAGAATGACTGTGGCAAAAGACAGAACAGGTAGTACCGAGAGTAATAGGCATTTTGGATGCAACTGAAAACATCTGAGGCACCACTTGAACATCATCAGCATTGACAAAATGACTATTAGTCAATTGAAAAAACAACTCTACTTGGAACAGCTTACATTGTTAGACAATACCTTTAACACCATTAAGCCACATCATCTGTCTATCACAGGGAAGGACTCAATAGGTGGATAAAAACAGTGGTGGGATTCAACCTACCGTCCCTGTCCTACTGTCCCCATTTATTCGTACCTATTTCCTGTATTCTTACTGATGTTTGTACTTATACCTATCATCTTGTAAGCGATTGACAAATCAAATCAATCAATTAATCAATCAATAAAATCATCTTACTTCCTTTGGTCCAAGGATACTTCCATTATTCCAATGACAGATGTGACCTTTTGAACAGACACATTATCTCCTTCCTTCCTTCCTTCCTTCCTTCCTTCCTTCCTTCCTTCCTTCCTTCCTTCCTTCCTTCCTTCCTTCCTTCCTTCCTTCCTTCCTTCCTTCCTTCCTTCCTTCCTTCCTTCCTTCCTTCCTTCCTCCCTCCCTCCCTCCCTCCCTCCCTCCCTCCACCTTATTTCTCATTCCAGATAGCCAGCATAAAAGAAAGAAATACTTTGGATTGCTCTCATTGCAATGAGACAAGGAATATTGATCAGGTCTATTTAGCTTGTTCTTTTTTTTTTTTTGCACTTCCTTTTCAACAATGGCTTGTTCTTAGCAGTTTTTGATATTTTATATGCTGTTTTTAATTGCCTGCAAGTGGCTTTTAAAGTCAGAAATGGAGCAGAAACTTGATAAGTAAACAATCCCATTACCGCTCATGGAATTTGAGTTTTGCTGCTCTTACAGACCCTTCTTTAAAATCTTTGCAGAGCTCATAACTTTTTATGTATGCTCCATGGTTCTCAAAAAAGGCTGAGCTGGTACTAGCCCGCATAACTTAATTCCAAAGGTAATTAATGAGGCTGAACTCTAATGGGTCTCTCTTTTTTTTTCTATGTGCACAAATGTGAGAATGTATTTATGTATCGTCTATGTATAAAATATGTTTTATATTGTTATTCCAAGCTTGTTGCAGGAAAAAAGGAAAAAATGCAACATTTAATAGAAATTAATCTAAGGCAATAGCACAACATGATTTGCATGTATTTAGCATTTTTGAGTTACTTTAAAAATCATTTTTTAAAAAAAATGCAATTACTTCTAGCTTTTGGTCTTAGGAGACCTGGGGAGAGGATTCATAGTTTTGTTATGTAGAGAGAATTTTGCCCATTAGTATTTGGTTAATAACAGATTGTTTCTTATGGGTTATAAAGAAATCAGGTCTGTGCAGAACCTGGAGTGTATACATTAAATAATCAAGTCATTATTTGGGTAGCATCATTTATTTTCTTTCTCAGTTGCAGAAGCCATTTAATGCTATCTCAGTTAATAGTTTATGCAGAATTATTGGCTTAATGACAAAAGAGGGAAGAATGTGAATATGGGGAAGGAAAATTTAATTTTGTGTTGGAGAATTAACAATTATACCTGCTTTATTAGAAATGTCTTAGCTACAAGCACGAGAATAAAAGAAATCTATGTATATAATATTTAGAATCAGAGAAAAAGTCAACTTTAAGCTTCTAACCTTTGTGTTTCAACTGTATCATGTCATGTATTTATTAAGCCTGTCAAAGGATTTTTCAGATGCTTAATTATCTGCCTTTTTCAGTGATTCATCAGTTAATTGATCACATTTCCATATATTTGCATAGCGTCCAAAACACAGTATTGATGGCTTTTGAAATACTGGCAGAAGGTAACAAGGCTGTGTGATTTTTTTTAAACATTCTTGTTTGTTACCCAGGAGTGATATTATTTGATAGATAACAGAAAATGGAAAATTAAATAAACCAAAGCTTATTATATCCTTATGCATTTGATTGTGCAATCTATTTTTGGGTGCTAGTGTTTAGTTTTGCTCTCTCTCTCTCTCTCTCTTTGTCCCTTTCTCTCTCTCTCTCTCTGTGTGTGTTTTTTTCTTTGTTATGCACCATTAAAGTCAGTTGATTGGATCGCTGAACAATTACAGCAAATCTATCTGTCAATCATGGGAAAAGCATCAGTTCTTCCCCCCTCACCCACTGTCTTAACAATCCAACTGTTAATCCAAGTTGATAAAAAATGAAAAGTGTAAAAGTCCAGGGCTTTGATTATAGAGTGGTGAATGCCATATTGACTTTTTCAAACTCGCTCTTTGCAGATATCCTCTCTTTACAAGTAATTCAAGGCAGTCAACATATTCCACTCAGTTTCCCGCTCCTGTTTTCCTAACAACCACCCTGTGAGGTGAGTTGGGCTGAGAGAGAGTGACTAGCTCAAAAATCCCAGATGGTTTTCACGTCTAAGGTGGAACTTAGGTGTTGATGATCTCTGGAGGGCCCGTGACAGAGGGTTTTCCTCTGTCCTGGTCCTATTAGATCTCTCGGAGGCTTTTGATACTATCGACCATAGTATCTTATTGCGGCGGTTGGAGGGATTGGGGATTGGGGGAACTGTCTTGCGATGGTTCTCCTCCTTAATCTCCAACCGCTCGCAATTTGTGTTGGCGGGGGGGGAGAGGTCCACCTCTAGGCCCCTTATTTGTGGGGTGCCTCAGGAGTCGGTCCTCTCCCCTCTCTTGTTCAACATTTATGTGAAGCCGCTGGGTGAGATCATCCGTGGTCTTGGGGTGCGGTGCCATCTGTATGCAGATGACACCCAGCTATACATCTCCACCCCAGACCACCCCAACGATGCTGTGGAGGCTATGTCCCGGTGCCTGGAGGCCGTGCAGAATTGGATGGGCGGGAACAGGCTCCGACTCAACCCTTCCAAGACTGAGTGGCTGTGGTTTCCGGCGCCCCGTTATAGCCAGCTGACACCTTCGCTGGCTATTGGGGGAGAGATCTTGCCCCCTACAGGGAGGGCTCGCAATCTGGGTGTCCTCCTGGATGCACGACTGTCTTTAGAAGACCATATTGCGGCCGTCTCCAGGGGGGCTTTTTATCAGGTTCGCCTGATTTACCAGTTGTGGCCCTTCCTGGATCGGGACGCCCTGCGCACGGTCACTCATGCCCTTGTCACCTCTCGCCTGGATTACTGTAACGCTCTCTACATGGGGCTCCCTGTGGGGAGCACCCGGAGACTCCAACTGGTGCAAAATGCGGCCGCGCGGGTGATTATGGGGGCGTCGCGAAGCTCCCATGTGATGCCTCTCCTGCGCGAGCTGCATTGGTTGCCGGTGGCTTTCCGGGTTCGCTTTAAGGTTCTAGTTTTGATCTTTAAAGCGATCCATGGCATTGGGCCAGGCTACCTGCAGGACCGCGTTCTGCCGGTGATCTCCAACAGACCTGTGCGTTCCCACAGGGAGGGCCTTCTCCGGGTGCCGTCGGCCTCTATGTGTCGTCTGGCGGCCCCCAGGAATAGGGCCTTCTCTGTGGGGGCCCCTGCCCTCTGGAATAGTCTGCCACCAGATATACGTACCAGCACGGACCTGAGAACCTTCAGACGTGTGTTAAAAACTTGGCTCTTTGAGCAGGCTGGCCTGGGCTGATATGAGATTTTAACTGTCTCCTGTTTTAATTTGGATTTTAATTTGGGGTTTTTAAATTCTAATGGGGAGGGTTGATTTTTAATCTAACAGCCCAAATTATTTAATTTCATTTTAATTTTTGTATTCATGTGTGGGGTAGAATTGGCTGTGCACCGCCCTGAGTCCTTCGGGAGAAGGGCGGTATATAAATGTTTGAAATAAATAAATAAATAAATAAACTTGAACTAACAGTCTTATTTTCTAGCCCTATGTTTCAACTACTAGACCAAATTGCACCTGAGGTTCATAAACTGTGATTCATTAACAGGAAGTCATTTCAGAAATTTGTTCTGACCCAAGCTTAGCAGACCGAAGAAACAGATTCCTTGTCCCGAAAACACCCTCTTTATTTAGTTACTGTGAATCCATGGCATTCACAGACAGAAAAGTCCTGGCAAGAATCCTCCCAAGGTTTAATTGAAAGGACAGACCTTATCAGTCCTTGGATAGTTGCCAGGCCGAGAGCTTCCAGTCTCAAAGCTGTAAATTAATTCCTGGCAAGGAATCTCTGAGGCATGAACCTCCATAAGCAAATCTTCCGAAAGAAATACGAACTATTGCCTCCTGCAACCACCACTCCCCTTTTGTTTCTATTTATTCTGCAGGGAGGGGCCATTCAGCATCCCCATGTGCCTTTCTTCCTGAGTCGCCCCTGTTCCTCAGTTTTCTCCTCTCCTGACAGCTCTGCACATACGTGCATCTGGAACAGGCCCCAGCTTTCTTCTTCCCCACTTATCCCTGACTCCGAAGACTCTGAAGGGAAATGTCGGATAGCCCTGGCCCTATCTCTGCTTCCGGCATAGAACATCCATCAGAGCTCCAGGACTGGTCCAAGTTCCTTCACAACCTCCTCATCGTCTGAGTCTGCCACCAGCTCCTCTGGCAGCTGGCAGGCCACAACAGAGTTCTTCTTACCTTGATTTATCCAATTGGGCACTATAGTGATGAATAGAAAGGGATTTTTAATATAGGAGTTGCCTATATTCAGTCCCCAGGAACAAATACCTCCATAGCCCAAAATCTGCGCAGGTAGCCAGAATTATTTTTGGTCCTTGAATATTTTGTTCCATCCTTATGTGGTGATACATCTGGATAATCTGTGACTTTGGGTTTGATGTATGAAAGAAGTGATAGTTAAATTATTACAGATATTACTTACAAAGAAATTTTAGGTTGCTATGGGAAAAAACCCACAACAATACCGTACAGATAGTCCCCGAGTTACAACTGTAATGGAGGCTATCCATCCCGTTATAACTTCGGATTGTTGTAAAATCACAGGACTAACACAATGTTAGAACCTTTTTTTGGGTGACAGCTGTTAAGGGAATCACCACAGTCATTAAACAAATCCTCAGTCATTAAGTGAACCAATGGTTTTCTAGGGGCACAGTTTTGTCGGAAACTGGAAGTAGATGCCAGTTGTCAGCAAAACCATCATAAAACATGGTCATGTGTCTGTGGGACACTGAAAATGGCTGTCAAGGCAGCCTGGTTGCCAAGGACCGAAAGTGTGATCACGTGACCATGGAGGCGGGAATCCATTAGAATCCAGGTCGTAATTTGCACTCTAATATGGGCAGCCATACAAATCAATAAAATAAAACATACAATTTTGAAGGAATAAACTTCTTTTCCCCTTTATCGAATGGAAAGGGGAGAGGGGGGAACTACAATATAAACTATATTGCTAAAATGGACTGATAGTATCTGACAATGCTCCCTTAACAGGAGAACATTTCCAAACGACAATAGAACATTTCAAACCTTTCTATTTTTCTATGCAGATCAGGTGCACCTTAAAATAATGTTTAGGCTCGATCTGTTGGTTTCTTGAAGTGCTTTGTTGGCAGGGAAAGATAGAAATCAAAAGGGTATTTCAATCCAAACAAGTTTTTGATGATATTAAATAAAGCTTTTTAAAATTGCCGGAGGCAGTTTTTGAAAAAGAAAAAATAAATAAATAAACCACCCTCAACAAACTACCTTTATGTTGGCATCAATGGAGACAAAATCTTTTCCCTGGACTCTAAACAAAACATAAAAAGAATAAGAAGAAGATTCACAAAATATGAATTTCTGTAAATTTATTGAAAACATTCCTAAGCAGATGTTGATTTCCATCAAGTCTCTTCTCAGCTTGTGGCAGAGACAGGAATTTATTTGAGATATTTTTTTCTGGTGTTCTTTAAATGTAGTTTGTTGCCATAGCTAGGACCATTATTTAAAGAAATTTGGGCCTGGAAAATTACTTTACTTTTTAAAATACAACTAACCATGCAGTTTGGGAACTAATCTTCACAATTAAAGTTCCTCTGAAAATTATAATGAGCAGACAAAAAATTTGCACAGACTGCATATGCGCGGAAGGGGAAATTGGCACAGAAAGGGAATCTGCTGCAGCCAGGTTTGTTCACTACCTGATTTTTGAATCATGACCCGATTCAAAAATCAGGTGGATTTTTTGGTTGGAACCCGATTTGGTTGCGAACAGAAGAGTTCGCGACGTGAGGTTCCACTGTACTGTTTTTTTATGATTTTATTGTACACCACTCAAAATCAAGTTTCAATGAGATGGGCAGCCTATACATATGATAAATAAATCATAGAAATTATAGAAATATTGGGTTGGAAGAGACCTTGCCCAAGGCAGAGGTCCTTATACTATCCCAGACAAATGAATGCCCAATTTTTTCTTGAAAACTTCCAGGGATAGAGCATCCACAACTCTGACACAAAGCTTTTCTGTTGGTTAATTGCTTTCACGTTTCTCCTTAATTCCAGATAGGACCTCTTTTAAAATAAATAAATTAACACTTCCAAGTGAATATGCATCTATGCAGCTTTCTTGGTAATGCTGTAAAAGTGAGTTATTGTCATACCCCTGTCAGAATCTGATTCAGAGGGGGAGGCTGAGCAGCTGACAGGGAGTGGGAGTGTGGCTCCATTGGCTGTGGAAGAAACTGAGAAAGGGCAAAGGCCGGCTGGACACAGCAGAGGAGAGGTAGAGCAAGGGAGAGGGAATTCAAAGGAAGACCCAGGCCCACCCCCTCTTCATCCTAGGGCATGCAGGAAGAATGGAAAAGGGAGCAACATGAGTTGCGTGGCTTACGGGGGAGGAAAGGGCCCTGATTCCCTTCATTAGCTGCTGCTGGGAACACAGTGTTTAAAAAGGGAAGCTGCGCACAGCAAAGTTTTTGGGAGAAAATCATGAATTATTTGGTATCGTCGAGGCTTATCTGGGTTCCTAGTGTCTTCCCAACTGTGTGTGTTTTGCTGGGCTTTCAAGTCTGCAATTCCTTCTCCTGCCCTGTCAAGTTAATTACTACAATGTGGTTTGTGTGGATTTTTATTTATAGTTTGTATGTACTTTGCTTTTGGACTGAATTTCCTCTACTTAAAGATTATTCTTGGGAGAGTTTTTTCTCCAGCTGAAGGAAACCTTCATGAACACTGGGGGCAAAGTGAGAGATACTAAAGGGACTTTTCTTACTTATGTGACTGTGTTGCCTTTGTGCCATGCCCTGGGTCATCACAGTTATTCTTGTTGTCTCCTGGAAAGTTTTTGTTATCTTCCCAACAATAGTTCTTCTGGTTCCCCAATCATGTACAAATCAACACCATTTTTCTTTAGTTTCTGAGGTCAATCAAAGTTAGCTGCCTGTTTCTGAATTACCATTCAGTGTTCCTTTGTGACCAACTTTGTGGGATCAACTGGAATCAATCAATCAATCAATCAGAATAAAGTTGGAAGGAATCTTCAACATCTTCTAGCCAACCCCTGCTCAAGCAGGGGCCCCTATACCATTTCAGGCAAATGATTGTCCAGTCTCTTCTTAAAAACCTCCAGTGACGAAACACTCACAACTTCTGACAGCAAACTATTCCACAGGTTAATTGTTCTCACTATTGGGAAGTTTCTCCTTAACTATAGGTTGCTATCCCTCCTTTGCTTCTTGTCATCACAACTCCCTTCAGTTTCAAACTTTCAGCGTTAAGGTATGGACTTCTTATAGATGTTAGGATCAGCCTTCCTAGTGAAGATGTGTTATAAACGTGGGAGATGTGGATTGCTGAAAAAGAGGACTTTTGCAGGGTCTCCGTAAAGATGAGTTTCTGACTTAAATGGTTTAAATCATCAGGCAGGGTACATCAGGAAAAAAGGTTAAAACTTTTTATTATGAGACAGAAAAGATCTCCATCTTCCCCTTGGGTATTTATTTTCTGCTTTCCAACTGTCAGAGGAGAACTAGGGAGTTTATAAACCAGGAATGTCCTTTCTCTCTCTCTCTTTTTTTTTTAAAAAGGCTTTGAAATGAGTTTCTCTTTATGATGCAATAACAGATGGTCATTTGTGTCTGCTGTTTAGCCAGGCGAACCCTACTTAGCATTGAATTGAAAGTCCACGTCTAATGCCATCTTTTTTAGAATACGCATCTCCTCTCCTTCCTTCTCCCTCTGGCTCCTTGTGCCTTCTCTTTCCTTCCACGGTGCATCCTTTGCATAACAAACACACTCACTGCATTCCAATAAATGTAAATAAATGCACATAAACACACTTGCGTCCGCTATGTTAGTTCCATAAGCAGCTCCATAAAACAAAAGCAGATTGAATATGACTCTCAAGCTTAACTGATTATGCTTGCTCTGCCTGGATTCAGTTCTCTTTTTTCCTGTCTGAGAAACCTTTCAAATACACGCCTGTGGTTTTGTGTGTCTTTGATGCCACCCTTATTTTCATGACAACCAATAAGTATTGTCATGCCCCATCATGTAACTTTTATACTGTTGTTGCCCTCTGGTCCCATCTAGGGGCCGGAGAGACAAATATTCCCCAAGTATATTGTTTGAAGCTGACCCAACCCATTTTACCTATCAGACCGCACTCTCAAACCAAGTGCATGCTGGGAAGCAAAACTCTATTTCTTTAACATTTGGAGAACGCAAAAGCACATGGTCATTCAAGGACAAACCCACATCCCACACAGAGCATCGCTGGTGAGATTTAAATTGCTTGTATTTATTAATTGTTCTGTTCAGCAGTAATGTAATACTGTCTATCTTGTGTTTGGTTCTCATTGTATGTATCCCTATTTTCCCCAGTTTTACCATATCCTTTTCTTTCAATAAAGCATTCAGATCTATGCACACAGTCTACTTTATTGGAAGATAGGTGGGTTTAGCTGCATGTTGAGCTGCATACAGACCAGAGGTGGTATTCAGCAAGTTTAGAACCAGTAGTGGAAATTTTGAGTAGTTTGGAGAACCACCAAATACCACCTCTGACTGGCCCTGCCCCGATCTATTCTCTGCCTCCCAAGTCCCAGCTGATATCTATCTATCTATCTATCTATCTATCTATCTATCTATCTATCTATCTATCTATCTATCTATCTATCTATCTTTCTTTCTTTCTTTTTCTTTCTTTCTTTTTCTTTCTTTCTTTTTCTTTCTTTCTTTCTTTCTTTCTTTCTTTCTTTCTTTCTTTCTTTCTTTCTTTCTTTCTTTCTTTCTTCCTTCCTTCCTTCCTTCCTTCCTTCCTTCCTTCCTTCCTTCCTTCCTTCCTTTCTTTCTTTCTTTCTTTCTTTCTTTCTTTCTTTCTTTCTATCATCTGTCTATCTGTCTGTCTGTCTGTCTATTTATCATCTGTCTATCTATCTACTATCTATCTATCTGTATACATTTAGTTTTCCAAATTAATATAAGGGCTTTCCCAAACACCAGAAGTCCTAAAAAAAGTGAGCTGGAAGAGAAAAGAAAATCTTCTGTTCAGTGGCAGTTTTGTAGAATAGAATAGAATAGAATAGAATAGAATAGAATAGAATAGAATAGAATGGAATGGAATGGAATGGAATGGAATGGAATGGAATGGAATGGAATGGAATAGAATAGAATTCCTTTATTGACCAAGTGTGATTGGACACATAAGGAATTTGTCTTGGTGCAAATACTCTCAGTATATATATATATATATATATATATATATATATATATATATATATATATATATATATATATATATATATATATATATAAAGAAAACAATTTCATTGAGAACACACACAAAATACCACTCTTTATGTTGTAATGAGTATGCTTGGAGCAAAATTCCATTTGTGACTTGCTTTCCACAGTTCACCTGTATGCTGGTAAACACATTCCCCCCAAAATAATCTGACTGCTGCAGCATAAATGCATCAAGGGAGAAAGCTTTAGGCCATGTGTTGTCAGTTCAAAACAGTGAGAAATGCAACAACGATGGGATTCGAATATGGAAATTGCAAAAGAACAGAGTTCCACTTTAGGGGATTGTGCTTTGAACACCAAATCAGATTGTTCGGCAACTGTAGCGGGAATGCAGAAGACCATTGCTATTTTGAGCAGTTTTTATTTATTTATTTATTTTATTTTATTTATTTTATTTGTCAATCGCTTACAAGATAATAGGTATAAGTATATACAGTTTATATATAGTTTAGTGAAGTACTTTTAATTTCTCCTTCAAATTAAGAAAAAGTCTAGAAATTTAGAGATTATTCTGAGCTAACTTGATTGTTTTTCACTCTTGCTTGTTTAAAAGTGCGTGTATGTGTGTGTGTGTGTGTGTGTGTGTAACTCAGATTTTCAGTTTCCATTCCAGAATTATGTGCCACCCAATCAGGGTTAAGTCTTGTAGAGTTATGACCAATGCAGGGTCTTGAAGACATGATGTCAGCTGTTAATAAAAAAACCTCTTAAAATATCATTTTGTTTGGTAGTCCCAAAAGCACTTTTCCAAAAGACAACTGAACTTCCTTGTTTTTTTTTCCATTGAAGACATTTCACTCCTCATCCAAGAAGCTTCTTCAGTTCTAGCTGACAGTTGGAGAATGGAAAGATTTATATTCTTTGCCGTCATCAGGTCATTATTACAGGTAGTTTTTGATTTACGACCGATCACTTCGCGACCATTTAAAGTCACACAAGACTCCCCAAAAGCTACTTGCGACCCAGATTCAAAGTTATAACCACTATAGCACCCCTGCAGTCACTCACTCTTATGACAGACTGCAGGGAATGCTGCAGCACTCACCCACCCACCCTGCTAGGTTCCTGTAGCAAGTCACCATTTTTAAAGGAGCCTCCATTTTTTTTTAAAACATTGCTGGACCTGAGCGCCGGCTTGAGTCTTGCAAATTGAAGCTGTCTCAACTAATGACTGTTGCAACATACGACCATAATGGGCAGGCTCCATTATGGTTATATCTGGAGGACTATTTGTACTCTGAGGCTCAGCCATTAGCTCTCTGAGAGTCATTGAGGACACTTGGGAGCTTATCTGTATCCTCAGGGTCACCTGAATCAGAGTGTAAATGGGTGTAAGCTGCAAAGAATATAAATCCTTCCATTTCCCACCAGTTAGCTAGAACCAAAGAAGCTTCTTGGGTGAAAAGCAAAATGTTTTCAAAGGAAAAAAAAATCAAGTCCAGTTGCCTTTTGGAAAAGCATCTTTGAGACAACCATGACCTGGATGACACATATAGACTGGGTGAAACCAGGCTCAATAGCAGTAACTGTGAAAGGGATCTTGGAGTCTTAGTGGACAACCAGCTAAATATGAGCCAGCAGTTTGCAGCGGCAGCTAAAAAAGCTAATGCAATCCTAAGTTGTATTAACAGAGGGATACAATCAAGATCAAGGGAAGTACTAATACCACTCTATAAAGCCTTAGTAAGAACACACCTAGAGTACTGCATCCAGTTTTGTTCACCACATTATAAAAAAGATGCTGAGACTCTAGAAAAAGTACAGAGAAGAACAACCAGGATGATTAGGGGACTGGAGGCTAAAACATACAATGAACGGTTGCAGTTACTGGGCTTGGCTAGTCTAGTAAAGAGAAGGACCAGGGGAGACATGATAGCAGCCTTCCATATTTGAGGGGCTGCCACAGGAAGGAAGAGGTCAAGCTATTTTCTAAAGTACCCGAAGGCCAGACAAGGAATAATGGATGGAAACTGAACAAGGAGAGATTTAACCTGGGAATAAGAAGAAACTTTCTGACAGTGAGAACAATCAACCCATGGAACAGAAGTTGCCCTCGGAAGTTGTGGGAGCGCCATCACTTGAGACCTTCAAGAAGAGATTGGACTGCCATTTGTCAGAAACGGTGTAGGGTCTCCTGCTTGGGCGGTGGGCTGGAATAGATGACCTACAAGATCCCTTCCAACTCTGATTATCTGTTATCTGATTGAAAAATTCCATAGACATTTTGCTTCCTGTGTATGCTTTTCATGTTATGCCTTTAGCTAATGATAAAGCTTATTATCCTTTGATTTACTGCTGCACTTATTGTCTCAGGATTGAAAAGAATCAATTGCCTGGGAACCTGATTACTGCCTTGACACTTTGGCAAAAGAGAAACCAAGAAGGAAAACATGGGTGGGCATGAAAGTTGGGAAACATTTTCCAACCTCATAGACTTTCCTACTTTCCACATCAGCCATGGCCCCTGAATTAATGAGAACTTATTAAATAGAATAGAATAACAGAGTTGGAAGGGACCTTGGAGGTCTTCTAGTCCAACCCACTGCCTAGGCAGGAAATATGATACCATTTCAGACAAATGGTTATCCAATCTCTTCTTAAAAACTTCCAGTGTTGGAGCATTCACAACTTCTGGAGGCAAGTTGTTCCACTGGTTAATTGTTCTAACAGTCAGGAAATTTCTCCTTAGTTCTAGGTTGCTTCTCTCCTTGATTAGTTTCCACCCATTGCTTCTTGTCCTGCCCTCAGGTGTTTTGGAGAATAGCTTGACTCCCTCTTCTTTGTGGCAGCCCCTGAGATATTGGAAGAGTGCTATCATGTCACTCCTAGTCCTTCTTTTCATTAAACTAGACATACCCAGCTCCAGCAACCATTCTTCGTATGTTTTAGCCTCCAGCCCTCTAATCATCTTTGTTGCCCTTCTGTGCACTGTTTCAAGAGTCTCAACATCTTTTTTACATCGTAAATGTACATTTACATTTATAGCCCACATTGTTGACTGTTGAATGTCATGTTGCACTTCTTGAAGAACAAGTCCCATTAAACGCACATGACTTTTGAAAAAACATTGGGGATACACATGCATACACAGGGAAGAAGGAGTCTGTCCTCTGTTCACATTAATCTTCAAAATACTACCTACACTGATGGCACAATGTAAATAATAATAAAAACAAGCAACAATTACCTTAAAAGGCATAAAGTAGAGAGCACAATCAATATTTCCCACAGGCTGTCCTGCCTTCCTTAAATAAAAATCTTACATATGCTATTTTCCCCCTCTCTTTACAATTGCAATTACCTATTATTTATCCAGCACCTAACAGCCTATGAAGGGCTGGTGTGCACAATATATATTCTTCCTCGCTCTGCATACATTTACCTGTTATTAACAGAGAAAAACAAGCACTTAGGTGTTTTGCTAATCAGGCATTTCTATCTTTTGCTTTCTGACATTTAGATCAACCTGCAATTTAGCAGAACAAGATTAATGAAAGAATTTCAAATGAACCCTTCAGTGATTAAGCATTTAATGAGGAATACTAATTCACCATGAACTGGGTTTCAACCATGGTGAATATCTAAGTGCCATTTAAAATGAAATGGGGCAATTTACTGCAAAGAATGTTGACTGAGACCTTTTTACAGCTGTGTAGGTGTGTTTATTTTTAAAAAGAAAAAGGAAAGGAAAAAGCAGACATTGGTTCAAGGAGATTGTTTATTATGCACCTGTCTGCTCTGGATGCCAGCTCCAACTTCTCTCCCGTGTTTTCAAGAGCATGCTTCATGTGTTGCTATTAGGAAATGATAATACTTATCTCAGTGTGCCTGACAATTTTCCCCCAGCTAATTTTGGCATAGCAGACTGCTTTTTCAAATTACCTGAAAGCAGGGGTGGGATTCTACCGGTTCTGTCCACTTCTGTAGAACCGGTTGCTCTGAAAAGCAGTAAACAGAAAGTATACATAGAATCGGTTCTATATCTGCTACTGTTTTGGCCCGCCCGCCCGCCCGGGCTCTCACCTGATCTTTATTTCAACCGCAGATACTTTGCGCGACACAGCTGCGGTTAAAAAAGCAGGAAAAAAGGGTGTTTCAACTGCTGTGCACCTGCATACAGTGCTGTTCAGCTGTCCAGGCAGCTAGATGACGATGATATACATGCACACACAGTGAAATGTAAAATTACCAAACCGGTAGTTACACTAGTCGGATCCCACCCCTGCCTGAAAGACACTTCTGTTTTGTTTTGCTTTGACAAATCTCATCATTTGGATACTTTTCAATCTCCATTGAGCTTGGAGGTGCCATTTGTCCACCCAAGAACCAGAAAACAAGCCCAGTGAAAGTACAATGGAGATGAAGCATGAAGTTCTTTGATTTCAAGTATTCTCTTTTTTTTACATCTGATGGTGGTAAGCTAATATTAAACTGTCGTATCTGAGAACTGCCAAAAATATTGGGGAATATTTATTTATTTTATTGCTTAAGTCATTATTGTAAACACATCCTGGTTGCCAAGTGCCCAAATTTTCATTCTGTGACTGTTGGGGATGCTGCAATGGTTATTAGTGTGAGAAGCACTTCTAAGTCACCCCCCAAGGTGTCTTTCCAATCATTATCATTAGGGAAATGATAATCAGTATCATTTTCTAATGATAATAAGACAGAGAACTTGGAACTGGCAACCAGAGAAGACAAGTGCAGAGAACTTTCTTGGATGAAAAGTGAATTATTTTCAAAGAAAAAACCAGAAAGTTCAGTTATCTGGGAGCATATCTGAGGAAGTCATCCAGTGGTCCCAGTGACTGATCCAGATTGTATCCTCCAACATTATCCTGGGATATGTATATTTGCCTTCATTCGTGGTAATATTGGACATTCCCAGATATCTGTTTAAGCAAGGTGAATATAAGATGCCTCAACTTATCCATGGGAATATAGTTAACTTTTTTTTCTCTTTCAGAAAAACATATTCTTGCCCACCTTACTCTTTCTTCCAAGCAAAGAGCAGAAAGTAAGAGGGAGAAAGTTTGTACCTTAAACTAATACATATATTCAAAACAATGTCTTCCAAGGGAAAATGTAGAAACATGAGCCCAGAAAGGCGCATAAAATTCTTTTCCTTTAAAAAAAAAAAGTAAACTGATGTGGAAATAGTGTGAAATAAAAATAAAGCTAGAAAAATGAATAACTGTGTGAGGTTAGACTCCATAGCTTTCATTTATAATTCCATTTTTTCCTGATACTTGAGTAAATTTGTAAGCTGCTAGCTATTCCTTTGATTCTTTTTTTTTTTTAAGGTTAGCATGAATACAAATCAAATATCAAGGAACACTGGAGCTTAAACAAAAGCAACTTAAAATAAGACAATGACATCAATTCTTATGAAAGACCGTGTTTTTCAGAAAAGAACTCTAAAGTTCTGGATTTGTACTGCAGCAAAAGAAATATTGCTCAGTAATGCCCATGCTTCAAATTTATTTTGCATTAGATATCTTATTCCTAATGTTCTGGTTTAGACTTTAAAGAACATGCAAGGAGAAGAATGCTGACATTATTTTTACTCCTTCCTTGTTGTTTCTCCCCTTCTTTATGTGAGAATGGTTAACAGAGTGGTCAATGCCTGGAATGCACTACCTGACTCTGTAGTTACATCCTCAAACCCCCACTCCTTTAACCTCAAACTATCCACTATTGACCTCACCCCATTCCTAAGAGGTCTGTAAGGGGCGTGCATAAGTGCACCATCGTGCCTCCTGTCCCTGTCCTATTGTCCCCATTTAATCGTACCTATTTTCTGTATTCTTACTCATGTTTATACTTATGCCTATTATTTTGTAAGCAATTGACAAATCAAATAAATAAGTAAAAAATAAATAAACTTCTGCAGCATAAAACCCTTTTTATTCATGTAGAGTCCAGTGGTGGGATTCAATTTTTTTTACTACCGGTTCTGTGGGCGTGGCTTGGTGGGCGTGGCTTGGTGGGCATGGCCATGTGACTGGGTGGGCATGGCTTTGTAAAAGCTTTTTTGCAGCCACCCCCCACCTGTTTTTTGAGCCTTCCGGGCCTCAGAGGAGCCTCTAGGGGGGCGTTTTTGCTCCCAGAAGCCTCCTCTGGGGCTCAGGAAGGCAAAAAATGGAGAAGGGGTCCTGAGCCCCTCCCTCTATTTTTTGCCTTCCTGGGCCTCAGCAAGGGGAATGGCACAGCTGATGTGCGAACAGCTGATTGTTGGGAAGAAAAAAAAAGAAATACCTTAAGGGGCGAGCGTCAAGCAGGCGGGGTGAGCAAGCATCGGGCAGGCGAGACAAGCGAGCCAGCAGTGACATGGTGACTGGGTCAGGGGCATGGCCAGCCAGAAATTACTACTGTTAGGAATGTAAGTCACCTAACAGTTGGGTTGGAAATATATAAACCAGGATAGACATTTTAATACTGTCTCTTTAAGGGAATGCTAAAATAGTAATTAGGCGTGGTTCCTCAAATGGCCATAAGATGGAGCCAGAAACCTGGTTTCCCAGAGTGTTGCTAGTTGGTCGATGTTCTGATGTTCACTGTTTTTGGTGCCTGCATTTCCCTATTGACTGTTGCTGATCGTCGTTATTCTTGAATTGATGTGAGTCTGTTACTGAACTGTTTTTGATACTGGACTTTGTTATTGGATTATTGCTGGGCTGAAAACTGACTGCTATAACCATGTATGACTTGGACTGTTTGTTGGACTTTGCTTAACCATTTACTGGAAGTAAAACCTACATTTTATTATACAGTGCAGCTGTGTGCTGTGTTATTCAACATTACTCTCACTACGTCTCCCTGTGTGCACTCATTCTCCTAACGGGGAATTACCTCAACAACTACTGTTTCAGCAACCCATGCCAAATCCTTGCTACAGGTTTGTCCTATCCGGTTGCAAACCGGTTGAATACCCCCACAGATAGATTCCCACATGAAATAATATCCTGATTTCATCAGTGTTATAAAAACATAAATTTATGCTGAATGGGGAATTCTGGGAGCTGAAGTTCCACCTCTTTTAACGTTTTGCGGGGTTGAGTAACACAAATCTACACTTATTCAGATCTTGTTCAAGATCCAGGTGGATCTTGACAGATTTGAACACTGGGCCCATTCTAACAAAATGAAATTCAATGTAGAGAAAAGTAAGGTCTTAAACTTCGGCAAGAAAAACCAAACGTACAGATACAGATTAGGTGAAACCTGGTTCAACAGCAGTAACCGTGAGTGGGATCTGGGGATTCTATTCCAAAAATCCAACACAGTCCTAGGCTGCATTAAGAGATGGATAGAATCAAGATCACACGAAGTATTAGTACTGCTTTATAAAGCCTCGATCAAGCCACACATGGAATACTGCATCCAGGTTTGGTCATCACGATATAGAAAAGGATCTTGAGATGCTGGAAAGAGCACAGAGAAGAGCAATAAAGATGATTAGGGGACTGGAGGCTAAAAATATGATGAACGGTTGCAGGAATTAGGTTTGTCTAGTCTAGTAAAAAGGGTGACATGATAGCTCCAATATTTGAAGGACTGCCACAAAAAACCAGGGTCAACCTATTTTCCAAGACACCTGAAGGTAAAACAAGAAACAATGGATGGAAACTAACCAAGGAGAGAAGCAACCTAGAACTAAGGAGAAATTTCCTAATGATGTCAACAATTAACAATGAAACACCTTGCCTTCAGAAATAGTGGGTGCTCCATCACTGGAGGCATTTAAGTAGAGACTGGACAGCCATTTGTCTGAAATAGTATATGGCCTCCTGCTTGATCAGGGGGTTGGACTAGAAGATCCCCAAGGTCTCTTCCAACTCTATTATTCTATATTCTATGTCATCTATGAGTGGATGTCTCTGGTATCACAACAACGTAGCCAGTGGTTAAGAACAGCTTACTAATTTTAGATAGCTTATTTTGAACCTAAGACATTCAATATAGCTTCTGACAGGAGAATCCCTCTGAAAATAACTGATGACAAGCGGCTTGCAAGATTTGCCTTGGCAGAAGTTGCCCCATATTTGTTTGTTTGGCTTATCTAACAAGGAGTCCATCTGTCTTTGTCTCTTCTCTTCCGCCTTTTTGGCGAGGGTGCACTCCTGATGCTTTATGCACAGCTCTTACCATCTGTAACCACACAGCTGTTCGTAATATCCTACATTTGAGTATTCTAGATTGTGCATTTAAAAAAATACCAGCTAATTCTAGCGTTCAGGACCTCAACTAAATAAAAGGCATTTAAGCATTTCCTCCCCTACCTGCTTTTAATGTTGGAAGGACACTTTCACTAGGACGTATTAAAACATAATTCTTAATGACTTCCAGTAATTATTTTGGATCCTTGCAGTTCAACTCGCCACATGAAATGAAAAATAAGTAATTGTCTTTGTGGAAAGAAAATGGGGGCTTTGCTGTAGTTTGCTTCTCTAGTTGTTTGCTTTCTTCCATGATTACATAGCTTATCTATCTTTGGCCCAGAGAAATATAGTCTAGCCAAAATTCTGTCAGGACTATGCTGGCGAGATGTACAAGCTATAAAAGGCAATTTGAGTAATCATAGCCTGCAATTTTAAAGTTATCTTGAAAACTCATATGGCTGGATATTCTAAGGAGTTAGCCCTTCGAAAGAATATAGGGAGGTGAACATGCTATTTCCCTTTTTTATGTGAAAGTCCAATTAAAAACAAGACTACTATCAATTAGACCTTAGAGTAAGGTCAATAGAATAGCTAAGAGTACTAATAAGGGAGCTATCAAAGAATTTTACAGCCAGAAAGTGAATTAATCTGTTAATTATGGTACCACTTCTTTTGTCAAAATGAAATGGGGTCTGCAACTAAGTGCTTTTTAGGGGCTGTGCAAAGAAAAAACTGTGAAACATTACAAGGAGACAATTTGCTATTCAACAATTCATTCCCAAAGACTATTTTCCTAGTCATTTATTCATCTAATCTAACATGCTAGTTGAACTAGAGGAGAACTCTACAGCATTAAGCAGTCCACTATGATGCATGAAACAGTCGGGAATGAATCTAGTTTAATAAATACCTTTCTAGATTTTATCTCCTTCCTCTCTTTGGCCAAAGTGGTGTCTGAATGTTCCAACCAAGCTGCAATTACCACTAATATTGATTGGATTCCTCTGGTAGAAGAACAAGGACCAATCATTTTCCTTTCCCTGTGTCTTGGAGGATTCCAGTGACGGATGGTTTTTTTTTTCGTGAATATCCTCTACTGACTCTTCTTCATACTTGATAACTTCATATCTGATGTGTCCCCAGTGGATACTAACAAAACAAAGCAAAAACTATCAGATTCCCAACCACCATCAGTTGGGTTAGAAAGAGAAAGTGGAATAATTCTTGTCCATTTATCTAGTTAAAAAAGAAGCAGCACTGCCAGGAGGAGAAGGAAAAGGAAGGAGAACAACTCATGTTGAAAAGTGGGCTTCAATTCAACGGTAAATCATACCCACAAAGTAAAGGAAGAGACAGAAGGGCCAGAGAGCAAATAAAAACGAGGACAAAAATATAAGACAGATTTGAACAATGACACTAGTGTTTAAAAATAAAAAGATAACAAATAGTCTATCTAAAAGACCTTCATTCTCAACCAAGTTTATTTATTTATTTGATTTGTCAATCGCTTATACGATAATAGGTATAAGTATATACATAGTTATGAATACACGAAATGGGTACATATAAGAAAAATAAAAGAAACAATAGGACAGGCACGGTAGGTACGTTGGTGCGCTTATGCACGCCCCCTACAGACCTCTTAGGAAAGGGGCGAGGTCAATAGTAGACAGTCTAAGGTTAAAATTTTGGGGGTTTGGGGAAGAAAACACAGAGTCAGGTAGAATATTCCAGACATTGACCACTCTGTTGCTAAAGTCGTATTTCCTGCAATCAAGTTTGGTGCGGTTAACCTTGAGTTTGTATCTATTGTGTACTCTTGTGTTGTTATGGCTGAAGCTGAAGTATTTATTGACAGGTAAATCATTGCAATGTATGATTTTATATACCATACTTAGATCAGACCGAAGATGGCGTAATTCAAGGTTTTCTAGGTCTAGAATTTCAAGTCTGGTGGCATAAGGTATTCTATAACGAGTAGAGGAGTGGAGAACTCTTCTTGTGAAATATTTCTGGACTTTCTCAACTGTGCTAATATCAGATACGTAATGTAGGTTCCAGACTGATGAGCTGTATTCGAGTATTAGTCTAGCAAATGTTTTGTATGCTCTAGTTAGTAGTGTGATATTACCAGAGAAAAAGCTATGTAGGATTAGGTTAACAACTCTTAATGCCTTTTTGGCTATGTAGTTACAGTGGGCTCTAGCACTTAGATCATTAGAGATGAGTATTCCAAGGTCCGTTACAGAGCTTGGATCATCAACAAGGTCTTGACTATTCAGCTTGTATTTTATTTTCTGATTTTTTTTTTTGCCAATATATAAGACAGAGCATTTATTTGTTGAGATTTGAAGTTGCCATTTGTTTGACCATTCTGATACATAGTCAAGATCTTTTTGAAGGGTAGCAGTATTGTCTGTGGTATTGAACAGCTTTACATCATCAGCGAAGAGAACGCAGTTGCTCTTAATATGATCACAGAGGTCATTTATGTAGAGTATGAAGAAAGTTGGTCCAAGTTGCAGATAGTACATGTAATCATATACTCATTTCTGTTTAACAGGATCCAATAGTTATCCTTGGAAAGTGGAATTGATCCAGCTAACTTTAATTCAAAGATTTATCATGAACACATCCGGAACAGAGGTGGTATTCAGAAGGTTCTGACCAGTTCTGGAGAATCGGTAGCAGAAATTTTGAGTAGTTCAGAAAACCGACAAATACCACCTCTGACTGGACATTTTACAGTCTCCTTCCCCTGCCACGCCCACCAAGCCACACTCACAGAACCGGTAGTAAAAAAAAATTGAACCCCACCACTGATCCTTGAGTTCTTGACATGGAGAAGGTATGTGCTCACTTCCTGCTTTTTGGGTGAGAGTTTCTATTTATCAGTCAAATACCTTTTCAGGTCAATATACTGACCAATAGAGGAAAGCATGAAAACAGCTCCTATCATAGCACCTTAAATCAACCATGTTTTTTCCTGAGTTATCAGTCCCATAATTCTAGAAAAAAAAATCTGGTAGCAAACAGAAGCTATGCTCATACTCCCATGAACTCCAAGACACCTTTTGGAGACTGAAGCCAAAAACCTACCCTAATCTGTGTTTTGTTCCTTTTACCAACTAGTTTCAGAGCAAAAAAGACACACTACTAATCTTACCAATTATTGAAATATCGACTGATGAAGTTGCTCTTCTCAGCCTTAACTTAAACTGAGACTAGAATGAAGCTACCAGTTCCTAAGACTTCTCTACACCATTTATGAACAACATGGAGCAAACTGACAGTTCTTATAAGCTAAAGGAAAGGCTGGGTTAGAGATCAACATGTCTGTTGTCCCTAGGAATCAGTTGAGCACATCATCTTTTTCAGAGAGGGAGAAAATCAATAAACTGGATGACTCATAAACTAAGGAAACAAACATAGTACTTGTAGTGAAAGACCTGAGGTAGGTGTTATATCACTCCTGACCCTGAAATGGAGGATTTTGATCTGAAACTGGAAACAGTGTTCTCATCTGTTGGGGAGTAGCATCAGTACCATCTAGAAAGACAATTAAACATATTTTGCAGGTAAGTTGTACCTGCTAAACAAATTTCTTGATTCCTTGCACTTGGCTAAATAACTGATCCATAACAGCTTTGTAGTTCGATCAGTGTATTTGGACTTCATATTGGTGTTTTGACTGTAGAACTAGTTCAGGCAGTCTACTCTTGACCCCTTATAACCAGGGATGGGATCTGACCGGTATAACTACCAGTTCTGTCGCTCTCTGTTGCACACACATGCATGAGTCACGTGAGTACAATTTACAACCTGCTGAGCTGCCTGGACACCTGAGCAGTGCTGCGTGCAAGTGCGCAGCGGTTGGAAAAGCCCTTTTCCCCTGCTTTTTCAACTGCAGCTGTGTCGCACAAAGCAGCTGCAGTTGAAAAAGCAGGAAATAAAAGTCAGGTAAGAGGCCAGGCAGGCGGGTGGGCCAAAACAGCAGCAGACATAGAACCGGTTCTATGTATGCTCTCTGTTTGCTGCTTTTCAGAGCAACCAGTTCTACAGAAGTGGACAGAACCTGTAGAATCCCACCCCTGCATATAACCCTGATGTAAGGCTAAAGCTCAATTTATACATTCAGAAGCAAATATTACTCTGAGTGGAGTTCCTGATTTATGACTAGTCTATTTACTTTCTCACTAAGTCTGGCTAGGCTATGAATATTTGGAGGAACTCAGCAGGTTGCATGCCATAGCAATGGAAACTCAGCTGGCAACCCAAATTCTTTTTGCTGTTTTTCTGCCATGCTGCAAATATCCAGTTTCTTCCCTTAAAAACAAAATAGGATGAAAGTTTAGAAACCTCTAGCTGAGAGCACCTCATCTCCAGTTACATTGTGAGAAGTTTCCAGATGACTACTCACGAACTGAGTGGCTGGTTTGCTACTTTAGCAGCTTAAAGGGCACTCCTTTATCTCTCGGAATAGACCTTACAGACTCTGTAGGCTTCGTAATAAAATGTGCATAGTCCTTGAAGACTTTCTGAAAGTTGATATTGCTGATGGATTCATTGGATGCCACAGCCCTAGTGAGAGAGAGATCTGTAGCTGGGGGCTTAAGTTTTGAGATGGAACAAATGGGGCAATTTGAGGAAGAATAGGCTAGAAACATCCTGGATGATAGAGTGGAAAGTTACCCCCATGTCAAGCTCTCAAGCAATTCTGGATATATGACTGGGCTCAGGAGGTAGTAAATCCTCACGTTCTGTAGGGACCTGTAAATGTAGATCCAGCCAACTTCTAAAGCAGAATCCTTAGCATGTCCACTGCAAGGGTCTTGCACATGCAAAAATGGAACTGGGTCCTGCAGAGGGTAAGAGCTCTCTCTTGTTATTGTTTTTGGACAACTGTATATTTATTTGTTTGTTTGTTTGTTTGCTGAGCAAGTATTAGATAATAGATATAAGTATAAACATGATTATTAATACATGAAATGTATTAAAAGGGAGCATTAGGACAGGGATGGTAGGCACGTTGGTGCACTTATGCATGCCCCTTAAAGACCTCTTAGGAATGGGGTGAGGTCAACAGTAGACAGTGTAAAGTTAAAGTTTTTGGGGTTTTGGGAAGAAACCATAGAGTCAGGTAGTGTATTCCAACTCTTTTGCTGAAGTCGTATTTCCTGCAATCAAGTTTGGTGAGGTTTACCTTGAGTTTGTATCTATTATGAGCTTGTTTATTATTGTGGTTGAAGTTAAAGAAATCATTGATGGGTAGGACTGTCTATGGAGATTCTCAGTCACCCAAGTCATGGTTATCTCAAAAGTGTTTTCTCAAAAGGCACCTGGACTTTGTTTTTGGAACTTTTGGGATGGTTAAAGGAACAGCCCAATTTTAAAGGAAATTAATTTTGGGCAAGTGGACTGAGCCAAAATACTGAGACGTTAGAGAAATAAGATGAAACACGTTAACTAACTTCAATTAAATTAACCTTTTTGTTGTTTAGTCACTAAATCATGCCTGACTCTTCATGGCCACCATGGACCATAGCATATCATTCCTCATTTCTTCCACTGCATTTTGGTGTTTGCCCAATTCATGTTCATTACGTCAATGACATTATACAACCATCTCATCCTCTGCTGTCTCTGTCTCCTTTTGCCTTTAATCTTCCCTAACATCAGGATCTTATGCTTTCCCAAAATCTCCCATTGAGCTATATGGATGAACTCAGTCCAACTCTCTAAGAATCTACTGCCATACCAGGCCATTGGGTCAGGAACCAAGAAATCTGTGATGACCCAAAGGGGCGTGGCACAAAAGCAACAAAGTCACAAAAGTAGGTAAAGTCCCTTTAATACCTCCAACGTGGCCCCCAATGTCCAGTTATCATTGGCTGGAGAAAAAAACTCTCCCAAGAACAGTTTTTAAAGGGAAGAAATTCAGTCCGAACTCAAAGTACATATAAATTATAAATAAAAACAAACACAAACCACGCTGCAGCAATTAACGAGATAGGGCAGGGTAAGGAATTGCAGACTTCAAAAGATAACAAAACACACACAGTTGGGAGGATGCCAGAACCCAGATAAGACTTGACAAATGAAGATAATGCACACTTTGCTCCCAGAAAGGTGCTGTGCACAAACACCCTATTAAAATCCTGTTTTCCCAGCTGCAGCTAATGAAGGGAATCAGGGCCCTTTTCTCCCCCATAACCCACGTAACTCACGTTGCTCCCTTATCTGTTCCTCCCTGCATGCCCTAGGATGAAGAGGAGGTGGGCCTGGGTCTTCCTCTGAATTCCCAGCTGGTCTGTGCCCTTCCCCAGTTTCCTCCACAGCCACCAGAGCCACACTCCCACTCCCTGTCAACTGTTCAAAATCCTTTTCAGAATCAGATTCCAACAGGGGCATGACAAAATCAGCATATTCTGTCCCCCTACACTACAAAATGCTTAACTCTCAAGTGCAAGTCATTCCACTAAGTGCATCTTTTGAACAAAATTCTCACCCATAAATAGGTCATTTCCGCTCAATTATATTGTATCCATTATCTGGGAAAAAAACCCTTGCCTATGATATTGTTTACAATCTACTGTAGCATTGAAAGTCGAAAGAAAGGCATTGGGATAAATATTTCATAAAGCAAACAATTCCTAGAAAGATGACCATATGGTTTGAAAGTTGTTTTTGACAGACCACATCTATAAGCACCTCATTGTTTAAAAAAAAGGAGATATAGCAACAGCTACATCGTTCCAATTGATTTTTTAAAGCTATCTTTCATGTGTAAAAATTCATCGTTCTTGAGATCTCAGTAGGCTCCAAAGATTGCTAAGGAGAGTACATACATCCTTAACTTGTCTAAATCTATTAAGTACAGTTCCACTCATGTGGTGAAGGGCTTTGTACCTACCCCATCAGGTAGCTGCTCGAGATGAATACAATAGGTTGTTCCATTCCATCTTTTCTTCTAACTCACTTTCAATCATGCTGGAGGACATACTTTTTGAAAGAGAAATGCTAGTTTGGATGGAACTAATTTGTATTTACCGAGAGAAGAATTCACAGCTTCCTCCCATGCTTCTGTTCTCCAAAACCCAAACTTACGAGCAGCCTCAATGGAATAATTTTTGTTTATGATAGATAACAAAATAAAAGTACTCTTCGCACTTTCGGTGATAATGGTTTAGTTACGTTCCAACTTTTATGAAAGACCATTATCTTTAATGTGCATGAAACCATCTAAAATATTCATTTCTTTTGATGATGATAAATGACTCCAAGCAAATGACAAAAATTTGTACATTAGTTTGTTGATTTCACTGGCATTTGAAATGCACTGAGGTAGGAAAAAGGAAACAGCAGTTTGTATTTTGCGATATTTCCCGGGGAAATAAACATGACACAGTCAGAAGAATTCTGAAACGAACTTGGTTGAATTGATGCCAAAGTAGCTCAGATATCGAGCGGGTTAGAATCACATCCGACAAGTGCAATTTGTAGAATTTGGGGATTGTTTTACTCCATGATCGTCAATGCAAGATGAGGTCATGCAGGATGGAAAGAGATTTGTTCTCAAGAACTTTGAATGAGAAGAGTGACATTGTGATTGGGATTAATAGACAAGACAAAGAATCAACAAGACGGGAGATCTGAGCATTTGGGATGGTACTAATCTGAACATTGCATCCAACAAGGAGAAGAAGCAATGGTTAATTCTTGTGGATTCTTGTGTCAATGATTCATTACTTCACATCTATCATGCCTCCAGAATTGGTCCAGGAGAGTATGCAGTGAGAGAGAGAAAAAAGAAGATGACAGACACAAACTTGTGATCAAGGTCTCACCATCTGAAACAGTAGCATAACTCTCAGCCAGTCCTTGAGCATTTGAGTAGTCCTTGAGTATTGAAGATTTGTCCTGAAATGAATACAAACTCTAGTCCTTTGTCATGCAATGGTGGTTCATTCATTAGCTCAGCAAACAACAAATACTCTTCTCTGACAAGAAAGGCTAAAAGCCAGGCAAGGTTAGAGTTGGGTTTGAGTTTGCTCCCTTTCTTTTTATTACCATTATCATGAGACACACCACACCACACCCAGGCCTATACACAGTTCTAATTCTGGCCACGCCTAACCCATTATCCCTAAATGCTATTAACCCTATAACATGTCTACATCCCTACCCTATTCTGACCCTCACTAACTGATCCCCACCTGGTGCCACCTTCACCTTGTTTTAACCTAAGGCTTAATTACCACCTATATGTGCTCCCAACCACCTTTAACAATATGCACCACATCAATACATGAAAAGAGCCATTTCCAGCAGCCCCACAGTTGTTTCAGAATCCATCCTCCATCCCTGCAGTTGTTGCAGAATCCATCCTCAGCTCTGCTGAGTCATTCCAAAGCCAATGGCCAGCACACAAGCAGAAATACAGATTTGGCAGCAGCAGAGATAAAGTGAGATGACCAGCTGACTTGCTGCGAGGCATATTCAGAGCTGATAGGCTCCGAGTGAACTTGGAGCCTGACAATAACAAGATTTGGAAGGGATTTTGGAGACCTTCTAGTCCACCCCCCTGCACAAGCACAAGCCCTATACTATTTCAGACAAATGGCTATCCAATCTCTTCTTAAAAACTTCCAGTGATGGAGCACCCACAACTTCTGGAGGCAAGTTTTTCCACTGTCAGGAAATTTCTTCTTAATTCTAGGTTGGTTAAGCTTCCATTTGTTATGCCCTTCTTGTCATGTCCTTTATCCATATTTATTTGCAGATTTTTCATCATTAAAAAGGGGGACACACAGCTTCAATTGCATAATTATGGAACCGTCTTGACTTTTTTTTTTTTCCAGAATATCTCCTTGGTCACTCTTAAAGTTTGCTAATGAAAATGGGCTGTGCTAGGTATCACAGCCCATTAGATCCCATTGGATTTTAATGGCCATTGTAAATTGAGCTAAACTTTTGTCCAATCATGAACCATACAGCTATCAAAATAAAACAATTACATTTTAACCCACCTTTCTTCCCTAAATTAAATGTTTTATATTTTAAAGAAAGCTTGTCAAAGAGATAGTTATATCCAAATCTCCAAATTGTTGTTTTGGAACTTGTTTTAATACACTTAAATTACATTTAAAACAGGTAATTTGAATTTTTGAAATTGCATATTGAAATAATATATTTCAGATTATATTTTTTATGTGACCTTTTAGTCCCCACCTCACTCTGCTCAACCCTCCCCTTCCAATCTGTATTATCAGGTTTATTATCTATTACTAAATGTAGATATACATGGTTAGAGGCAGAACCTCTATCTGCTAAGTGGAATGCATGTAACTGTATCAACCATTAGGAGCCAGGGGCAATGTTGTGCAAATTATTATCTTTATTCATTTTCTCATTTTACATTTAATCATCTACTACATTTGAATATCCTTCTAAAAGAAAAAATAGTATGGAAAACAAGGATTTGGCTTGATGGGACAAAGGTAAACATAGTCAATTAAGTAGAATATCTGCATTTCAAATGATCTAAATTAATATTTGTTTCAGAATATTCCCAATTAAAACCCAAGTAACATACTAAATATTAGAATATTAGAACTCTTTATTAGCTAAGTGTGATTAGACACACAAGGAATTTGTCTCTGGTGCATAAGCTCTCAGTGTATATACAACAATAGTGATAGATCATTATCATAGTCATTGTAAAAATACATTAATCATAAAACATTAGATACAACACTTAGTGATAGTTATGGATATTAAATAAGCAATCAACACAAATCATACTAGGATACTATCTAGATAGTTTGATAGTATTGAGGGAATTAATTGTTTAGCAGAGTGATGGCATGGGGGAAAAACAGTCCTTGTATCTAATTGTTCTGATGTGCAGTGCCATATAGTGTTGTTTTGAGGGTAGAAGTTGAAACTGCTTATGTCCAGGATGTGTAGATATTTTCCCAGCCATCTTTCTGGCTCATGAAGTATACAGGTCCTCAATGGAAGGCAGATTGGCAGCAATTGTTTTTTCCGCAATTCTAATTATCCGCTGAAGTCTGTGTTTGTCTTGATTGGTTGCAGTGCCAAACCAGACTATTATAAAGGTGCAGATGACAGACTCAATAATTCCTTTGTAGAACTGTATCAGCAGTTCCTCGAACAGTCTGAGCTTCCTGAGTTGGCACAGGAAGAAAACTCTTTGTTGTGCTAAATTCTTGGTAGAGAGAAATATTTTGTGTTAAGCTCAGGGGTGTCCATTGGTAGCGTGGGCAAAAACCTCGAGATTGACATATGATTGAAACTCTGCCTTTGTCTGTATGGGTCAATGCTGTGTACATGTACAAAACAGTAGTGCTTTCACCTCAATCTGACAGCTGTGACCTTGACTTTTTAAAAACTCTTGACCTTGTGGGTGCCTCTGGTTAAGACTTAAAATTACGACATTCAAAACAGGGTATTGTATTTACTTTCAAATCCAGATGTCTCTCTCTCTCTGAGCCTTAGGAAAAAGGCATCGACAGATCACTTCTGAAAAGGCTGTCAAGAAAGTTTCAGAAACTTATCTGGACAGTTGCCAGAAACCAGCACTGATTTGAAGATTTTATTCATTTGTTTGTTTGTTTGTAATAACTTATTTAACAAGAATGATGCTCTAAAACAGTAAGGAGATAAAGATTATGGCAATTTGGGTATCAAGAGACAGGACTTTCTACTGAAAGCTCTGGCCAAAAGAAGCTCTTCATTTACAGACTACTTTCCTTTCATCCCACAAAGAGCCTGTTCCTTATTTTATAATAGGGAGAGAAAGGGCTGGCTTTATGCCTAGAGTAGAATTTTTGAACCTGGCAATTTTAAGATGTGTGGACTCTTGATCCTGGCTGGGGAATTTTGGGAGTTGAAGTCTATACATCTTAAGCTTACCATGCTTGAGAAACACAGACTTAGAGTATTGAACCTTAGGGGGTTCCATCACCCTCCTCGCAGATCATTCTAGAAATGCAAATCTCCACATAGATCCTTTATGTACGATAGAAGTTCATCACTTCACACAAATCTTCACATTGGCTTTATGCACCCGAAGTGGGCCAGAGGCAACATATGCAGTTGAGATGGCACTGAGGAGAGGGTTCAAGATTGACTTTGGAATCAAAGACGTATTAACTCTATCTCCAAATCAAAACAAAATACACAGTGAAGAGATAAATTTACATTTACTATTGAATTCTTTACTACAATACCTCCAAGTGAAACCCTAGCCTTTGGACCCTAAACAACTTTTGAATGAACTGCAAACTCCTTTTTGACAAAGCCAAGGGCTGCTGTAAAAAAAAAAATGTAGACTGCTGCTAGATTTTGAAAGAGAAAATAATGTAAATTTGAAAATAGCATAGGGAATAGATATAGGGCTGTGATGACGAACCTATGGATTCATTTGTGTGGGCACGTGAGCCCCAGGCAAATGTACCTCACTGTGCATGCGTACGCTTCCCAGCTGATTTTCAGGCCTTTTTTGGCTTCCCAGAGGCTTGAGGGAAGCCTCTGCAGCCTTTGCAGGCTGAAAAATAGGCCCATTTCATTACTTCCTGTATTTACCGGAAGTGATGAAATGGGCCCATTTTTCGGCCTGCAAAGGCTGCAGAGGCTTCCCTCAAGCTTCTGGAAAGCCGAAAAAGGCCCGAAAATCAGCTGGGAAGTGCAGTGCAAGTAAGGGGGCGATGAGGGGGGATCGCACGCGCATGCGCAGGAGGCGCCCCCCCCCCACATGCATTGCCTTCTGGGTACTGGCACACAAGCGTGCATGCAATTTTTGGCACAGGAGCCCAAAAAGGTTAGCCACCACTGATATAGGGTCTAAAACTGAAGAAACTCCCCAACCCACATAGCAAGTCACCAGGATATAAACTGTTATAGAAATGGCTAGTCTGTATATTCTGGTAGCCCGTGATTTACAATCAAAATTGAGCCCAACATTTTCATTCCTAAGTGAGAAGTTATGGAGTTTTACCTCATTTTATGACTTTTTTGGCCACAGTTGTTAAGTGAATCATGCAGTTAAGCGAATCTGGCTTCCCCTATAGACTTTGCTTGTCAAAAGTAGACAGCACTCCTTACTAGCACAGATGATGTTACCTAGTTAGGTAATGAAACTTGCAAGAAAACAAGCATGCTCAGAGAGCACCAAGGATCGCTCACTGAAGAAAATATTTGTTTTTTCCATCTTGGAGCAGGAAAAAGTCTATTTTATTATCAATAGGAACCCAAAGAAATGCACCTCAGAATACTTTATAAATGATGCTTATTTTCATAGGAATCCCTTGTTATACAATTAGATGATGGGAGAATGCCTGAAAAAATTGAAGGAGTTAGCAGAGACGGTCAAATTAATTGCTTTAACAATAATATGAAAAGAATACATCCAATTTTGTTTCTACTTAGAAACCACTTCTACCTTTTGTGCTTGAGGCTGGGAAAAAAATGAAATTCTGATTTTGGGATTTGCTGATAAGATAAGTTTGTCATTGTAGAAATGGCCAGTATATACTGATAGTCTGTGACTTATAATCACAATTGAGCCAATTTTTTTTTCATTCCTGAGAGAGAAATTATTGAGTTTCACCTCATTTTATGACATTTTTTGGCCACAGTTGTTAAGTGAATCATGCAGTTGTTAAGTGAATCTGGCCTCCCCTATTGATTTCGCTCATCAGAAGGCAACTGGGAAGGTTACAAGCAGTGATCGAATGACTCCAGTACGTGCTGGTTGCCAAGTGCCCGAATTTTGATCACATGATCACGGGGATACTACAACGATTGTAAGTGTGAAAACCAATCATAAGACACTTTTTTCAGTAGTTGCAATTTTGCACAGTCATTACATGAATGGTTGTAAGTCGAGGACTACCTGTATTGAGTATGCAAAAGTAAAAAGTTGAAGCTGTAATTTTATTACCTTTATTTTACTTCCCACTGTTCAGTTCCACTATTTTTCTTTCCCCCCCACTTCCCCCCCCCTTCTCCCTTCCCCCTTCTCTCCCTCCCTCATTTCCTACTACCTTCTTTTTCATTTGCATTATATAAATGTCAGAATTCTGGGACTCGTTTGTTGATAAGGGCTAGTTTCCAAATGTCTGGTAGGCGGGAGGCATCGTCTCGTTTGTTCATGTTATGGGGGTGTTTCTCTATTTCGATGGCTTCCCTGATTATTCTCTTGTTGAAGTGTTCAGTACTGGAGATTAATTTGGTTCCTTCAAAATTAATTTCATATCCTGTGGCTTTAAGGTGCTGGAAAAGGGAGGAAGAATTTTCTTCTTTTCTGACTGCGTTCTTGTGTTCTGCGATGCGTGCATTTATTCTCCTGTTGGTTTGTCCAATGTATGTGGCTGGGCAATTTTTGCATAGTATTTCATAAACTCCTTGGTTTTTTAGCTGGATCTTGTCTTTGGGGTTTCTTAGCATGTTGGCTATTTTTTGGTCAGTACTGAAGGCTGTCTTGATATTGTATTTGTGGAGAATTTTGCTGATTTTATCTGTGGTGCCTTTGATGTAGGGGAGGAGGGCGATACTGTTGTCCTGTTCTATGTCTCAGTTTCTGGGGGGTGTCTCCTTTAGGATTAGGTTGGTAATTGTGTCTCTTTGGAATCCGTTGGAAATTAATACATTAATGAGAGTGTGTAATTCTGTTCTCAGGTAGTCTTTGTCAGCTAGGCAGTTGGTTCTGGAGATGAAGGTCTTGGCTACAGGGTTGATCTATGCAGGGTGGTGATGGGATTGTGCGTTTAAGTAGCGGTTGGTGTGTGTTTTCTTCTGGTGGATGGTATGTCCTAGGGAGCCATTAGGTTTTTTGTAAATTAGGACATCCTAATTTACAAGGGAAGTTGGTTGTTGGCTTCTGTTTCCATGTTGAATTGTATTTTGGGGTGTAGGCTGTTGAGATGTGTGAGGAAGTTGTCCAGTTTTTCTTTCCCATGTGGCCAAATTAAGAAAGTGTCATCTACATATCTAAGCCAGAGTTTGTGTTTGTGTTTGGATTTGTCTAAAGCACTGGTTTCAAAGTGTTCCATGTATAGGTTAGCAATGACGGGTGATAGGGGTGATCCCATAGGTACTCCTTCTATCTGTTTGTATCTTTGTCCATTGTGGATGAAGTATGTGTTGGTTAGGCAGTGATTGGTCAAATCTAGGATGTGCTTAGGGGAATTGTATTTGTTTTGGATGGCTGTCAAGGCTTCTTTAATAGGTACCTGGGTGAAGAGGGATATGACATGAGTAGATCGCCAGGTTGTAGGTTGTAGGTTTTCTTTATTGTTTCTATGAAGTGGAAAGAGTTTTGTACATGTAAGGTGATGGATTCTGTGTAGGGCCCCCAAACCAAGCAAACTGACACATGCCTTGAACACAGCCGGGCCTCAAACTCAGAGCCAAACCAAAACCTGGAAAATCACATCACAGCCACCCACTCAGGATATTACATCACAGAACTCAGGAGGCTACACCACAAAACCTCAGGATGTTGAAACACAGCCAATGATCCAGGAGATTACAATACAAGACCCAGGATGTCACAAGATTAGAACTCAGAAGGTCATCACACAGCCCATTACCCAGGTCATTACGACCCAAGAAATTATAGCACAAGACCCAGGAGGTCAGAAGGTCATCACACAGCCCATTAGTTTTGCTAAACTATATTTATCATTAGACTGTGTAAAACAGGGGTGTCAAACTTGCGGCCCACAAGGCCAGATGCATCACGTGCTGGCCACGCCCATCCTTGATTTAGTGAAGGGGGAAAAATTGTGATGTGTTGCATGTTGACAATGTGTCGTCACAAGTTTGACACCCCTGATGTACACAGATGGCAATCAAACAGAATTTAAAGACCTTTATTGTGAAGAGTCTCTGGAGGTTACAGTTAGTCCAGAATGCAGCCGCACGGATGATTATGGGCGCCCCCAGGGACGCCCACATAACACCACTTCTCCGCAGACTGCACTGGCTTCCTGTGGCCTTCCGGATTTGATTCAAGGTGGTACTGTTAGTTTTAAAGTGCTCCATGGCTCGGGACCTGGCTACTTATGGGACCGCCTTCTGCCACAAACAACCTCCCGCCGCCCAGTACGCTCCCACAGGGTCGCCCTGCTTGGGGTACCGCCACCTGATCGTTGTCGGCTGGCGACCCCGAGATTACGTGCTTTCTCTGTGGGAGCCCCCTCCCTTTGGAACTATTTCCCCCCGGAGATACGAGACACATCGGACATCCTAACCTTCCGGCGTGCAGTCAAGACCTTACTTTTTAAGCAGGCCGGCCTAGCCAATTAAAGGTTTTCTGAGATTTTTAAATTTTAAATTCTAATAAGACTTTTAATTCTATTTGACGGGACTCAGTCATTTACTTACTTATTTTACTCATTTATCCTATTTTCATCTATTTATTTCAATTCTGAATTAATTGCTGTTGACTGTATCTTTATATGTTTAGACTGTACACTGCCCCGAGTCCCTTTTGGGAGAGGGAGCGGTATAAAAATACGATAAATAAATAAATAAATAAATAAATAACTAAGGACTGAACTTATCATAGAAGAGCAATTACACAATCAGTCTCTCTCTAACAATTGCATTAAGTGATCCAAATGGCAATGACGAGAGAATCTGAACTACTAACAGTCAAAGGAAACAAGCGGGAGATAAGAGAGGCATTCGAGGTGGGCTGGACTTAGATCTCTTGTGGGCACGCAAGTACTCATGACTGATAATGTGTTTGACTCCCTTCCTTTAGGCTCAGCCTCGTCATCATCTACAGGCAATCCAAATAAAACTTTCAGTAGCCTCAATATAAGTCCAGCTTTATTTTTACAAGTCCACTGTCATCTGCTATATTACATTATTGCTCTTTCAAAGGCCTTGAGAGTAAGATACTTAGTTGAACTGAAAAAAAGCTCTTTGATGCAATGCCAGGCATCTTTAAATAAATATTGAATGGTTTAGAAATATCCAATACAAATAAATAGTTGGCAGGTGAAAAGGTTCTATTTTTACAATTTATTCATAAGTAGTTGTAAAAGTTTTATTTATTTAATTAATTAATTTGCCACCCATCCCATTTCAATATGACTCTGAGAAGCTTTGTTACATGCTTACATTTTCCTTAAATTGTTATCTAGGCTCATGATAGAATGTAAAAGCAAAGAAAATGTCAAAATAAAATCATTTACATGAGCGATTGCTTGGCATGTAGTACTGAATTTGGTTGGGGTTTTTTTGTGGGTTGGCCCACTTCCACAATAGTTTAGCATTTTAAAAGAAGTTGGCATGGAAATTGTGCTTTCTGATATCTATCTATATCTGTATGTACATCCACCCACATCATACATTTTTTGTACTATAATGTTGCTTTGTTCCTACTTTAGTTTAACTTATAGGTGAAGGAGAATGTAGCTGAGGGTTGAAATGAAGGTTCTTTGGTGCTCTCCGAGCTTGCTTATTTTCTTGCAAATGTTTAATTAACCAAACTAGGTATCATAGGTGATGATGACACTAGTTTGGGTAATGAAACACCTGCAAGAAAACAAACAAGCTTAGAGAGCATCAAGGACCCTCCCCCCTCACCCTCAGAGCAGTCCAAACTTCAACCAAACCTGGAAGTTCAGACAAACACCTAGAATAGAGCCAGCTATGACCTCTACGTAACCTCTACATGACCCCATAGGAATCTGACAACAGCCAATAGAATACATGTTCTTGCACAGTAACAGGAAGCTCAAATACAAAGCTCAAAGAAGGTGCAAAACCCCCTCACTCTCAATTCCATTTTATCAGCTGCCCAGAACCCATATGGTTCTGCTTCATCAATAAATGGACCCTATTTCCAATCAGCCTCCAGCCTCCATTTTATTTCCAATGCCTTTCTCCTGGCTTGTAGCTGAAACAGATGGATATTTCTTCCCACATTCCTAACCTATAGATTTCTGTTCAATGTCTCCTTAGTATGCGTACTTTATACATGCCTTTTCAAGCTAAGAACTCCACTGCAAAATTTGGAAAAGGACAGGATGTGGCAGCCTGGCATGTGCATTGGGTAGATTTCACTTGAAATGTGAATTAAACTCATTTATCACTCACCTAATTAGGATTCAACTCCCTTTGGTTATCCTAGCCTTATTTTTAGGTATTCTTTTAGATGTCTTGAATACTAAACCAGCTCAATAACAGAACATTGAAAAGGTCAGAATTGTCCTTAAATAAGCCTCTGTCCTTCAAATGGGCCACTAAAGAGGACAGCAGGAGGTGAATAATGCCCATATACTTGCCCAGCAATTTTATGTGGAAATGATATGAAACAGAGTTATGAATCATACCACAAGTCTTGAATTACAAATTGGAGAAAAATGAAGTTTTCACTTCAGTAATATTGATCATCCCTTCTACCTGCTTGGATTATTTTTATTTGGAAACATTTTTATTTGGGGCATTTAACTATTTGGTAATTTGTTGGAGGATTTCAGTACTGCTCATTAAACGTTTGATGTAATATGGAACCTTATTCTTTTCTTAAGTGCTAAATCTTAATCCAAAGTTGCTCTAAAACAAGACAATTTCCTATTGGAATGGAAAATACTAGACCTGGCTAAAAGAGACTTACTGGGTAAATTTGAAAGAATCCACTTGTCTTATCTAAACAATCTTCACTGGATGTTGTGAAAGTGAAAATCAATAATTTTCATATGTTTTCCTCTGACTATGTCAGATCAAAGCAGTGGATACTACAGTGAACACAATACACATTTTTCCTTTTCTTTCTATTCTCTGAATATAGGCTCAAATATTTCTTTGTTTCTAAGACTTGTCTACCATGGCTAGTATTTAAAGCACACTGACTATGGTTTTGGAAATGGTATCTGGAAAGAAGACAGGCAGGTTATTGATAGCATCCTTCTCCATTAATTTGTGATAGAGAAGAATATAAAAAAGAGTCATGTTGGATGTGGCTGAAAACTCATTTAATCTAGCTTTCTATATCACAATATTATCAATTAGGTCTGAAAGCACTAAAACAGAATTTCTGGAATCTTTCTCTGTTCCTCCTTAGAAATTGTTACTTATGGAAGAAAAAGAACTTTTCAATGACCAAGAGTAATCCTGTCCAAAGTCGAGGATCTTCCCAATATCCTTTGACAAAATATAATTCTCATCTGCTATTTCAAGGTAAATGTCTCCAGGATAGAAGGGTTACTATAGACCTAGGGTCAAGGCCATGCAAGCCCCCTATCACACCCCATTTTGGGCAGCAGCATGCTGCAGGAGGCTGTCCAGGCCCGAAATGGGGCCTCATGTGGCTCCCCCACCCCCGTTTTGGCCGGAAGAATGCTGCAGTAGGCACTCATCCCATCTCCCCACCACCCCAGCTGGCCCACGGTGAACTACTAAGTGGTGGGATTCAAAATTTTTTACTACTGGTTCTGTGGCTTGTTGGGCATGGCATGGCTTGTTGGGCATGGCATGGCTTGTTGGGCATGGCAGGAGATCCTATACAGTATCCTATACTGTAAAATCCCCATTCCCTCCCCACTCCTGGGGGAAGGTTACTGCAAAATCCCATTCCCTCCCCATCCCACTAACCTGCTTTCCAGCTCTATTCTCCTATGCAGGGCAACAAAAGGAGACCCAGCCAATCAGTTGGGACCCAGGAGGCAGAGAAGAGATGGCGGCAGGGCCAATCAGAGGTGGCATTAGCCGGTTCTCCGAACTACTCAAAATTTCCACTACTGGTTCTGCAGAACTGGTCAGAACCTGCTGAATACTTCCTCTCAGAACTACAATAGAATCCACCACCTATTTTCTAAACCAGAAGAATCCCAGGAGGACTTTGCTACATTTCTGGATCTTCCTCACCATCCTTCTACTTCTGTTTAGTTGGATAGGCAGAAGACCACAAGTTTCTCTGCAGTCCTCTGTTTTGCTAATTTAGCTCTCTTGTTGGTAGGCAGATGTTGTTCATTAATGCATTACTATTTCCTGACCCTCTAGCGAATGGGAGTCTCACCAGCACTTTCCACCTGACATTTTACTGGTCTACAGCTGCTTCATTACTCTGCCAGTTTGTGTGCAGCTGTGAAGTGCCATCTCTCGGGCCCAATTTCCAAGAATGTGCTGTTACCTGATTAGTACCTAAAGATCAGGCCTGATGTGCCTAAGGAACCGCTTTCCAGAAATAGCTTCTCAACAGAGAACAATATTCATCCATCAGGCAACTTCTAGATAAACACATTTAAATAAGAAAACAATTGCTTTAGCTTAGGGAATCTCAGAAGGTGGTACCCAGTAGAACTAGATGTCTCACAGATGTCTTCCTTGGTGCCTGCCCCCCCAAAAGACTCTCTGCTTCACTTGATTTTTCTTTTTAAATATTATTTCACTAGGTAACTGAGTAAATAGGAAATAGCACAATGGAAAGCCCCACTGTCTGTTGCTACCTGCCCTCCATAAAATGGATCTGCCCCAATATTTTTACAAAAATGGCATGGGGGAGGGTTGCAGATCAGAACTTCCTTTAGAAATATCCCAGGATGTAGATAATATTTGGTTAAAGTAGAGAACAGTTGCTTGACTATATGCAATTTCTGTTCTCCCCCAACCAGCAAGTTGTGTTTTGTGAGATACAAGCAAAGTATTCATGGAGGAGGGAATCCATTTGTGAAATCAGATCACCTGTTTCTGAACTGGAAAACCTCTGCAGAAGGTTTTGCACCAGTGGTAGAAGAGAGAGAGAAAGGGAGGGAGAGAGGGAGAAAGAAGGACAGAGAGGGGGGAGAGAGAGAAAGGGAAGGAGGGAGAAAAGAAGGGAGGGAGAGAGGGAGGGAGGGAGGGAGGGAGAGAGAGAGAGAAAGGGAGGGAGGGAGAAAGGGAGGGAGAGAGAAAGGGAGGGAGGGAGAAAGGGAGGGAGAGAGAAAGGGAGGGAGCGAGAAAGGGAGAGAGGGAGGGAGAGGGAGAAGGAGAGAGAGAGAAAGGGAGGAGAGAGAGAGGGGGAGGGAGAAAAGGAGGGGGGGGGGGGAAGAGAGAGATCTTCCTGAATAAGATAAAACCAAGTGTTTGATGGTTTGCTCAGGCTTAAACTAAAAAAGCAATGCTATTTTACTGTGGGTGTTAAAAAAACACAGCAAGGTTGCACTAATTTAATTAGTACTGCCAGATTCTCAATAGTTTCAGTATACTGTCCTAAAACCATATTTTTCCTCACTACTAACTGAATTAAACATAATTATGGCAAGCTAAATAATTAGTTCTGTATTGCAGCCAGTCCTGAAAGTCCTTGTTAACAAAAATAAATAAAGATGCAAGTTCCAGCATTTTTGCTAATGACCTTGTGCTAAAAATTATTATTTGGCACCTAGGTTTGACTTCTGAAGGCACTCAATTATAATATATATTGCGTCTAAGTGATATACTACTTGAAATTTACATTTCAATTAACAAAAGCATGACTCTGCGTTTATTATTTTTAAACAGGTAATTAAAGTAAGCATTAAAGTAATTAAGTGTTTGTCAGAAGTCTACAAAACACACGAAAAACAACATTTTTTTCCCCTTTGCCATCTGAGATGTTGGTCTAATTTCCAGATAGTTCCTTGAAGTGGCATCAGCTGTGGGGCACTATGCTGAACTACAATTCCCAGCAAGCCTTATTCTTGACCATAATAGTTGGAGTTGTTGGTAAATAGCATTAGCTGAAACATTATAGTTTCTTTAACTCATACCCTTATACTGAAAACTTCCAGGTAATTTCCTGGATTTATACCACTCAGATTTAGAGTATAGATTTTAATCTGGCAAATTAATGAATAATCTGGAAGGTAATTTCCCTCATGGAGAACACATAAAGATTTAGTTTATTCTCCAAAGCACCTGAGGGCAGGACAAGAAGCAATGAGTGGAAACTAATTAAGGAGAGAAGCAACATAGAACTAAGGAGAAATTTCCTGGCAGTGAGAACAATTAATCAGTGGAACAACTTGCCTCCAGAATTTGTGAATGTTCCAACACTGGAAGTTTTTAAAAAGATGTTGGATAGCCATTTGTCTGAAGTGGTGTAGGGTATCCTGCCTAGGCAGCGGGTTGGACTAGAAGACGTCTAAGGTCCCTTCCAACTCTGTTCTGTTCTGTTCTGTTCTGTTCTGTTCTGTTCTGTTCTGTTCTGTTCTATTCTATTCTATTCTATTAGACTCGACTCGACTCGATTCGACTCTAGTCATATGAGGACACAGCCCAGGTGAGGGATATTAAATTGGATTTCTTTGAGGGCCAGATCAGCATTGTAATTCTCCTCCACAGGCTGGCGGGGTGTGGAGGTGGAGATGGAATGGACACCCTGCCAGCCAAAATGGGGTCTGGGGGGATCGTATTTCCCTGCACATCTCGTTTTCAGCCTCCATGGCCTCCTGCCATACTGCTGGCCAAAAATGGGCCTCGTGTGGCTCCCACATGGACCATTTTCAGCCTGCATGGCCTCCTGCAGCACTCTGCTGACCAAAATGGGCCCCATGGAGTCCCCATGAGCAACCCTCCATGGCCCATTTTTAGCCTCCACGGCCTCCAACAGTACTCTGCTGGCCAAAAATGTGGCCCGTTTTGGCCAGCAGAGGCACTGCAGGCTGGGCATTTGATATTTTAAGGTCAGAGGGCCAGATTTAAGCACACAGTGTGCCAGATTTGGTCCGCAGGCCTTGAATTTGACACTTGTGGCCTATTCTTCTGATGTACTATGAATATCAGAATATGGCTCTTAAATAAGTGTACTGTTGCCCATTCTTTCAACCAGAAATGGAATCAGCGACCTTCTGTATTCAAAGCATATGTTCTCCTATTGAGCTACTATGTTTTTAAAACTCTCTTCAGACTCTTGTGGTAAAGAAATTGTTTCCATTAAAATTCAGACCTTGTTTACCAAGTACGTAATTCCTTTCATCAAATTCAAGGTTTGATCTTCCTTGGGGAATTTCTACAAGATCCTTCAGCTAAAATGCTAGCATTCTTTGAAACGACCCATCTGTATATCACTACATGAGAAGATTTAAACTTTCTTTTTAGACCTGGGCTTCTCTTTTGCATTATTCCTCAGTCAGCACCAAAGAACTCCCTGCGTAAACCAACTTAGCAATCACGGGACAAGAGAATAATTTTCACTAGATGAGAGTGTGCAGCCTCCAGATATTCTCAAATTACAATGTTCAAATCCTTCACCATTGATGAGGTTGGATAGAACATTTGATTGATGCAGTTATGAGCAACATTTGAAGGACCACAAGTGTTCCAGCCTGATTATAATTTGGTATCTGATTAAGACTTGTAAAGAAGAAAAACCACACAAGTACCTGTCTCCTAAGAATATGGTACAGGTGGTCCTCAATTTACAACCATTCATTTAGTGACCATTTAGCACTGAAAAAAGTGATTTATGAATTTTTTTCCTGCTTCTGACCATTGTAGGAACCCTTTGGTTATCTGATCAAAATTCGGGCACTTGGCAACTTGCATATATTTATGACACTTGTTGTCAGCATTCCAGAAAATCTCCACTCCAACAAATAACTCCTATACAGACATCCTCTCAAAAGTTCTGTTTTATTTGGATAGTAAACTGGCACATCTAGGGAATCCTGAATCTGAAAGTTCCAGGTTTCCTTGTAATAAGTAAAAACTACAAATCCACCCCCTTCATCCATTATCGCATCACATGTCCCAATCACCATTCGTCCCAACTTGAGACATCCTCTCAATCAGGTGCAGAAATAACATGACCTTCACTTAGAAGAAGAATGCTATTATGTCTAACCATATACACTCCAAGAAACTCCCCCCTCCCATTGGAAACAGCTGCCAGGAAAACAGAGAAAAAGCAGGATTAAACCTATACAAGCCTCTCCACGTGTTCCTCGGCGGAAGGCAAGTGGTAGGGGAAAGGCGACTGGCGGTGGCAACAAAAGGCAAGTGAGGGGGGGAGGAGACCGGCGACGGCAGCAAAAGGCAAGTTGGGGAGAAGGTGACCGGGGCTTGCAGAGCTTCACTCACCCTGGGAGATCAGTAAAGACAGGCTGTAGCGGAAAGTAGGCAGCAATGGCTGGCTTGGCGGGTGCGTAAGAGCAGGCAGCAGTGTCGCGCATGCATGCAATGTTGTGCATGCATGATAAGGACTGATAGGCAGGCAGCGGAGAAGCGGGCAGAGAAGGGTGAGGCTAGCCAGAGGCCTGATTTACTGGTTCTCTGAACTACTGGGAATGGTAACAACCGGTTCTATAGAACCGGACCAAACTGGTAGAATCCCACCCTTGCTCTCAACCAGGTGCAGAAACCAGGTGACCTTGACTTAGAAAAAGAATGTATTATGTCTAACCACATACACTCCAAGAAACTCCCCCCTCCCATTTTTCCAGGCTCAAGAATGTGTCAGTGTGGAAGCGTCTAGTCTCAATATGGCTTCCAAAGCTGACAGTTGTACTGTCCCAAGGTCCAGTACCAGTATCATACCATTGGTAACCTTTCCAGATGGCTTCCAACAAGCAAAGTCTATGGGGGGATCCAGATTCGCTTAATGGTCACATGATTCATTTAACAACTGTAGTCATTTGCTTAACCATGGTGGCAAAATGGTTGCAAAGTGAGGTGCAACTCACTTAACAACTGCCTTGCTTAGCAATGGAAATTTTGGGCTCAGTTGTGATTGTAAGATGAGGATTTCCTGTACCAGTGAGCAGGAAAGAGAGCAGTGATGATAAAAAATATATATATCAAGAATGGTAGTAACAAAATATAGTTTGGAAAACTGACTGTAGAATGCAGATCTATAAAAGGACGCTTTTATAGATCTGCACACCATATTTCCCATGGTGTGGGAAGTAACACATAAAATAAAAACCTTCCTAATTTCCTACCAATGTCAACTCTGAAGTGAACCTGGCGGACGCCATCTTGTGCTGCCTCATAGATGCCATGAAGCCTGAAAGGAGGAAGGGAGGGGGGAAGTTTGATAGCCCAGAAAACATCAAAAGCAAAAGGTTTTCCTGTGAGAACCAAGGTCATTGTAACAGGTGGCTGGTGAAGGAGGAGAGGAACCTGCCAGCTATGTTCATTGGACAATGTGACTGGTGACATCTGGGAGGGGGGATTTTGATTCTTTTAATTAGATGAAAACCATGGGAATTTTTAGAGTTGGTTTTCACTGGCTGTGATGATATGATATATCCAATATATATTATTTAGGGAATCTACCTGCCTCGGAGTTCTGCTTTCAATGGGTATGTTACTTGGAATACTGACAACCAACTTCTTAGGACAGGGCTCCCCAAATTTGGCATCTTTAAGACTTGTGGACTTCAATTCCCAGAATTCTCCAGCCAACTGGCAGCCAACTGGTAGTTGAAGTCCAGAAGTCTTAAAGCTGCCAAGTTTGGGGACCTCTGTCTTAGAAGATGGCAGTCAACCAGTAAATCTAGAAGAGAGCAGAAATTCTGAAAATACCAAATTAGAATTCTTTTATTGGCCAAATGTGACTAGACACGCAAGGAATTTATCTTGGTGCAAATGCTCTCAGTGTATATAAAAGAAAAGATACATTTGTCAAGAGTCAAGAATCATCAGGTGCAACACTGAATAATAATAGTCAGAGGGTACAATAAGCAATCAAATCATTGTCCCATCAATGGTCTCCCAGATGCCAAATATGAAAGATCTATCTAAAGATAACTCAGAATAACACAATAACAGAGTTGAAAAGGACCTTGGAGATCTTCTAGTCCAACCCCCTGTTCAAGCAGGAAACCTGTACCATCAAACAAATGATTGTCCAATCTCTTCTTATAAACCTCTAGTGAGCATTCCCCAACTTCTGGAGACAATCCGTTCCATGGATTGAAAGTTGCTCCTTAGTTCCAAGTTGCTTCTCTCCTTGATTAGTTTCCATCCACTGCTTCCTGTCCTGCCTTCAGGTGCTTTGGAAAATAGGTTGACTCCCTCTTCTTTGTGGAAGCCCTTTAGATATTGGAACACTCACTCCTGCTCCACATCTTTACCAGGGAGCAAAAGTCATTGAATTCCACAGGCCTTTCTTTCAAGTAGGGATGTGCAAATTATTTTATTTTATTTTTATTATTGTATATTGTATATCTGTTATTAGTGTTTACATTGCATGTGCTTAAGCTTATGAAAGCTGCATGGATTCTGTTGCCAGAGTATAGTTTTATACAGTTGGATATACAAGTAAATCCTGTTGAAATGTTCAAATAAACACTGATAATACTGTACACTACGTAATCTATGAATTGTATTTTTAGGCTGGGTTACAGTAATAAATATCGAGCTAGAAAGCAGTGGGGGAAAATGGTGGAAAAGTAATTATATATGCATTTCAGGGGGCTAAAAAATAGTTGGTATCTTTTAAATCCAGGAAAAAGTAAGGTTTTAAAATTCCCCTGACATGCTTAATGCTTTTTGAAAATTTACATCTGGCTCTCCAAAAAGACAGAATCTTTGGTTTTCTGTCAGATAGATGTCGCTCAACAAAGGAGTCTGAAATTGAATGTTACAGGTCACAGCATTGTATTTATATATCCATTTCATGCTTCAGAAAATCAGTTACTTAGAATGTAATTCTTGATTACAGAAAAAAGGCAAAGAGAAGAAGCCACTTATAAAAATAAATAAATGACTTGAAGAGGCAGCCACTCTGTCGTTCGGATGAGGAAGGTATGTGATTTTATAAATTAGCATGGGAAGGGTGTATCTGCTTGAAGAACTGGATGCATTTATGAAACCTTTACCTCATGTTTTAAATGAAAATAAATCCAAAGTTGCTTGTTTTCTTCACTTTGAGAAAGCATCCGTATGCAGACTGAAGGAGAAAATACTGAGGTCAGATGAGGCCAGGGATGCGCTTCAAAAATATCAGCAACCCAGTTGCTGGGTGGGTGTGGCCATGTGGGCGTGGTCTAGTGGGCCTACTGCACCACAGCAGGGCAGGGGGCCATTTTTGCCCTCCCAAGGCTCTGGAGGCTTTCCTCGAGCCTCCAGGAGGGCGAAAATGGCCTCCCTGGACTCCAGAGGCCCTCCAGAGACCGGAAACAGGCCTGTTTCTGACCTTCCGGAACTTCCAGGAGGCCTGTTTTTCGCCCTCTCCAGGCTCCGGAGGCTTTCTTTGAGCCTCCGGGAGGGTGAAAATGGCCTTCCCTGGACTCCAGAGGCCCTTTGGAGGCTGGAAATGGGCCCATTTCCTGGCCTCTGGAGCCTCCGGGAGGCCCATTTTTCACCATCCCCCGATGGCCCTGCACTTACCTGGCATCCAAACGGGCTGCATGGGGGCTTCTGGGAGGGGCAGGATGGAGCAGGGCCAGCCAAGGGTGGGATTTGCTGATTCATCGAACCAGCCATAAATCTAGCTACGAGTTCGCCCAAACTGGGGAGAACCAGTAGCAGCCCACCCCTGGAGGTGATCCATATGCGTGGATTGAAACAACACTTTCTGTCATCACCTGTGCATCCCAACTAAGTTCAGAATGGGACAAGTTACCATGGTAAACTTGCTGTGGGACAACTTGTCACAAAATGGCCCCCTGCCCTGCTGTGGTGCAGTAGGCTTGTCACAGCCAACATGCCATGGGACAATGGAGAATACAGCAATTCAATTTAATTATTTAAAACAATGAAAAACTTTTTGAATTTTTGTCATTCACGTGTCATTTTGTCCTTCCTTTGGCATCCTTTTTTAATGATTCTATTCTAAAAAGGAGGAATATAGGTATAGTGTACACAGGTAATTCTCAACTTACAACCATTCGCTTAGTGATTGTTTGAAGTCACAACACCACTGAAAAAAGTGCTTATGACCATTTTTCACACTTACGACCATTGCAGCGTTGCCCTGGTCACGTGATCAAAATGCAGACTTTGGCAACTGACATGTATGATGTTTATGACAGTTGCAGTGTCCTGGGGTCATGTGATTACTTCTTGTGACTTTCTCCCAAGCAAAGTCAAGATTCACTTAACAGCCAGGTTACTAACTTAAACACTGCCATGATTCACTTAACAACTGTGTCAAAAAAGGTCATAAAATGGAGTGTAACTAACTTACCAACTTTCTTGCTAGGCAGTGGAAACTTTGGGGTCAATTGTGGTCATAAGTTGAGGACTACCTGACTTCTTCTTTTTCTGTGTCTAGATCAAACTTTAATCTACCAGAATAAAGTCACCTTCTTGGCTTTGTCATTGGCCAAAAATAAGTCATTACCAGTACATATTTCTGGTAGCAGCCGACATACCAGCAGATGGATTGGGTTCTTTGTCTCTCCACATTCACACAGTGTGTTGTTATCTGTTAAGTGCCTCCACTTGAACTTGTATTGGTTTTACAGTCCAACTCTCAATCTATTCAGAGCCTTCCAAGTAATATAAGGGGAGTCAGATCCTTCAGCCATATCCTCCTTTAATGTTATTCCTTGGTCAATGGTCTCCTTCCTCCATCTTTTAATTCAATTTTTTCTTGTGTACTCTGAAAAATATAAATATTTATATTTTACTGCAGAAAGAACAATTACTATCAACCTGCCTTCCATTGAAGACCTGTATACTGCATGAGTCAAAAAGAGGGCTGTGAAAATATTTACAGACCCCTCACATCCTGGACATAAACTGTTTCAACTCCTTCTCTCAAAACTACACTATAGTGCACTGCACACCAGAACAACTAGACACAAGGACAGTTTTTCCCTGAATGCCATCACTCTGCTAAACAAATAATTCCCTCAACACTGTCCAACTATTTACAAAGTCTGCACTACTATTAATCTTCTCATCACTCCTTACCACCCATCCCCTCCCACTTGTATCCCATCCCCATCCACTGTATGACTGTCACTTTGTCGCTTGTATCCTTACAATTTATACTGACTGTTTCCTAGTATGATTTGATTGCTTATTGTACCCTATGACTATCATTAAGTGTTGGACCTTATGATCAGTGGTGGTATTCTACTGGTTTGGCCTAGTTCTGCCGAGCCGGTAGCAGCGATGAGCAGCGGAGACCAAACTGCTGCCACTCTGCTGTTGGGCCCATCCACCTACCTGGCCTCCCATACTCATCTTTATCCTCTGAATTTGAAGCACAGCTGCTTTGTGCGGCACAGAAGAGTGCCAAACGGCAGCTGCTGAAGCGATCGGGATCATGCAGGCTTGCAGGAGGTGAGTTAAGAATGCCTCTGTGCCTGTGCAAAGTGTGAGTTTGGCATCTGTATGCATGCAAAGTGTGTGCACACGGGCAAAGCGCACCCACCAAGCCATACCCACCGAACTGGTGGTAAAAATATTTGAATCCCACCACTGCTTATGATTCTTGACTCTTGACAAATGTATCTTTTCTTTTATATACATTGAGAGCATTTGCACCAAGACAAATTCCTTGTGTGTCCAATCACACTTGGCCAATAAAAGAATTCTATTCTATTCTATTCTATTCTATTCTATTCTATTCTATTCTATTCTATTCTATTCTATTTGAATAGGAATTGAGGACTACCTGTAATTAAAATGTTTTTTCGGTCAACTACCTGTGTACAAGTTGTTGATAGGCTCCAATTACCTTTTCTGTCCTTTGTAATTTGCTTTAACTTTGCAAAGATAGTTCATCTTGCTGTAGCTACTCAATATGCAGATACTAAGACAAAGCATTTCCCAATAGAACATTCAGAGCACTTCTGTAGGAAGCGTTTTGTTCCAGCAGTGAAATAGAATAAATTTATTTATTTGCTCAGTCAGTCTAGCTGAAATATAGTCTACCAATTGGGAAGTTTCACTGAGTCTACCATAAAACAACTTACTTTGCCATCTAAAGACTGTTTTATGTTTGTTGGGATCATAGTCTGGAAACTATGCAAAGTTGGGGAGATTGTATGAAGTACCGTCTGCTGCACCCTTCCATCTTGCTCAGAATGTTGTAATTTATGGTATCACCAAAGGTCAGATGTGACCTTTACAAGGCCAGAAAGCAAAGGGTATTCGGAAGCTATAGGATGACACAATTGTTAAAAGTGAAAGGCAGTTTATTTTCAAACCTAATTAGCTCTAAAGTTCATTGCTCACATATTATAGACAGAGATTGTTCAAGTACAGTGGGGCACAGAATTCTCTTCTTTAATCTCACTTTCTTATGTTCGAAAAATAATTGTCTAGTTTTATGGATGCCAGAATAAATGTTGTAAATCTCAGAAGCAGAAAGGAGTTGTGAAGGATTTTCAATTTTCATTAACCCTTTCTTTGATTATCAGCACATAGGTGCAGCTACATTTTATCTGCACAGTTAATTTCGATCACACAATTCAGTGTTTCTTCAGCAGAACTCTGAATTAAATTAACACATGTTAGCCAAAATCCTTTAATTGAATTATTATGGAGCATTGATTGCTAGTTCAATTTCTCCTCATAGCTGGCTCATATTATGATTTGAAACCAGTTTTTTTTAAAAAAAAAATCAGCAGCCAATCATGGCCTTCTAATGAAAGTAATAAGTTTGCATGCACATGCATGTACAGCTGTGTTCTGATCTGCGATACATTTTAAACCCAGAAGAAATCGAATAATTGAGGATAGATTTTTATGGGCCGAGTATGTATTGAGAACATACTCATGAAACTCAGCTACTGATTTTTCTGGAAGTCCAGCACAGTGCAAATATTAACACTGTGCTAGCTGCACTACAAGCAAGTTAAATCTAAAACAGTAGGAGCCATGGTGCACAGTGATTAGAAATGCAGTATTGCAAGTTAATTCAGCTCCCTAACAAGAGTTCAATCCTCATTGGCTCAAAGTTGACTCAGCCTTCCATCCTTCCAAGGTCAGTAAAATGAGGACCCAGATTGTTGAAGGTAGTATGCTGATTCTGTAAACTGCTTAATAGGGCTGTAAATTACTCTGAAATGGTATATAAGTCTAAGTGCTATTGCTATTGTTATAATTGGTATTTGGGGGAGAGAAAAGGAATAATGGAATTATAGTTTTGGAGGTTCTGATCAATACATCTTTTTTCAGTTCAGATGAATAAATGAATGAATGAATGAATGAATGAATGAATGAATGAAATGTGTATGCATGTGTCACTCAATGTCTCCTATTTACGTCAGTGATGACATGTGGCACAGTGACATGCAGACAACAACACATAATGTATACCTGTTCTTTGTGTACCAATCAATGTACACTTGAGGATCTCATGGCAGTGTGACAGAACACAATTAATGTTGCAAGATCTGTTTAATTTGTACATGTTTTAATCTTGCATTTGATATTTTAAATTTTATGTCATATAGTAAGCTTTATTTTAATTGCAATGCTTCTTACACAAACAAATAAATTTCACTGGTCAGATAAAGAGAATCTGTTGCCCACAAGGAAGCAACTCTTAGTATGGATTGTTTAAAAAAGAAAATGCATACTAATTTGAAAGGAAATATTTTGATATAAGAAATAGAAGGAGAAGGGAAGGAATGGAGAAGGGAAGGAATGGAGTAATAATGAACTTAATTGAAATGGTCACAAAAACAAAAGTTGAAGTCTTTTTTAAAAGGCCAATGTGTAAAATGTCATATTAGATTCAACAAAAAATTGCAAAAGCAAAAACAAATGAGGCATCTGTAATGTATTCTTGTCATTGTTGATTTGACTATGCTACATGTTCCTTTTAAAATAATATTTTTAAGCCAATATGAAAAGTTAGTTTGAAGGCTAAAAAATATCAGTTTTGGATAATAATTAGCCCCTCAACAAATCAGTACAAATCTAATTATCCAAACCTGAACAGATGTCCTAAATATTTCATTATCAAAAATGTTCTTTTTTTTGTCGGTCTCTACTTGAGATTTTAATAAGTTTGATCAGCTCATTAGATTACCAGCTTTTATAATGTCTTATATAAGGGATAGATAAAATTAGTGATGCCACATTCCTCTATGTTCTGTCAGGCTTGAAAAATTTTGCAACATATCCTAGCTTGAAGAATATTGGCTGCTAAATATAAAAACAGGATTGAAATAGAAAAAGTGATGGCTGGTGTGATCATGAAGCTACGGTAGCTGCTCCAAGGGGTGGGACATTTTAATCTCCAAGGGAAGAATATTCCACAAATCAGGAGCTCCAGCAGAGAAAGCTCAGCTTCCAAATCTCACCAGTCACCTCTTGCTTTTTTTAATGGGATCCCAAGTTCTGGGGAGGTTGAAAAGCTTTCAGGGATTCTTAGTGCTCTATGAGCTTGATTGTATCCTTGCAGAAACATTCATTACCCAGACTAGGTAACACCACTAGCGCTAGTCTAGTCATTATGTGCCATCAATTTGTTTTCAACTCTTAGTGATCACATAGATCGATTCTAGCACTGATGATGTTACCTAGTCTGGTAATTAAATATCTGTAAGAAAACAACCAAGCTCTGAGAGCACCAAGGACCCCAAATTTCAAGCCTGAGCTACAAATATTTTCCTTTAATAAAAAAAAAAACTTTGCTAGAGCTGCATTTTCGCTATACAAATACATCAACCCAGAGCTCTTAATAAAGGCACAAATGACCAGGCTCAAATGACCAAATTACCCTACTTTGGACAAACTGCATCACTTTTACACATGACTCTTTGGTGAAGGTTCTCATACTGCACTATTGAATACTGGGTAAGATGGAAAGAAAGAAAAGAAGATGTTGACCAGCAGAAAGATGGATAAACTGAGTTACCATGGCATTGGGAGATTGTTAAAGACCAATTGCCATGGAAAGAGTAGAATAGAATAGAATAGAATAGAATAGAATAGAATAGAATGGAAAGGAATAGAGTAGAGTGCAGTGGAATGGAATGGAATAGAATAGAATAGAATAGAATAGAATAGAATAGTTGGAAGAGACTTGAAGGTCTTCTAGTCCAACCCCCTGCTTAGGCAGGAAACCGGAGACAATTTCAAATAAATGGTTATCCAATCTCTTCTTAAAAACTTCCAGTGTTTGAGAATTCACAACTTGTGGAGGCAAGCTGTTTCACTGGTTAATTGTTCTGTCAGGAAATTTCTTCTTAGTTCTAGGCAGGGGTGGGATTCAAATTTTTTAACAACCAGTTCTGTGGGCATGGCTTAGTTGATGGGCGAGGCTTGGTGATCATGTGACTGGGTGGACATGGCTTGGTGGTCATGTTATTGACTGGGCGTGGCCAACTCAACATCACTCACATCGAGGCACACATCTCCTTGCCTGGCCTCTCGTGACTGTGGGGATGCTGCAACAGTCGTAAGTGTGAAAAATGGTCATAAGTCACTTTTTTCAGTGCCATTGTAACTTTGAATGGTCACTCCACACAAGCAAAGTACCAGCAAAGGAGGGGGAAAAAACTCCAGAGAAGTTCCAGAAACAGGAAGTCTAGTCCTGCCAAGAATGTAATAAGGGTTAATGGAGAGCAGTTTCTATAAGCAACACCAGAATGTCTCCTTCCTACCTTCCTTACAGGATTAGGCCAGTAATTTCTTCTAACAAATCAATTCTCCTAACTCCTTAGAATGTTAACAACTGGTTCTAGAGAATAGGTGCGAACTGGTAGAATCCCACCCCTGGTTCTAGGTTGCTTCTCTCCTTGATTAGTGTCCATCCGTTGCTTCTTGTCCTGCCCTCCCTCAGGTGCTTTGGAGAATAGCTTGACTCCCTCTTCTTTGTGGCAACCCCTGAGATATTGAAAGACTGCTATCATGTCACTCCTTCTGTTCACTAGGCTAGACTTACCCAATTTTTGCAACCGTTCTTCATATGTTTTAGCCTCCAGACCCCTAATCATCTTGGTTGCTCTTCTCTGCACTATTTCTATAGTCTCAGCTTCTTTTTTACATTGTGGTAAGTATGTCTATGTGATCACTAAAAGTCAAAAACAATTTGATGACACTTAATAATCAGTCAATCAATCAAGCTGTTTTCCCCCTGTGTCTATTCTCAAGCAAAAAGAGAAATAAATGCTATGACCATTTGCACAAAATTTGCCTAGGAGAGATAATAAACTTATTGTTTTTAATGTTGGGTAGTTCCCTTTCTAAAATAAGGACATAGGAAAGCAGACGTAATTCAAAATATATAGCTTTTCTATTTACTTCCTAATCCATTATAAGGCTCAAATAGGTGAAAAAATATGTCTATTTTAAAATTAAGTGAATTATTTCAGCTACAATGCCACCTGTTCAATTGCATTGTTTTATGCTACCAGAGGAGTGAATTCATTTAAATAGGGTCTATTAGCATACCACTGGTCTCTTGATATTTGTATGGGTGAGTGTGTGCACACATAAAATGTTTCAGCTCTGATTTAATTTTGTTCTCTCCTTGGAATGTTGATCAGAATTAATCGCTTTTAAATTGTTTTTTCTGGAATAAAGTTAATAGAGAAATTGAATCAAGTAAATGCATTCTCTCTATCAGTGAACTTTGAAATTATACAATAGTCTGTAGGCACCACATATTTGCTGTGCTTTATGGGATGTATAACTTGTGTTTACTCATGCATCATGTTTCTATTTAAGCAAGGCATATAATACAGTCTTCTTTGGGAGATACTGAAATGTTTAGATAACTTACAATTTAATAAACACATCCGACTACACATTAGTAGATGGATTAAGCTCTTCGGATATCTTCGTTTTTACTCAGTAGTGCAGTAATGTTCAGTGATGCACTGAGGTGATTTCAGATATTATGTTTCATAGGAAGAAAGGCAGTAAAAACTGTTCAGATTTGAATAAATGGCAAAAATAAGGGCTTCTTTGGGTTAAACTCAAGACCTAGTGACTTCTTGAACACTTCTAAGCAGCTTCTATGCTATAGTATGGAAGTGGTCTACTTTGGGCATGCTATTTGTTTTCTAGTTTACCCCTCCACTCCTGAGATCTTGAGATGACCTCCCACCTGGGTACTAACCAGATCTGACTCTGCTTAGTTTTTGAAATCAACCAAGGATGGTCAGGATTAGCTGCCTATCCAGTCTCTTTTGGTCTAAGTTCAGAGTATAGTAAACCATATGATACTTCTACTCTCTGAGCTGCACTGGTTCTCAGTACACTTCTAAATACAATTCAAGATTCTGGTTGTCACCTATGTTGTTGTTGTTGTTAGTTGCAAAGTCGTGCCCAACCCATCATGACCCCATGGACAATGTTTCTCCAGGCCTTCCTGTCCTCTATCATCTTCTGAAGTCCATTTAAGCTCACTATAAAACACCATAAAGCATTGGTCTCTAGGTTACTTGTTGGTCTGTCTAATTCTGCACTTTTTAAAATTAATTTGTAATATAAAATACAAAACTACAAAAGAAAATAATAGAAACATAGGGAAGTATGGGAAAAGTGTAGGAAAAAGAAAGAAAAGGCATTACTTCTGACTCCCTTTAGTGCAGTAGAATAAGATAATGACATAAAACCTCAACTTTTTACTTTTACATAGTAATATAAACTAGCCATTTCTATAATAACAAATCTATCTAATTAGTAAAGTTTAGAAATCGAAGTTTCAATTTTTTCTACCTTAAGCACAAAGTCCAGAAACAGTTTCCAAGGAGAAACAAAACTAATTGTGTTCTTTTTTTTCCTTTAATCAAGGTTTGGCCATCTCTGCCAATTCCATCAAATTTTGCAGCCATTCGTATTGTGGGAATCAAAGTGTTCTTCCATTTTTGTACATAAAGTAATCTTGCTACCATCAACATATATAACATCAAAGTTCCAAAAAAAAAAAAAAAGAAAGAAAGAAATTCAGAACTTTTTCCATTAAACCCAAAAGAAAAGTTTCTAGTTTTACCTTTATATTCACTTTGAGAATCTTCTGTATTTTAGGATGTGAATCCTACTGCGATATTATGGGGAAAATGTGATAATCCTAGACCAGTCCAAGTCCAAAAATGCCAGGGAATTTCTGGAAGCCTAGCATTCTGACAAAGCAAATAGACACATAGACATTAACAATAACATCTATAGACTATGCAAAAGAGATAATCAACTAGCCCAAAAGAGAATAAAAAGATTCCAGCCAGTAATTAACGCTAAGGTTAACTTCAGACCAACAATCAAGTAAACAATACCCCAATCAAGAAACAATATAGTAGTAACCTACATAATTAGATAGTATGTTAACGAAAGTGAACACCGATATCGAAATGCTGTAACGAGTGGAAAGGTGTTTTTATGATGAAAATATGATTAATAAAATTTATTTTTAAAATTTTTTAAAAAATAAACTGCCAAAGAGCCATCGGTAAACAGCTCAACCAAAAAATCTCTAAGACCGATCCCATCCACACAGACAGGCAAATCACCAGAATGTAAACTGACAGCAAACATCATACCTTACTAGCACGGATGATATTACCTAGCTTGACTAATGAAATGTTTGCAAGATAAATAAATAAATAAATAAATAAATAAATAAATAAATAAATAAATAAATAAATAAGAAAACAAGAAAGCTCAGAGAGCACCAAGGATCTTTCATTCCAATAGAATGGAATGGAAAGGAATAGAGTAGTGTAGAGTAGAGTGGAGTGGAGTGGAGTGGAATGGAATGGAATAACAGAGTTGGAAGGGACCTTGGAGGTCTTCTAGTCCAACCCCCTGCTTAGGCAGGAAACCCAATATCATTTCAGACAAACGGTTATCCAATCTCTTCTTTAAAACTTCCAGTGTTGGAGCATTCACAACCTCTGGAGGCAAGTTGTTCCACTGATTAATTGTTCTGACTGTCAGGAAATTTCTCCTTAATTCCAGGTTGCTTCTCTCCTTGATTAATTTCCACCCATTGCTTCTTGGCCTGCCTTCAGGTGCTTTGGAGAATAGCTTGACTCTCTCTTCTTTGTGGCAGCAACTGAGATATTGGAAGATTGCTATCGGGTCTCCCCTAGTCCTTCTTTTCATCAAACGAGACATACCCAGTTCTAGCAACCGTTCTTTGTATATTTTAGCCTCCAGTCCCCTAATCATCTTTGTTGCTCGGCACTCTTTCCAGAGTCTCAACATCTTTTTTTTTTTATATCATGGCAACCAAAACTGGATGCAGTATTCCAAATGTGGCCTTACCAAGGCATTATAAAGCTATGTTCTAAGAAGTTTTGGGTGGAACTGATTCTTTTCCTTCTTTTGTTTTTGTAACAAATTATAGCTAAAGGGGGCAATGTGGAATTACTCTTCAAGGAATTACTGCATGTGTCTCTCGCTATTAAATATGCCCATATAAATGTGTGAGTTGTCTATTAGTTTCCTAAGTGAAAAACATACATGAATCTCTGATAAAATGGTTCAAGACATCCCAATTGCTTTGACAGTTTGAATATTGTAGAACAGTATGGTTTTCTTTCTTGCATGAATAGAAGAGCTAATGTGAAATAAAAGCATATAGCTCCTGAATTGGGAACAGATAACAGGATCTTTTATCTGTATTTCAAGATGCTTCAGCATTGGATATTCAATCTGCTTTGGGTTTTAAAGGCTAACAAATTTTGTATACAGGCTAAAAAACAAGATAAAATATGTGTTGCTTCTCTCCTCCAGAAATTTGAAAATGAATTTTAATCCCATGGTAGTCATTATGTACTTACTGCTAAATTATTTTATGTTCATTCCAATTCTTTTTGTGTATCTGAATATCAGTTTTATGATGAGAAGTAACAGATATTGCTCACATTTAAACATACACACATGAAATTGATGCTTTCCAGTTATAACGTTACTGGATCAGATTAACTTTTATGCCTAAATATGCCCTAAAATATGGGGACTATTTGATTCTCATCTTTAAGCAAACCCATTTAATTCTCATTTCCCAAGATTATTATGTAGATAAGAACACAATTATCCTTCGGAGTCTGCATTGCTCTGGATTTTGTGGTGCAATGATTGGTTCAAAATTTGCATAAAGATGTATGTGGGAGATTAGGCATACAAAAATGGAGCAAAATGTGTTAAGATTAAAAAGAATTATTCAAAAATGTGATAGATTTTATTTTCTTTTTAATTCCCAGAATGGTAAGGAAATTTATTAGAACAGGATTCTGCAAAACTGAAACCAATTAGACTATTAGACTTCTTTCTATATATGCTTAGGGGGTGTGATGGCTCAGTGGTTGAAGATGCTGAGCTGACAGCCCAAGTTTGAGACCCAAGTATTGTGCAATAGGGTGAGTTCCCATTCTTGCTCCAGCTCCTGCTCACCTAGCAATTTGAAAGCATGCAACTGCAAGTAGATTAATAGGTACCACTTTGGTAGGAAGGTCACATATGCTTTTGGCATATAGCCATGCTGGCTACATGACCACAGAAAATGTATTTGGACAATGAAAAAAACAAACAAACAAAAATGAGCACCATGCCCTAGAGTCAAATATGATTGGACAGGGAAACCTTTACCTTATATATGCTTAAGTGGGATCCTTATAATAGAAATTTAATTTGTTTATCGATTTTTTGTTTTATTACATATAAAATTGCTTACTGTCATATTCTCAAAATAACATATAAATTAAAAGAGACAGGTTTATGAATCACCTATGCATGTGTGACCTGGAACTTTGTCAGTGACTGCCATATATATCCCTGCCTTTCTAAATAAAAAGGGACTTTCTCCTCACAAGTAGTCTGTTGAGTGGGGCTTGTGAAAGGTGGGTCAGAACAGAGATCTGACATTTTTCAGCTCAACTGGCAACCTCAGTCAGGATGTTCTAGGCAGGGAAAAAAATGTGAAAGCAAATGTTTAATATATGCACTTTGAGCAGGGATATGTACACTGATTGCAAAAATCATTGCATGTTCCCTCATTCCACTCACTTTCAATTTTCGGATACTTAGAGTATATGCTTTTTTTAATCATTATCAACAACAACAAAAGGCATTCAGGCTTCCAAATTCAAGAAAACCCCTAGAGCAAAATATTTTTCTTACTGACATATTGCTGAATAACTAAAACAGTTTTGAATAGTAGTAGCTATACTTAATGATGTTTGTGGGGGGAGGTCTGTATTCAGAATGAAATTAAGCACGGCTGCAGAACTTTGTAGCATATAGAAATCACATTTTCTAGGAGCTTAACCAATGAAGTTTGAACTTTGAAGGCCAAGGTCATTAACCTACCAAGAGTCCAGATAAAAAAACAAGTAGCAATTTTGGCATCTGAATAATTTATTTATTTTCTTATAAAATTTACTGACCGCCCATAAGGTAACTCAGGACAACTTATAGTCATAAAAACATGTCTAAAGGAAAGGTTCCCCTCACACATATGTGCTAGTTGTTTCTGGCTCTAGGGGGCAGTGCTAATCTCCATTACAAAGCTGAAGAGCCAGCTGTCCGAAGACGTCTCCGTGGTCATGTGGCTGGCATGACTAAACGCTGAAGGCGCACGGAATGCTGTTAGCTTCCCATTAAAGTGGTCCCTATTTTTCTACTTGCATTTTTACATGCTTTTGAACTGCTAGGTTGGCAGAAGCTGGGACAAGTAACAGGAGCTCACTCTGTTATGCGGTGCTAGGGATTCGAACCACTGAACTCTGGACCTTTCTGATCGACAAGCTCAGCATCTTAGCCACTGAGCCACCGCATCCCTCAAAAAAAATGTCTATACCTATACAATCAAAGCATAAATAATTAAAACCAGATGTTAAAACCTAAGGACAGATGAGGAGATCAGGGATGGAGTGAAGGGAGGTGGGATCTGATTTTACTTGATCAACTACCTCCACTGTGCTGTCCTCTCCTTGGGACTCCAGGCCAACTGGCAGAGCTAGGTCTTGAGGCTTTTATGAAAGGATAGGAGGGTTGAGACCAACCTCACATTGTCGGGGGGGGGGGGGGGAGATGTTCCAAAGGACAGGAGCAACAGCAGAGAAGGCCTTTCTCCTGGACCCCACCAGTTGGAATAATCAATCTGATGGGATTCGGAGCATGCCTCCTCTGTTGGCACAAGTGGTATGGGCCAATCACTGTGGGGTGAGACAGTTGCACCCAGAAGCAGACTAGTAACCAATGCAGCTCACAGAGCACTGGTGTTACAGGGGCCATTCTTCTGGCCTCCAAAACTGTCCATGCTGCCTCACTCTGCATCAGCTGTAGCTTCCAAATACTCTTCCAGGGTAGCTGCATGTAGAGCATGTTACAGTAGTCCAACCATGAGATGACTAGGGACTGAATGACTGAGCGCAAGAAATCCTGATCCAGAAAAGGCCTACAATGAGAATTGTAGAGAAGTGAATCAGTTGTACAGGAACTCTTTCTTAAAAGACTACTTCTAAATCTTAATTATGTTAGACTATTATTGACATGTTTTCTGAACATGATGCACTCCCCTCACTTTGTTGTACAGAATTCTAGAAGTTAACAAAATGATTAAAAATAATTAACAGACCTCTGTTTCAGGCAAAATAAAATGCAAAACATAAAAACTGTAAGTAAATTAATGAGGAGAACAAGGCATTGACAGGTTTGCTTAGTAAATACTAATGTCATACTGAACAGATTCTGGAACATTCATCTGTGCCCGAATGACACTATCCATATGAAGTATAACAAATCTTTTAAAGTAATTATTTAAATTCAGTCATCACAGTTTGAAAACATTTTTGTTTTTAAAAAGTATAAGCAAGGGAAAGAAATTTTAGAGAAATGGAAAGGAATGTCAAAGTTGGAAACATAAAAGGGGAAAATGTAGTTGAATCATATCACTAAAAAAACCAGAATTGAGCAGGAGACCAACATATGAATTTTTGCCTCTTCACCAATTTTTTTACCAACTAACATTGTTTTCAAAACAACCAAAACAATGCTTCTATACATGGACATCGCCAGATGAAATGCATAGAAATCAAACGAACTATATCCCTGGTAAAAGGAGATAGATGAACTCAATTATAGCATCAAAGAAATGTCTTGCTGCTAACTTTGGAACAGATCACAAACAGTTCATGTGCAAATTCAGTTTCACTTTCAGTTTTATTTAATTTATATACCGTCCCCTTTCCCAAATTTTTGGGACTCGGGGCAGTGTACAGACAAATTAAAAACAATACAAAAGATATAAAATTTAAAAGCGGATTAAATCAATGGCTGAAAGATTACAAAAATAATAAAAACAGGGTAAATAAAATAACAAATTTAAAACCCTCCAATATTACTAGGCCAGACAGGCTTGTTGGAAAAGATAAGTCTTCAATGCGCACCGGAAGGCTCGCAGGTCAGGGATAGTCCGCATCTCCGGGGGTAATTCATTCCAAAGGGAGGGTGCTCCCACAGAGAAGGCCCGTGCCCTCGGGGTCGCCAACCAAGTTAAAGAAGAGGAAGAAAGCCAAACAGCTTTCAAAATATGACCTTCGGTATGCATTCACTATGTTCAAGGACAACATCAGGAATCACTTTGGTGACTTGAACCTGAATGATACAGAACAAGAGGAATTGTGGAATGAACATAAAGAAGTTATGGAAAGGTATTTTGCAGACTCTGTCAGTTAAAGCACTCCAACTGTGGGGTCTAGGAAGAGAACCTTGTCTGCCTTTTCTCCCACCCTATGGAATATTTTCTCCCTGAAGGTAAAGCAGGCAAGGATGGGATTCAGTTGGTACGGAATGGTTTGGGCGAACCGGTAGTTCTGGCAGTAAGTTGACCCCACCCACCCATCCCTGTGGTAATCTGTCCTATATTTCCTTCGTTTGAAGGCCATCTGATAGGCGCAGCAGAGCCGTGTCAGCTGTTTTACTCACTGGGGCTGCAGTAGAAGGTAAGTTTTAGAGCTATTTTCAAACACACTGTGCATGTATGCTCAATGAACTGGTTGTTATACTGCTTGAATCCCACCACTGGAAGCAGGCCCCTATTCTGCTGGCCTTCTGAAAAGGATAGTGCCTCATTTAAATGAGTAAACGTGATATGCAAAGTGGAATCTGATGTAAGGCTCCACTTATTGGTTCAGCCACTGGCGGGAAGAATAACTCCCCATCAGTGGCTGAAGTATTGGACAGTGCCGGCTATAAAAAGCCGGCGTTAGCCACGTTTGATGCTTTTTGTAGATACTTATAAATAAAGAGTTTCTGGAACTTCTGTGTCCTGCTCTTCCTCATCTGCCCAACGTAACACTGGCGACAAAGGTGGGATACTGAGGAAGACAAAGGACCTCATGGGGCACCATGGCCATTTTCTAGCTGATTTGTGAACTCAACCGTTCAGATCAACAGCAGAACAACAGACAGAAAAATGGGTTATTATGTCACAGCCAGATGTGACTGCCAGGGTGCAGTTGTTAGGATAAAAACCAACCAACCAACCTTGCCAAGATTAAGCAGGTAGATTTTGCAGGATATATATATATATATATATATTTTCTTAAGGCTAATTGGAACATCTTGGTGAGGAAAGTTAAGCTTATGTCACTGACACAAATGTAATCAGTCAAAGTTTAGATCAACTATCAATCTGAAAATTCAAGCTAATGTTTTCGGTTGGGCAAGGTTGGATGAATTAGTTTATTTCTGATACATGACAGATTCCTATGTCTTTAGTTATAGGCTCACATCTGTCACCAATTTACATTTAAGCACATTCACTTTACCTTAACGTATGCATTTTGTATGCCATTTTTCCTAATATGCTTAGTTTTGTATGCAGCTTCTCCCAATAGACACATTTCTGTGAGCAACCTTCCCTAATATCCACATTTGCATGTGGGTATTTTCACAACAGAGCACTGAATTACACAATTAGGAGACTCCTGAGCTTGCTTTCAATAAGATTAGAAGGCAACATCTGGCTGCTGCAATACAGTCCTTTAAACACAGCTGTCTAAGACAATTCCATGGTGTGGTATAAAAGTCGGTGATGCAGTAATTTTTGCTATAGGTTAAGATTGCAGGATTGTTCAGTGTTGAAAGAGAAAGCCTTATTTTCCAAGGCACCTGAAGGTCAAAACAAGGAATAATGGATGGAAAGTGATCAAAGAGAGATTCAACCTAGAAATAAGGTGAAATTTTCTGACAGTGAGAACAATCAACCAAGGGAACAGAAGTTGCCTTCGGAAGTTGTGGGAGCTTCATCACTGGAAGCTTTCAAGAGGAGACTGGACTGCCATTTGTCAAAAATGGTGTAGGGTCTCCAGCTTGGGAGGGGGTTGGACTAGATGACCTAGAAGATCCTTCCAACTCTTTTAATCTGTTAAGAGGGGTACCTTCCGTTAAATGATGGAAGAAAGTTGACCCATGGTTGGAAAGTGTGGGTGCTTGAGTGTAATCAAGTTGAGGAAGGATGCTTGGATATCCATTCCCCTGTTAGTGATGGTGAGGTGGTGGCTATTATTCAGGTGATGGGATTGCTTTGGAATTCATGTTGTTTTATAGAGGTAGGTTTCATAAATTCTGCTGCAAGCCAGAATGATGAAAAAAAAATGATGAAATGTATATTGTAAAGTTATGAACATCCAGGTATTTGTGTAGTGACATTGTTCAAATCCTGCCCTTTCATTGTTGAGTCTCAACATCAAGGGCAAGTATGTAATTCACTGTGTTTGTATTGTGGCATCATGATAGCAATAGCAGTTAGACATATATACCGCTTCACAGTGCTTTACAGCCCTCTCTAAGCAGTTTACAGAGTCAGCCTATTGTCCCCAATTTTGTGTCCTCATTTTACCCTCCTTGGAAGGACGGAAGGATGAGTCAACCTTGAGCCTGGTGAGATTCGAACTGCCAAATTGTAGGCAGATGGCAGTGAGCAGAAGTAGCCTGCAGTACTACATTTTAACCACTGCATCATTGTGGCTCATGATACAGATTTTGTCATTTGTCCTCATTCTGCAGATGGTTGATTCGATTTTCTTGCTTTTAGAGAAGAATAACATGTTGCTAGTGACAAGCATATACTATATATCTATCTGTCTATTTATCTCTTTCAAGTTCTGCAGTATTGGTTATGTCATATGATATATTAATTATTATTGTTCCTAGTGACCAAGATGAAGCTTGGGAAATGCCACCCTAATGTCAGGTTAACTTCTATAATATCACACCAGAACTGGAGGATTAAATATAAAATTCCTCAATTGCACTAAGAGTGCACTTGTACATGGAGTAGCGGGAGAGGTATTTCATGTTCTTTTCCCCAGATATCAAATGATTTGGGACAACTGAGATCTTGACCAGTTTCCGTAGCTTTCACAGAAACACAATAAATTCCCAGAACTATTTTCGCCTAGTTTCCAGCTCTTTTTCCTCTTTTATTTATTTATTTTTTATTTATTTTATTTGTCAATTGTTTACAAGATAATAGGTATAAGTAAAACATAGTTATGAATACATGGATACATATAAGAAAAATAAAATATAAAAGAAACAATAGGACAGGAACAGTAGGCACATTGGTGCGCTTATGCATGCCCCCTACAGACCTCTTAGGAAAGGGGTGAGGTCAATAGTAGACAGTCTAAGGTTAAAGTTTTTGGGGTTTGGGGAAGAAACCACAGAGTCAGGTAGAGTATTCCAGACATTGACCAATCTGTTGCTGAAGTCGTATTTCCTGCAATCAAGTTTGGTGCAATTAACCTTGAGTTTGTATCTATTGTTTGCTCTTGTGTTGTTATGATTGAAGCTGAAGTATTCATTGACAGGTAGGACATTGCAATGTATGATTTTATATACTATACTTAGATCGGACCAATAGTTCAAGGTTTTCTAAGTCTAGAATTTCGAGTCTGATGGCATAAGGTATTCTGCAACAAGTAGAGGAGTGAAGAACTCTTCTTGTAAAATATTTCTGGACTTTCTCAACTGTGTTAATATCAGATACGTAATGTGGGTTCCAGACTGATGAGCTGTATTCAAGTATTGGTCTAGCAAATGTTTTGTATGCTCTAGTTATTAGTATAATATTACCAGAGAAAAAGCTACGTAAGATTAGGTTAACAACTCTTAGCACCTTTTTGGCTATGTAGTTACAGTGGGCTCTAGCAGTTAGGTCATTTGAGATGAGTATTTATTCAAATCCTGTTTGCCCTCGTTAGTCTATGAGCCCTCTTCCTTTTGAACCCTTCTCAGCTTTTCTTATCTTTATCCTTTTGTTTGGTCACCTCATTCTTGACTTCATCTATTACATCCCAGGACCTCCAAGTCAATGGTAGCTTTTATGAAGTTTATACTTGTTCTGTTTCCAGCACAAAGGTGTGCAGATACAGATTGATAACTCAACAAAGCTTCCATAACAAAGTTCATTTATTGGTACATCCGGTATCTTCATGACTCACATTTCAATGACCAATCCTTTGTATATCTGCCTTGTACGTGGAAAATGGTTATCTCCTAACCCATCTCATAGCAATAGAAGGAAATTTTGTTATCAGTACATGAGTGCAGGTAAGAATGGAGGGCAACCTTCTTCAACCCCTCAAGGGTTAATTTAGTGGCCAATCAGGATTACAGATGTGGTCACGTGTGACATGAACTACATTTCTCATGATACCTTTAATTACATTTCCCATGATGCATTCCCTTAAGGGGACAGCTCACAATTCCTAAGTAACTAACCCCTTCCCATAGACTGGCTGGGACAGCACAATACTCTTGCAAGCTTCTTCCCCTTGAGAACTTGGGCTTCTATTTTTTTTATTTTATTTATTTATTTGTCGAGCATGTATTAGATAACAGATATAAGTATAAACATGATTATTAATACACGAAATGGATAAGAATAAAAGGGAGCATTGGGTCAGAGATGGTAGGCACATTTGGTGCACTTTATGCATGTCCCCTACAGACCTCTTAGGAATGGGGTGAGGTCAACAGTAGGCAGTCTAAGGTTAAAGTTTTTAAGGTTTTGGGAAGAAACCACAGAGTCAGATAAAGTATTCCAGGCATTGACTATTCTATTGCTGAAGTCGTATTTCTTGCAATCAAGTTTGGTGCAGTTTACTTTAAGTTTGTATCTATTGTGTGCTTGTGTATTGTTGTGGTTGAAACTGAAGTAGTCATTGATGGGTAGGACATTGCAATGGATAATTTTATGTACTATGCTTAGGTTGGACTCAAGTCGGTATAGTTTTAAGTTGTCTAAGCCTAAAATTTCAAGTCTGGTGGCCTAATGTATTCTGTTACAAGTAGAGGAGTGGAGAACTCTTCTCGTGAAATATCTCTGGACTCTCTCGATTGTGTTAATGTTGGATATGCAATGCGGGTTCCAGACAGATGAGCTGTATTCAAGAATTAGTCTAATAAATGTTTTGTATGCTCTAGTTAGTAGTACAATATTACCAGAGAAAAAGCTACGCAGGATTAGGTTTATAACTCTTAATGCTTTTTTGGCAATGTTGTTACAGTGAGCTTCTAGCTATTTAATATCTAAAAAGGTGGCTCTTTCATGCAGTAGCATGAAGTGATCAATGTCAAATGGCACAGGAAGAGTAGATGAAGAATCTGAATGTTGCAAGAAGATTTCTTTTTATTAAAGTTATCCAGGAAAGGAAGAACTGGCAAGGGAGAAGCAGCTGAGAAAAAAGCAGATAAAACTTTTCTGTTCTTAAACCTCCTGCAAAACCTTTTAAAGATTTTGGAGCACTCCAAGGTAAACAGTAAAAGAAAAAGAAGAATAGAAGGGGAAAGAAAAGATAAAAAAAAAGAGTTTAAAAAATGAGGCAAATAGTCTCATTTTGAAGTTTGCATTGCTCGGAGCAATTGGAGCAAAAGGCAATCTTGTTTTCAAAACAATGTCTTTCTATTGCAGATCCCAATTGGTTTTCTGCAGCTTAGCCTGCTGCCATTCATTCATAATTGCAAATAGCTGGTCTAAACTTCATATGCAATTTCAGAGTCTCGGAATAGACATCCCAACTTTCCTGAAGCCTGAAGTTTTTATAGACCCAGGGTAGTCATTTATCATATTTGGCAGACTATTTTGACTGATGAAGTTGCTTGGATGAGCAACAAAATGTCTCAGATTAACAAATGTTGGTCCAGTTGCCATGATTTAACCATTTAGATACTTTTGGTCTGGATGGTTGAGTCTTTACTGACATATTGCAATATATTTTGGGGAGAAACCCCCAAAGTGGATGTGAGTTGGTACATCCCAAGACTCTCTGACTCTCTGCCTAACTATTTTTGCTCTGACTGATGAAGTTGCTTGGATGAGCAACTAAATGTCTCAGATTAACAACTTTTGATCCAGTTGCCACTCTTTAACCTTTTAGATCCTTTTGGCCTGAATGATTTATCTTTGATCGTTGCCATGATTTAGCCTTTTAGATCCTTTTGGTCTTCATGGACATCTTGCAAGATATTATTATTATTATTATTATTATTATTATTATTATTATTATTATTATTATTATTATTATTTTATTTGTCAATTGCTTACAAGATAATAGGTATAAGTAAAACATAGTTATGAATACATGGATACATATAAGAAAAATATATTTTGGGGAGAAACCTCTGAATTTGGTATGGCAAGAGTTAGTACATTCCAACCTACCAACTCTGACTCTCTGTCTATCTAATTTTTTAAATTTTGACTAATGAAGTTGCTTGGATGAACAACAAAATGTCTCATATTAACAAAGTTTGATCCAGTTGCCATGATTCAACCTTTAGATACTTTTGGCCTGGAAGATTGAGTCTTCATTGACATTTTTGACACTTTCCTTTCTGTACTTATGTTCAGGCCAAATCTGCTTTGAGGATAAGGAATGGTGGCAGGCAAGAGCGACATACAGGTAGTCCTCAATTTATAACCTTTTGTTTCATTACCATTCAAAGTTGCAATGGCATTGAAAAAAGGTGATTTACAACGATCCTGTTGGAAGAAATATCCTTCTGGGTTCAGTTCCAAGTGGGGAAAAAGACACTGGAATCATGGAAGTTGCTTGGAAAGAAGGTTTATTGATGAACAGGATCACATGCCTTGGAGCTCTTGGGCAAAGAAAAGGGAAGAGATGCTGAAATTCCCTGGGTTTTATACTCTTTCTGGCTTTGAACTTCTTGGGGCGCAGGAAGAGTATCCTGATTGGTTGTTGTCAGAGGTCATAGCTAGCTCTGTAGGTTGTCTGTGTGCTAAGTTTGGTTAAAACTTGGTGGAGGGCAATTGAATGGCTCTGCCTGAAGGAGGTAGATCTTTGTTATGTAGAATAGACTGGCCCAGGCTTTAATGGCCCATTAAGAAAGATTGTGGGGGGTTGAGTTTCTGCCTCTCTGAGTTTCTACTATTCTTTTAGGGGAAATAGTCTGCCCTTTTAATATAATCCCAAAATATTTCATTTTTCTAGGAGAGGGGTGGGTGCTAATTTCCTACAATCCCCACAGTCAAGTAATTCAAAGTCTTGACAACTGGCATATATTTACCATGGTTGCAGAATACCAGTGTCAAGGTTCCAAATAATGCACCTATGGAAAGCAGAACTCTGAGGCAGGTAGATTCCTCAAAGAACAATTTTATTGGATACTTCATATTGGCACAATTGGTGAAAACTGACTCTGAAAAGTTCCCTCAGTTTTCACCTAATTAAAGAAAAAGTTTTTCCCCCTTTCATCAGTCACATGGTCCAATCAAGGTGCTGGCTGGTTGCTTGGTTATTTCGCTCCTCCTCTCCCAGACACCTGTTGGAATGACCTTGGTTCCCACAGGAACACCCTTTTTGTTTTGATTGCAAAACCCCAGCTAACTATTTCCCTCCCTCTCTTGTCTATTAGCAACCCTGAAGCCTCAAAGATGGGCTCAGCCAGGTTCACTTCAGGGTTGACAACCCAGGTCACCATTTGTGATCGCTATTTGTGACCTTCCCCGGTGGTGTTCAACAAGCTTAAAATCCATGCAGGAAGCCGGATTCACTTAAGAACTGCATGGTTCCCTTAACTGCAGTGATTCACTTAACAACCATGGCAAAAAAATGGTCATAGCATCAGGCCCAACTCATTTAATAACTCTTTCTGCTGACTGCCAACTACCTACAGTTTGGCTGTTCGACTCTCATTTGTTCAAGGTTGATTCAGCTTTCCATCCTTCTGAAGTTGATAAAATGAAGACCCAGATTGTTGGGGACAATAGGCTTACACTATAAACCACTTAGGACTGTAAAGCACTGTGAAGCATTATATAAGTCTAAGTGCTATTGCTATTGCTTAGCAATGGACATTCTGGTCTCAATTGTTGATGTATACCAAGAACTATCTGCGCTTGTAAACAATTATACACAGTGTCTTTCCTAGTAGGCTGAGCTATGAAATGAACAACTTTATTACTGTCAAAATGGATCAATTTTAAACCCAGAACAGATGCAAACTAAAGACAATGCTAACAACTGCCTTGCTTAACAGTGGAAATTTCAGTTCCAACTCTGGTCGTAAGTCAAGAGCTTTAGTGCCTGCAAATTTTAAGCAGATCTGTATCTCTTTTTCTGGTGATACATTTCTTCAACCTTTTGATAATGTGCAAATGTTCATTTGTATGTCGGTTGGGCATAGTTTCGCCTTGGTAATAAGAACTTAGATTTTCGGGAATTGAGTAAGATAGAATCATGTTCAGTTATGCCTTTTCCACCTGAAGAATATTTTAATCACATCCGATCTGACTTTGTGCTCTTTTTCTGATCAGCTGAATAATTAATCCGTGTCTTTTTATTCTGCCTTTCGGTCAGTGCTGATTCATTCTTAATCCTTCAGGAGTCTACCAAACCTCTAAAAATAGGACGCACTGATTTCAGCTGATGGATCAGAAGATGGATCTCATATAAAAAAAAGCCTGGGGAATTTAAAAGAGGAGGACCAGAGGACCAAGCTTGTCTTCCATCAAATGAGAGTATGTTACCTCTGCTCCTTTTCCCTCTTCATGAAATTAAAATTTTACCCCCTTTGGTCTATGAGCAATTTACATGCCTGAACTTTTGTACAAATGACAGCTTTGAAATGCAAATGGGGTAGGAATGGGGATAAGGGTGAGAGAAAGAAAACAGTGAAACGGCAAAATGTGTTTGCTCAGTTACATGGGGTAAACCACTGCTGACCATAATATTCTTTTTTAAAGCATTTAAATAGGATTTATCTCTGGAGTCCAATTAAAATACCTGTCACCAACCAGCCAACGTGAAGTTCTATGTCATGGATGCATTTAATTTTTAGCCAGGGTGGCTGAAAGAGCAAAAGACAAACACCCTATTTCTATAAAACCTGCACTCCAAATCTGCTGGTATCCTTCAATTTAAGCTAGCTGCCAAAAAGGGAAAGACAACAATGTGCACTTCTAGATTAGTTTCAATAATTAGTTTCTAAAATAAATCTTTATGCAAATCTTTTCTAAGTTCCTTTACCAGATACCAGTTTTTTTTTCCAAAGTTGCTTACCATGTGGAATCAAAGGTAAAAGCACCTTTGATTCCACATGGTAAGCAACTTTGGAGAAAAACACTGATATCTGGTAAAAGAACTTAGAAAAGATTTGCCTTTTTCAAAAGGCAACTGGACTTTGTTTTTCCTTGAAGATGCTTCTTATCTAAGAGGCTTCTTCAGCTTCTTCCAGTTGCCTTTTGAAAAAGCACAGAGGTGGGATACTACTGCCCGGCTCTGTAGAACCAGTAGCTCTGAAGAGCAGCAGACATAGAACTGGTTCTATGTCTGCTGCTGTTTTGGCCTGCATGCCTGCCCTGGCTCTTACCTGTCCTTTATTTCCTGCTTTTTCAACCTCAGCTGTCGTGTGAGGCACAGCTGCGGTTGAAAAAGCAGGAAAAAATTGCTTTTTCAAACGCTGCTTCCCTGCATGCAGCGCTGCTCAGCTGTCCAGGCAGCAAGCTGACGAAAATTTAGACGCACATGCAGCATGCAGGGAAGCAAATCGTAAATCACCAAACCGGTAGTTAAACCGGTCGGATCCCACCCCTGAAAAAGCACCTTTGGGACAACCATGATCTGGATGACTGAGAACCTCCGTATACATTCCCATGTGGAAACTAATCTTCACCTCTGCCAATCTATCTGTTTAACAAAGGCCCAAATCTAGCACCAACATCATTTTGTGCATCCATGGTGGTGCAGTGGTCAGATTGTAGTATTGCAGGCTATTTCTGCTGACTGCCAACTGCCAGCAGTTCAGCCATTCAAGTCTCACCGGTTCAAAGTTGACTCAGTTTTCTATCCTTACAAGGTCAGTAAAATGAGGACCCAGATTGTTGGGGAACGATACGCTGACTCTGCAAACCACTTAGAGAGGGCTGTGAAGTGGTATATAATATAAATCTAAGTGCTATTGCTATTTTATCTTTTTTTTTTAAAGAATGATTGCAAAGTCAGAAAAAGAGTGGAAATCTAAACAGTTCTTATTACAGAAGAAGACAACCCACAATCAAGGATTGCACAAGTTTTTTTTTGGTCTGTAGCCATAGCCATTCTTGTTTACGGCCTTTTTGCTTTTCATCTTCCCAACTACGTGCATATTTCATCTTCCCAGGACCAAGTTAACCATCTCTCCTCCTTTAGCATTTGGAAAAATCATTGGCCTTTTTGACTTGCATGAAATTTTCTGGGCACAGCTCAGCAGCCCATGATTTCAAAAGCTATATTGATCCTGCCCCTGATTCAAATTATAAATTCACTTTTCAGTGACGGGCCAGTCTAATCAAGATTCAGAAATTAAAGTCTCTGAATTGAATTTGCAGGCTTCACAGTTATGTGAAGAGCCATGATGGCACTGTAGTTAGAATGCAGTATTGCAGGCTAATTCTGCTGACTATTAGCAGTTCGATTCTCACCATCTCAAGGTTGACTCACTCTTCTATCCTTCCGAGGTTGGTAAAATAAGGACCCAGGTGGTTGGGGGCTGACTCTGCAAACCACTTAAATATATAAGTTTAAGTAGTATTGTAGTGCCAAATTGTTGGAAAGCAAATCAAAAGAATGTTTTAAGATTTCTTTGTGTAGTAGCAATGGGGAAGATCATTGTTTTTCCAAGGAATTTAGTGACATATCTTGTTTGTTTTTTACTCCATATTAAGAAAAGTCTTAAGTTTTGAACTAGCCTGCTTTTATTATAACTTGTTTACTGAATAAAGGCAAAGTGGGGAGGGGAAATCTTCACCTAGCTCAAACTGCCCAAGGAGCGGCTGATACAATTCTACAGAGGAATTACTGAATCTGTCATCTGCAGCTCTATAACTGTCTGGTTTGGCTCTGCAACCCAACAGGACAGACACATACTTCAAATGATAATTAGAACTGCAGAAGAAACAATTGCTACCAACCTGCTTTCAGTCAATGACCTGTATACTTCTCCAAACAAAAAGAGGGCTGTGAAAATACTTACAGACCCCTTACATCCCAAACATAAACTATTTCAACTCCTTCCCTCAAAATGACGCTATAGAGCACTGCATATCAGAACAACTAGACACAAGGACAGTTTTTCTCCGAATGCCATCACTCTGCTAAACAAATAATTCCCTCAATTCTTTTCAACTGTTACAAAGTCTGCACTACTATTACTGCTAATCTTCTCATCACTCCTTATCACCTATCCCCCCCACATATGACTGTATGACTGTAACTTTGTCGCTTGTATCCTTACAATCTATATTGACTGTTTCCTAGTATGATTTGATTGCTTATTATACCCTAAGACTATCATTAAGTGTCGTACCTTGTGATTCTTGATGAATGTATCTTTTCTTTTATGTATACTGAGAGCATTTGCACCAAGACAAATTCTTTGTATGTCCAATCACACTTGGCCAATAAAGTATTCTATTCTATTCTATTCTATTCTATTCTATTCTATTCTATTCTATTCTATTCTATTCTATTCTATTCTATTCTATTCTATTCTTAGTCTTAGACTTGCAGTTCCCATCCTAGAGTCACGTGTCACCTGTAAAAGTCAGGTATTATGATCTCATGACTGTAGTAGGGCTACAAAGTCCTGGTGCCAGGTTTTGATAAAAACCTTGGGATTGTTGTTTGTTGAGAGCTTCTGAACCTAGCACCATGGAAACTCTTAGGGTGTCTCTGTCATTAGTATGGAACGGGACAACTCACCACAGCCAACTTACCATGGCCAATTCATCACAGGACAACTCACTACAGGACGATTCAACAAGTCAATTTAATTGTTTAAAATAATTAAAACATTTTTTAAAATTTTTGGCATTCACATTTCATTTTCTGCCTCTTCTGGCAGCCTTTCTTTCATGATTCTAATCTACAATTTCTTTGATATAAGTGCAACTCTTGTCCTGTGGCAAGTTATCCCGCAGTGAATTTCGCCATGATGAGTTGTCGCAGGGTAAGTTGGCCATGGTGAATTGGCTGTGGCAAACTGGCCACAGGAAGTTGTCCTAGACCAGGGCTGTCAAACTCCCAGACCATGGGCCAGACGGGTCACGTGCTGGCCATGCCCACACCCAGTTTAGCAAAGGGGAAAAAAGTCCCAATATGTTATGTGATGCTGCTGTGACATCCACTCTCCTAGACCTTCATCCAGAGGTGGTATTCAGCAGGTTCTGACCAGTTCTGGAGAACCGGTAGTGGAAAATTTGAGTAGTTTGGAGAACTGGCAAATCTCACCTCTGCCTGGCTCCGCCCCCATCTATTCTCTGCCTCCCGAGTCCCAGCTGATTGGTTGGGTCTTCTTTGGTTGCCCTGCACAGGAGAATGGAACTGGAAAGCAGGTTAGTGGGGTGGGAAGGGAATGGGGATTTTGCAGTAACCTTCCCCCAGGAGTGGAGAGGGAATGGAGATTTTATAGTATCCTTCCCCTGCCACGCCCACCAACCCACGCTCACCAAGCTAATGCCATGCCCACCAAGCCACGCCCACAGAACCAGTAGTAAAAAAATTTGAATCCCACCATCGCCCTCATCATTAAGGAATTAATGACAGCTTGTAGGAGATTTGGGTATCATCTTGCTTGGTATGTATATTTTTATGTTACGTTTTTATGACTGTTTTTTTTTTTTTTGGAGTTAATAAAGCTTAACATTTCTTTATTCTCTGTATTGTATTAAACTGGTTCTTTTAGATCTTGGTTGGTTCTTTAGATTAATTGGTCCTTTAGATTAGATGGATCCTTTAGATTAATGGGTTTTTAGGTAAATTGGTTCTTTTGATTAGTTCTTTTGGATCTAAAAGAACCAATTGCCTGGGCATCTGATCAGTTCCCTGACTCTTAGCAAAATTCTTTGGTTTTAATACAAAGCAGAATTTTGAAAGGGAAGAGAAAAAGAAGAAAAACATGGGAGGAAATGAGGTTGTTGGATAATAATGGATCAAGCAGAGAGATTTCTTTCAGTGTAACATTCCGAGTGATCATTCTTTAACTTTGATCATACATGGAAGTTCAACCATATGGGAAGCAGTGCGCACAGATTTCTTAGCCACAAATTTACTTCCCTCTTTAGTCTCATTATCATTACTGGGAAGACTTTTCTTGGCATCTTTATAGATCTTTTATTTGCACAAAAAAACCCAAGGTCAGGTTTCTATGTGAATAAAGCTTTCTTCTTGGGAACATTTGATAACTCAAGGAAAGAAAAGAAAGATGCTTCATGCCTCACTCTTCTATGTAAAGTGTGGTTGTATCTCCTGGCTAAGCCCATATGGGCATTATAAAACAATGCAACCTGTTTCTTCTGATACTCCAGGCAACAGCTTCCAAAATAGGTTCCCCACAGATTTATAACATGGAAAATTATGTTTCAGTTTGCCAGCTGGTGGCAGATTCTATTCTGAAATAAAATGAAATCCTGAAAACAACAGACAAAGCATAGCAGAGGTGCTATGTTTGCACAATGTTTGGTGAAGAAATTTGGAGATGGAACAAGAATTTGTATGGTATTATTATTAATAATGGTAACAACACTAATGTCAAAAGTTAACTAACAAACTAGGGCAATTTAATGGAAAAGGCATGTGCTGTGGATCAGTGGTGGGATTCTAAAATTTATACTACCGGTTCTGTGGGCATGGCTTGGTGGGCATGGCAGGGGAAGGTTACTGCAAAATCCCATTCCCTCCCCATTCCACTAACCTGCTTTCCAGCTCTGTTCTCCTATGCAGAAGAACAAAAGAAAACCCAGCTGATCAGCTAGGACTCAGGAGGCAGAGAATAGATGGGGGCAGAGCCAATCAGAGGCGGTATTTGCCGGTTCTCCAAACTACTCAAAATTTCCGCTACTGGTTCTTCAGAACTGGTCAGAACCTGCTGAATACCACCTCTGCCCTCCATGTGTTCAGTTGTCACAACCTAACAACTAGTGGGAATTGTCAGAGTGTTTGCAGCATGACTAGTATTGTGAGACAACCCAGGAGCAAAACACAGCACACAGAGGCTTTGTCTTTTAACAGTGGTTTATATACAAGATAGCTATATACATGCATATACATGGTAAACAAATACCTGGCAAGCAATCAATCTTCTTTACTCTGCATGGAGAACCATAAGGGAGACAGAACACAAGGAGAGAGAGGTATGCCCTCTCATGGCCTCTCTCTCGATAGATAGATAGATAGATAGATAGATAGATAGATAGATAGATAGATAGATAGATAGACAGGTGGATAGGTGGATAGGTGGATAGATGGATAGATAGATAGATAGATAGATAGATAGATAGATAGATAGATAGATAGATAGATAGATAGATAGATAGATAGATAGATAGATAGATAGAGGTATAAGTATAGGTTTAGGTATAGATAGAGATAGAGAGATAGAGATAGAGAGATAAAGACAGCTTCTGAAAGTGGTAAAACCCTGTGGGACCCATCCTCAGTCTTAAAACAGCAATAACTATGCTTATTCATCCTCATTGCATCAGCCTTATAACAACTGGTCAGCTATTAAATCTCAATACCTTGACAGGTATAGATGTCACAAATGCAGGAAAAAAAATCTGAAACGTAGGATTTTTCAGCAGCTCAATTCCAATGTTTAAGGCAAGCTGCATTTCTTTCCTTCCTTCCTTCCTTCTTCTCTGCTTTTATCATATTTCTAAACAACTCAAGATGGTGAAGATATCTCTTTACTCCTCCTATTTTCCTCATCAGATCATTGGCTTGTGATGAGAGAGTGATGGTCCAAAGTCACCCAGCTGGTTTTAATACCTAAGGCAGGACTAGAACTCGCAATCTCCTGGTAATTAGCTTAAAGCCACCCAGCTGGCTTTCATGCCTGTGGTGGAACACCCAGTCTCCTGCTTTCTAGTCTGGTTGATGGGGAAGTTCTAAGTGATGGATGAGCCATGTTCAAACAATGGGAGTGGGCATCAAAAGTGAAGAAGGTGGCTGTGAAGAACAAACCTTGCATATTTACTATGTTTTACTCAATCCAGTTTTCTGGCTTTGCATGAACTATCAACTAACCCAATGGGCCACTGGGCAGAACATCTTGAATAAAAACGTGTTCGGTTTGTTTGTGGTACAGAGTGCAATCTACTGTGATGGTGCTAATGTAGAACCTGGAGATTCAGATTCAAATTGACAACCACAGAAGCTTATTGAGTGGCTTGGGGATAGTGACTAATTGGAGATATTGTGGGGAATACCAGAGAAGGAAGTGTTGTCTCTGCCTCTTTGAGGGCCGCATCAAGGCTGTGGTTGACCTTGGGGGCCTGGCAGGCATGGCTGAGTGGGTGGGTGTGGCCAACTTGACGCCACTCGCCAAACTGGTGGCATATTTCCTTTTTGCACTGTGTAGACCGAGCTAACAGATAACAGATAATCAGAGTTGGAAGGGACCTTGTAGGTCATCTAGTCCAACCCCCGCCCAAGCGGGAGACCCTACACCATTTCTGACAAATGGCAGTCCAATCTCTTCTTGAAAGTCTCAAGTGATGGCACTCCCACAACTTCTGAGAGCAACTGGTTCCATTGGTTGATTGTTCTCACTGTCAGAAAGTTTCTTCTTATTTCCAGATTAAATCTCTCCTTGTTCAGTTTCCATCCATTATTCCTTGTCTGGCCTTCGGGTACTTTAGAAAATAGCCTGACCCCTTCCTCTCTGTGACAGCCCCTCAAATATTGGAAGACCGCTATCATGTCTCCCCTGGTCCTTCTCTTTACTAGACTAGCCAAGCCCAGTTCCTGCAACCATTCATTGTATGTTTTAGCCTCCAGTCCCCTAATCATCCTGGTTGCTCTTCTCTGTACTTTTTCTAGAGTCTCAACATCTTTTTTATAATGTGGTGAACAAAACTGGATACAGTACTCTAGGTGTAGTCTTACTATGGCTTTATAGAGTGGTATTAGTACGTCCCTTGATCTTGATTGTATCCCTCTGTTAATACAACTTAGGATTGCATTAGCTTTTTTGGCTGCTGCTGCACACTGCTGGCTCATATTTAGCTGGTTGTCCACTAAGACTCCAAGATCCCTCTCACAGTTAACTGCTATTGAGCCTGGTTTCACCCAGTCTATATGTGTACTTTTGGTTTTTCTTGCCTAAGTATAGGACTTTACTTTTTTGAATTTCATTTTGTTAGATACAGCCCAGTGTTCTAGTCTGTCAAGATCCATCTGGATCTTGAGCCTATCTTCTTGGGTATTAGCTATTCCTGCCAGCTTAGTATCATCTGCAAATTTGGTAAGTTCCCCTTCTATTCCCTCATCTAAGTCATTAATGAAGATATTGAAGAGTACTGGGCCTAAGACGGAACCTTGTAGACTTAGACCCATTAAGGACTACTCGTTGAGTACGGTTTGCCAGCCAGTTGCGAGTCCATCTAGTGGTGGTGCTATCTATTCCACTTTTTTCTAGCTTACTAAGAAGTAGGTTGTGGTCTACTTTGTTGAATGCCTTGCTGAAATCTAAATATATTATGTCCACAGTATTTTGCTGGTCTACTAATTTAGTCACTGTGTTGAAGAATGAAATAAGATTGGTTTGGCATGATCTGTTTTTAACAAACCAGTGCTGACTGCTAGTTATTACTTTGACTTGTTTCTAGATGTTGGCAGATCTGTTTTTTTATTATCTTTTCCAGTATCTTCCCAGGTATTGATGTTAGACTGATTGGTCTATAGTTTCCTGGGTCTGATTTTTTTTCCCCCTTTTTGAAGATGGGAACCACATCAGCTCTTTTCCAGTCCTCTGGTAGTTCCCTGGTGCTCCAGGATTTTTGAAAGATATGGTGCAGTGGTTCTGAGATGACCTCTGCCAGCTCCTTTAAAACTCTGGGATGTAATCCATCAGGCCCCGGTGATTGGTTTTCATCAAGATCAGACAGGTGTTCTCTTACTGTTTTTTCTTCTTCTTATTTTAACTTTTATTTCTGGTCTGACTTTTACAGTTATGTTTTTGGTGGGTTGAGCTATAGTTTCTTTTTGCGTGAAGACATGCAAAGAATGAGTTAAGCAGTTCTGCTTTCTCTCTGTTGCCTGTTACTTCCTTGCTATATTCTCTCTTTAGTGGACTGACTGTTTCCTTGGTTTTTTTCTTGTTATTTATATGTTGGAATAAACTTTTTTTAAATTATCTTTGACTTTTTTTTGCAAATCTTTGTTCGTTCTGAGCCTTTGCTATCCTGACTTCGTCTTTTCAGATTCTGGCTAACTGCTGATATTCTGCCTTAGTTGTATGTCTTTCTTTCCATTTTTTGTACTTGTCCTTTTTTCTTTCAATTTGCCAGAGAGATCTTTGTGCCAGGTTGGCCCAATCTTTTCTCTCTGCACTGGGTAGACTGTCAAAATCACACCATCCTGATCTTTCCTGTTCAGAATAGATAGACGAGGATGGAGCCTTGGGTCAGATTTGACCACATTGTGGGCTGGAACTGGCCCGTGGGCCTTGAGTTTGACACCCCTGTTCTAAAGGATGGACAGGAAATTAATCTAACAAAGGAGAATGGAATCAACTCATTTGTTGAAGAATATGTGAGAATCAGAGCATGAATTGCTCACCTAATTCTCTTTTTAAAAATCTTCTCTCTGGTGAAAGTCTCACCAAGACTTTCACCAAACACCAAACACTGGAAATTATTTTCATTATTGGTAAATGGGGGTAGTGTGGGACTTTCAATAAAAGAAATCTGGAACCCACCAGAAATAGTCAACAATAAACAAATATAACAGAACCTAATTAAAGCATGAAATGAAACAGCAACACAGAAATAAGGAACAAGGAAAAGCTTGAGTGTCTGCAGAAGAGGCTTAGAAATGCTACAGACCAAAACACCCATTGCAAGTAGCCCTATATGAATTCCAGATGCATATGTATATATATCTGATTTTTTGCTAATGGTGTTAAAAACACTCCAGGCATAAAATGACCACATAAATAAATTGCAGAATGAACAGGGAAGAAATAATACAATCAGTCAACTGCTAATGTATGCTGCTCCCCTTACCCTTTATTGACAAAGCAATCTGATGGCTTGTTTTCACAACCTTCCTCTTTAATAGAATAAATCCTTTCTGGAGTAAAGGCTGGATTCACAAACTCACAGCCACTTATATCCAGCAAACTAAGTTTTCTCCCTCCATTTCTTCATTCTTTGTTAGTGTCCCCATCATTCATATTTAATTGATGGAATTGCTAGCCATTTATTTAGATACCTTTGAAAGTGGAATGAGCAGAATTTTGGATGATGCATGAAAAATCAAATCACATCCTTATGAATTGATATCTATGGAGATTCTCAGTCATCCAGGTTACAAATTGATATTTGCTTCCAATTACTGACTGTTAAGGGATAAATCAAGGGGGCATTTTTTCCATTATGTTCTACTTGTAACTTTCCAGGAGTGTCTGGCTAACCATTATTGGCCTCTGAAAAATTGAGTAGATGAACTATTGATTTGATTCATAAAATATGTTCTTGTGTCCAACTGAGAAAGATTAAGGAGGATGCAAAAATGAGGATGTAGATTCATCTTGACTCTATCCAATTTTATATTTTTGTTATCTGAAATTTCTTACTACGTTCCTGGCTCCACACCAAATTTTTGTCTTATTTACTAATATTAAACTGGCTTTTCTAGCTACATGGTATTAAGCTTCTTAATTTCTTCCATTTTTTCTTTTATGAAGTTCTGAGAAGTGTTGTTACTGCCACTATTAATTAATTAATTTCTTCTCCATTAAAATTGGAGAAAAAAGAAAATCCAAATGAAAAGTGGTTTCCTTGGAAGCATCAGATTGATGCTTCCAAGGAATAAGGACAGATTTACTTAAGTAAAGGGAAAGGGTTGACTGAATAAGGACAAGACTATTCACAATCCTGGCACCCCTTCTAGGTGTGTGAATTTAAACTCCAAGAATTTGCAGCAAATAAAGTGGTTTACTCATCTGGAGAAGATGTTGTGGGATTTCATACGGTGTAAGGCATATACAATAAGAGAAGAAGATTAAAAAAAAAACAAGAGACAGACGCAGAAAAAGATGAAGAGACAACATCAAAGACATAGTACATCAACATCAATGAATAATGGTTGAGGCTGCCAGAAGAGCAAGAGCCAGAACTTTGTATCTCCCTTGACCTCTGAAGTGGAAGGAAGAAGGAGGAGGAGGAGGAGGAGGAGGAGGAGGAGGAGGAGAAGGAAGAGAAGAAGAAGAAGAAGAAGAAGAAGAAGAAGAAGAAGAAGAAGAAGAAGAAGAAGAAGAAGAAGAAGAAGAAGAAGAAGAAGAAGAAGAAGAAGAAGAAGAAGAAGAAGAAGAAGAAGAAGAAGAAGAAGAAGAAGAAGAAGAAGAAGAAGAAGAAGAAGAAGAAGAAGAAGAAGAAGAAGAAGAAGAAGAAGAAGAAGAAGAAGAAGAAGAAGAAGAAGGTCCTTTATTTAGCTCTGCTGCTTGGGAAAGTGGACAACTTAGTTGAAAGATGATTCAGCTTATGCCAAATACTGAAGCCTTCCTTTTTTCCCCACTTTTCCTTTTTAATTAAATAAGGGAAAGGAGGAGGAAAAAAAACTTGATTTGTTTGACCTTTCAGTCTTGCTTGGGGGTGGAGGGAAACTGGGAGGGGAAAATAATGCACACCACTGGGTACCTACAAAACTAAGCATCTGAATGACAGACAAGGCGTGAAGGAAAAAGCAAATAAAGAGCCCTCTGGTTTTTTATTTTCTAATAGACGGTGAAGGATAATTCTGAGAGACAGGAGAGCATTGTCAAAGCCTCGCAGGCAAACCGGAATGGGAGGATGAGAAAGGAGGGAGGGTGCTAGGACGAGTAGCATCCTTGCTGTTTTCCAGGCCTTTTTATGTAGGCAACTGCAAGAGGTGGAAAAGAATAAGTTTATTAACTTAAAGACTCAGCTTGCAATTCCTCGGTGATAAAAACAGCAGCATGAAAAATACATTTAAAAGTAAACAAATCTCAAGTCTGAAAGAGATGCATAAGAAATGCTGAGTATTTTCACCTTTTGTTCCCTCCTTGCAGCCAAAGCCAGACTAGAAAACTCTTGCTTTGAAACCAATGGAACGCCCTTGATTTCTTAGCTGCATCTTTCATGACTGGTTTGAAAATGGACTTTTTAGCTATAGCCCTATCATGTAAGCTTAGATACTGCCCTGTAACGCATTAATCATTCATCTAATCTGGGTGGTTTACAATGTAAAAGCATTATTTGCATATGGCCCCTTACAATCTGCGCCCTCATTTTGCCGTCCTCAGAAGATGAAAAGCTGAGTCAATCTTGAGCCCTATCAGATCGAACTGCAGGCTGTGAGCAGAGTTTGGCTCCAAAACCTTTTCCTGGCAGAACAATAGGTTCAAGTTATCCTAAAAGAAATTGGCATCTCCAAATCATCTGTGAATGTCTTATTAGACCTTATTTGCACCACATGGGATACCATAACCTGATTTATTTGGCTTTGACTTCATCCAGTGGATGAATCCAGTCCCTGTGATTTAAAACAACAATAGTATATCTTTTAGGAGGAAAGTATAAGCTCATGTGGTATATTGACAGAATATAGACTGTGTTTTTAAGAGGAAATGTGCATTGGTTCTTTTCGTGCCCAGCTACGGTCTGACCAACTGTGAACATTGGACTGATTTGCTCCTTGTTGCCTGAAATGGTTCAGCTTATCGCAGCAGAACAAAGCACGGTTGAAGAATTTGCAGTGCTCTGAAGAGTAAAAAAAAGTCTCCAATTTTAATGTGGAAAATGGAAGCATCCAATGTTGCTAAATTTTCAGCCCTTCAAGATGCAGTAGATCAGATTATGAAACCAATGTCAGTGCAGACCGATACATACTATTTACTTAAATAGTAAAGTTATAGTGATTCTTACAACCCCCCTCTTTCGCTTTATGTTCTATGAATTAGGTAGGGGTTTGATTCAGATGTTTATGTACAGTATGTTACATTTTTGCCCAAACTCAGGTTTCCTTTATCTGATCATTGTCTTGACAATGGCCATTCCTTCACCCTCTACAGAAAGAGTATCTAATATACCAGAGGCATCTTTGGGTCTTGCATCTTTTAACTCTATCTCTTATACTGTTCCTTGATAATTTTATTTATTTATTTATTTATTTTATTTTAACATTTATATACCGCCCTTCTCCCGAAGGACTCAGGGCGGTGCACAGCCAGATCTACCCCAAACACATAAATACAAAAATTAAAATGAGATTAAATAATTTAGGCTGTTAGATTAAAAGTCAACCCTCCCCACTAATATATTAAAAACCCCAAATTTAAAATCCAAATTAAAAGAGGAGACGAATTAAAATCTCATATCAGCCCAGGCCAGCCTGCTCGAAGAGCCAGGTTTTTAACACACGTCTGAAGGTTCTCAGGTCCGTGCTGGTACGTATCTCTGGTGGCAGACTATTCCAGAGGGACAGGGGCCCCCACAGAGAAGGCCCTATTCCTGGGGGCCGCCAGATGACACATAGAGGCCGACGGCACCCGGAGAAGGCCCTCCCTGTGGGAACGCACAGGTCTGCTGGAGATCACCGGCAGAACGCGGTCCTGCAGGTAGCCTGGCCCAATGCCATGGATCGCTTTAAAGGTCAAAACTAGAACCTTAAAGCTGAACCCGGAAAGCCGGCAACCAATGCAGCTTGCGCAGGAGAGGCGTCACATGGGAGCTTCGCGACACCCCCATAATCACCCACGCGGCCGCATTTTGCACCAGTTGGAGTCTCCGGGTGCTCCCCACAGGGAGCCCCATATAGAGAGCGTTACAGTAATCCAGGCGAGAGGTGACAAGGGCATGAGTGACCGTGCGCAGGGCGTCCCGATCCAGGAAGGGCCGCAACTGGTAAATCAGGCGAACCTGATAAAACGCCCCCCTGGAGACGGCCGCAATATGGTGTTCTAAAGACAGCCGTGCATCCAGGAGGACACCCAGATTGTGAGCCCTCCCTGTAGGGGGCAGAATCTCTCCCCCAATAGCCAGCGAAGGTGTCAGCTGGCTATATCGGGGTGCCGGGAACCACAGCCACTCAGTCTTGGATGGGTTGAGTCGGAGCCTGTTCCCGCCCATCCAATTCCGCACGGCCTCCAAGCACCGGGACGTAGCCTCCACAGCATTGTTGGGGTGGTCTGGGGTGGAGATGTACAACTGGGTGTCATCTGCATACAGATGGCATCGCACCCCAAGACCACAGATGATCTCGCCCAGCGGCTTCACATAAATGTTGAACAAGAGAGGGGAGAGGACCGACCCCTGAGGCACCCCACAAATAAGGGGCCTAGAGGTGGACCTCTCCCCCCCCCAACACAAATTGCGAGCGGCTGGAGAGGAAGGAGGAGAACCATCGCAAGACCGTTCCCCCAATCCCTAACCCCTCCAGCCGCCGCAATAAGATACTATGGTCGATAGTATCAAAAGCCGCCGAGAGGTCTAATAGGACCAGGACAGAGGAAAACCCCCTGTCACGGGCCCTCCAGAGATCATCGACCAACGCAACCAATGCTGTTTCGGTACTATGCCCGGGACTGAAGCCCGATTGGAATGGATCGAGGTAAGTCGCTTCCTCCAGGTACTGAGGGAGCTGACGTGCCACCACACTCTCAACAACCTTCACTAAAAAAGGAAGGTTGGAGACTGGACGATAATTATTTAAAACAGCTGGGTCCAGGGAAGGCTTCTTGAGGAGGGGCCGCACCACCGCCATTTTCAGGGCAGTAGGGAGCGACCCCTCTCTCAAAGAAGCGTTGATAATCCCCTGGAGCCAGCCTCGTGTCATCTCTCTGGCGGCCGAAACCAACCAGGAGGGACACGGGTCCAACAAACAAGTGGTGGCATTCAGCCCCCCCAGCAGCCTGTCCACACCCTCGGCGGTCACAGGGTCAAACTCTTCCCAGATAATATTCTCAAGACCTGCCCCGGACACCTCCCCCGGGATCACCCAATTGGAGTCCAGCCCGTCCCGAATCTGAGCGATTTTGTCAGTGCAGAAATCGGGAAAACTCTTCCACCCTACCCTGCAAGAGGTCATCCCACGCTCTCGGCTCAAGCAGAGAGCGGGTCACTGTAAACAGGACGGCAGGCCGATTTTCTGCCGACGCAATAAGGGCGGAGAAATGCGAACGTTTCGCCGCCTCTATCGCCACAAGATAGGTCTTAATATAAGACCTCACCTGTGTCCGGTCAGACTCAGTGCGGCTAGCCCTCCAAACACTCTCTAGACATCTTTTTTGGCACTTCATCTCCCGTAGCTCCTCCGTAAACCACGGAGCCAAATGGGATCTGTGCCGAGTCAGAGGTCATAGAGGCGCAACTCGGTCCAGAGCCCCAGCAGCTCAGGTGGCTACCAGGTGGCTCCCAGGTGGCTCCCAGGTCTCCCAGGCGAGTTGTGAGCCAGAGTCTCAGGAAATGGCCCAAGCTCCCTCTGGAACCGCTCAGGGTCCATCAGGTTCCTGGGGCGGAACCATCTACATGGCTTCGCCTCCCTGCGGTGGGGGATGGTGGTACAGAAGTCCAGTTTAAGAAGGGAATGATCTGTCCATGACAAGGGTTTGATGACTAAATCCCCAAAATTACAGTCATTCAACCACTGACCGGAGACAAAAATCACGGTCCAGCGTGTGTCCTCCTATATGAGTAGGGGCAGAAACTAATTGGGTCAGGTCCATGGCCATCATGGAAGCCATGAACTCCTGGGCTACTCCGGAGGTTTTACCGAGTGATGGCAGGTTGAAATCCCCCATGACTAAAAGCCTAGGGGTCTCAACCGTCAGCCTGGCTATCACCTCGAGGAGTCCGGGCAGGGCCGATGACACGTGGCAGGGAGCCAGGTACGCCATCAAAAGGCCCATCTGAACCCCTTGTCCCCACTTCACAAAGAGAGACTCACAACCAGCCGTCTGAGGGACAGTGGCCTCCCTAGGACAAAGGACCTCTTTAATAAGCACCGCCACCCCTCCACCCCTTCCCTGAGACCTAGGCTGATGAAATGCTAGGAAACCTGGTGGGCACATCTCTCTCAGAGGGACACCACCCTCTGGGCCCAACCAGGTTTCGGTAACACCTACCAGGTCTGCGCCCTCCTCCTGAACCAAATCACAGATCAGGGGGGTCTTGTTGACAACGGACCTGGCGTTGCATAACAACAGCCAGGTACTCAGGGCCTGAAGGCTCTGGACAACCAGGTCTGCAGGATGGGTAAAGAGGGTCGGAGCGCGCTACCGCTTGAAGATATTGGCAGCGCGATCCCCTAAACGGATATGGCCCTCTACCCCCGCCATATCTGCCCCTCCCAACAACCGTGCTAATAGAATTGGCCCCCGGCATCCCACCCTCCGTCCTCCACCCCAACACACAACCCCCCGAGCCCCCCCAGACAGTGCGTGCTGGCCTGGCTGCCCCCAGATCCTCGCAGGCTGTCTCCCAAACCCGGATCGGATTTCCCCAACCCCTTTAAAAGACCCATTAAAAAACTAAAAAACCCCGGCTTCCCGCACTTCCTCTGGCCCCACCATCTCTCGGGATCCCAGGATCCGTCATTGAGATATGTCCTGGAGAGCCTTGAAGGCCACTTAAGGGAGAGGGGGACATCCCTCAAGGCCCGAAAGCTCTCTCCTTGAGTACCTCCGAGGCCCCGACAGCAATGTCCCAGCAGTCCAATGATGCCCTCCATGGCCCTTGATGTTCCCTAGTGGCACTCAATGGGCTCCGGCCGCCTCAGGTTCCGCGGCCCCTCTCCCCGGTCCATCCACCTCTGCCACCGGTGGAGACCCCGGGGGGAGGAAAGTCACAGATGGAGCCGCCGATCCCCCCCCCTCCCGGCCCCACCACCTCTGCCACCGGTGGGGGCCCTCAGGGGAAAGGGGGGAACGTCCACAGCTCCGCCGGCTGTCCAGGAGCGCCACCGGCCGACGCCACACACCACCGTCCAACCTCCGAGGCCGTCGAGGCCGCCGCTCGACCACCATCATGCTCCTGAGGCTGCCGAGGCCACCACGCCACTGCCGAAGCCCCCGAGGCCTGCTCCGAGGCTGCTCCGAGGCCGCTGCGGCAACACCGAAGCTGCTCCAAGGCCGCCGGGGCCACTCCGCGCCAACGCCGTCACCTCCGAGGTTGGCAAGGCCGCTCCAAGGCTGTTCCAGGACCGCCGCGGCCACACCGAAGCCGCCAAGGCCTGTCCCAAAGCTGTTCTGAGGCCACCGCGGCCACGCCGAGGCCGCCGAGGCTGCTCCGAGGCCATCGGGGCCACTCCGTATCAGCAGCCGCCGCCCCCGAGTCTCTGAGGCCGCTGCGGAGGCTGTTCCGAGGCCCCCGCGACCACACCAAGGCCGCTAAGGCCGCTCCGAGTCCCCCAGGGCTGCTCCACATCGGCGCCGCCGCCCTCGAGATTCCGAGGCTGCCACGCCAACAATGAGGCCACCGGGGCCGCTCCTGCACCGGCGCCGTCGCACCTGAGGCCACCGAGACCGTTCCCATGCCGCTCCAAGGCTGCCGCGTCTAAGTCGAGGCCTCCGAGGCCTCTCCAAGGCCGCCTGACCAGCTCCTGCTGTTAACCGCTGGTCTCCCCTGGTCTTCCCCCACCTCTGCCACTGGCGAGGTGGCCCAGGGGACATGGGGGCCTGCATTGAAGACCACCCAGGCCGGAGGAGCCTCCGGCGAAAACACCCGTCCGCCATCTTGGAAACTGGAAGTGCTGGCTGAATTCTGGGCAATTGAAGTCCATAAGTCTTAAAGCTGCCAAGTTTGGGGAGCCCTTATTTTCCTCCTTGACTCCTAATAAGAGTTCAATTCCAAACTCAGGAGTCCTACAGTCCAAAGTCACAGCCTGACATTATCCTCCAACCCAGAAAGAGAGTAACATTCCACTCACCCTCTTTGCAAAAGTTAAGACTGAAAAATCAGGTGCTTTTAACAACCCATTTAGTTTTTCCAAGATGAGTGAAAGTTTCTATATAAAGATCTTAGAAAAAGCTTTTAGTTGGCTTTACTGTGATAACATGCTTCTATTGTTCCAATAATGAACAGGTTGGGCTGGCAGCCATGCAGAATGCCTACCTATGTGGTCTCTAAGAGTCAACCATGCCTTGATGGCCCTTAATCAATCAATCAATCGACTGAGCTAACAGGGCTGACTTTGGAGCTCTCCAAGGTACTTAAACTAGGTTGCTCATTTCATTAGATGGTTGAAGGTGAAGAGTCTTTTGAGAACATGTCCATGAACTTTCTTGGCAGCAGTAAGGAAATGGTTTGTCACTGCTTCCTTCTGGAATATTTTTCTAGTCTACAGTTTCGTTGTTCTATACAGGAATTCCAACCTAATGCAATCAAGTCCTCAAACTGTTTAGTTTCTGTGCCCTCTGCAAGGTTGGTCAATCTGCCACCTGCTAGAACAATTCTTCTGTGTTATATTAAATTTAGAAAGTTACTGTAATAATCACTTTAAACAATCAGGCTAAGAATGCTTCTGGTTTTGCTTTTAGGTAGAAAAAAATACATGTCACCCTGTGTCCTTTATTTATAATAGAGTCTCAAAAAGAAATGAGCCTCAGGTAAAGGACTGAATTAGAATTGGAGTGAAATTTGATGAAGCTAAACATTCATTCTGAATAATGAAAGCACTGAAAGCATTTTTGCAGAGCACCGGTATCCCCAAATGTAGCAATCATGTTTTATATTAGGTCTTACTTTTGTTTAATAAGTTGCAGAACATGTGTGTTAAGCTTTGCGTAGTAATAATCTAGTTTATTTTATTTTTTCAAACAAGACTTAGAGAAGATCTCTCCAATTCTAGTAGCATCACTGTGTGACCACCATGACTTCTGTTGGCCCTGGAAACTGAATTTTAGAAAAATGAAAGAAAGAAGTGAACAGAAAAGTGGAAGGGCTCACAAATACCTACACTGGAGGAATGGATGATTAAGATGTTGGAGTTGGAGGAGATGGCAAAACTGATATCTTTGATTAAAGAAAAGACTCTAATTAATTTTATCTCTAAAGTCTTACCTCGGCACTCGACTCCTTCAAAACTGGACAAATTTGGTATTCAATGTATGTTGAAAGAGAAATCTTGTCTTTCTTCTGGTATTCAACATATAAGGAAGAATTTGCTGACGTTAGCTGCGTGGTGACTTGCTATTTCTTCCAGCTGAACTAGCAAGTCACATAGTAATTCATGTGGTTTTCTCAGTACTCTTCAATTTTAATATTTGTTGTGCCTTCCGGAATGAATTACTGATGAGTTTTGAGGTACCGCTGTACCAGTGGTGGGATTCAAAAAAATTTACTACCAGTTCTGTGGGTGTGACTTGGTGGGCATGGTGTGGCTTGGTGGGTGTGGCAGGGGAAGGATACTGTAAAATCTCCATTCCCTCTCCACTCCAGGGGAAGGATATTGCAAAAACTCCATTCCCACTCCATTCCAGGGAAGGACACTGTAAAATCTCCATTCCCTCCCCACCCCACCCCACTAACCTGATTTCCAGTTCCATTCTCCTGTGCAGGGCAACAAAAGAAGATCCAGCTGATCAACTGGGACTCGAGAGGCAGAGAATAGATGGGGGTGGTCAGAGGTAGTATTTGCTGGTTCTCCAAACTACTCAAAATTTCCGCTACCAGTTCTCCACAACTGGTCAGAATCTGCTGAATACTACCTCTGCACTGTACTTGGAAACCAGTTTTAATTCTGAAGATTTTTCATATGAACATACAATGGAAACTAGACATTTTTCTTTTAGGTTTACTGGATTAAGAATTGGAAAAAGAATTGGAACTCTGTTGTTTGTATATGCCGAGTGCAGTGAAAATGGAAAATGGTCAACTCTCACAATGCAAGAATGGATAGAAAAAAATGATGGGATTGGCTGAGAACATAACTAGCTTTGTTTTCACCTGGAAACTGCCTCTGGGCTTTCTGTTTGAAAGACTTAAAATGGAACTTTGATTTTGGGATTGGATGATTAAATATGTTGTTATAGAAATGGTTGGTACTATTTTTATATAAGTACAAAAGTTTAAATTTTGATTTTACTATGTAACATATTTCAGTTAAAATATTTGGAAATCATTGCTTCTTTTCTTTTTCTTCACTCTATTCTCTTTTCCCATTATCTATATTTTCATTTGTATTTTATATTAAGAATTTTAAAAATAAAATATACTTGTATAAAAACAAATTCTGTAACATTCCTCTTTCTCCCATTCTATTCTATTCTATTCTATTCTATTCTATTCTATTCTATTCTATTCTTAGGAAATTTGCGGTCAATGTGATTGGTCCATCATACTTCTGATTCACTTCTTACTCCTCACCATTTTAAATTTCCACCCATATTCTCAGCTCCTATCTGAGAAACCTGTTGACTGCCTTATGATTCTGAGAAGAAAACTAAATGGAAATGAGGACAGAGCAGAATAGGAAGTGGAATAGGAAGTTTGACATATGTAGCCCAGGAAAAATCAATCCTACTACAAAAAATATTTTTGAAGTCCTCCAGATTTCTGGAAACAGGGACCTGTAATAGATTTTCCATAGAGGGTGGGTTGAAGTTGAATGAAGAAGATGGTCCTGGAGATACTCTAACCCAAACCATGTAAGGCTTTAAAGGTCAAGCTAGCCCTTCAAATTGTGGATGAAATCTAATAGATGTAATGTGTTCATGTGCCAAAACATCCACCAACAAGCAGGCCTCTGCATTCTGGACTATTAGAAGTTTCTATCTGATCTTCAAAGGCAGCCCATATACAGCTCCTTATGATAATCCCCACCCACCAAATCCTTTTCAGGATCAGAGATCATGGTATAGAAAGTGAGCCATGCACCCTCACCAAAGTTTTTGCCGAAATACTCTAGAAGAGACTGAGTCCTCCCACACTCTTCTTCTTCCAGCACCATTCACCAAATAATTGGGGTTCAGCCTTGCCAACATTAGTGGGAGTGCTAGAAGAAGCTGAGGAACCCATTTTCCTGCATAAGTCATCAAAAGGTTACATGAATCCTGCCATAAAATCTGTCGAAAGCAAAGCAAGGTAACATGGCCACCTCCTGACACTTTTAAAAGCAAGAAATGCCATTTGATTTGCAAAGTAGGTTCAAGAGAATGCTTTGCTTAAGCCTGCCTCAAAGAGAAGGACCCCATCAAAGATTTATACAGACTTAATCTTTAATATTTCCATGGGGTTGTCTAATTCCAGGATTGAATATCTTCAATGAGCCACCACTTGAACAATGAATTTTAGGGACTCTGTTCTAATTATTCCATAAACATATATCTAACTATAGAGGGAAGTGGAAGGCTAGATATCATTAGATATGAGCAAAGATTTCCATTAAGGAACCTTAATTCAGAGCAGGAGAGTTAGGGAACAGCTGAAGTTAATCCCAAATTCTTTCTTTCCTACGGCAAAAACACAGAATTGGTATTGCAGCTTATAATTTTCCTATGAGAGTCATACTCTTCTTTTCATTCCCCCCAATGGTTCATTTAGTCCAAGTTTTAATGAGCATCTGTTTACCTTTAATCTCCTTACTACTTCTGAAGAAGGGGAAAGGGGTGCCCAACCTTTGAAGTATTCTCCTTCATTTCTTTTAATCTCTCAACGCTTTCCAAGATAAGCAATCTCTTCCTCCTTTTCTCCATATTTTAGCCAGTGGTGCGATTCAACTGGTGTAACAACCAGTTCAGTGAGCGCGTGCACACAGCATTTAGAAAAGACCATTTTTAGCTATAATACTTATCTTCTGCTGCAGCTCTGGTGAGGAAAACAGCTGATGCACAGAAAACCGCTCTGCCGCGCAAATCAGCTATGCTCAAAAACAAGGAAATAAAACACAAGAAAAGGGCAGGGCCAGGTGGGTGGGACCAAATGATTACCGGAACTACCGGTGTGCCTGAACCAGTCTGAATCGATAGAATCCCATCCTTGATTTTAGCACGTTCTCATTTCTCAAGGTGAGCCTTTCTCTCTCACCCTTCTTGTTGAAGCTTTAATAGACAGTGGGAATGTAGTTCGACTCCACTTTACTTGGGATTACTTATGGCTGAGCCCACCTTGATTGACTGCATCCTCAACATTCAAACAAGGGTGTCTTCACAATTGACACTTTTGGTCAAATTTTTGTCCCATCTCTAGTGTATCTCCTCCATTCTTGCCTTGTGGAAAAATTCACTTTTCCAGGATCGCAGATCATTCAAAGTGATGACTGTAACCCAGAGATAAAATGTTGGATTGCACTGAGACACACAGGAATGATAAACATGAGTCAAATATGGAAAAGCAAGGACATCAGCCTGGCAACTAAATATAAATTAGTCCCCTCTATTGTGTTCCCCATAGTTACCCATGGTTGTGAGAGTTGGACCTTAAAAAAGGAAGTCAGGAAGAAAATTGAGTCTAATAAAGGAGAGTATTTGTAGCTCAGGGTTGACATGAAGTGTTCTTGGTGCTCTTTGAGCTTGCTTGTTTTCTTTCAAAAGTTCATTACCCAAACTAGGTAACATCATTAGTGCTAGTGGGTAGCACCCATTACTTAGTTTGGGTAATGAAACGTCTATAAGAAAACAAGCAATGTCAGAGAGCAGCAAGGATCTCTCAGAAAATTGACTCATTTGAGCTGTGGTCCTGCATATTCCTTGGATAATAACGGTGACTAACAAGCAAGGACTGGAGCATTTAATAGCACAAATGTCACTGGAAGGCAAAATCACAAAACTGTGTCTCACTTATTTTGGCCATGTCATGTGGGGGAATTCACTGAAGAAAACAATTATGCTTGGAAAAGTTAGCGGCAAAAGGAAACCGGGGTGCCAAAGAATACACTGCATAGACACCATAAAAGTTGACATCAGCCAGAGCATAAAACTACTCAAAGAAGTAGTGCAAGATCTTAAGATGTGGAGAGACTTGGCCCATAGGAATCGGCAAGAGTCAGACATGACTGGATATCAGGGGTGGGATTCTACCAGTTCACACCTATTCGCTAGAATAGGTTGTTAACATTCTAAGCAGTTCGGAGAACGGGTTGTTAGATGAAATTACTGGCCTAATCCTGTAAGGAAGGCAGGAAGGAAACATTCTGGTGTTGCTTACAGAAACTCACTCTCTGTTAACCCTTATTATATTCTTGGCAGGATTAGACTTCTTATTTCAGGAACTTTTCTGGAGTTTTTTTCCCCCTCCTTTGCTGGTACTTTGGTTGTGTGGAGTGACCATTCAAAGTTACAATGGCACTGAAAAAAGTGACTTATGACCATTTTTCACACTTACGACTGTTGCAGCATCCCCACAGTCAGGAGAGGCCAGGCGAGGAGATGCATGCTTCGATGTGAGTGATATTGAGTTGGCCACGCCCAGCCAATAACATGACCACCAAGCCACACTCACCAATTTAGCCATGCCCACAGAACCAGTTGTTCAAAAATTTGAATCCTACCCCTGTTGGATATCCTCCTCCTCCTCCTTTCTTGTATCCCAAAGGGAGATCCTTCTTAGCTTACTACTTCCATGCATTTATTTTATTGAAAATATCAGAAATAGTCCCTTTCTGCCAGGTTCTGCCAGAGCCTTAGCATTAATTCTGAACACAGGTTCCTGAGCAAAGTCTTTTGAAGAAGAATTTGTACTTAATTAAACCTTTGACTTCTTTCCCCTTCCTGTGCAGCAATAAACAGTGTCCTTTTGAAAAGGACAAAAATAGAAGGAGTGATAATTTCATAGGAAATGAGCATGGTGCCTTTCAATAATGATCTCCTGCCAGAAAGACAAATACCAAAGTATATTTTAGAAAAAACAAATATTGAGAGGAAATTAGGACATTTCTGTTGCTGGGAGAAGGGTAGAATGACCCTCAGAATCCAATTTCAGAAATGATAATACCAATCTGCCAAAATAGCTAACCCCTAATAATACGATAATTATAAACTCGGCGTGGAACAAAACAACTGTAGCTGAGAGAAAATAACTGTAGGATGGTGAATGGAGTGAGCCACAGGACAGATGACAAAAACTTGAACTGTTGATCAGGCCAAATGGTATAGAGTGAGGAGAGAGATGATTGTCCTCCCCACTTTCATAATTCTAGAAATTGTTATCACCCCAGTGAAATTGTGTTTCAAACTATAAGTAATCATAAGCGTGTGCCATGGATCTAGGTGGATAGATTGCTTTGCTGCTGATTTGTTTTTTTTTTTCGCATTCATTTCCATTTTAGGTGATAAGCTTCTCATCTGGGGGAATTAACATTTATCTGCTCTAGACAGAACGATGCACAACGGTGGTACATTTACAAATAAAATATAACAAGTGCTGCAGGAGCATCAGCAGCAACAACGTTGCTTGGCTTGGTGTTAAGGTCAGATTGAAAACTTGTAAGGGTGGAAAGGGACTGTAAGAATCATACAGCTCAACCACTCTACAGATAACAGAATTGGAAGGAACCTCAGAGATCTTCTAGTCTGATCCTCTGCTCAAACAGGAGACCCTCTACCATTTCAGACAAACAGTTGTCCAATCTTTTCTTTAAAACCTCCAGTATTGGAGTATCCACGACTTCTGGAGGCAAGTTGTTCCACTGATTAATTGTTTTAACCAGGAGTGGGATTCTACTGGTTCGGACCAGTTCTATAGAACCGGTTGTTACAATTCTGCAAAGTTTGGAGAACCAGCAAATCGCACCACTGGCCTGAGAGCAGAGCTGAACCTTCCTTAGGACCTAAGCTTCTATTTTTCAGTGCAGACTCAGGCAGCAGATTGTAGAAAGATAGATCTCTGAGTGACTCTGTGATTCTGCAAGCAACTCAATCTGTTTGCCTACTTTGCTTCTTTTTGGGTAAAAGCTGTTCTTTTTTAATAAAAAATTCAATATTTACATAAATATTTACAATATTTACGTACAAGCCATGCCCAGCCAGTCACATGACCACCAGGCTACACCCACAAATTAGGGCACATCCACAGAACCGGTTGTTAAGAAATTTGAATCCCACCCCTGGTTCTAACTATCAGGAAATTTCTCCTTAATTCTAGGTTGCTTCTCTCCTTCGATAGTTTCCATCCATTGCTTCTTATTGTGTCCTCAGATGCTTTGGAGAATAGGAAATTTCTCCTTAGTTCTAGATTCCTTTTCCCTTTGGTTAGTTTCCATCCATTACTTCTTGTTCTGCCCTCAGGTGCTTTGGAGAATAGGTTGACTCCCTCTTCTTTGTGGCAGCCCCTGAGATATTGGAACACCACCCTAATCCTTCTTTATCTTAAACTAGACATACCTGCAACTGTTCTCCATATATTTTAGCCTTCAGTCCCCAAATAACCTATGTTGCTCTTCTCTGTACTCTTTCTAGAGTCTCAACATCTTTTCTATACTATGGCGACTAAATCTGGATGCAATATTCCAAGTGTAGTTTACAAAGTGTAGGCATTACAAAGTAGTATTAACACTTCATGTGACTTTGATTCTATCCCTCTATTAATGCAGCCTAGGACTGTGTTAAAGATACAGAAAATCAACAGTTAAGTCATCTCTAATGGGTGACTATTTATTGGTCCAAGTTCAGCATCCTATTACACCAGACTGCATTATCTGTTTGGGGAGTATCAACAACAAACACAATTGTTGCTTCTACTCCATTTGAAAAATTCCTCAGGGCATATACTAAATTATGGATCAGATGATTGGATTAAAAGAACTAGAGTTTTGCTCCTATAGATTAATTGTTTGCTTCAATGCAGTTGCGAATGTAAAGGTGTTAAGATCACATTATTTCTTCATTTCTGAATATGGCCATCTTTGTATTAATTAGGAATCTGGAAGACAATTTGTATATCTTTTGGGGGATGAATATTTCCCACAATGCCATCTCTGATGGAAACAATGTTGGTTTGTCTTATCTTATTGATTTATTTAATTTGTAACCTCACCTTTATTATTTTTACAAATAGCTCAAGGCAATGAAAATACCCAACACACCTTCCTCCTCCAATTGTCTTCACAACACTGTGAGGTGAGCTTGGCTGAAGAGAGAGATTGACCCAAGGTCATCCAGCCGGCTTTTATGGCTAAGGTGTGATTTGAACTCAGTCCCATTTTCTAGCCTGGTATGTTAACCACTAGAAAAATATGGTTCTCTTCTGCCACATTCTTGCCATCAGAAGGTATCAAGGAATCAATCCAATTGAGGATCTACTCTTCTCTAGAATCTAGAGAAGAGTAGATCCTCAATTGGCCTACTGTAGTCAAAATATTCTACGTAGTTATTTGTAGATTGAGCTATAAAAACAATGGAGCATGTAGCAAAGAGTTTATGTTTCATTGAAAGAGACCTTGAAGACAGTTTGAGGTGATTATCTGGGAACATTGCTATGATGCAGCAATTATTTTTAATAAAGTGGATGACCAATAAGAAATTATAGACTTATTGAGGGATTCCACGCTGGTTTTGACCTACTTTCACCTGAAATTTAGATAATTAAAACCTTCAGTAGTGAAAATCTTTCATCTTCCATGCCAAAATGCTTTATTTTTCCAGTTCACATCCTGCAAATGTCACTGACTCAGGAAACACTTCAGTGGAAACAAAGAATTGATCATCCTAGAATTGAGAGCATATCTGAAGTCTGAAAAGAACTCAGAGGCCCCCTGTTAGAACGTGCAGAAGCCTGGGATGACTTCCATGCTCATCAGGTGGTCTCAGGGTCATCATCACATTCTTGTTCTTCTGGCATGAGAAATAAACTGAGAACATTAAAAAAAAAATCCTTATGAACACTGTTACAGAAATATTGTGGGTTATTTTATCAAAGGCTCTTGGATCTACCCCAGGAATATTTCTGCCCATCATTTGTAAACCTGATTCTGATTGGGTAATAATGTTACTGCATCCATATACTCATTTTAAGACTTACATCAAAAAAAGAGATCAGAAAGGCTCAGTAGTTAAAGACTTGTTTTATAACAAGAGAGTCAGCGGTGTGCTGCTACCGGTTTGCACCAGTTCTAGCAAACTGGTATGAACAATGATTGGTTGGCCCTGCCATGTGCCCCAGCCCTATTCCTGTCTTACTTTTCCTTCTTTTGCAGCTCAGCTCATTCGTGCAGCAAAGTGGATTACCACGCCTCAGCTGTTCTACTTAACGGCGAAGACTAGAAGATGAGCTGGAGAGCTTCCAATAGGTGTTTTTTGAATGTTTCGCATGTGCTCATGCAATGCAGGCACTCACAGAATTGGTTGTTAAATCAGTTGCATCCCACCACTGAAGACAGTCACAATTTCAATCTACAGCTGTTCTTGGCTGCATCAACAGAGAGATAAAATCAAGATCACAGGAAGTGTTAGTATTGTTTTATACTGCACTTTTAAGGACACATTTGGTGAGTCCAGTTCTGGCCATCACAGTACAAAAAAGGATACTCAGACCCTAGAAAGAGTGCAGAGAATAGTAACAAAGACGATGAGTGGTCTGGAGGCTAATCCATATGATGAGCTGCTAAGGGAACTGGAGGCTAAACTGGATGATGAATGGCTAAGGGAACTAGGTGTCAAGTCAAAAGTATTTCTCTAGTTTTTTAGAGTTGACAGCAGAAAGGGAGTGGGGGAAGTAGTGCATTCCTAAAATGCTTTTATAGATCTTGGCTAAGTGGCTGAAGCTTCTCGCACACAAGTTTATTACTGGAGAGCATGATTGATGACTCTTGGCTATGGATGTGTCTCATTGGAGAATATACATCCAGGTTGTGGGGGGAAGACCAGGATGAAATGAATGATGTGTCTCAGAGTCGGCTGCACCCAGTTAGTGCCAGCACGTTCAATCCTAATAAATCTTGTTGTTGTTGTTTTTACTCTGACAGATGTGGCTAGAGACTCATTATTTGAATGGGGTGGATGCCATAGCCCTGACACTAGGTATGTTTAGACTAATGAAGAGAAGGCTTACTGTGACATGATAGCCATCTCCCAAGAGTTAAAAGACTTTCACAGGAAAGAGGGGGTCAATGTATTCTCCATGGCTTCTGAAGGCAGGGCAAGAAGCAATGAGTGGAAGTTTATCAGAGGGAAATTCAACCTGCAAATAAGAAGGAATTTCCTGTCCATGAGAATGATTAATCAATGGAACAGTTTGCCTCCCAGAGTTGTGGGTGTTGCATCACTGAAAGTCTTCAAAAAAAGATTGGATAATCATTTGTCCAGAATGGTATAACGACTCCTCTTCGACCAGGAGAGGTGGACAAGAAGCTTTTTAAAAATGTGTTAAGTATTCTTAGTATTGGAGGGACTTTATTTATTTCTTAAATTTGCATAGCACCCTCCTCACAAGGGGTAATTCTAAGCGACTTACAACCATGTAAATGTAACAAGATAAAACATTAAAATAATAAATATTAAGGTTAAAATGGACTAATCCTTTAAACAGCACATTCTTGAATAGGATTACTTTGAGATTTGAAAGACACATCCAACATATAAACAAATGTGCCACAAACTGATTTGTTTGAGTCACTGGTTTCTGTCTTCCTATATTACCTCTAGAGCTGAGTTGGTTTACTCTCATTTGTAACTGTAAGTAGCTGACTTCAGGCAGATATACCATAGGTAGGAGTGGGATGCTACTGATTCAGCCTGGTTCTATAGAACCAGTAGCTCTGAAGAGCAGCAGACACCAAACCGGTTCAGTGTGACGACCTTTTGATCGTCTGTTTGGTCTGTCTGCCCGCCCAGACTCATGACTGTCCTTTATTTCCTGCTTTTTCAACCTCAGCTGCTTTGTGAGGCACAGCTGAGGTTGAAAAATCAGGAAAGAAGAGGATTTTCAAATGCTGTGCACCCGCGCACAGTGCTTGCCAGCTGTCTGGGCGGCACAGCTGATGTTTTTTGCAATTGTTATACATGTGCGCACAAGCATGCATCAGGCAAAATACACTCTGACTGAACTGGTAGTAGCACCAGTTGAATCCCACCCCTGACCAAAGGTAGGTGCAAAGGTAAGACTTGGTGGCACAGTGGATAGAATAAAGTATTGCAAGCTGATTCTGCCAACTGCCAGTAGTTCGATTCTGATGACTCAAGGTTGACCTAGCCTTCCATCCTTCCAAGGTTGATAAAATGAGGACCCAGTTTACTAGGGATGTTGGAAGAAAAATCTGATCCAGTTCCAAGCTGGGAGGAAGACGCTGGAAATAAAATGGAGGCTTGTTGCATGGAAAGAGGGACTTTGTTTATTTGGTTTTCCAGAAACTTTAGTGACAGCAGCATGTTTCTGTGGTGGCTGACAAATTAGCTTGGTGAATACAAGGAGTTTTATACGGTTTACAGTATTTTGTAACTTTGCTTTGTGAACTTTTATTATTTAATTGGTTTTACTTGTTTTGCAAAGGCTCATGATGGGTTTTATTTATCGGCTTCCCTTGGTCCTAATCCTATCAGATATGTGTAACTGATTTCATCCTGTTATCTTTAGTCTTCCTATTCTATTGCTTCTAGTATGTCTTTCTTAATGGGCCGGCAGGCTTGAGTCATTGTTTCTGAATGACTGGGGTTACTCGAGTTCACGATTGCAATATTGTTTCTCTTTCACAGCTTAAACTCAGGTTTGGTTGTTTGCCTGTGGCTACTTTCTATTAAGGGGAAAAGGAAAAAACAGAGTTGGTGTTCTTTAACTTTTAGTAGCTTCTGTATTTCTTTCCCTAGCTTTGAGTTTTATTCTTGCAATTTTAGGGCACAGTCAAAAGGATTTGGGGGAGGGATGTGTTCTTACCAGAGGGGCAATATGCTGACTCAGTAAAAACCGCTTAGAGAGGGCAGTAAAGCAACATGAAGGGGTATATAAGTCTAAGTGCTATTGCTATAAGGCAGGGCTGTCAAACTCGATTTCATTGAAAGCTGCATCAGGGTTGTGTTTTACCTTGGGGGGGGGGCAGGTGGGCATGGCCAGTTCCACATCACTCAGGTCGGAGACACCTGTGGTGGTCAAATGCTAAGGCAAGACTTCCCTCAGACCCTCCCTCTCATTATACCTCCCTCCCTCCCTCCCTCCCTCCCTCCCTCCCTTCCTTCCTTCCTTCCTTCCTTCCTTCCTTTTCCTTCTCTCTTCATTCTGCTTCCTTCTTCCTTCTCTTCTTTCCTTCTTTTTCCTTCCTTGCTCTCTTCCCACCTTCCCACCTTTTTCTTTCCTCTTTCCCTTTCTCCTTTCCTGTCCCTTCTTGGATGCTGAAATGAAAAAGGGGAAGCATTCCTCCTTTGATTTTGTTCTTAATTTGATCTGAGCTCTGTCAGTGCAATCAGAGCTTGGGAGGGTCATGCACAGCTCTCCCTGGCTCCATTTTCAGCCGTGAGAACCTCCTGCAGTTGGGTCTTCCAGTGAAAACATGGCCCCCTGAGGTTCGTTTTTGCTGGCAGAGGCATCAAAGGCTGGTCCTTCTGTGTTTCCAGGGCCAGAACTATGCACCCTATGGGCCACATCCGGCCCACTGGCCTTGAGTTTGACACCCCTGCTATAGGGTATCAAGAAGAAAGCATGGAATTAGAATGAATTTAGCACCAGTTCTTTGCTAGCTGAAATATGGGCTAATAGCTATATGCAAATGTTTAGTACTTTACCTCTTATGGAAATCTCTGAGACCAGCAGCTCCTTCTTAAAAAATCTTGTGGCCCATTTGCAACATAAATTAAGCAGCTTTGTGTCATTTTTATATGCAAATTTGCAGAAGGAAAGACAGGATAGAAAACTCCTTAATAGCCCAAAGTTCTGTCATCATTTTACCCTTGGATAACACAAATCTAGCAAAAACATAATTAAGCTGTATCAATTCTTGGCTGTACAATGTCTGGGGCCTGTTCAGTGGGAAAGAAAATGCTGCTTTCAGGCACTAGTGTCAGCTATATTTGGAGGTTTGGGCTTTGTATTTTTTAAAATGACATTTTCTGTATTCTACACGCAGTGTAGGAACAAATGTGTAATTTCTTGTAAATGTTGAAAATAAGGTGATAATTGGGCATTTATGACTAATTTGTAGGATTTCGGGAAACTCAAAAGGCAAAAAGTCAAGCTTGAACAATAAGAACTGTTGTTTTTCAAATAAGTGATTGAAAAGGAACATTTGACAGTCTGCTATCTTCCTCCCAGCCCTCTCTTCACCCAACATTCAAGTAAGGAAAAAACACAATACTATACTGTCAATCAGTTCTCACCTTGTCCCCAGCAGTGGATGGAAGGCTAAAAGGAGCAAGAACATCAAGCTAGACAGTGAATAGCTTTAGTATTTTCCAGGAAAGTCTAAGCCAGGACAAAGGTATAAATTATGGACATGGAATTTATTAATTAATTTCTACTAATCAAATTTGTATGCATGTCATCCTTGTGTAGGCGGCATGCTAACCTGTATTGTTCCAATTTTAGTATATATGCAGGAGAAGCAAGCATAAATTTAGATAGATAGATAGATAGATAGATAGATAGATAGATAGATAGATAGATAGATAGACAGACAGACAGACAGACAGACAGACAGACAGACAGACAGACAGACAGACAGATAGATGATAGAATTCTTCATTGGCCAAGTGTGATTGGACACACAAAGAATTTGTCTTGGTGCTCTCAGTGTACATAAAAGAAAAGATACATTCGTCAAGAATCATAAGGTATTTATATAAGGGGTAAGAGCCATGTGCCTTTTGCTCAAGTCTTTTGGGTGTCTCTGAAGCCATTAGAAAAGATATTCAGATGCCACGATACATCTATACTGATAAAGATCAGAATAATGCAAACCATGTTATTCCTTGCAACACTCCATGGAAATGAAGAAGCAAGATTGGAAGCAGTGATGCGATTCAACTGGTGTAACAATCGGTTTGAGGAGCAAACCCTTCACTTTGCATGGGTGCTCTACATTTCAAAAAGCCCATTTTCAACTAAACTACTTTACCTTCTGCTGCATCCACAGTGAGTAAAACAGCTGATTTGAGGCAAACCGCTCTGCCGTGCGAATCAGATGTGCTAAAAAAAAAAAAAACAGGAAATAAAGCACAGGAAAGAACAGGGGTAGGTGGGTGAGGCCAAATGCTCACCGGAACTACCGGTTTGTCCAAAAAAGAAAAGTCTCCTGAGAATACTTTAGACAGCCAAGAAAACAAACCGATGGATCTTCAGACAAATCATCTGAGAATTGTCTCTTAAGAGCCAATGACCAGACACAAATTATCTTACTCTGAGACACATTATACAAGCCCTAGCAATCTTGAAAAGGCTCTAATGCTAGGAAAGGTGGAAGAAAGGATAAAAAGAGGACAACCAGCAGTAAGATGGACAGACTCAGATACACTGGTGTTGGGTACACTATTTGAAGGCCTAAAAAAGAGATCTTCATGGAAAATACATATGTTAGTCACTAAGAGTCAGCAACCACTTAATGGAACTGTAATCAATCAGTCAATCATCCCACAGTTGCTTCATTCAGAGATTCAATGACCGTCCAGTTTTTTTAGAGATAAGCTCAGATGGCAGAAAGAGAATATGGTAATTCCAAGTAGTCATAGAAGAGACTATAAATTGTGGCATCCTTGGTGCTCTCTCAGCTTGGTTGCCTTCTTGTAGACGTTTCATTATCCAACTAGATAACATCATCAGTGCTAGATAACATTATCAACATCATCTAGATAAGATAATTTATTTATTTGTTTCTTGGCTATATTCATCATGTCAATCAGCAATGTCTAAATTTCCAAATTTAGTAAATAATATAGTGCCAATATCAAATCATGCAATATAACTTAAATTTAATACCAATTTATAAAACTGTTAGGATTACTCCCCAAAAGCCTTCTTGAAAAGCTACTTTTTCAGTTTTCTAGAAGGCTTTGAGAGAGGGAACTATTTTTACCTTGCCTGGCAAACTATTCCAAACTATTCCATTTAGGATCACTTTTGGAGATTGTGGCACATTTTGGCACATAACGTGGCTGCAAAAATATCGGTAGATATTCATAGACAGATCTAGATTATCACAGTCCTGCAAGCTCTGAATTGCTTGGTTAGTAATTTATTCTAAGCACAATTAATGGTCCTGTAATGACCTTTAAAACTCTGAATGACTTAAGTGTGGGATATCTCACAAATTGCTTTTCCTCAAACAAAGTTGCAAGAGAGAGAGAAATTTCTTTAGCTTCCAGCTGTGGCAGCAGCACAAGCTTGGAGTAAGAGAAAAGGTCTTCTCATGAGTGCATCCTAAACTCTGACATTCCCAACCACAGGTGGCTATATTGGCATCTTCTCTGATGGGGTTCTACCGATGGGTCAAGGCTTAATTACTTTAAGCAAGTCCTTTCTCCACAGGCCATGTAAATTTCAGAAAAGATCATACCCGACTTTTCCTGGTTTATGGCTTTGTGAGACCTTTCTGTAATTATTTTTAAGAGTTATTAACCTGTTTTGTCTTTTCCAACATGTTAAATTTAAAACACGCAATTGTAAATTGATTTATTTAGAAAATGTATGTATCCTACATGCACATTTCTGGTCAGCTAACAGCAGATCACAAGATAACAATATAATAAAACTGCTATAAGCAGGAGTGGGCTTCAAAAAATTTAGCAACTGGTTCTCTGCTCAGTTACTGGGTGGGTGTGGCCATGGTAGGCATGACCTAGCCGACCTCCTGCACCACAGGGGTGTTTTCGCCCTCCTTGGATTCCAGAGGCTTTCCTTGAGCCTCCAGGAGGGCGAAAACTGGCTCTCTGGGCTCCAGGAGCCTTCTGGAGCCTCCGCGCAGGCCCTTCACTTACCTGGGTTCAAAAATGGATCATGTGGAGACTCCTGGGAGGGGCAGGCTACGGTGGGCAGGGCCAGCCAATTGTTGCAACTATCAGTTCAGTGAACCAGACATAAAATTAACATCCAGTTCATACAAACTGGTGTGAACCAGCAGCAGCACACCCCCGGCTATAAGCAAAACAAAAAACCTGATTACAATTGCTGAGGCACCACATAACATATCCACAATGCAAACCATGCTTCTGTGGGACGCATCTGACATCCTGATCACTACTTGGGGGTGATGAGAAAGCCAGGACTTCATAGCTTTCCAGAAGTACTAAGATCTCAAGATCCTCCAGATCGTTGGGGTGAGACTGACCCACAGGGGAGTTTCATGCCCAAAGTAACAAGTTCAATGCATGGAATTACTTCTGAGTAGTTCCCTTTATTGTTGTTCATCTATAGACAGAAATAAAGCAACTATCTGCAGTAAGTATAGATATATTCTCTGAATTGCTAAAGAGGGCCCAACCATGCTCCCTTCCTGCCCACCAGACATTCCAAGCGTCACTGTCTCTTTGCTCTCTGGGAAAGATCCTCTCCTTTCTGCAACTCCAGACTATAAACCCATCACAAGCAGACTCCGTGACTGAAAAGTCACATTCCCTAGGTTCCACAAAATGACACTGTTTGATAGAGGGGACCTAGAGCACAATCATTTGGATCTGGTGAGATGGGCAGAGGCCTGAGTTTTTAACAAGTAGAGCTTTAAAGACAATCAGCAGCAACTTGAATTGCTCCTGGAAGCCTTCTGGAATTTCAGTAGAATATGATGCTTACTGCATAGAACAGAAATAAATTCCATGTTGTTGTGCTCTCTGTCTTAGAGCAGAGTTTCTCAGCCTTGGCAACTTTAAAACATGTAGGCTTCAATCTTCAGAATTCCCCAGCCAACCTGGGGAAATCTGGAACTTGAAATCCACATGTCTTAAAGTTGCCAAGGTTGAGAAATACTGTCCTAGACTTTTTAAAACTCTCCTCTGTGGACACCACTGGTGGTCATTGAAAAAGCCATAGATATTCAGTCCTGAAGTTCAGTCCTATACAGTCCCATGTCTGACTGCTCCTTTCTTGGTATAGAAAAGGCAATACTAAGGTTGATTAAAGGAGGAGTAAAAAATCTGCCAAAAGATCTGTCTAAACAAAAAGACAAGGGGGTCAAACTATTTTCCAAAGCATCAAAAGAGAAGACAAGAAACAACGGAGGGAAACTAACCAAGGGGGAAAGCAACCTAGAACTAAGAGGGAAAAAAATCCTAATGGTGAGAGCAATCAACCAATGGAATTTAAGAAATCGTGGGTGCTCCATCACTGGAGGCTTTCAAAAAGAGACTGGATAACCATTTGTACAAAATGGTATAGGGTCTCCTACTTGAGCAGGGAGTTGGACTAGTAGACCTCCAAGGTCCCTTCCAGTTCTATTATTTTATGTTCTGAATATGCTTAGTTGATATGAAGTTGGGCCTGGGACATAGTTTTTCATAAGCATCCCAGAAATACATTGGTTGTTGTTGTGGTGGTTGTTATTATTAATCACACAGTCAGCCAGATGTTCAGACTGAGTTTAACATTTTTGTCTACCTATCAAGTCCTTACCAAGGACCTGGGATAGGCAAATCTAGATGTTTGATGGTGTTACAGATACTGCTGCAGGATGGAAGCTGTTCCAAGTAAAGCTGCCTTCTGCAATTGACTGATGGCAAATTTGTCAATGCCAATGGTGCTCAAGTGGTGCTCCAGTTGTTTTGGGACTGCACCCAAGGCACCTATTGCTTACCTTTTGCCATAGTTATTCTATTTCTATTTGTAGATCTTTGTATTTTGTTATCTTCTTCAGTTCTTTCTCTTCTCTTCTGCTGTCTCCAAGCACTGCCACATCCACTATCCAGACTTCTTCTTCTTCTTCTTCTTCTTCTTCTTCTTCTTCTTCTTCTTCTTCTTCTTCTTCTTCTTCTTCTTCTTCTTCTTCTTCTTCTTCTTCTTCTTCTTCTTCTTCTTCTTCTTCTTCTTCTTCTTCTTCTTCTTCTTCTCCTTCTCCTTCTCCTTCTTCTCCTCTTCCTCCTTTCCTCCTCCTCCTCCTCCTCCTCCTTCTTCTCCTCCTCCCCTCCTCCTCCTCCTCCTCCTCCTCCTCCTTCTCTCCTCCTCCTCCTCCTCCTTCTTCTCCTTCTTCTCCTCCTCCTCCCCTCCTCCTCCTCCTCCTCCTCCTTCTCTCCTCCTCCTCCTCCTCCTTCTCCTCTCCTCCTCCTCCTCCTCCTTTCTGTTTTCTAAGGTTTCCCTCCTGGGTTCCAACCTACTTTTTTCTATTGCATTTCTCACCCAGTCCCTGAAGTTATGGACACTTGGCAAATCGGATTGCTTCTAATGAGCTTAGTTTTGCTTTAGATTTGGGAAGAATAGACTGCTGGCCAGGCAACTTGCATGTGGAACCTGTAAACATTGTGACTAAATTGGTTTATGGGATTCTGACTGTGAAAGAGGCTGAGGCTGAGTCAGATGCATAATGCAGTTAAAGGACATTTTCCCCAGGTGATTAATTTCTGAGCCGCATATCAGGGCACAGCAGAGTGAAAAAAAAAGAGCAGAAGAAAAAAACCCTCCTCCTAGTTAAGAGGAGTATCACACACCACACACAGGCACAACAGACAAGGATGGTCTCACATTAAGTCCTAAAGAATACTGGGCTTGAATCCAAAATCCTGTAATCTGGAAGGGGTTGTATATGGATTATCCATAGGAGTTTTTGTTGTTGATGCATTTTCAGCTGAAAACAATGCTACCATGACCCAACAAAAATGAGCCTTCCTTGAGAAACCTACAGATAATATCAATGGAACATTTCTTCCTGAATGCAAAATAGCTTTCACGCTGCCACGGAGAATAGAAGCAATTACAACCAATGAGTTAGTAAAAGGCTGAAGGACACCCGGTCTGGGCTTGCCTCTGGATATCCCTGGTTTTTTTATTCCTTTCTCATTGCTTTCTGTGCTGCCTTCTGGTGTTTTGGGAAATAGGTTGATCTCATCTTTGTGGCAAACCCTGAGATATAGGAACCCTGTTATCATGTCACCCCTGGTTCTGTTCTGAGCTAGGCTTCCCCAAAAAGCATTAAGCAGACACTTTGTCCCAACAAAAGCTCTTTTATTAAATGAAGGTGAATGTCTTGCAATCACTTTCAGCCAAAGGCCTGGCAAACAGTCTTTCAAGGGTGCCATTAGGAGCACAGACCTTATCTAGCCTGGAGAGTGCCAAGTAAATATTTCCAAACGCAATGCTAACAAGGAAGGACTCAGCACAGAGTCTCTGAGATGCACAGACAGACCTTCTCACTGCTGCAATGAACGAATTGTTTCCTGCAAAATCCCCCTCCCCTTTTGCTCCTCTTTTAATGCCTATGGGAGGGGCCATTCACCATCCATCTGTGCCTTTATTCCCAAGTCGACCCTTAGTTCGTAATTGTTCTTTTCTTTTGGCAGCTCTGTGCATGCGCAGGCTGGGAACCAGCTCCAGCTGCTCCCTCACCTCACTGTTGTCTGACTCCAAAGATAGCTGACAACTGTGAGACTGCCCTGGCCTCATCTCTGCCTCTGACGCAGAGCCCTTGTCCGAGCCTTCCTCAGCCTCCAGAACTGGCCCATGTTCCTCCCCAACCTGTTTTTTTAAAACTATTTTAAAATGTAACTTTAGTGCACAGGAAATGTGACTGGAACAAAGGGTGTGCATGTTTATTTGTGGGAATGGAGAGTGGGATTCTAGCATTGCTGGGCCCTGCTTGGGATAAACAAGACATCAATTTCCTTCTTAATATTTGCTTAATACATATTTCTGGGATGTTATCTAAATTAGGCAAGAATTGGTTACTGTTGGAAGAAATATCCATATCCATCTGGTTCAGGTCCAATCAAGGAGAAAGGCACTGGACACAAAATTAAGGCTGGAGGCTGATTGGAAAGATGGTCCATTTATTGATGAAACAGAACCACCACCACATGTGATTGTGGGACAGCTGACCACATGGAGTTGAGAGTGAGGGGTTCTTATACTGTACCTTCTCTTGGGCTTTGCATCTGAGCTTCCTGTTCCTGTGCAAAAACATGTATTCTATTGGCTGTTGTCAGACTCCCATGGGGCCATGTAGGGGTTATGTAGGGGTCATAGGTGGCTCTATAGGTTGTCTGAGAAGTTTGGTTGAAGTTTCTAAGAGTAAGGTCCTTAGGAGATTGTGCAATGTAGTGAGGTCTGTGTCTTAGTGGGTTAATTCTATTATGTCCTGAAGGGTCATGTCTTAATCCCTTCATCCTGGAACTGAAGGTCTTTTGTTTTGTAGATAGGATGGCCCAGTCTTTCTTAATGGGCACAAAATAACTGCTGGGGCAAGGGAGCTGGGACTCTGAGTTTCTGTCTCCCTTAAGATTTTTTATTTCTCTTTTAGGGGAAATATTTTATCCTGCCTTTTAAAAAATATTCCTCAAAATATTTCAATCTTCTGGGAGGAAGGTGGTTTCCCACATTGCAATGGCTGCCAACTATAAATACTCCTCCACCTGTGACTGAATTGAGCCCAAAATTTTTGTTACTAAGCAAGGCAGTTGTTATAATGAGTTTTGCACCATTTTACCACCTTTCTTGCAACAGTTGTTAAGTGAATCATTGCAGTTGTTAAGTTAGTAACATGGTTACTTAAGTGACCCTGGCCTCCCCGTTGACTTTGCTTGTCAGAAGGTCGCAAAAGTGGGATCACATGACCCTCAGAAACATTGCAATCATCATCCCGGTTGCCAAGAGTCTGAATTTTTGACCATGTGACCACAGGGATGTTGCAACTTTCCTAAGTGTGAGAAAGGGTTATAAGCAGTGGTGCTTTGCTGCCGGTTCGCATCGGTTCTAATGATCTAGGTAGTACCAGTCAGCAGTTGCCCCCAGCCACCCCTGCCCTTTTCTATCCTATATTTCCTTTGTAGCTCAGCTGATAAGTGCAACAGAGTGGTTTGCCGCACCTCAGCTGTTTTACTCACCAAGTGCTGATGGTAAGGTAAGTTTTCATGCTTAAAACTGTCCATTTTAGAATGCTCCACGCACCCACAGAACCAGTAGTAAAATATTTTGAATTTCACCACTGGTCATAAGTCACTTTTTCAGTAGGGTTGTAAATTGGGAATGATCACTAAATGAATGTGTTAAAAAATTAAACTGTCACATTTCATGGAAGGGGTGTGTGTGGAGGAGTTGAAAAGTTCAAGGTTATTCTGCATGTCATATTAAATTCCAGTTGCAGTTAATTGGTTCTCGTGATTTATGAAGTTTAGAAGTGGGAGGAGAGAAGGGAGGAGAGAAGGTGGATTCTGTGTAACGCGCGAAAATAATTTCACTTTGGGAAATTGCCTTTGACATGCCAGATCTGTTCCTAAATAAATCAATTGGAGAGAAATTGTCTCGGAGTGATTGATATCATGGATACTTTCTGGATGCCTTACAGAATGACTGTAAGTTGAGAACTACCTGTATGCTGTAATAGCAAAATCATTTGAGCACACACACAATGCAGAAGAGGAGTAGGAGATGCAGTACTTGGACTCTCTGGAGTAGGTGCAAAGGTTTATATTACAGTGTGATACTTCTCAGAACGAAGCCAGAAAAATCTCAAACCCAGTTTAAGTGTCACTTCACACAAAGTGGACTAAACTAGCTAACAGGTTGCATAGAATTGTTTTAGGATTGCAGGAACTTCAGGTAAGTGTGTATGTGTATGTCCTAATCTCTTTTCACTTACAAGCTTCCAGGTTCCATCAACATGACAGCATTGTGTAGGTGTGATGGAACTTAAAAAATTCTTGAGTATGCGGTTTTTGCTGATGTCTTCTCCCTCAGTGAGCCTTTAAACTCTTTTTTCCCTAAATACTTTAGGAAAAACAAATAGTTCTTGAAGGAAGGTCAAAGTGCTAAAATTGTTCTTAAAAGAAAACCTCAGAAACCCAACATCCTTCTTCATCATGTATTGAAGCACTTTTTATCTTAGTGTTAGTGCAGATATATTTCCGTATTTGTATTTCTTCAAAATTGTTCCACAGGCATTTGAGCTTTACTTAAAAAAAAGTTTAAAAAACAAATAAGGTGACAGTCTCTCAGATCTGATAAAACAGGGAAGCCTGACATGAACTGCAGATTTGCAGGAAAGCTAGCAAACTGTTAATTGCCCACATATCAGTATATATTTTTTTCCGGCTAGAGGTGTTGGTGTGGAGTACTTGAGGAGTTTTCTGGTTTTGAATCAAAATACTTTAGCCCTCCTGGTTACAATTCGAATTCTTTTATTGGCCAAGTGTGATTGGACACACAAAGACACACCAAGTATTTGCAGTACGAGGCATATCTACATTGTCACAAGTTCTGATGAAGACTAGTGCATTAGCCTGATGGTCCCTGTGCCAAAGACTGTTCTTTGCAAGATGATATTTGTAGCTCAGAGTTGAACTGTGAGGTCCTTGGCACCCTCTGAGCTTGGTGGTAGCTACCAACTCAGACAAACAAACAGTAAACAACAGCCTACTCAAAGAACTACCAAGCACATAGCACTTAGACTTTGATACCGCTTCACAGTGCTTTACAACTCTCTCTAAGTGGTTTACAGAATCAGCAAATTTCCCTCAACAATCTGGTCCTCGTTTTACTGACCTCCAAAGAATGGAAGGCTGAGTCAACCTTGGCCTGGTTTATCTCTGAGGGATGACACTAGAGATGTTTGTATTCTTGTAAATCAAATCAATCTTTATTATGGTCAAAGACCAGCATAAGGAAGGTGGGGTACAGGAAATTAAAAAATATAATGCTTCATAATATGATTTGATTGCTTATTGCACCCTATGACTATTATTAAGTGTTGTACCTTATGATTCTTGATTCTTGATGAATGTATCTTTTCTTTTATGTACACTGAGAGCATTTGCACCAAGACAAATTCCTTGTGTGTCCAATCACACTTGGCCAATAAAATTTATTTATTTATTTATTAGATTTTTATACCGCCCCCTCTCCCAAAAAAGGGACTCGAGGTGGTGTACAGCCAGATAAAATGGAAACAATATAAAGTTATAAAGTTAAAAGCAATTTAAAATGATTAAATTAATGGCTGAATTAAAATTATCAAAATGTAAAAACAGATAAAAATTTAAAATACAAAATTTAAAACCCCACGATTATTACTGGGCCAGGCCGGCCTGTTGGAAAAAGAGGGTCTTTACTGCGCGCCGGAAGGTCTGAATGTCGATGATGGCCCGACTATTCTATTCTATTCATAAAATATACCACAACCGGTAAGTATCAAACTGTTGAATTGCTGGCAATCAATAGTCAGCAGAATTATCCTGCAATGTTGCATTCTGACCAATGCACCACCCCAGCTCTGGAGAACATTTGCAACACCAATACTGTCAAGGCAAGTCATATATGTATAAACAGAGATCAAACCCCATTCCCTTCTAGCATTGATGATGTTATCTAATTGAATAATGGGACATCTGCAGGAAAACAACCAAGTTTGGAGAACAGCAAGGACTCCACGGAGGATCTGGACTCTGGCACAAAGTCATGTTTTCTTCTCTGCTGTTTTTGAAAGCCCATAAAGGAAGATCTCCTAGCGAGATCCTGTGATTCTGGTCATGAAGAAAGTACAGAACATCTACTTTTCCAGTACGTGTACTACAGAGAAAGTTGTGATAGTCCCATATCACTATTATTGCAAAAATAACCAGGACATACAGGCCAATCCTTCACAGATACCAACCCTACTACAACATATAATGTTGCCCAGTTCCGTGCAGCTATACTTAAAATCCATCAGAAGGTGACCTGTGTCACCAACAGTTTTAATGAGCACCAACTGCGCTCAGAGGGCATCGAAGACCCAAAAGTTCATTCCTGAGTTACAAATGTTCTCTTGTATTGATAATGAGCACCTAGTTTGCCACTATAGTGTGCTCTGTATTTTATATATTTAGTTTGCCATATTCCCCTATTTCCATCTATTGCTCCTACTTGTCTTTTTAGGCTCTTTTTAGATTTTTCTCTTATATTTTTTAGTTTTTTACATGCAATTTCATTCTGTGGTATATTTTATGCTTTTTAATTTCCTGTACCCCACCTTTCTTATGCTGGTTTTTGACCATAATAAAGATTTGATTTGATTTACATGAATGCAAACATCTCTAGTATCATCCTTCCGAGATAGGCCAGGCCAAGAAACATATTCTTTAGAAGATACTGGAACTCTTTATTATTAATATACATCGTATAAGAGAATTTTCTAAGCCAGATCATGTTTTTTTTTCCTCCATTCCTCTTATATCAAGGAAAGTTGAGGTGGAACAAATTTAAGTTTCTTTCTAATATTTTTTTCCCTGAGTTTAAATTATATTTTGCTAACCATTGTATTCCTTTTTAAAAATAAGCTCTGTGATTTTCTACATAAATTGAATTCAAATGAAAAGGAACATAATATGTCATAAAATACACATGCATTGAATGAAAACAAAATCCTTAAGTGCCCTAAATTAGTTCTGTTCCAATATCTCAGGGACAGCCACAAAGAAGAGGGAGTCAAGCTGTTCTCCAGAGCACCTGAGGGCAGGATAAGAAGTAATGGGTGGAAACTAATCAATGAGAGAAGCAACTTAGAACTTAGGAGAAATTTCCTGACAGAACAATTAATCAGTGGAACAGCTGGCCTCCAGAAGTTGTGAGTGCTCCAACACTGGAAGTTTTTAAAAAGATGTCGGATAACCATTTATCTGAAGTGGTATAGGGTTTCCTGCCTAAGCAGGATTGGACTAGATCTCCAATGTCCCTTCCAACTCTGTGATTCTATTCTAGCCATCTATTTTATAGATGGTGGGATTCAATTTTTTTTACTACCGGTTCTGTGGGCATGGCTTGGTGGGCGTGGCTTGGTTGGTATGGCTACATGACTGGGTGGGTGTGGCTTTTTTTTGCTTTTTTTCAGCCACCCCCACCCATTTTTGGGGCCTTCTGAGACTCAGAGGAGCCTCTGGGGGGCATTTTTGCTCCCAGAAGGCTCTCCTAAGGCTCAGGAAGAAAAAAAAAGCACCCCTCCATGCTCTGTTTTGGGACTTCCTGGCCTCAGAAGACCCTCTGGGGGGCATTTTTGCTCCCAAAAGGCTCCTCTGGGGGCTCAGGAGGGCAAAAATGGAGGGGGGCTGATCCCCTCCCTCCATTTTTTGCCTTCTTGGCCTCAGCAAGGGGAATCCCAGCACAGCTGATCTTATGAACAGCTGATTGTCGGAAGGGGAAAAAAAGGAAGAAATACCTTAAGTGCCAAGCATCAGGTGGGTGGAGCGAGAGAGTCAGTGGTGACCGGCGACCGGGTTGGGGACGTGGCCAGCCAGAATTTACTACCTGTTTGGCAACACATGCCAAATCCTTGCTACCGGTTCACCTGGTCCGGTGTGAACCGGCTGAATACTACCACTGATTCTATCAGCAAAATACCATGGGAAACTGATATCTTTTAAGAAAAACTTTTGAGGTAAGTAACACCATGAAATCCTAAGTTCTTCGTTTGTCTACAGCATACCTCAGGGAACTAGAGTAATTACCAAGTATAATATTTTGCTGCAGAATGAGAATTTCCAAAGACATCTTCGCGGATTAGTTCTGACCTCTATTATAAGAAATATTTATTCCTTCTGAGTTTTATCCATGGCTTGGAAAGAGAGAAAAGAATGTCAAGAAGGCAGAGAGAAGGTAAGATTGGGAGAATATGGGGAGGGGAGAAGAAGAAAGTGGCCCCTGCATTTTATTTTCCATGATGTTTACATAGACTTTGAACCATTAACAGGGAAAAAATGTACCCTACCTTTGATCTATATGTAACCTGCTTTAGGTTTTTAAAAAGTCTTCGTTATCTGCATTCAGATGTTAGAGTATCGAGAACCTCTATGAGTGCTCCAGATAAGTCCCATTTCTGTGATGACATCATTCAAATGTCACCTTGCACTGATTTATTCACTCAGGATTTGTGCCTTAGAAGGAAACTCTTACTATGTGTCTCTCAATAGCAATAGCAGAATGTCTATGGAGATCCTTAGTCATCCAGGTCCTGGTGGTCCCAAAGGTGCTTTTACAAGAGGAAACTCGACTTTCTGTTTTTTCTTTGAAGATGTTTTGCTTCTCATCCAAGAAGCTTCTTCAACTCAGAACTGAAGAAACTTCTTGGATGAGAAGCAAAATGTCTTCAAAGAAAAAAAAAAGACAAGAAACTCCAACAGCCTCTTGAAAAAGGACCTTTGGGATAGCAATAGCAGACTTACATACCGCTGCATAATCCTTTCCAGCCCTCTCTAAGTGGTTTACAGAGTCACCATGTTGCTCCCAATAATCTGGGTCCTCATTTTACTGAACTTGGAAGGATGGAAGGCTGAGTCAACCTTGAGCCAGTCAGGATCGAACTTCTGCAGGTGAGCAGAGTCAGTCGGCAATACTGCACTCTAACCACTGCACTGCCATGGCTGAGGCACCCTGACTTGTACATCAGCCAGGATCTATATCTCCTGGAGACAGATCTACTAAATCTTCATCTACAGGTTTTTCAAATCATCTGAGTGATCTGGGTAAGGCTTATCAGATAGTCTCACATACTAAGGACTCTAGACACAAAATATCTAAGCAGAACGAGGGGATCCCAAGGATGTAGAATGCATAATTTTAATAGTTCACAAATTTATTACATTGACAAATTCCATCCAAAAACATTTTTTCACAAATATGCATATTATTTGGAAAGTGAAGACTGCAATGATTATCTTATTACTGCCTAGTACTGTTTGTTGGAAAGTTTATTTACAACAGTGTAAACATAATCATGAATCCATTTAGCTATTGTAATGCTCAATTTAATAGTGCCTTCCTTTATCAGCAGTTCATTTTAATATGTTTACTTCCTAGATGCTAGACAAGTTGACACATATGCCATAAATGCTGTACGTTAGAATACAGATGTTACCAAAAGATATCATTTTGCTGAGATTTAGTGCTTTCTTTACTCTATGGGTGCCCAAAAATATATGATTATGTGTCATTGAGTTATTTTTGACTCCTAGCAACCAATTTTTTTTTTCTCCATGACAATCAGAGGTGGTATTCAGCAGGTTCTGACCAGTTCTGGAGAACCGGTAGCAGAAATTTTGAGTAGTTCAGAGAACCAGAAAATACCACCTCTGACTGGAGATTTTACAGTATCCTTCCCCTGCCACACCCACCAAGCCACGCCCACAGAACCGGTAGTAAAAATATTTGAATACCACCACTGATGACAATCTGTCCTTAACCTGAACTCTTGAGGTCTTCTAACATACACCCATCATTGGTATAACTGTGATGATCCAGAGTGTGGCACAAAAGCAACAAAGTCAAAAAAGTAGGTAAAATCCCTTTAATACCTCCAACTTGGCCCCCAGTGTCCAGTTATCATTGGCTGGAGAAAAAAACTCTCCCAAGAACAGGAAAAAAAATTCGGTCTGAACCCAAAGTACATATAGATTATAAATAACAACCAACACAAACCACCTGCAGCAATTAATGAGACAGGGTAGGATAAGGAATTGCAGACTTCAAAAGATAACGAAACACACACAGTTGGGAAGATGCCAGAACCCAGAGAAGACTTGACAAAGATAATTCGTGCTTTGCTTCCAGAAAGGTGCTGTGCTCAAACGCCCTTTTTAAATCCTGTTTTCCCAGCTGCAGCTAATGAAGGGAATCAGGGCCCTTTTCTCCCCCATAATCCACATAACTCACGTTGCTCCCTTCTCCATTCCTCCCTGTGCGCCCTAGGATGAAGAAGGGGTGGCCCTGGGTCTTCCTCTGAATGCCCAGCTGGACTGTGCTCTTCCCCAGTTTCTTCCACAGCCACTGGAGCCACACTCCCATTCCCTGTCAGTTGCTCGACCTCCCCCTTGGAATCAAATTCCAACAGTGGCATGACAACAACTAAGTCTACCCATCTTGCTGTAGGTCATCCTCTTCTTCTCTTTCCTTCCATCTTTTTCCAGCATCAGATCCTTCTCCAGTGAGCTGGGTCTTCACATAATGTGTCCAAAGTAGGATAATTTGAGCCATAAATATAACAGACCCAATAATATGACACATATCTTCTCTACAAGGGAAATGTGTTCTCTGTGGAAGCTGCTGAGAAAAGTGTTACCCAGTTATATAACAAACACAATTGACACTTGTCACAGTATTCCTCTGGTCTTGTCTTCCGCTATAATTCTATGGAACATTTTGGAAACACACTGGTTGATAAATCTGGCATTCCCATTTCATCACCGCATGCAAGCAGCATGCCGACAGCCGAACTTCCTGGTTTATCCAACCTACAGTGTCGTGAAAGGAGAGAGGTAATACTAAACTGAGTGAAGATTCAATCCCATGGCTCCTGGGAGGAAGTCCTTAAACTGGAGCAGGATTATAAACAGCAGTATCCATCCAATCTTTCTAACAGCAATAGCATGTAGACTAATATACCACCCATAGTGCTTTACAGCATTCTTTGGGCAGTTATATTGTCCCCAACAATCTGGGTCCTCATTTTACTGACCTTGGAAGGACAGAAGGCTGAGTCAACCTTGAGCCCCATCAGGATCAAACTCCAGGCTGTGGGCAGATTTTGTCTGCCATACTGCTTTCTAACCCCTGAGCCATCATGGCTAATTTCATCCAAATGATGAAAGCAGCATCTGCTGCACAAAGTCTGTCTGTCTGTCTGTCTGTCTGTCTGTCTGTCTCTCTCTCTCTCTCTCTGTGTGTGTGTGTGTGTGTGTGAGAGAGAGAGAGAGAGAGAGAGAGAGATTGAAATGCACTTGAAAAAAATGATGACATTGCTAGTGTCCATAAGAGAGTGAAGCCTGAGCCGTTTTCCTCTCTTATGGACACTACAGGTATAAGATGAACCTTAAGTAGCTGGGATAGGGTGGGTGGAGAAATGCACTTAGCTTCCTGACTTACATTATAATTCTATTGTTGGCTAGAATTATCATGTGCTAGAGCATCGAGCCAATATAATAAGCTAGTTAAGAGACTGAAAGCCAAATAAAAAAGAACTCTAGGGTGAGATCCATGATTGAACCTTCTGTTCCTTCCCATCAATTTAATTCAAAACAACTCTAGGAGAGCAGAAATTAGAACACGAATGGCTTTAAACATTCTCTCCGGTGCCAGTATTTCAACTTTAACCATCCCAAAGAAGCTGTCATTTGCTGGCTCATTTCCCCCAGCCCACTCCTTTCAGGGAGAAAATCAACTTGGGTTGGTAACTGCATGGTTTAGAGGGCATTCTCCTACCAATGTATTGGATTCCGCATAGCTGTTGCAGACTCCCATTAGTTAAAGAGTTCAGACTGGCGGAGTCCAGAAAGAGAACCCCAACCCTTTGAAACATTCCCCTCCCTACCCAGAGGTGAGGTGGAAGTTTGGAAACATGGCTTTGTAGTCTTGCTTGGGACTCACAGACAAGCATGCAGTTAGTGCCCTGAAAGCCCTCCCCCTATCTTTTATTTAAAGTTTAATGTTGAATTTTAATCACTGTAGCTTCTTTTTAAATTGTATATACTTTTTCATGTTTTAATGTTTCATTTATACACCGCCCACAGTCCATTTGTGAAAGAGATGGGTGATTTCAAACTTTGATAGATAGATAGATAGATAGATAGATAGATAGATAGATAGATAGATAGATAGATAGATAGATAGATAGATAGGTGATATATATAGAGAGAGAGAGTGGGAGGGAGAGAGGAATGGATGGATGGATGGATGGACAGATAGGTAGGTAAGTAGGTAGATGATAGATAAATAGACAAATAGAAAGATAGATAGAGATAGATAAACAGATAAAGATAGATAGATAGATAGATAGATAGATAGATAGATAGATAGATAGATAGATAGATAGATAGATAGATGATATATATAGAGAGAGAGTGGAAGGGAGAGAGGAATGGATGGATGGATGGACAGATAGGTAGGTAGGTAGGTAGATGATAGATAAATAGACAAATAGAAAGATAGAGATAGATAAATAAATAGATAAAAATAGATAGATAGATAGATAGATAGGTAGGTAGGTAGGTAGATAGATGATAGATAAATAGACAAATAGAAAGATAGATAGAGATAGATAAACAGATAAAGATAGATAGATAGATAGATAGATAGATAGATAGATAGATAGATAGATAGATAGATAGATGATATATATATATAGAGAGAGAGTGGAAGGGAGAGAGGAATGGATGGATGGATGGATGGACAGATAGGTAGGTAGGTAGGTAGATGATAGATAAATAGACAAATAGAAAGATAGAGATAGATAAATAGATAGATAAAAATAGATAGATAGATAGATAGATAGATAGATAGATAGATAGGTAGGTAGGTAGGTAGATGATAGACGAATAGACAAATAGAAAGATAGATAGAGATAGATAAACAGATAAAGATAGATAGATAGATAGATAGATAGATAGATAGATAGATAGATAGATAGATGATAGATAAATAGACAAATAGAGATAGATAAATAGATGGATAAAATATAGATAGATAGATAGATAGATAGATAGATAGATAGATAGATAGATAGATAGATAGATAGATAGATAGATGATGAGAGAGACAGAGAGTGTGGGAGGGAGAGAGGGATGGATGGATGGATGGACAGATAGATGATAGATATAGATAAATAGATAGATAGAGATGATAGGTAGATGATAGATAGAGATAGATATAGATAGAAATAGATAGATAATAGATAGATAGATATAGATAGATAGATAGATAGATAGATAGATAGATAGATAGATGATAGATAGATAGATAGATAGATAGATAGATAGATAGGTGATATATATATAGAGAGAGAGTGGGAGGGAGAGAGGAATGGATGGATGGATGGATGGACAGATAGGTAGGTAGGTAGATGATAGATAAATAGACAAATAGAAAGATAGAGATAGATAAATAGATAGATAAAAATAGATAGATAGATAGATAGATAGATAGATAGATAGATAGATAGGTAGGTAGGTAGATAGATAGATGATAGACAAATAGACAAATAGAAAGATAGATAGAGATAGATAAACAGATAAAGATAGATAGATAGATAGATAGATAGATAGATAGATAGATAGATAGATAGATAGATAGATAGATGATAGATAAATAGACAAATAGAGATAGATAAATAGATGGATAAAAATATAGATAGATAGATAGATAGATAGATAGATAGATAGATAGATAGATAGATAGATAGATAGATGATGAGAGAGACAGAGAGTGTGGGAGGGAGAGAGGGAGGGATGGATGGATGGACAGATAGATGATAGATATAGATAAATAGATAGATAGAGATGATAGGTAGATGATAGATAGAGATAGAGATAGATATAGATAGAAATAGATAGATAGATAGATAGATAGATAGATAGATAGATAGATAGATAGATAGATAGATAGATAGATAGATAAAGCTAAGGGTTGTAAGATCTGACAGAAGAAAATGTTTGCAATTCAGGTTTGAATTATGAGATCCTTGCTGCTCTCTGAGCTTGATTGTTTCCTTGCAGACATTTCATTACCCAACTAGATACAGTAACATCATCAGCGCTTACCTCATTTCCTTCTAGCATTGATGCGGTTACCTATTTGGGTGACAAAATGTCTACAAGAAAACAACCAAGCACAGAGAGTACCAAGGTTCCATGGCTCTAAGATGTGAAGTATCAATCTTGCTCAAAATTACTGTTGATTCCTTAGTCTTGATGAATACTTTCTTGATTAATACTTTCCTGCTGTAGTGATTTTTGCAAAGCCACCAATTCATGGTTTTTCCTGTGTGTGATTTCTATTCAATTTAGAGGTCAGAGAAGTACATTGGAAACAGCAAGATTGTACATCAGCTTGTGAGACGTACTCTTCTTCCAGTTTTGATTCACTTCCAATATTGACTGGTGCCTTGGCTAACCTATATTTTTCTGCAAGATGACTGTTACCATCAATAGACCATGACTTGGTGATCTGATTTTAATATCCATTAACTTGAGTCAAGCCAAGTGCTTGGCCTACTTATTCTTCTTTGGGCTCCGTCCACCCAGAAATATAACTTTTACCTTATGTTCAGTGAGTGTGATTTGTGTTAAGTAGAAGCATGAATTTCATACTCGGTATCGCTCAGACAAAATGCCCATCTGCTTGGGTTGGTTTGGGGGGTTCCCCCCCCCCCCCGCAGAGCCAACAGCTAAAACAAACTACTCTCTTTTTCTCTCACTTCATTTTCTGTATCAAATCTGTCATCTGGTGGTTGCCAAAAAAATAATAATCTAGGACTATTGTTGTGAATTTCTCTTTACAGCTTGGAAGCATGAACAAGATCAAAACAGATGCAGAAGCAGCAGGAGAAGGATTATGTGAATGAGCACGGACTCCTTACAGTCAAACAAATTTTGTTTCTCTCTCTCCCTCTCCCCACTCTGTCACTACACCTCCTTTCCTCTCCCCTCCCCTTCGCAAGAAGCATCTGCCTCATTAGAAGTTGATGAGGAAGGACAATTTGTGGTGTGCTTTCACATTACAAAAAAGAGGCCCACAAAAGCTAAAACTCAGTGCAATGGAGCTTAGCCTTAATAGGAGAGAAGAAAAGTTGTAGGATCCTTGGTACTCTTGGGGCTTGGTTGTTGTTGTTGTTGTTGTTGTTTTGCAGATATTTCATTCCCCTACTAGTACGGTAGTTGTTATGGCCACTGGCCCCTCCAACAGCTCAATCAGAGGAGGAGGAGGAGTGAGAGTCAGGATCAGCATCAAGGCAACTTGAGAGCTCCGAGGGGGAAGAGGGAGTGGAGCTGCCAGAGACAGAGAAAGGCAGAGCCTGGGCCGTTTGTCAACCCACAAATGGAGAGTCAACAGCCCCCAGGGCTGGAGGTGGCTGATGAGGAAGAGGGGAAACAACTCAGTCTAGTGCCTGATGCGTGGATCCATGGATGCGCAGAAGGCAGAGGAGAGGAGAGCAGTGGAAATCTGTGGGCCGATCCTTGGGACAGAAGAGCCACTGCTGCTAGCGAAGCCCCACCCTAGCTCTGGGGATAAAAGGCAGGGGGCAGAGATGAATAGATGTGGCAGACAACTATTCGTCTTCCAGCCAGCCAGACTTGTTAGTCTCCGGTGAGAGAGAAACTTTTTGCCAGGGCTGCCAGCATTCCTAATAAAGAAATAAAAATTATTTGGGCACAATAACAAAATGGTTGACATAGTACCAAAATGTCCAAAAGACATTCCAGTAAGATTGTTCTCCCATCTCCTCCAGCTTCCCAAATGGCTCTCAATCATTCCAGCTTACCTGTGTCTTTTTTCTGAGGAAGAGGGGTAGATGGATATTCTTTCAAAGAAAGCAATGGGCAGAAGCCATCCATCATTCTAGATACTAAAACTGCTAAGGGATCCCTAAAGGAACTTAAAACCATTCTTGGAAATAAAAAGGAAGCCAAAGGCCAGTGATTTACTTTGCTGCCTGGATGCCTGCTTCTCTTTTAGTTATGCATTATCAAAAGACATTGAGTGCTTTTTTTAAAAAAAAAGCCAGGAGGGACAGAAAGGGCAAAATGAGGTGACCATGGACAGATTGTTGCCCCAGGTTTAATCTTTCTGCAATAGCCTAGCCTTTTAAGAGTACAAAACACAGACTATCCCTTCCATTCTTCATTTGTTGAAAAAAAAGCATATACAGTACTTTTGTCATCTCTATTCAGCCACCTAAGTAAATTTTTCCTGCTGCAAATTATCTGTAAAAGAGATGTCACTATTTCAATTCTTTTTTCTTTGCAAGACTTTCTGTCCACCATCACTATCATGCATCCCCCAAAGATATTTATTTAGAAAGCATGAATTAATCTTTTCAGCTGTTAAATTTTCATCTCGTCAAATAATTTTCTCGTTGGCCTGCTCAAGGCAACCTGGATTCCCCTTGATGAAGGCTCCATGCTGTAGACACAATAAGATTCTCTATGTTGACTCTTAGAAGGAATATAGTTTATGTCAACCATGTAGTTCTAGTTGCCTTGGGATTCTCTGGGTCACCTACTTGATACTTCTCAAAGCTAGAGAAGAAGATTATTGAGTTTTAGCAAGTTTTGGCAAGGATATGCTGGAGAAGAAGATGGAGAGGCATGTTTACTGGCACACCTCATTCACATTTGGGGCGAATTGTTCAAACAGTGCCAGTGGAGATGAACAGCAGGTCTTCCACAGTATCCCCTAAAGTGTTGGAGAAATGGTCTAGAAAAGTGATTGCTCCATGGAACTCATCAGTAAAGCCCAAGATGAGCATAGCAGTGTTTCTAATAATCTTCAATTTCTCATTCAGCTCCATCAGCATCTGAACAAAATTGCTATAAACCAATCTGATGGGAATGCTTTAAATTGTGGTGTGGCAGAAAACTTTTGAGAGTCCTTTGGACTGCAAGGAGATTAAATAAGTCAACCCCAAAGGACATCAACCCTGACTGTTCTTTGGAAGGACAGATATTAAAGCTGAATCTCAAATACTTTGGCCATCATATGAGAAGAGAGGATTCATTGGGAAGGACCCTGATGTTGGGCAAGATTGAAGGCAAAAGGAGAAGAGAATAGCAGAGGGTGAGATGGTTAGATTGGGTAATTGACACAATGAAAATCAATCTGGGCATACTTCGTAAGACAGAGGATGAGATAGCAATAGCACTTATATACCATTTCATAGTGCTTTACAGCCTTCTCTAAGTGGGTTACAGAGTCAGCCTATTATCCCAAACAATCTGGGTCCTCATTTTACCCACCTCGGAAGGATGGAAGGCTGAGTTAACCTTGGTGATGAGATTCCAATTGCCAAATTGCAGTCAGCCAACAGTCAACAGAAGTAGCCTGCATTCTAATCATTGTGCCACCGCGGAGATAGTTAGTGTCATCAATGCAATGAACATGAATTTGGGCAAACTCTGGGAGACAGTAGGGAAGAACTGGCATGCTACTGTCCGTGGGGGTTGCAAAGATTGGACACAACTTAGTGATTGAAAAAATCTGACACAAAAGATTTTCACTTGCTTTGATGACGGGTGGTGTGGTGGTAGAGTTAGGATTCAGGATAAAATTAGACATGATGCAAACTAAATCCAAGTGACTTGGGTGTAGAAATCAGCCAAGTTCTCATTTGATTTTGCACTTCATTTGGAAGAGTTCAATCTGCTTGAGTTGGCAAACTGAACCGATCTAATTCTAAAGTTCAATTCACTAGAAATGAGCTTGGCAGAACATTGCCTCTAAATGTGGAATCAACAGCAACTGATTTATTTTGATGCCTCAGAATGAAGTTTCACACAGTCCCTGTAAGGTATCTCTCAACAGTTTTCACATTTAGCTTAATGAAGCCTCTGGAGAATCTAAATTCAATTTAAGGAGCCGTATGGGATGAATATGCTAAATGCTTTCTCTCTGTGTTATTCTCCTATTGTCTTTTTTCCCCCCTTCCTCCAGCTGTATTTGCCTGATGGCTGCATTCCATCACAAAACTGAAAACTATTCTTTTTGTCCTTCAAAGGACTTTTGCTTGCTTGGTGGGAATGAGAAGAGATTTGTTGAAGGAGGAGCAAATTTATATCTTTTGTAACATTAATTTACAGAAAGAGAAATACTAAAAAGAATGTTTTCCTCAATATTGTTTGCCATCTAATTGAAACAATTGGCAAAGAAAAATAAGGGAATGAGTGGATAGATGACGTTTAGAAATATCTACCACTATCTCTATCTCTCTGTCTCTCTATATCTCTATCTATCTACTGTGTTTCCCCAAAGATAAGACACTGTCTTATATTTTTTTGCCACCAAAAATGGCACCAGGCCTTATTTTCAGGGGATGTCATCCAGTGACTAACTTCACTTGCGCGTGTTACCCCCAGCCTCCTTTTCACTGTCAGAGGCCTTCAGAAAATTCTTCTGTGGCCAGCAAGGCTTTCCTGAAGGCCTCTGCAGCCGATAACAGAGCTCTGGATCGATCCAGGAAAGCCTAGCCAGCCTTGCCAGCTGCAGAAGAAATGGACTGGCATTGCAGGTGTTGAGGTGTGCGAGGCCTGGCTACAACTGTTTGAAGGTAAGGAGTAGGGCAGCTCCACTACCACCCCATCCCCACCCTAGCTTAATTTTTACTCGTGCATTCTGGAGTGAGTGGGGTCTTAATAAGGGCTTATTTTTTTGGGGGGGGTAGGGCTTATATTGGGTGCACATGTAAAAATCAAGCTAGGACTTACTTTCAGGTTAGCTCATATGTTCGGGAAAACAGTATCTATCTATCTATCTATCTATCTATCTATCTATCTATCTATCTATCTATCTATCTATCTATCTATCTATATTTTTTATCCATCTATTTATCTATCTCTATTTGTCTATTTATCTATCATCTACCTACCTACCTACCTACCTACCTACCTACCTACCTACCTACCTACCTACCTACCTATCTATCTATCTATCTATCTATCTATCTATCTATCTATCTATCTATCTATCTATCTATCTATCTATCTATCTACCTACCTACCTACCTACCTACCTACCTATCTATCTATCTATCTATCTATCTATCTATCTATCTATCTATCTATCTATCTATCTATCTATCTATTCTTTTCATGACCCTGTCCCTTTTATTAAGGTGGAATCAGGGGGGCAACTAAATGGAGCTGAGCATTTACTGGTTGGATGCCCTTCCTAATGCTTACCTGGAGTTTGCAGCAAATGTTATTTCTTTGCACCCTGATAGAGAAACATCTATCACTGCCTAGACTCTCAACCTTCTGGGTGTGAGGTGAGAATTTTTAGGTCTAGGCCACTGCACCTTCCTCCCTCTCTCTCTCCCTCTCCCCCTCCCTCCCTTCCCCTCCTCTCTCCATTTATTTATTTGTTAAATTTATTTGTCACCTATTTTGCCATAGGGCTACCGTAGACAGCTTACAAAAATAAATTATATACAAATTACACCAATGCTTTTCAACTTTGTCAGTTTTAACTTTTGTAGATTTTAAGTCCTAGAATTCTCCAGCCATCATGAATTGGGAAGATATCAATTAATTAGGGAAAAGTCATTGAAAGTATTTTATACACTCTAGCTAATAAATTCAACACAATATATTTATTTTATTTATTTATTTAATCAAACTTTTATACCGCTCCCTCTCCCAAAAAGGGACTCGGGGCGGTGTACAGCCTACTAAAAAACATACAATAAATATAATAAATACGATTAAAAATAGATTAAATAATTAGATCCGGCTGTCTATTCAAAATTCAATTAAAAATTAAAAGCTAATAAAACCCCAATTAAAATTAATTAAAAACCAAAAACACAGTTACTGGGCCAGGCCAGCCTGTTTAAAAAATAGGGTTTTCACTGCGCGCCGGAAGGTCAGAATATCCGTCATAGCCCGTATCTCCGGGGGGAGATCATTCCATAGGGAGGGAGCTCCCACAGAGAAAGCCCGAACTCTCGGGGCCGTCAGCCGACAACGGCCAGGCGGCAGTACCCCAAGTAGGGCAACCCTGTGGGAGCGTACTGGGCGGCGGGAGGTTGACGATGGCAGTAGGCGGTCCCGTAAGTTTATATTGCAATATAAACCCCACAAGCTGGAGGAAATTCAGAGAAATAATATGTGGAATAAACATGCTCTGTGAATCTAGTGCAGATTGGTTGTGTGGATTAAATATGGGGAGATCCAACACACACATATGCTACTTTAATTCATAATATATAAACCTTTTTATAAAATAGCAATTCAATTAATAATTGGCATTATCTTACAGGGGTACAATGGGGTCTGGGGAAAAGACTATTTTTTTCCTGTAGTTTTCTTGGAAAGCCTAGAGATGTAAAGTTGTTTCTAGAAGTTTGCATATGTTTAGGGAGAGGGACTTCAAGATGAATCTTGGTGTCACAATAGTTACGATGCAGTATTGCAGGCTAATTCTACCCACAATAAGGAGTTTAATTCTGACCGGCTCAAAGTTTACTCAGCTTTCCATCATTCCGAAGTTGGTAAAACGAGGATCCAGATTGTTGGGGGCAATAGGCTGACTCTGTAAACTGCTTAGAAAAAGCACCATGAAGCTGTATATAAATCTAAGTGCTATCGCTACTGCTATTTCCCCTTCCTTTTCAGCTTCACTTGCTTCAAGCGTTTTGTCCCATTAATGCTTCAAGCTTAATGCGTCCTAATCAGAAACACTCCGCATTGTGATTTAATATTGTTTCCGAAGGATTGGTGTGGATTTCTTTCTTTTTAAAGTGGAAGATTGGCCTATGGAGCAGACGTCAAGAGCATATTAATGATTGTGCTGCATTCTCAAAGACTCAACACTTAAATGTTGATTTTTCAATAGTTCTAAAAAAACAATATTCTACCATTAACCTTCACTCTCTGAACATTTCACAGTGGAGTGGATGTCCTTGCCTGATGACATCGTTTTTGTGTTTCACCTTGCATTTCTCTTTTATGTTAATTTCTTCATTAAATGAGGCAAATTGAACTAACACCATCAACAGTTAATAACTTTGTTTAGCCTTCTCCATGCACTAGGTACCACAGAAATCTTTCGCTAAAACCATCACAGCCCCTTTATTCTTCAAAGGAGCGTAATTGGCTTATATTTGCATGTGTCAGCAGAACTAACTCCTGGCCTGAAAGGCTTCTGACAATTAGAGTCAACAGAGGCTGGGTTTTGTCAATAAGAAATATTTCTCCCAAAATGAACATATCAGTTTGATGGAAGATAATTCGGTGCTAATTTTGCATGCTCCAATTGTCCTACTTGAAAATATGCTTGCCGAAAGTCTCAGCTATTACTTTCTACACCCATTAATACCAAAGAGCATGGAGGGATGGCTCGTCAATTGAACAGATTGCGCTGTTCTTGAGCGATGTTCGCTTCTATAATCATTTATCAGTCAGGCAAGAACGACACATTTCATGTACTTCTTAACAGCAAGGAGAGAAGCTCGAGAAGCAAAGAAATGACAATTTTGCCTCCAGAAATTTATTTATTTTTTTGAGTCACCTGTATGGTTTAATAAAGAGAGGACATGTGAGAATAAAAGATAGGAAAGCACAGAGGCAACATTTCTGAATACTTCAGTATATAGACTTTCAAGAAGAGATTGGACTGCCATCTGTCAGAAATGGTGTAGGGTCTCCTGCTTGGGTGGGGGATTGGACTAAATGACCTGCAAGGTCCCTTCCAACTCTGATTATCTGTTAATATATTTCTGAGTTCGTTGAATCCTCTACTGTAGGGGTGTCAAACTCAAGGCCCGTGGGCTGGATCCGGCCAAGGAGTGCTTAAATCTGGCCCACAGGGCAGGCTTGGAACTTTCAAAGGACTGGTCTGTGGTGCCTCTGGTGGCTAAAATGGGATATGTGTGCCCCCCACGTGCCTCATTTTCATCCTCCATGGCCTCCTGCAACACTCTGCTGGCCTAAACCAGGCTGAAAAATGGGCCAAAAAATAGGCTGAAAATGCCCCCCAAATGGGCCACAACACCTGTTTTCTGCTGGCAGAGTGCTACAGGAAGCCATGGGGGCAAAAACAAGGCACAGGGGGCCTGCGTTCAGACTCCCACATCTTGTATTCGCCCCCATGGCCTACTGTGGCACCCAACGCTGAGAACTGACCAAGAAGACCATTGTGGCGGATAGAATTAAAACTCGATGAGAAACTAAGGGATCAGTAGTGATTCTGCTTCTTTTGATCATCTCCTGGTGCACAGCAGCTATTAACATAGCCTGGAAAATGTAAGAACTGATGCTAGAATGAACACAGATTGAGACAGATTCGACTAATCCAGAGTTCAAAGCACAATACGTTTGCTATTTAGCATATTATGATTCACGTAGATTTTCTTCAGTAAACAATCTCAGAATGGTTTCTTTCAAAGTGACTCAGAAAAAGGACAATGGACTCTTCATCCCAAGCACTTGAAGACCACATTTAAGAATGCTGGGCTGTGTTTTGGTTTTCAGGAGAGAATGGGATGGGGAATCAGACTATTGAAAATACATATTTTAAATTTCAGTGAAAGATTAGTGAGGGGAGAAGGACATTTTGCTTGTAAAATGATCAGAAGATTTGTAGGACTGTCCAGTTTTTTTAAAAAATAAAACTGTTCATACCTTCTCTTTAGCATTCTCACTGGCTTTCTGTATTTCAAATGAGCCCCCCCAAAAGTATATCATGAAGAACAGCTCTTCCATAATGCCATCTCTTTCACCTGCAAATTACCTCCAAATTCATTAAAAGTAACTTGCATTCCCCCCACTCCCCAATTTGCCTCACCATCTGTAGACCCAATATCCATTTAGCAAAGGTTCATAGCTTTCATGGAGTACTTTAACCCCATCACTGAACAGCCAAAGTAGGGGTGGGTTCAGAGGTGGTATTCAGCAGGTTCTGACCAGTTCTGGAGAACCGTTAGCGGAAATTTTGAGTAGTTCGGAGAACCAGCAAATGCCACCTCTGATTGGAGATTTTACAGTATGCCACGCCCACCAAGCCATGCCCACAGAACCGGTAGTAAAAAACATTGAATCCCACCACTGGGTGGGCTGCTGGGGGTTTGCAGGGGTTTGGGAGATCCTCTAGCTAAGATTCTGTGCAGTTCAGGGAACTCCCAAATCCCACTCCCGGCTGGCCCCACCCACCCCTCCCTGCCCCTCCCAGGAGTCCCCATGTGGCCTGTTTTAGACATGCAGGACATGCGAGGGTGAAAAATGGGCCTCCCTGAAGTTTGGGAAGGCCACAAATGGGCCTGTTTCTGGCTTCCAGAAAGCCTCCAGAGCCCAGGGAGGCAGAGGCAGTTTTCGCCCTCCTGGAGGCTCAAGAAAAGTTTCTGGAGCCTGAGGAGAGCAAAAACGCCCCCCTGCCATGGCGCAGGAGGCTGACTATGCCACACCTACCATGACCACACCCATCCAGCAACCGGGCAGAGAACCCGTTGCTAAAATTTTTGAAGCCCATCCCTGAGCCAAAGTAATCAAAAATTAAGTTCTGAGTTTGCCAGCCAATCAGTATATCCTTTCTCAGTGTCCAACTTGCAATTTAGAATTATAGAATTACAAGGCTGGAAAGGACCTTGGTTGTGTTCTGGTCCAACTTCCTCCCTAAAGCAAGAGTCCTTATATCATTACAGACAATGTCTGATCTTTTCTTGAAACTTCCAGGGATGGAGCACTTACAACTCTGGGAGGCAAACATGGTTCCATCGATTATTCAGTGTACTCATTGTCAGGAAATTTCTCCTTAGTTGCGGATTGGATCTGCCTTTAACAAGCTTCTACCCTTTGCTTTTTTTGTCTTGCCCTCAGATGCTTTGAAGAATAAATCAACCCTCTCTTCTCTGTGACAACCTTTCAAATATCGGAAGAGACCTATTATGTCATCCCTAAATCTTCTCTTCATTAGACTTCATTAGACTAAGTACCTGTATACCTAATTCCTTTAACTGTTGATTGTACAATTTAGCCTCCAGACCACTTATCATCTTCATGGTTTTTCTCTTAACCCTTTCTGGGATCTCAGCATCTTTTTGGTATTGTGGTAACCAGAACTGGATGCAATATTCTGATACTAGAGCAATACTATCAATTCTCATCATCTTGATGCTATCCCTCTGTTGCTGAAGTACAGGACTGCATTTTTGGCAGCTGCATCCCAATGCTGGCTCACATTTAACCGGTACTCCACTAGGACATCTAGATTTGATGAAACAATGGTAGCATGGGTGAAAAATGTGGGACTATATATAGATCTGGAACATTGGGAAAGAATGTGGGGGAAAAATTATAAATTAACTCTGTCATCAGTGTATAGAGAAAACATGTACAAAATGTTTTACAGGTGGCACTTACCCCCCCCGCAAGGTTAGCTAAAATGTTTTGCAAATTAAAACCCAGAATGTTGGAAGTGTCAGAAAGAAAAGGGTACCTACTTCCATATGTGGTGGACTTGCCCAGAAGTCAAAAAATATTAGAATACAATTCAACTTAGAAGAAATAATAAAACAAAAGATTGAATTTCAACCAGAACTGTTTTTATTAGGTATAATAAAAGGGAAATATAGTAAAAAGGATAGGTATATTATGCTGCATATATTAACTGCTGCTAGGATCTCATATGCACAATCTTGGAAACAGGGAAATATACCATCAGAGGGAACAGTCTTAAAGAAAATATTAGACTGTGCAGAAATGGACAGGCTGACTCTAAAACTAAAAGATAAAGAGGAATTAACATACCATATAGTCTGGGACACCTGGTATGCATGGCTTAAGAATAGGAAGAAAAATATTGTTGTGATTAAATAACGAATAGGAAATTATTTATATATATAAATAATTTCTTATTCTTTAGATATCTCAATCTTACACAGGAAAAGACCTGAACACGCCAAAGACCTGCATCATATATATAAATATATGATGAAAACATGTGATATAAATTTGGAATAAAAATAAAGAAAAGAATATGTAATTGTAATGTAATAAGATAGTCTGTATAGAAATAAGATAAGGAAATGTAAATGATATTTTGACATTGACACAATTGTGTATATAATTTTATTTTATGTTTTTAAAACTTTTGAAAATTGAATAAAGTTTATTATTAAAAAAATAGATTTGCTGAATTTATTTCCCTTCCAGTTCTTCTGCTGGCACATTCCCGCAAACTCTGAGCTGGAAGTTCAGCAAATTATGAGAATTTCAGAGTTCCTCCACCACCCAAATGAGCTGAATGAGTCAGGGCTGAAAAAAATGAGGGGTCAGCAACTAGAATATTGCAACCACTGGATAACTTCACTTGAGAATGTGGAAGCTCATGGCTTGTTTTATTAGGGCTGCAAAACAGTGGAGTTGGGAAGCATTTTGAAATGACTAATCAACAGTTTGTGGTTAGTGGGTTCAGAGACTCAGATAGAAGCAGAAATTCATTGAAACTGCAAACCTCCATGCCCTGATAAAATGAATTAAACCAGCCCAGCAAAGCACTGAGGTGTTAAAAAGCATCTGGAAAATTAAGTGGGGGGGAGGAAGTGGAAAGGGAGAAACCCTTTTCAAAAAGAAATAAAAGCTTTAGAAAAGTGGAGGACAGATTTTGACATGCCCTAAAGATATCCAGTTTCAAAAATTGGGTAACCAATCTAAGAAAGATAACACATAACCCAGGAGTGGGATTCAATTTTTTTAACAACTGGTTCTGTGAGCGTGGCTAAGTCGGTGAGTGTGGCTTGGTGCTCATGTTATTGGCTGGGCGTGGCCATCTCAACATCACTCACATTGAGGCCTGCATCTCCTCGCCTGGCCTCTCATGACTGTGGGGATGCTGCAATAGTCGTAAGTGTGAAAAATGGTCATAAGTCACTTTTTTCAATGCCATTGTAACTTTGAATGGTTACTCCACACAAGCAAAGTACCAGCAAAGGAGGAAAAAAAACTCCAGAGAAGTTCCAGAGACAGGAAGTCTAGTCCTGCCAAGAATGTAATAACAGTTAATGGAGAGGCAGTTTCTGTAAGCAACACCAGAATGTTTCCTTCCTGCCTTCCTTACAGGATTAGGCCAGTAATTTCTTCTAACAACCGGTTCTCCGAACTGCTTAGCATGTTAACAACCAGTTCTAGTGAATAGGTGCGAACTGGTAGAATCCCACCCCTGACATAACCTGACACTATTTAAATACGAAAGAGAAGTAGAAGAGAGCCATCATAAATCAGCCATCAATAGACACATAAATACCACATTTATACACATTCAAAAGAGGCAATAAAAAGCTAAGAAGGAAACAAAAAGACTGGAATGTATCCTTTTCCAGCAGCACCTGGATAAACTGGGATTAATACTAGTCAAACAATCATGTAGAAAACAATATCCCAATGAAGGACTTACCAAGGAGAAAACCACATTCCTACCAACATTGGCAGGGCAAGCTATTGTATATAAAAGAGAGAAAACACACACTCACTCACACTGACGATGTTACCTAGGTGGGTAATGAAATGTCTACAAGCAGACAACCAAGTTCAGAGAGCACCAAGGACTTCCCAGAAGCAGGATTATGAAAGAAGAAGACATATATCTTAAACCCTCCTAAGGTTGATTTTTAGAAACTACCTTGTACCAATTTCCCCCCTCCTTCTACAGTACAGTCCCTTCTGATTGATCATGAAGCATAATATTATTTTGTTACCTGAGAAACTCAAATGGGATTTAATTTATGAGGCCATAAGGAGGCCAGCATCTCTTTGTATACAGAGTAAAATATCCTACTTGTCTGATAATATACTGAAGCATGATAAATTTATTAGAGCCCAGCGTTGTGAATTCAAAATGAAAACTTGAACCACACCATTCATCACAGGTTGGTTTACCCCCCAGTCATATTTCTCTGCACTTAAATGTAGCATAATGGAAGAGGCTGTCATTAATCCATACTGACAACTCCAAATAGAATTTTTCAAGGACTCCATAACATAGATAGTTTAGAATATAACCTTAGGGGTCTACATCGAGGAGATGAGTCACAAATAATTTTCACCTTTTTCTCTATATCACAGGAGAGAAGGAATCGCTCTTCTGAAGTTGGAGAAAGGCTCAGCAGGTGTAGAAGGGTATGTTATTTCAAAAGAATCATACTTCATGGACTAATCTCATCAAAAGGATATATCAGATCCAAATTTTGAAGAGATGCTCATTCCTCTAGGGGAAACCAATTTGCTTTTCCTCCAGGACAAGAAAGATTTAAGTATGGATATTGTTGAAACCCAATAATTCTGAAGCTATAGTATAGCAGCCTTCCTCAACCTTTTGGTGCCTTCCAAAAATATGAGACTTTCATGCCCACATCTTGATGGCTGCACTCTTGCTACTGTCTTATTGATTTAACTCTCACTTAAGAAACCTTGTCATCTAAATTTAACCTCAGGAAGAAAAACAAAGCCATATGTTCATCTGTATGGAAGAAGTACCAAAGCACAAACATTATATGTACAGGAGAAGCCAAAGTTGAATTTGCACCGTAATTCTTGGCATTATCATCAGTTTTCTTTTTTTGGGGAAGGCATCTGAATGGCTCTTCTCAGGAACTCAAGGGAAGCAAAATGATGACGGCTGAAATGACTTGCCAGATGGAAAGAAAAGTGCTCATACTCACAAGCTGCAAGAATCAAAGGATTATCTTCTGAAATTCCTGTAGCAAATGGTTCTCCTGTCCTTGATGCCCACATGGTGAGCTTATTAAAGAGTTAAAATGCTATCCCGGCTGACAGAAGATATATAGAATAATAATGCCTGGGTTTATGCTATATTGCTAAATCAGGTCAGATAAGGCTCTATCATAATAGAAGCATTTGCTCAAGGTGTTAAGTATGATTAGTACTTAACTTGGCTAAGGTCCTTGAGTTGCGCGAATCTCTGGTTTGGTTGATAAATGGTTGAGTGCAAATCCAAATGGATTGATTCAACAACAAAGATAGGCTTGGTATGTTAGGGACATTTGCATCAGAGATCAAAAAAGTCAAAAAAGTGACTTTGGCCATGCAATCATATCCTTTTTTTTTACATACAGCCCTGACAAAATGTAAATGCAGTCAATAGGTCTATAATTCAAAACAGGGAAGAGGAACAGAGAGAGAGGAAAACGGATAAATTAGTTCACCCCCTTCTTTTTTATATAGTTATTATTGAACCTCTCCATTTTATATATGAAGTGGGGTAAACTCCTGTGCAGTACTATACTTTTCAGAATTCAGCAATGTAACTGAAACTATAAAAATGTCCATAACTTAAAGAAAAATGCAGTTGTTTAACAAAAAAAAAAAAACTGCAATCTTAAAATTTGCAAAAGAACCTGCAGTTTCTTCTTGAATTTGCACACTGAGAACAGGCGAACCAAACATAAGGTTGGAAAATGAGAAACTGAATAAATTCTTAACTGCAGGAATTCTCAACTTTGACAGTGTTAAGCTGTGTGGACTTCAACTCCCAGAATTCTCCAGCCAGCATGTTAAACTGGTCAAGGTTAAGAAATATTGTCTTAATCAATAGGAGGATTTGACATTTTTTACTACCGGTTCTGTGGGTGTGGCTTGGAAGGTGTGGTGTGGCTTGGTGGGCGTGGTAGGGGAAGGTTACTGCAAAATCCCCATTCCCTCCCCACCCCACTAACCTGCTTTCCAGCTCCATTCTCCTGTGCAGGGCAACAAAAGAAGACCCAGCTGATCAGCTGAGACTCAAGAGGAGATGGAGGCAGGGCCAGTCAGAGGTGGTATTTTCCGGTTTTCCAAACTACTCAAAATTTCCGCTACCGGTTCTCCAGAACTGATCAGAACCTGCTGAATACCACCTTTGGTCCAGTGGTGGAATTCAATTTTTTTTACTAACGGTTCTGTGGGCGTGGCTTGGTGGGCTTGGCAGGGGAAGGATACTGGAAAATCTCCAGTCAGAGGTGGTATTTGTTGGTTCTCTGAACTACTCAAAATTTCTGCTACCGGTTCTCCAGAACTGGTCAGAACCTGCTGAATACCACCTCTGCTCTGGTCTTAATGTATATATGCCCCAAAAGGGCTTTTTTCAAATATTCTAATCAGAAAGCCAGAAAAGCTTTTGGATTGTTCATGAAATCAAAATCTTACACAAGTACCACTCCAAGAGCCTACTATAGTATGTTCTTCTGATAAGGAGGATTGTAACTGAGACAGGGCCCAGAATACTCAAAACAAGAATATTTATCAGTTACCAATATGTGTATACCATTCTATTAAAAAAATGCCAGACAGCTGCTAATTTACTATCCTTTCTCATGCTGATGATTGTATTCCTATTTCTTGGTGGGAAAAAATACCATCTAGTACCTCTTCAATCTCCAGAACTAAAATTCTTTGGGCAAGAAAAGAAATAAAAGGCTAAATGCTAGACATCTAGATGGGAAAAATTCAAGCAGTGAGATCTTGTTAACAAAAAGCTCCATTTTGGGGACAATCTGGAAGTGTGACTCTAATTCTTGGAGGCAAAAGCTTATAGATTAACAGTGAGTCATCTCGCATGAAAGTCAATCAAACTTTCATTATGGCCAAAGACCAGCATAAAGAAGATGGGATTCAAAAAATGAAGAAGCATAAAAGATACAGTACATCAGAATAAAAAAATACATATAAAAAGGTAGAAAATATAAAAAACAAAAATCTAAAAGTGGATGTAGGACCAGTGAACATGTACAAAAAAATATGGCAAACTAAATATATCACAATACAAATCATTCTAGAATAAGATGGTCATTAACACTAGTTTATTGCACAGGTCATTTAATGGATTTTAAGTCAATCAATCAATTTTTATTACAGTCACGGACCATAGCACCACAAACAAAAGTATTAAAAACAATAATAGTAATAAAACAAAAATAAAAGACAAGACAGAATAATATATTGTGGTTGGTAATGGATTATCTGTGGGCAGTTAAAGTTTGCCTTCTCTTACATACATCATAACAAATTTTCCCATATTCAAAAAAACTACTTTGTACTGGTTCAATAATAGTAATTGCATATAAGATTTTAATAGTAATTGCACAGAAGATCTTAAAACCTTATGCACAACATGGCAATGTTGTATGTTCTGATGGGGCTGGTTGACTGAAGGAAGCAGGAAAGCATAACATTTCCTGTACACCATAGATATTTTTGCAGTAGAAACAGAAAAATGGTGGCAGAGAAAGACCTACCAGTAGTCTTCCCCACTGTTTCATATTTTTAATTTTTTTAAAAAAATTAGTCAGATAGCAATAACAATAACACTTAGACTGATATACCACTTTATTGTGTTTTACAGTCCCCTCTAAGTGTCTATTGAGATTCTCAGTCATTCAGGTCATGATTGTCCCAAAGGTGCTTTTTTCAAGAGGCTATTGGACTTTCTGGTTTGAAGATGTTTTGCTTCTCATCCAAGAAGCTTCTTCAGCTCTGACTCGATACTGGGGAATGGGAGGATTTATACTCCTTGCAGACAGTTGGTCATTTGCATTCTTTTAGTGGGTTGTTAAGGTCACCTGGAGGTTTATCTGTGTCATCAGGGTCACCTGAGTGGTGCAAATGAGGGTGGAGCCTTCTTGGAACTGTTGAAAAGTCTATGTTGTAGATTGGAGATACTGTAGGTGATGTCATATCCAACCTCTCTGTTGAGAGAGGTCTGCTCAATTTTGACCAAGACGGCATCTTTAACCCCTCTTTCAAACCAGTGGTCCTCTCTGTCCAAAATATAGACTTTGTTGTCTTCAGAAGAGTGGCCTGTGTCTTTTAAATGCAGATGGGCTGCTGAATCTAGTCCTGATGGGTTTGTTCTCCTATGTTGTGCCATGCGTTTATGAAGTGGCTGTTTCATTTCCCCAATGTATAGATCTGCACATGGCTCACTGCATTGTACTGCATGTACCTGAGTGGTTTTACAGAGTCAGCCTATTGCCCCCAACAATCTGGGTCCTCATTTTACAACCTCGGAAGGATGGAAAGCTGAATCAACCTCTGCCACCAAATGGTAGACCTTTGTTTATCCCAAGTATGTTTAAATTCAGTTATTGAGCCATTACCTCAGCTGGAAGTTGGTTCCAAGCTTCCACTATTCTTTCTTTGAGGTAATACTTTCCATCATGACTTTTGAACTTCCCTCCTGTTAGTTTAGGTTATGCCCCTCTGTTCCTGATGTTTTGCTTAATGTTGAAAAATACTGCCTTCTAGAACATTCACACCCTTAAAGGTTTCAATCATCCAAAGCACCTGAGAGCAGGACAAGAAGCAATAGATGGAAACAAATCAAGGAGAAAAGCAATCTAGAACTGAGGACAAAGTTGCCTCCAGAAGTTATAAATGCTCTAACACTGGAAATTTTTAAGAAGAGATTGGATAACCATTTGTCTGAAATGGTACAGGGTTTCCTGCCTAAACAGGGGGTTAGACTAGAAGACCTCCAAGGTCCCTTCCAACTCTGTTATTCTATTCTTATTTATTTATTTATTTGGTTTGTCAATTGCTTACAAGATAATAGGTATAAGTAAAAACATAGTTATGAATACATGGATACATATAAGAAAAATAAAAAAGAAACCATAGGACAGGGACAGTAGGCATGTTGGTGCGCTTATGCACGCCCCCTGCAGATCTCTTAGGAAAGGGATGAGGTCAATAGTAGACATCTAAGGTTAAAATTTTTGGGGTTTGGGGAAGAAACCACAGAGTCAGATAGAGTATTCCAGACATTGACCACTCTGTTGCTGAAGTCGTACTTCTTGCAATCAATCGTATTTCCTGCAATCAATCAATCTTGTTCTATCATATCCCCCTTTCCCTGCTGTCCTTTGGGCTGTACATATTCAGTTCCTGCAATACAAATGTCTCTGTAGTACAGGCACTATAGAACAGGGGTGTCAAATTCACGTCATCACAGCGATGTCACATGATGTATCATGACTTTTTTCTCCTTTGCTAAACCGGGCGTGGGCATGGCCAGCGCGTGATGTATCTGACCTATGAGCTGGGAGTTTGACAGCCCTGCTGTAGAAGGTCTATTTTATTCCACTTATTTTTCTTGCCTTGCTTAATGCTGGAACAAGGGTTGAACGGTTACATTTGGCTTCAGCACAACTGGAGCAGAGGATGGACAAACTCAATAAGGACATTTCATACAATTCGCAGATTGATATCAACAGGGTCAACCTGCCTCCATTGCTAAGAGCAGAAACAACCACTGTTTTATAACACACAGGCAATTGTTTCTAAACTAAATTATGCATCAAATGACCTGCAAATATGCAAACCCAGGTCTTTTGCGAAGGAGCTATGCTCTGTGAAGTGCAAACTGCATTCTTAAAAAGCAGAGAGATTTTGAGGAGAGGGGTGGGCTTGGGGGAAGGGGCAGACAGAGGATCTTTGATTGAATGAAGAAAAAGAAAGATTTTGATACTTGATTAAAGATTGCTGTCTTTTGTCACAGATTTTCAGTACTTAAGAAAGATGTCATCACCTTACTTATTATCCCAGCTAGGAAGCAAACATAAAAAGCTGAAGCCAATTTGCTCTTTTATAGTTTCTTAACTCCAATTTTGGATTTGTTATCTTTGCTGCAGAATTGGCCTTTACAGTTCAGCGAATGTCTGCAATTGGCAGGCTGGTGTGGTTTCCATCTTATTTTTTTCCCCTTGGCCTTCTGATTACAATGCTTAGTTCACCATGGTGGTTAGAGAATGGATACTTCCACTATTTAAAATGTTTTACCTCCCTGTATCTGAAATCTGTTGTGCTAGGCTAATAGGTTAAGAGGAAGGTATTTTTGTGGGAGCAGGTGTTCCTCTCCTCCCAACAAATTGGTTTGAATGCTAATTACTAAAACAATTACTACCAACCTGCCTTCCATTGAGGACCCTGTACATTGCAAGAGTCAAAAAGAGGGCTGTGAAAATATTTACAGATCCTTCACATCCCAGACATAAACAGTTTCAATTCCTTCCCTCAAAACGACGTTATAGAGCACTGCACACCAGAACAACTAGACACAAGAACAGTTTTTCCCTGAAAGCCATCACTCTGCTAAACAAATAATTCCCTCAACACTGTCAAACTATTTACTAAGTCTGCATTACTATTATTATTACTATTAATCTTCCCATCCTTCTTTTCACCCATCTCCTTCTACTTGTGACTGTATGACTATAACTTTGTTGCTTGTATCCTTATGATTTATATTGACTGTTTCCTTATATTGACTGTTTCCTTGTATCCTTATGATTTATATTGACTTGATTGGTTATTTGTACCTTATGACTATCATTAAGTGTTGTACCTTATGATCCTTGACAAATGTATCTTTTCTTTTATGTACACTGAGAGCATATGCACCAAAGACAAATTCCTTGTGTGTCTAATAACACTTGGCCAATAAAGAAATTCGTTCGTTCATTCATTCATTCATTCATTCATTCATTCATTCATTCATTCATTCATTCAAATTGCTAAAGATTTATTGGCACACAAAAGGGTGGGGCTTGATTTTCGTCACACACCTAGAAAACCTATTGAAAGACTAACACATCTCTGTTGAAAAATGGTGATAATGTGATGTTATGATGATCTAAAATAAGGTACTGGTATTAGTTATTGGGCAACCAATAAATAAATAAAAATGCATTCTTACAAAATATTGAATGTGTAACTGAAGAATAGATCTTCAATTGGGGCTGAGGGAGGGAGGAATGAATAAATGAAGGAAGGAAGGAATAAATGAAGGAAGGAAGGAAGGAAGGAAGGAAGGAAGGAAGGAAGGAAGGAAGGAAGGAAGGAAGGAAGGAAGGAAGGAAGGGTGTGTCTCAGCCCATGTAAAGCTGATTTCCATGTCATTCACTGATTCCAGGCACAAAGAATCAGGACTACACATTAAGTTCTAGTTAAACTGATTTATTGTTATGCCTATACACAAGAATTTAGCCAATTAATAGCACTAAATTGGCACTAGATAAGAAAGAATTTGAGAAGGATTGGGCTTAAACCATTTGTGAGAACATAATGACTCCAAGCTGATTCCTCTTTTGACTCCACCCCCAGTCTCTGGCTGTACGTCTCCTACAATTCCCATGAATAAGAGAGTGGATCACTTCTGTACCCTTGTATGATTTTTCTGAGGGTAGGATAGCAATTGTTACCCTCTAAGCTACTTATGTACTGCTAAGAGTCATTTGCTTTATCACTGTATGAAGTCATCCTGAATCTTATGCTGTAAGTGGACTCTTCTAATATGAGGATTTTAATGGTCAGCATTCCTTACTTTGCATAGCTGTTGCATTCTGCAAGTTAAAATCCAATCTGCATGGCATTCTGGGTATTAAAATCAACCCATGCAGGGGTATTCAGAATTGTCAGGGTTGCCATGGAGTCAGTGGTGGGATTCAAATTTTGTTACTACCTGTTCTGTAGGCGTTGCTTGTTGGGCGTGGCAGGGGAAGGATACTGTAAAATCTCAGTCAGAGGTGGCATTTGCCGGTTTGCTGAACTGCTCAAATTACCACTACTGGTTCTCCAGAACTGGTCAGAACCACAACTGCATGGAGTGAATAGCATTCTCATAATGAAACCTAGGATGTGAATCGGAATAGCAATAGCACTTAGACTTATATACCACTTCACAGTGCTTTACAGCCCCAAGTGGCTTACAGAGTCAGCCTTCCCCCCCCCCCCCCCCGCCCCAACTAATTTGGGTCCTCATTTTACCCACCTCGGAAGAATGGAAGGCTGAGTCAACCTTGAACATGGTGGGATTTGAACTGCCAAATTGCAGCAGCCAGCAGTCATCACAAGTAGCCTGCAGCTTTGCACTCTAACCACTGCACCACTGAGGTGAAGTTTAAGCAAAGCAGCTGATTAACTCTAAACATTGTACAATTTACTGGTAAAATGAACAGAAAAGTGAAAATAGATCTGAATCACAAAACCCACCAAAGAAAAATATTATTGGTAGAACTATTTGCAGTCTTATTACTTTTGGTAATATGTGCATTGAATATGTTTACATTGCACACCTACAATCGGATAAAGTTAATGTCATCTGAATCACATCTGTGGGTGAGGGCTGAATATGAAAATGTCTTTTGCATCCTCCTTATTAAGAGGTCTCAGATTCAAATATTTGTCCACCTTGACCAGGATTCCCAAAGTGGTCAATATTGACTATCAAGGGTTGATGGGACTATCCATTGTTGTTGTTGTTGTTGTTATTCACAGTTCTACTAGTTAAAAGTAGTATTGGTTAAATTGTTGTCATATAATAAATGTTTGAGGGTTGAGGAACAATCTGAAACATCCTGAAGGGCTCAATATGATGAAGAGTTTGGGGAACTCTAATCCTGACTGTTGTTGTTCATAGCATTTGTACCACCTGGTTGGATGGTCTGTTTGTATTGCTCTGTGTTCGCTGCAATTGACCTAGAAAACTATTCATTGCAAAGAGAAAATTTGCTTTTCCTTCAGTTGTTGCAGGGTCTCTTACTGATTTGAACTTGGAAGGTGTGACTGGCCCAAAATCACCCAGCTGGCTCCTGTGACTTGAGCCTGGGTTTCCTTGCATCCTTATCCAGTACCTGAACCACTCTATTACCCTTGTTCTCTTCTGTATTTAGACCACAAGTGTCTAACTTTCAACCTCAAGTTATCATCATGTGACATATGACTTTACTCCCCTTCACTAAATCAGGTGGGCATGGCCAGTGCATGATGCATCCAGCATGTGGGCCGTGAGTTTGACACCCCTGATTTAGACAATAGCAATAGCATGTAGATGTATATACCACTTTACAGTGCTTTACTGCCCTCTCTAAGTGATTTACAGAATCAGCCTATTGGCCCCAACAATCTGGGTCCTCATTTTACCCACCTTGGAAGGATGGAAGGCTGAGTCAGGCTTGAGCCTGGTGCGATTCAATCTGCTGAATTGCAGGCAGCCGGCAGTCAGCAGAAGTAGCCAGCAGTACTGCACTTTAACCACTGCGCCACCATGGCTCATGAATTCTACTTAGCTGCACTTTCTAAGAGTTAAAGAAAGATATAGTGGCTTATTTTAAAAGAATATATAAAATTCAACCTCCGTCTAGGACCACCTTAAGATATGATTTGTTATATAGCTCAATTACTACTGGATTTGTTATCTGTAAAATAGAATATTTGCAGATGAAATTGGGTCCACATGTTCTGTGTCTGATAGAGGCAATTTTGCCCAGGTCCATTCCCACTTCTATGTTGATGTCAATCAGAACCTTTTGTAGACATCTGGGATTCTTTCCAAAGTAATGAATGAATAGAAGCCAGCAAAATGATTTTATGAGATTGAAGAGGCCAGGGAAGACTTGCCACTGCTTTGTATTTCGGCAATTCAATTTATATGCTTGGCTCTGTATAATTTCCTTTCTTATGATGTAATCCTAGCCCTTCCATTTTCCCATTTCCACAAGATTCCTTCCTAAGAAAAATGAGGTGAAGCTGTCATTCATAAAGACTCAGATACCAGACTGAGGTTGTAACAGAGGAAACAAAAAAAAAACAATGAAATTCCATAGTCTCAAATTATATTTGAAACTTTAAAGTTATCTGAATTTAGAGTTGAGGAAAAGGAACTACCATCTTGGAGAAGAGTGGCTGAGATACCACCACTAAAAGGGAATTTAATTGCATAGTCATTTTTCCCAATTGCATGAAAAAATGTACCATATTATAATCCCAATCATTTGAATGAAACTAAGTGAATGAAAATTGTGACTGCCTGCTATATTTTATAGCATTTAAATTCGTATACTCACCCAATATCTTTTGTTTTTGAATGAGTGAAGCAACCAAAGACAGAAGATTTTTGTTTTGTATCAAAACTTTATTAAAGAAAAAATGCACCATTGGAATAACATTTCTATAAAAAAATGAATGAGACTGTTCTACAGTACATTACAAAACCCCCCTTTCTCCTTGTGTAATAGTATACAAGATTGTGTGTAGAAACAGCCATTTATTTCAAACCCTAAGCAAGTTCCCTTTGCGGTAGAACAAGATTTACACTTAAATATTGCAGTCACTAATCTAATTTGGTTAACAATGCTAAAGTCCAACAATTTAAAGAAAACCTTTGTAGGTTCAAAATGCCTAATTTTAGGCTTTTTGTAACAATATTTTTCCCCCGCTAAGGCTAATTAAAGCTGTGGTGTAACTCATTTCTGCTGAATAAATGCATTCCAGGGTAGATTGTAAAATCACTATCAAAGACTTTACAAAATAGGTAGAAAAGAATAAGTTCTGTATATTGAGGGTGAAAATATGAAAATCGGGAAACCACTTAAAGCCACACACACACACACATAAATCATACTAAATTTAGTCACACTAAATTCTTCCTTTTTGTATTCACACATCATTTCTGGGAGAAGGAACAATGTTTATAACACTTTCAGCAACCAAGGGACTTGTCATAGCCAAGTGGTCAAACTACTGGGAATTTTCTTTGCACAGATCCAGTAGAAATGAATGAAAACACATAGAATTCCAGGCAGAATATCCCACTGAATAATGTCATTGTTTTTAAAACACACACTCCTTGCAAATAAATCAATATGGCAAAATGCTCATGGTCAGAGCTGGTAGTTTCTACTTATTTACCTGAATGTAAGTAACTCTAAATTCAATGGAATTTAATATTTATTTTTTAAAAACTTTAAGAAAATCAACTCCCTTCCTCCTCCCCATCTCTAATTTAACATTATGATTTTCATTAACTATAACTAGGTGCTTTCAGGTATTAAAACACAGTCTTCCAAACAAAACTATCTCATAAATTAAATTCTGCATCTGAAATAAATTGTACACATTAAGATAAATTTATGCCCTTTTAGAAATCTCCTTCCTTGCTAAGAAAATTTGCAGATTCTCTCAGGAGATTGGTGTAACAGTATGTGTAGGTGAATGTTGCTATTTTAAGGTGTTGTTCTAAAAATATGATGCATGGATAGCAGAAACTATGTACCAGAGAAATCTAAACAATTAGGACTGGCTATGTTCCTGTAGAGCTGGCCCGTCAAACTGGCGGCCCGCGGGATGGATATGGCCTGCTCCGGCCACGTCCATCTCAGCTCCGCAAAGGCAAAAAACATCCCAATACATCCGGATACTGCCAACTCTCAAGAGAAGCTGGCTGAAGCCATCTTGTGATGCCTCATAGTTGCCACAAAGCCTGAGAAGGGGAAGGGAGTGGGGGAAGTAGATAGCCTGGCTACAGTCAAAACAGAAAGTTTTCCTGTGAGAACCAAGGTCATCGTAACAGGTGGCTGTTGAAGGAAAAATGGAGTGACCAAGCAGCCTATCAGCTATATTCATTGGACAATGTGACCAGTGACACCTGAGAGTTTTGCTCTTTTAATCAGGTGAAAACCACGGGAACAATTAAAGTTGGTTTTCACCAGCTGTGCTGATATGATGTATCCAAAAAACATGTTCTTTGAGGAATCTACTTGTCTCAGAGTTCTGCTTTCAGTGGGTGCATTACTTGGAACACTGACAAGTACAGCTCGATATGTCACAATACAATCCACGATGCAGTCAGGTTTGACACCCCTGCTATATATTTGACCATAAATTCAGATTAAACGGTAAAGGTTCCCCTCGCACCTATGTGCTAGTCATTTCTGGCTCTAGGAGGCAGTGCTCATCTCCGTTATAAAGCCGAAGAGCCAGCGCTGTCCAAAGATGTCGCTGTGAATCATGTGTCTGGCATGACTAAATGCCGAAGGCACATGGAACGCTGTTACCTTTATTTGATGAGGCATAGAATCATATCAGCCTCAGTCAAGTGATGGGTTAAATATTTCAATGAGGATAAGAACCCCAGTTTTAATTATGTATATAAAGATCAGCTTCATCTCTAGGTCTTCCAGGACATAGAGAATATAGGCAAACCATTCCTGTAATTTTAAAGGTTTTTTTTTTTTAAAAAAATGGATTATAGTGACAAATTTTCAGTTGAGCACCTAAAGGTTTGTAGTTGCTAAGATTTCTGCTTGAATCATTTAACTACATCAATAAATCACTACTATAAAAGTACTTTTGAGGAAGAGAAGAGGGATGATTTTTAATACAAACTAATCTAATCCATACTCTCCAAACTAATGCATGATCTGTAACACAACTATTCTTCAGTATTGATTATATTAAGGAAAATAATTTGCAGCGAGGTGGATAGTAGGGAAGCTAGTGTACAAAACATCAGTATGACCAGAAACAGGCACAGAAATACTTGTGCTATTTTTCATTCTTTAAAAATTAGAAAATAACAGTCATAGGGGATAACTAATTCAAGACCAGATAACAGAGGAACAAGAGAGAGAGAGAGGGAGGGAGGGAGGGAGAGGGAGAGATGGACAGATTATGTTTCAGTCTCTTGAAAGATATACACACATGCACGCACACAAACACACACACAAATGAAAAGTTTAGAATATATAACTGCTTCAGAGTTACTTATGTGAGATTACACGAGGGAAGGAGAGCATTCTAAGTGGAAAAAACCACAGACAGCGTCATGAAATGCACCACAGTTTTATGTTCTGTCTCTAGATTTCATACCAGGTATCCCTCCCTCCCCACTCATAAATTATCCCAAAGAAACCACTCTAAATAATAAATTAAATATTACTTATAAAAAAGGGCCCGTCTTCCCTCCCTTCCCTCCCACTTCCCAGTTTATGATGGCAATTCACAAAGGTAAAAATTGCCAAGCTTATTTTACAAGAATAAAAACAGCATCGTTCCTTTCATCTATCACGCATCGCTTCCTCATTCTTCATCAAAAGACCTCTACAGCAATACAGCGAGATACCGTTGGCCCTGGGTGACTTTACGGCAGGTTACACCAGAGGGTAATTCCTGTTCTTAAGAAGGAAAAAGGAAAAGGAGAAGGGGGAAAAAAAGGATGACAAAAACAAAAGATTTACTCAGGCGTTGGGTAAGATCCATAACTTCTGAGTCTGATTTTTTTGGTAGGAAACAAGCAAGACAGAGAAGATGCTGTTAAAGAGGTGGTGACCAAAACCAGCTTTTCCAAACATTATTTGTTATTGTAACTTAAATACTGAACAAATCCATATTTTCCATCCCCAATGAATATCAGTTCAATACTGATTATACATGAAGGAAATGGCCATAACAGTTATTTAAAACAGTACAAATGGGCTTCATTCCCCTTTTAACTACAGGTAGTCCTTGACTTATATTCACAGTTTAGCCCAAAATCTCTGTTACTAAGCGAGAGAGTTGTTAAGTGAGTTTTGCCCATATTCCCACCTTTCTTGCCACGATTGTTAAGCAAATCATGATTGTTAAGTTAGTAACACAGTTGTTGAGTGAATCTGGTTTCCCCATTGGCTTTTCTTGTCAGAAATCCATAAAGGTGATCACATGATCCTTGGATATTGAAACCATCATAAATACATGGCAATTGCCAAGCAATCAAATTTTGATCATGTGGCCGTGGGGATTCTGCAACAGTCATATGAAAAATGGTCATAAGTCACTTTTTCTGGTGGCATCGTAACTTCAAACAGTCACTAAACGAAAAGTCAAGGACTACCCGTAATGTATTACAGCTCTTCTAACCGATAAATCAGGAAAAGCTTTATGCACTTCCTTGCAGAACATCTCAAGAATACTCGGGAACAGTACTTCATCTTCACATTGGTTCAGAGCTCTTGTTATTGTCACAGCCTATTTCCCACTTTCCCTAATACTTGGGAGAAAACAAATGATAATCAAATTTTCAGGAAAAATGGCAACCTCCATCTAAGTAGAAAATGTTTTCAGATAAACACAAGGGAGCATTTGGAAGATTGAGACTTCACTATGAGTAGCTGGCACCCATAGTAAAAGGTAAGTCTTGTTTTTTTTTAAAAAAAAAATTCCCCAGGGTTTTAAATTGTGTTTTAATTACATCTTAATTGTGTTTTAATAATATTTTAATTGTATTTTCGCTCATTTTGTTTTAGATTTTGTTTTAGAAGTGCCTTGCTGCTGCCTGGTTTGTATGGTGCCTTTTAGGTTTTTTTTTTTTCCTTCTATTGTATAGATTTAACCCCATTTTAAAATTCTTCCTTAACTCTTAGCTTGGGTTATTGGATATCCATGCCACAGTAAATATATTTGGCAGCTTGCATGTTTTGAGTGTGTAAACAACATAGAGAGGGAATCAGGAAAGCAAAAAGAAAATAATATGCTGATAATTAACCTTCCTTGTTTTAAATAACTTGGCAATTATTCTGCAAACTGTTTACATGCTAAGAGGAATCAGAATGTACAGAATTACCAATAAATTACAACAGTGCCTGAAGCGAAGTACTCAAAATGTTTTGAACCTCCAGAGGGCATTATGATACAAATTATTTGATTTATATCCCACTTTTCTGCCTAAAGGATGAGCAGGATAAGGAACGCATCACATATTTGTCTCTTTTTCTTCTTCTTCTAAGGAATAGTTAGCACACCAATTTATCTTTGATCTTGCTATTTCCTTCCCCAAAATTGATAGTAGTCAGGCATCATAAAAGGGAACTCTTGCTGATAGACTTTCAATGTCCTGACACTTTCAAAGATTGGAGAATTTATAAGAAATCTACTTCACATCAATCTGATGTCCAACTAAGATCATCAGTAACCATGGGAATAGCTTCTTTAATGCAACTTGAATTATTTTGAGCATGTGCATCAGCGTCCTAAGTAAGAATCTAATACAATGAAATTTCTATAGATCTTAATTTTAGGATCTTAATATTTACGGGCATTACAGCTTCATAAATCTTTGCATCTGGGATGGATGCTTACATTGAGAATGGGCTGAAGAACTGAAAATGTGTCTATAGTGATGCCTGAAGTTAATTGATGGATTTGGATAGAAAGAGGTTAATTGTTGCAGTGAAGGGTTGAAGATAGGTCCATTAAGATCTACACAAAAACTTCACAGGGGTTTGAATTTTTTATAATATGTTTGGATTTTTTTTTTTTTGAGATGGAAAAGGTTTATTTCCAAACTGCATAAAAAATCTAGCACTTTCTACCATACAACTTCAAAAAAGCATCCATCCAATCAACATTTTTATTAATTGTCTATTATCAAACAAAGAAAAATATTTGACATTCTTTATATGGTAATTTGCAATCGGTTTTTTTTAATTCTGCATCATATCTCAAGTCAATGGTTTGATACTTTGCTAGGTGGAAACTTTCCATGCACACATTTCCTAACCTATGAAGACCTGTTGAGTTCCTTCTACCTCTCTGACATATTGCAAGCATGCAGATAAGATAAGATATAAGAGATAAAATAAGAGATAAGATGAGATGATAAGAGTAGAAAAAGATGACATATATGAAGTGAATAATGATGGGGTTAATGAAAAGCTCCTTATGCATACTGTAAGAATTTAGATTCCTATCTCATTGCATAAATATAGCTTAAAGCATGTGGAAAACATATCAAATAAAAGAACACTGCAGAAGAAAACTGATTCATCAAGTCCCATGCCTGCTGGAAGAATTGTCAAGATCAGTGGAAGAGATTGCTTCACCAACTGCATAGAATAAAGATAGTGACCTTGCTGGAGATATGTAGATTCTATTATTATAACCAATCTCAGTAAAATAAAAGAGTTATCATGGAGTTGATTTCATGGCATGGTCTGGTACCAGCTGGCAATCAAGAGCAACACCCAAGATGTTAAGCTAGAAAGACTTATACTTTTTTTTATCCCTGTAGAGAGTGAACATTTCAGAGTTTGTCACCAATAATTTTATCTCACAGCAAAATAACATTATAAATATCATGGCCAAGAGTTTGTAAAACTATAAAAACATCAGCATCAGCCACAGTAGAATAGTAAACAGGCATCCTAGAACCAATACATAATTAAACAATACCTTCTCAAACTATGTGATGAGATACAGAGAGAAAATACAGGAGATGGTCTGAAGAAATTGTTGACATAAAAGCAATTTTCTCCAGGATCCTAAGATCTTCCGAGATGAACATGATGTTAAAACAACAAGAAGATTGGCTGGCCACTTAAGACACTATTTTTAGCCTAGTGAACTGAACTCAAGCTCAGTAATAAGTTAAATTCATCAGAAGGGAGACCAAGCCACATGTAGAAACTGAGAGAAGAGTGAATAAGGATATAATACCCTAATCTGATGCCAAATAAATAGTTCTGACCCTGTTGGAGAAGTAAGCATATTATTTTGGAATAGGTGACGTTTTCTGAATTAAAACTGATATGATCATCAAGGAATAACAAATATGTAATCATCTTAAATCAATTATTTTTGAAGAAGTCAAAGAATAATGGAGATGCAAAGATAATTGCTTATTTTTGATCAACGACAAAGCCAAGAATGTGGCTTCATTCTGGCAGTTTAAAGTTTGATGTAGGAGAAGAAGAAGAAGAAGAAGAAGAAGAAGAAGAAGAAGAAGAAGAAGAAGAAGAGGAGGAGGAGGAGGAGGAGGAGGAGGAGGAGGAGGAGGAGGAGGAGGAGGAGGAGGAGGAGGAGGAGGAAGAAGAAGAAGAGGAGGAGGAGGAGGAGGAGGAGGAGGAGGAGAAGGAAGAGAGAAGAAGAAGAAGAAGAAGAAGAAGAGAAGAAGAAGAAGAAGAAGAAGAAGAAGAAGAAGAACGAAGAAGAAGAAGAAGAAGGAGGAGGAGGAGGAGGAGGAGGAGGAGGAGGAGGAGAAGAAGAAAGAAGAAGAAGAAGAAGAAGAAGAAGAGGAGGAGGAGGAGGAGGAGGAGGAGGAGGAGGAAAGAAGAGAAGAAGAAGAAGAAGAAGAAGAAGAAGAAGAAGAAGAAGAAGAAAGAGAGGAGGGAGGAGGAGGAGGAGGAGGAGGATGAGGAGAGAGAAGGAAGAAGAAGAAGAAGAAGAAGAAGAAGAAGAAGAAGAAGAAGAAGAAGAAGAAGAAGAGGAGGAGGAGGAGGATGAAAGAAGAAGAAGAAGAAGAAGAAGAAGAGGAGGGAGAGGAGGAGAGGAGGAGGGGAGGAGGAGGAGGAGGGGAGGAAAGGAAGAAAGAAGAAGAAGAAGAAGAAGAAGAAGAAGAAGAAGAAGAAGAAGAAGAAGAAGCAAAGAAGAGAAGAGAAGAAGAAGAAGAAGAAGAAGAAGAAGAGAGGAGAAGAGGAGGAGGAGGAGGGAGGAGGAGGAGGAGGAGGAGGAGAAGAAGAGAAGAAGAAGAAGAAGAAAGAAGAAGAAGAAGAAGAAGAAGAGGAGGAGGAAGGAGGAGGAAGGAGGAGGAAGGAGGAGAGGAGGGAGAAGGAAGAGAAGAGAAGAAGAAGAAGAAGAAGAAGAAGAAGAGAAGAGAGGAGGAGGAGGAGGAGGAGGAGGAGGAGGAGGAGGAGGAAGAAGAAGAAGAAGAAGAGGAGGAGGAGGAGGAGGAGGAGGAGGAAGAAGAAGAAGAAGAGGAGGGGAGAGGAGGAGGAGGAGAGAAGGAAGAGAAGAAGAAGAAGAAGAAGAAGGAAGAAGAGGAGGAGGAGGAGGAGAAGGAAGAGAAGAAGAAGAAGAAGAAGAAGAAGAAGAAGAAGAAGAAGAAGAAGAAGAAGAAGGAATCTATGCACAAAGAAAATAATTCAGTTAAATCCATAAACTGCTTGTCTTGAAAAAGAAAGTTTCTTTTTTGGTATTGGCTTCTGTCTGTATACCAGGATGGTATATTTAGACAGCATTAAGAATCCAAGCGCAGACTTTTGTATCACAGGCAAACAAAATTAGCATGCAAGAACTGTTACCATAGACACAAACTCCTGAAAGAAGAAAGAAGGAAGCATACTCTCTAAATGAACCCAATTAACAGGATTTTTGTCCAAATTGATGTATAAGCTGAGCTCATTGATCATGATCAAAGGCGAAATGCGGATCTTTTTGTGCAGTATAATGTTGCATCCTCAACCAGAACACACAGCGATCAAGAAGACAGAAGTCAATAGGCAGAAATACTCATAGGTTCCTGAAACAAAGAATGCCTGTACTATATTTAATGAAAATCTGAGTACTATAGAGAGTTCAAATGTAAAATCTGATATGGGAAGCTTGAAAGTGAACCAAATGATTCCATGTAATTGAAAAAGGTAGGGTAGGTTTATAATACAGGGTTTTTTTTTTTTTGCAAACAATAAGTAATTGGCCTGGAGGCCGTGCGGGGTTGGATGGGTCGTAACAGGCTTCGTCTCAACCCGGCCAAAACCGAGTGGCTGTGGTTTCCTGCGCCCAGATACAGCCAGCTGGTTCCTTCACTGGCCGTGGGGGGAGAGGTATTGACCCCTGTGGAAAGGGCCCGCAATTTGGGTGTCCTCCTGGATGTGCGGCTGTCCTTGGAAGAACATATTGCAGCCGTCGCCAGGGGGGCTTTTTATCAGATTCGTCTGATTTACCAGTTGCGGCCCTTTCTGGATCTGGGCGCACTTCGCACAGTCATTTCCGCCCTCGTTATCTCCCGCTTGAATTATTGCAATGCTCTCTACATGGGGCTCCCCTTGAAGAGTCTCCAGAGGTTGCAGTTAGTTCAGAATGCAGCCGCGCGGGTGATTGTGGGTGCCCCTCGGGGCGCACACGTAACACCACTTCTCCGCAGGCTGCACTGGCTTCCTGTGGCCTTCCGGATTCGATTCAAGGTGGTACTGATGGTATTTAAAGTGCTCCATGGCTCGGGACCTGGGTACTTACGGGACCGCCTGCTGCCATCAACAACCTCCCGCCGCCCAGTACGCTCCCACAGGGTGGCCCTACTTGGGGTGCCGCCGCCTGACCGTTGTCGGCTGGCGGCCCCGAGAGTTCGGGCTTTCTCTGTGGGAGCTCCCTCCCTATGGAATGATCTCCCCCCGGAGATACGGGCTATGACGGATATTCTGACCTTCCGGCGCGCAGTGAAAACCCTGCTTTTCGAACAGGCCGGCCTGGCCCAGTAACTATGTTTTTTGGTTTTAATTAATCTAAATTGGGGTTTTATTAGTTTTAATTTTTAACTTAAATTTTGAATAGACAGCCGGATCTAATTATTTAATTTATTTTTAATCGTATTTATTGTGTATTTATTGTATGCTTTTAGTAGGCTGTACACCGCCCCGAGTCCCTTTTTGGGAGAGGGAGCGGTATAAAAGTGTGATTAAATAAATAAATAAATAATTGACATATATATTTGGACTGCAGTACAGCATAAAAATCATTGGACCACTCTAATCTGACAACAGCAAAGGTTTGACCACTCACAGCAATAGCACTTAGACATATACCGCTTTATAGTGCTTTTACAGCCCTCTCTAAATGGTTTATCAAGTCAGCATATTGCCCCCAACAATCTGGGTCCTCATTTTACCAACCTTGGAAAGGATGGAAGGCTGAAGTCAACCAAATGCTCAGAATCGAACTCCTGGAGTGACCAGCGAATTAGTTTGCAGTACCACATGCTAACCTCTGTGCAACCATGGCTCATAGCTTTTGTGTCTTCCTTTTATAAGGAAATGGCAGAACCCCATTCTGAACGTTACTATAAAATGTAAAGAGCAAAAATGCTTTTGGTGATCAGATGTTGTATATATGATTGGAGTTGTGTGCATTTTCAAATTCTCTCTCTCTCTCTTTTTTTTTAAAGAAGATTTGAATGTTGCTGTAGATCTCAGCTTTTAAATATTCCAAGTAACCAAAGACAGGAATGTCCAAGTCTTCATTGGTTGGGAAAGTGGATAGGAGTAGAGGTCAAAGACCAAAGATATGGATTGCTTGAAACCAGAGACTGAAATGGAGTCTGTGATGTATTTAAAATGACAATGCACAGATATCAACCACCTTTCCCATTGAATAATGAGATGCTCTTAGCACAATGGGATGACACGGTGGAATAAATGAATAAAGTTCACTTGGGACTGCCATAGATATGTCTTGAGTTTCATAGTTGGAACCTGCAATTGTTCTGCTTTACTACAGTTTCTCAAAGAATTGCTTTTTGAATTGCTGTCTGCTCACCTCCAAATTCCAGAGGAAGCCCATTAGAAGCCTTTATATCTGAAAGTTGAAGGTAGATAGGAAGTCTTTTGATATGTCCTGTGTGAATAACCTTTTGCTGTTGTTAATTTGGTGATAGATGATCTGAGAATGTAAGACTAGAAACATCAATTATATAGAAAAAGATACCACTTGTAGACTTTAGGCAGGGGTGGCATTCTACCGGTTCTGTCCACCTCTGTAGAACCGGTTGCTCTGAAGAACAGCAGACATAAAACCAGTTCTATGTCTGCTGATGTTTTGCCACACTCACCTGCCCAGGCTCTTACCTGTCCTTTATTTCCTGTTTTTTCAACCTCAGATGCTTTGTGCGGCACAGCTGCGGTTGAAAAAGCAGGAAAAGGGGGCTTTTCCAACTGCTGCGCACCCACACGCAGTGCTGCTCAGCTGTCCGGGCAGCTCAGCAGGTCGTAAATTGCACTTGCACGACTCACGCATGTGCGTGCGATGCAGAGCAATAAAACCAGTAGTTATACCGGTCGGATCCCATTCTTGACTTCAGGTGACATACACCATAAAAGTCAGAAGACAACTCAATGGGAAGGCACTTGTTGCATCCTCAAATTACTCATTTACTGCTGTTAGGATATGAGCAACTGCTTCTGACTATCTCAAGATAGAGCCGTAGATGAAAGGATCTGCTAGAAAGTTTTGAAAATGCAGGAAGAAGTGGTTCTCTTACAGAAAGAATAACATAGTTCTAAATCTAGCCAGTAACTAAAGATAGAAAGGGCCAAATCGATGCTGGAGGTGGGAGTGGGTGGGTCAAGGATCAGATGCAGATACCAAAGTTTGAAATGGATTTGGGGACTGATTAAAATAACAACACAGAGATATCAACCACCTTCTCCATTGCAGAACGAACTGCTGTCAACATTCTGGGATGTTTGGAAAGGAAAACGTAAGATTTGAAATTTGGGACTGCTTTAAGGTACATTGATTTTCCTAGCTGAAGTTGCCATTCTTATAAATTCTCCAGCTGTTGGCTATTTCCCTGCAAAATCAGAACCTGGCCTTATTAATCAAAATTCAGAGGGATGATTTCCTCCCCATTTTTTTCTGATGTCCCACTAATCGGGGAGGAAGTCTCGTCATTCTGGCTTCTCCTTGAAGCAAGTCCCAGAGCTATGCAGCATCAGCCTAACTGGTTGTAGTTGGGTGTCCTCCCCAGTTGGGCAGAACATTGAAAGCACAACTCCTTATTCTAAATCAGGATGCATTAAAATCACTGGTTAACTGAGTAAACAACCATATTGGGAAGGGGTGTAATCTTTCACACTAACATTTCCAATGCTTCTTTCCTCAGATTCTGAGACTTTTTAGAATGCAGAATGGCAAGGTATTTATTTTGTCTTTCTTTTCTTTTTTAAAGTGTGCTGGGTTTTGACTTGCGATCCTCTGCCTTTTTATTCCAAACATTTTATTCAGAAATTTACATATAATTACCTTCCTAATAAAAAGAGCTATTAGGATGTAAAGATCCCCTCTCCTTTCCATGCTCTTTTAAATTATGACCTGCTCAGGCTTGAAATCAAAAGCAGTGCGGAGAACGGTAACTCAGCCGAAACTTTCTCATTGGGCTTTTGCAACCTCATCACTGATAAATATGCAAATGTGGCTCCCTTTTTTCGGTGATTTGCCTGTGAAAACAAGAATAAACTCTGAACGAATGTAGAAAATTCAGCAATTGGGAAAGTGCATGCCACTTTGTTTGTGTTGCCGGTTATAGATATCACTGAAGAAGAAAGTGAAACCATAATAAAAGACTAACTGAAATGGGAGTGGAAGGTAACACTTTAGAAGTCATTAGTTGTGATCATAATCCAGTACGCTGATGTAAAGAGCCGACCTAGATGCCAATATGACAGCTCTTACAGGAGGACTTTCTGTAGCTAGTTTGTAAACATTTGTGCTGGATGTAACATCCCAACAGTGCTGGCAAATTATCACACCTTGCAACACAATGCTAGCTGTTCCAGGAATTCATTTGTTGGCTGAACAAGCTATACAACCTGACCATTGATTTTTCTTCTTCTCAGCTCGTTACCTGCACCTAAGATTTGAACGAACGACAGTGGCAACACTCAGTCTTGACTATGAGTTGTCTTCCTGGATGGTTGAAGGTGGTTTTTATGGAACTGAGTAATCTTGGAGCATCAAAAATAATGCACAAAAAGAGCAAGAGGGGATTTCCCGCCCCCTGCTGTATCTGTTGAAGGTGGTAGAAACCCCAACAGTTCTTTAATATAGGCCTCTGGGGTTTGTTTGTTTTGTTTTTGCTTATAAGCACACTGACTGCTAGTTAGTTTGAAGATGTACTGTATGTTTGCTACTGCTACACGTTAACTAGGGGTGGAATTGTACTGGTTTTGGACTGGTTGGGGTGAACTGGATGTTAAATTTGCATTTGGTTTGCTGAACTGGTATTTGAACCAACCAGCTGGCTCTGCCCATCCCTCCCAGGAGTCTCCATATGGCCCATTTTTGATGCAGGTAAATGCAGGGTCCGGATGGAGGCTCTGGGAGGGAGGAAAATGGTCCTCCCGGAAGTTCTGGTAGGCCACGTCCACCCAGCAACTGGCAGTGAACCGGTTGCTGAGATTTTTGAATCCCACCCCTAACATTAACTCTATTCTGCACTTACCCACTGAATAACTATGGGGAGCTTTGCAAATGTTTGCTAAGTGGATGACTATTATCCCATCCTCCATTTCTGCAAAGTTTGTGGTTGAAACAGTGTAATGATTTCCTTGGTGGGTTTTTTTTAAAGCATTAGAAGGCTTTTGTCTTCATGTTTTGTGCTATTGGGAATATTATTTCTAACCCTATCATGCTACATGATGGTTCCTGTCGTTCTGATGTATGGAGATGAAACCCAAGTCCAAACAAGAAGAGGTATATTTTACAGATGAATCAAGGTGGCCTGGGCTTTGACTTCTCACAGATTCCTGCTTTGCAAAAGGAAGGATCTATATGGCTTTGACACAACCATCAAAAATAGGTTGAGCAATCAACCTATTGACTGAACTGGTATGAGCAGAATTGGCATACTAGAAGCTGGGTAGCCATTTCTTCTCCAAGAGAGATCATTACTTCTGTTTCTTATACTTATGGGAATTTTTCCAAGTTGGTTGCTAGTTCAACCTTCTTCCCCAACCTGGTGGGGAAATATGCTGAAGATGCACCTCCAGATTTGTTTTTGTCATTCGTCATCAGTAAATGGTGGCATACAAAATGCTTTGAATTTGAAATGCTTGGACTTCAAAGCACTGTTCTGAGTTTTGAGACTGTCGTTTCGATTTTGAACCAGAGGTCTTAGCCATTCCTGAAGAGCTTCAGGCTCAAAACATCTGTTCTGAGTGCTAGACAAATGTCTTGAATGTGAAATGGGAATGCGGCATTGAAACAATCCTAAAAGGGTCAGAGCATTCTCTTTTGAATCAATAATGGCACACATTTACCTATTTCACAGTCAAAATGTTTTGCTCAGCTGTGAAAGCATCTAGGGATGATAATCCAGTTTCCTCTTTCCCATCTCTTCTAATCCCTTTCTTCTATAATTCTGCAGCATTCATCTTTCTGATACATCTATCTGTTCTCTCTACAGCTGTTCCTTTTCCTATAGTTCCTTTTCTTACAGTTTAACTTTATTATGGGGAACAATAGTGGGCTTATGAGACAGTTAGCCATTTTTCTAAACCATGATACTCCAGTCTGAGTGCTCCTGCAACCTGTTATTGGTGCCAGAAATTGATATGAAAAATCCTTTGTCCACTTCACTGGTATTAATTGGTGTCCTGAACAAATATTCAGACTTTAACTCTTACATTTTTTTTGACTGCTACAAGTTTTTTTTTTTTTTGACTCTTTAGGAAACCTAAGTTTAGCGAAAGGGAAGAACTGGTAGAGGGAACAGCTAGTAAGTCACAGAGATGGACAAGCACAAAGTTATAACACGGTCCACTAAAGTTGCAGGCTTAGCGTGTAATGAGATTCATTGTTAGCAGAAGATAACCTCTTGAACTCCATGTACAAATTACCAAATTTTGCTAGTCTCTTAGAAACATATTATGCTTCCTTAAAGTTGCTCAGGGTTTCACTCGAGGGAGTAGATTGAAATTCACTTGGAATTTGATTTAAGATGAAGATGGTGGCATCTTCCACAGGGAAGGAGACCAGTGTTGGTAATTAACAGCTACCAGAAGAAGGTAATGTGTGGAGCAGACCATTAAATGCATGAGTCTTCCCTGCATGCTACAAAGGCCAGTGGGACAGAACTGGCTACTTGGAGGCACTCAGCTTTTGTGCAGTGGGTTCTTGCTTCAGAGGATTGGTTTTCCATCTCTATTTCTGACTTCTGCTTGACTGATAAGCACACACAATGTTGTCTTGGGGGGAGAGGCGGGGGGCGGTGAGATCCTCCTTCGAAAGGGGTTCTGTGATGTACTGGTGGCCTTCATGGAGATGTGACTTTGGATTGTGGTCTTTGTGAAAGGCTGGTATGCTGCAATGTTCCTGGGCAACTCCTGTTAGAAAGCTGAGCCTGTGATGGCATTAAGTTGCTTCATCAGCCCTTCCAAGCTTGCCATTTGTTCACTAAGGTCGTCCTGTTCATATACCTGCGGAGAAAGCAAGAAGTTAGTTTATTTTACTAAGATAAGCCAGTGTGGTCCATTCTACCCCACAACGTTCGGGTGAGTAAACAATGCAACTCAATTACTTTTGTTTGGGATGTTTGCTCAAAATTGGAGACAGAGGAAGAAATGTTTGCAAGAAGGGAGGCAGCAGAGATTGACAAATCTGGCAGGCTACATGGAAGGGCTTCTTCCTTAAAACAATTTGAAAGCCAATAATATGACAGCACCAACAAAGGTCCAATCACTCCATATTTTTTTGGGAAGGCTGCTATCATGAGAAGATTTATTATTTACGGGTTATCGGTGTCAGGGATATGACAAAGAATATTGGGACCAAAACAAAACCCTTATCTTTGATTTCATTTATCATAAAGCTCTTAACATCATGCACTAAAACGATGATGAGCCACGGTGGCGCAGTGGTCAGAGTACAGTACTGCAGGCTACTTCTACTGCCTGAAATTTGGCAGGCTCAAGGTTGGTTCAGCCTACCATCCTTCCAAGATGGGTAAAATGTGGACCCAAATTGTTGGGGGCCATTATGTTGACTCTGTAAACTGCTTAGAGAGGGTTGTAAAGCACTGTAAAGTGGTATATAAGTCTATTGCTATTGCTATCATCATTCAGTCATCCAACTTTTTCTTTTCTATCACAAACTTCTGACCTAATTTTTTTTTTTTTGGTGGGGGGGGAATGTCTCTGTCAGTTATACTCAAAATATTGGGAGGTGACATCTGTTGTCCTGGATTCACAAGTTGTAATACTCCGAAATTAACACAAGAAGGATGCATTCCTCTTCACACTTATTTGGGAGTAGGTTGAATGAAATGAGTGGAGTCAGTACATAAATCAGACTGCGCAGAATTGGGCTGTACAATAATTGCTTTGTCCAATGTTTCTTAGCCTTGGCAACTTTAAAATGTGTGGACTTCAATTTCCAGAATTCCCCAGCCAGCCATGGTTTTACCTATTGAAACCAATTCCAGCCATCAGAACATTCTGCATGTTGGGCTTTAGAGAGTGTTTAATTAGCTGAAGTTTGATTGATACTTCAATTTGGGTGGACAAAAATGATCCCAATCAAAGCAGGCTTCAACCAAGTCATTTAATCTTGTGCTTCTAACTACGTGATCCATTTTCATTCAGCTAACCTTTCTGCTAGGGAGCAAAGGGTATTTTACCTCATGGATGTTCATGCTTAAAAGCTCCCTTTCTTATCTGGATCAGAGAGGCACAGGCACTCCATTCTAATGCTTTGATCTGCACTGTCACTTTGATAGAACAATTTGCTTCCCGGGGAGGGCGGGGCGGTGTCCTTTGGTCAAAGCTTTGTTGAATCAAAGCACCTCTTTGGAGTGTTGGGTTCCTACTGTACACTGATACAGTCAGTGTAATAGACAAACTTGCATTAGGTCAACTCAAAAATAGCTCACTAATGCTGAGTATCCTTTGGTGAGGAATGGATTCCAAGAAAGAAAGAAGGGAGGGAGAGAGGGAGGAAGGAAGAAGGAAGAAGGGAGGGGAAGGGGAGGGATGGAGGGAGGGAAGAGGAGGGGAGGGGAGGGAAGGAGGGGAGGAAGAGAGAGAGGGAGGAGAGGGAAGGGAAGGAAGGAAGGTCGTATTTATCATTTACTTAATTACTGTTCCTTTCTATTGCCCATACTTTATCATTTTTTTCTCAGTGGCTTACCATACGTTCAATTAAAATGCTGACCTGCAAAGATATTCTACACATATTTATCAAAACTGTAAAGACTTAGATGATATTATCTTTCCATTGTGCATCGGTTTTGAAATATTTTATCTTTTTACTATTGTAAACTACCTGGAATTATCTTGTGGTATGATGGACGGTCAATAAATTTAATATTGATATTAATATAAAAAGCTAGCAATCTGGCAGGAGCCAGAGAAAATATGGAAGGGTTTGGGATTTAACTTCTTTTCTGTTTCTAATTTGTGTTTCTCATTTGTACATAGAGCATCTTAGATATATATTTTCTCCACTGCTGATTCCCAATAGAGCCTTTAACTTTAACTTAGAAAAAGCAGAAAAAAGATTTTTCCCTTATGCTGCTTGATTTCATCTTCATCAGGTAAAGATTCATAGGAAATGCTAGGACTCATCAATCCAATCTGGACAGACTTCCATCTTCTTTTCCAAGTTTCAAAAACAGCTTTTAATTGGAAGTTTAAATATGATTATAAACAATTTCCACATACACCCTGCCAATCAGAAGAGCTAAAAGCTATAATGAAAAAAAAAAAACATACCTTTCCTTTTTTGTGACTTTGAGCAGGGAAATGCTTTTTATATAATGATTTAACTTTGCAATTTAAAAGATTAAAACTAATGCAAACTAAAAAAAAAAAAAAAAAAATAGAAAGGTAGTAAAGAAAAAAGTGAAAAATAGTAAAGATAGAAAAAATATGGTAAGAAAAACAAAACAAATATTTAAAGAGATGACTTCATTACAACTACAAACTATATTATTAAATTATCATCTTCTCTTAGCTTATAATATAATTTATTTTTTCTTCTTTCCATATTTCATCTGTATTCTATAAGGAAATCCTTAAAGCTTCATTTAGTCAATTAAGGATTACCAGAGATAACATGTCTATTTTAAACTTGTTCAAATAATCACATTATATTCCTTCCTTTTACTTTTAATAATCTTGATATATAATCCTGTTAACTCTGTTAGATTCCTAGAGCTTGATTCCTTTCAATTTTTTTGGTCCCTTCTCACAAAATCCTTCAAAATCTTGACTAGTTTCCTTTGTAGCAATAGCACTTAGACTTATATACTGCTTTACACTGCTTTACAGCCCTCTCTAAGCGGTTTACAGAGTCAGCGTATTTCCCCCAACAATCTGGGTCCTTATTTTACCCACCTCGGAAGGATGGAAGGCTGAATCAATTTTGAACCTGATAGGATTCGATCTGCCAAATTGCAGGCAGACGGCAGACAGCAACCACACATACACACACATACACACATCTTTTAAGACAACAGCCAGTCTCATTTGCTTATCCAATGTAGCATCTTTTCCCATATCATTCTTATGGCCTGTCCCACTTTCAAATCAGTCTCAATTTTGTCAGGTAAAACTTATTCCTCTTCCAAAACAACATCTGTCTATAATGGAACACATTCTTAATATTAACTTCCGCACCTGTTGTTCATAAACAGCCTTTAATGCATCCATGTTAAAATGTTTTGCTTTGTTCTGCATTAGTAAGACAAACTTAAGTGTTTTTCTGTTTTAATTGCAATCTTTAGTTCCTTCTCCTTTCCTTTAGGGATCAACCTTCAAAGTCCCCCTGTCAACCCTGAAGCTGACCTGGCTGATGCCATTTTGAGGTTGCCACCCTGGAACTGAGGGACAGGGAGGAGGGAATAGAGATACCTGGGGTTTTGTGTGTGTATGTATGTATGTATGTATGTGTGTGTGTGTGTGTGTGTATACACACACACATCAGAGCTCAGACTAAAATGCTACTCCAACTTGAGCATCATTCAAATGTACAAGCTTCAGCAATTCCAAGCCAACACGGACATTGCTGAAAGTTGGAGTTGAAATCCAACTACTCTGGATGCCACTTCCATTGGACTACAGTGCTAACAACTCTGAAAGAATCCAGGGAGATTTAGGAAGCATTGGAGGCATTGAGGCAAAACCAAGAACCAAAGATTTAAGTGTTGGACTAGGAGAATCCAGGTTTAAGTGCCCCCCTTAGCTATGAAATCTCGTTTGTGGGAATGTTGGGTTAGTCACTCTCTCAGCCCAACCTATCTTATCGATTTGTTGTAAGGAAAAACAAGAGAAGGGAGTGTTGTGAATACCACCTTAAGTTTTTGAATGAAAGATGAGACTCAAAACACCCTTCAGTTTATCTGATAAATTCATATTTTAAACCAGCTGAGAGCCCCACTTGAAATGGAGAAAAGACAGGAAGAAGCAAAATGAAGGAGTGGGGAGGTGGGATTTACAATACTATCTAGCTTTGAGAACTGTATTTTTTCACAAGAATGCACCTCTAATGGACTAAAGGGAGAGGCAATAAAATCCCCCAAGCCATCTTCTTGAGATTATATGCCTATATTTATTCTTACATTAGTGGAGTCTTCTGTTGGTTTGTGACCTTCTTCTGTGGATTCTGGAGCTGTTGGTACCGAGACAGGAAGCAGAGGTGATCGTGCTTTTCCAGCTAGTCCAAGGGATGCTGTCTTAACCTGAGCCTTGGGAAGATTCGGTGCTGCAACAGGAAGGGGCAAAGCATTTCATTATTACTCATGAGAAGAAGGCACAAAACAGGTTAAAAAGAACACGAGCAAATTTACTAATGCATGTTCTTTGCTGAATATTTATCTTGCTTTTCAGACAGCTATTTTCTTCCCAGGAGGCTCATGGAAATACAATAAAAACATTTCAGTAACGAATGAGCTGAAATGAAGTATATTTTCTCAGTTTTGGACTTACTTACCACGTATCTGAAAGGAGGATGACCATCAATTGAAGGTGATCTCCCTCTCCTTCAGCAAGGGAGAACAGATGAAAAACAAAACAAAACCCACCCATGCGTGCAGTGCCTATTATCCCCAACTTGTTTGAAAACTGAAACAAAAACTGAATAAAAATTGACTTTTCCTCCACTCCAATAAATCATGTGTATGCTTATACTGTATTACGTTCTAACCGTAGAGTGTATGGAATCTGACATTGATGGAGATATTGAGGGTCAAAAGTTGCCTTGGCAAAAGGGGCCAAAGTATATTTAAAGTCTAGAACAGAGAGATAACACCAATAAAAAACACCTCCCTAATTCACTGATCTATCAGAAGGTGTAAGAGGTATAGTATAGTCACATTTACAAGTTTCTATAATAATAGCCAGCATTAACAAAAGTAGTTTTAACTTTCTTGGGGAATTGATTTCCAGGTCTGGTCCATGACCCTATTAGTCTCCAGGTATCAAGAAAGGCCGTTTGCCATATTTGTATGTCCTAGGACCAAAGAAAGTAGCGGAGGGTCATCCACATACTGATAACAGCTGATCACTCATCAACCCAAAATGTTTCCTTGAGCTTCATGTCCTAAAACAGGGCTCTCCAACCTTGGCAACTTTACAACTTGTAGACTTCAACTCCCAGAATTCCTCAGCCAGTGAAGTCCACAAGTCGTAAAGTTGCCAAGATTGGAGACCTCTGTCCTAAAACACATTTCAAGTATTTTTACCACCGGTTCAGTGGGCGTGGCTAGCTGGGTACACTTTGTGCGTGCGCACACACACTTTGTGCACGCACACCAAACGTGCATTTTGCACAGGCGCAGAGGCTTCCTGACTCGCCTCCTGCAATCCTGCACTCTCCCTGTCACTTCAGCAGCTGCCGCACAGCAATATCTGCTTGCCGCGCAAAGCAGCTCAGCTTCAAAAGCAGGACATAAAGATTAGTATGAGAGCCCAGGTGGGCAGGTGGGCCGAACAGCAGAGCATCAGAGAGAACAGGTTCGGTCTCCATTGGTCATTGGTGCTAACGGCTCAGCAGAACCAGGCCTAACTGATAGAATACCACCACTGATTTGCTCCCTCCTTGCATCAGGGAGTAGAAGTACCCCCTTGGGAAGGAGAAAACAATGCCTCCCTAGTGGAATATCATGGTGTGTGTGTGTGTGTGTGTGTGTGTGTGTTAGAGGTTTTCGCGGGTATTTATATGTGGATCTTTGGTTCTTCAGGTTTTCTCCCGCGTACAATTGGAAGTATCTAGGCGACGTTTCAATGAAGTCTCATTCATCATCTTCAGGCTTGTGTCTTCGGCCTTGTGCTTCTCGGAGTAATGTGAGCTTGCAGCTGCTTCTTCCTTTTAACTGCTAGTGGGGGTGTGACTTGATTGGGTGGGGGCTTGGCTGTGTTCTGATTGGGTGGGGGTTTGGCTCTGTTCTGATTGGTTGGGGGGTTGGCTGTGTTCTGATTGGCTGGGGGTGTATTCTGTTCCGGTGGGGGTTTGGTTGTACTCAGATTAGTCTCAGTTGCTGGGGGATTTGAGCTGGTGAGCTGTGATCCTGTTGTTTGGCTTCGCGTTTGTGGTCGTGTCACATCTTCATGGTGGGCGTCAGTTCCCTTCATGTATGGGTTGGGGGGGGGGGGGTTGAAGCAGGTAGTGATGCAGCTGTGGTACGGCTTCTGGTCTGTGGTCGTGTTTCATCTTCTGTGTGGATGTGAGTCTGCTTTCTGCGTGGAAGCGTGGTGGTAGTTTCTTGTGTGGCCCTCGTGGGTGTGGGTCTGATGTCATTCTTTATGTTAGGTACTCGTTTGTTAATGAGGGTGGGTTTCCAAATGGCTGGTAGGTGGGAGGTGTCATCTCGTTTATTCATGCTGTGTGGGCATTTTTCTATCTCTATGGCTTCTCTGATTATTCTGTTGTTGCAGTGTTCAGTTTTGGCGATAGTTCTGGTATTTTTAAAGTCAATCTTATGTCCTGTGGCTTTGAGGTGTTGGACCAGGGAAGAGGTCGGTTCTTCTTTTTAATGCAAGCTCACATTATTCTGAGAAGCACAAGGCGGTCCCAATCGCTTTCCAGGATATCCATAAAAGCAATTAATGTGCTTTTCATACTATGCCAGGATCTGAAACTGGATTGACAAGAATGCAGAAATTCTGTTTCCTCTCTTTTGTCCAAAAGCTCCACACAAGAACTTCCCTCTTGATAGTTTCTCTTAGGGTTTAACTGAAGCAGAGAAAGCCAAGGAAGTATTTCAGTTGGCCATCTCATCATTAAATAAGCCCAGGAGTGCTTCACTGAAGTTCTAAAAGTAAATTCTCTCCCTTCAAAGGAAATCTGAACAGGTAGGAAAAAAAATGCAGGAGATGTTCTCCAAGGAGAGCTATCAACTGAAGGAGAGAAAGGAAGAGTTTGATAAAATAATAAAAGACAGCCCTACCTGTTAATGACTGGGAGAATTAGCTACTTCTTTCACTTGCAAACAGACAGTAAAATAGGATTCCAGCTCAGTGAGGAGATGATTCCACACTTCAATTGGTTCTTAAACCGATAGAAACCATTTAAAGGCATCCATCTTTGTTTTCAGAGCAGCCAGCATGGAAGACTTCACTCTTCCAGTTAACTAGTTATATAATTATGATATAAATTGGTAATTGAGTTGCTGTTATTGTCCAACTGATAACACTGCAGTCCCTATGGGGTGGCAGCTGACAATCTGCCTTGGAGTTCGATCCATCCCCTTGCCAAGCACAAAACACCCACAGTTGAAAGAGAACAAAATAGTGCATATTGGCAGACATGAAAAAAAACAAAAAACAGAAGAGTCAGACATTCCATTCTGGGGGAAATATCTCAATGGAACACCGCTATCTAAAACTGGAACTTTTGTGAATGCTTGTACTGTGTTGCAGCCAATGCACAAAACAAAATAACAGAGTTGGAAGGGACCTTGGAGGTCTTCTAGTCCAACCTCCAGCTCAAGCAGGAGATCCTATACCATTTCAAATAAGTGGCTGTCTAGTCTCTTTTTAAAATTATGGAACACCCATAACGTCTGAAGCAAATCGTTCCATTGGTTAATTGTTCTTATTGTCAGGTTCTAGGTTGCTTCTCTCAGGAAGCATCAGGTGAAGCTAGGCAGAATCACACCTGATACCTGTACAATTAGCATAGTCCCCCCCCCCCCCAAAGGCTGTGTGCTTTCTCCTCTTCTCCCTATACACCAATGACTGCATATCAAACGATCCATCTGTTAAAATACTGAAGTTTGCAGATGATACAACAATGATTGGTCTCATTCGAGATAATGATGAATCCGCATACAGACGGGAGGTTGTACAACTTGCCTCATGGTGTAAGCGGAACAATCTGGAACGGAACACACTCAAAACTGTAGAAATGGTAGTTTCTACCATACTATCACCTCATACAATACTAGACAACACAGTATCAACAGCAGAGACCTTCAAATTTCTACGTTCTATTATATCACATGACCCAAAATGGATACCTAACATCAAAAACATCATCAAAAAACCACAGCAAAGAATGTTCTTTCTGAGCCAACTCAAACTGCCTAAGGAGCTGCTGATCCAGTTTTACAGAGGAATTTTACAGAGCCACCAGACTTGAAATTTTAGACCTAGAAAACTTAGAACTACGCTGCCTTCAGTCCGATCTAAGTATAGTATATAAAATCATACATTGCAATGTCCTACCTGTCAATGAATACTTCAGCTTTAACCATAATAACACAAGAGCACACAATAGATACAAACTCAAGGTTAATCGCACCAAACTTGATTGCAGGAAATACGACTTCAGCAACAGAGTGGTCAATGTCTGGAATACTCTATCTGACACTATGGTTTCTTCCCCAACCCCCAAAAACTTTAACCTTAGACTGTCTCCTATTGACCTCACCCCTTTCCTAAGAGGTCTGTAGGGGGCGTGCATAAGAGCACCAACGTGCCTACTGTCCCTGTCGTATTGTTTCTTTTATATATATTTTTCTTATATGTATCCATGTATTCATAACTATGTTTTTACATACCTATTATCTTGTAAGCAATTGACAAATAAATAAATAAATAAATAAATGAATAAATGAATGAATAAAATTATTGAGTCTGTCATCTGCACCTCTATAACTGTGTAGTTTGGTTCTGCAACCCAACAAGACAGACACAGACTTCAGAGAGTAATTAGGACTGCAGAAAAAACAATTACCAACCTGCTTTCAACCTATACTGCATGAGTCAAAAAGAGAAATGTGAAAATATTTTCAGACCCCTCACATCCCGGACATAAACTGTTTCAACTCCTTCCCTCAAAACCATGCTATAGAGCACTGCACACCAGAACAACTAGACACAAGGACAGTTTTCCCCCGAATGCCATCACTCTGCTAAACAAATAATTCCCTCAACACTGTCCAACTATTTACAAAGTCTGCATTACTATTACTATTAATCTTCTCATCACTCCTTATTACCCTTCCCCTCCCACTTGTGACTGTATGACTGTAACTTTGTCTCTTGTATCCTTACGATTTATATGGACTGTTTCCTAGTATAATATGATTGCTTATTGTACCCTATGAATATTAAGTGTTGTACTTTATGGTTTTTGACTCTTGACAAATGTATCTTTTCTTTTATGTATACAGAGAGCATTTGCACCAAGACAAATTCTTTGTGTGTCCAATCACACTTGGCCAATACAAGAATTCTAATTCTAATTCCTTGATTAGTTAAATAATTAGTTAAATACATCAGCTCAGCAAGGTACCATAGGATCATGATGCTAATTCTAAAGTTGGCTGAAATCCTTTTCTTTCTTTCTTTTGAAATGCCCTAAAAGTCTATATTTCTACCAGGTTTTAACAGACTGAGTAATTCTATGGAAAGCCCAAGAAAAAGCAAAGCTGAACATTTCCACTGATTTCCTATTGCTAACAATTAGGTTTCTACTTTGTTTGATTTTTAATTAAATGTTAAAACACAGGGGGGTTGCTTTAACAAAAACTCAACAATATTAAAAGCAAATAGAAGACACATATATTAAAGGGCCACCTTTAAATAGCTTGTCACAAGCAAGAGATTTTCTGCACTCCTGGATCCCTTTGAAAGCCAAGGTTTTTAAAAAAAAAAAACAGAAAGGGAAAAAAAAGCCAGGGGAACCAAGGAAAGAAAGAAACTCAAAAAATTCTTCAGAAGATATATTATGCTTTGCATTCTTTGTAGGGAAAAAAAAAAGACTTCTATAGTAACTGCTTTGGCTCAACTTCAACTTCTTCAAAGAAAGAACAAAAGGCGCATTGATTCAAGGATGATGTTATGTGTAGGTGTGTATGCTTGCTTTTTTAAGTGGTACAATATAACAATAACAATAACAACAACAACAATAACAATAACAAGAAAAAAGAGCTATCTAGACATTTTGAAAACCTTTTGATGCTCATAATTGCTCCTGCTCTCCTAATCTAAGATCAAGGTTGCAGAATTCATTTTGCAATGATCAATATATTAACAACCTATAGCCGTGATGGCGAACCTATGGCATGCGTGGCACAGGTGGCAAGCAGAGCAGTGGTGGGATTCGCATGGTTTTACTACAGGTTCTGTGGGCGTGGCTTGGTGGGCGTGGCAGGAGAAGGATACTGTAAAATCTCCAGTCAGAGGTGGGATTTGCCGGTTGTCCGAACTAGTCAAAATTTCTTCTACCGGTTCTCCAGAATTGGTCAGAACCTGCTGAATACCACCTCTGATGCAAAGCCATTTGTGCGGGCACCCGAGCCCCAGCCAAACATACCTACACTGCGCATGCGCACGCCACCCAGCTGATTTTCAGCCTGTTTGAGGCCTTTTTCGGCCTCCCAGAGGCTCGAGGGAAGCCTCTGCAGCCTTTGCAGGATGAAAAACAGGCCCGTTTCATCACTTCCTGTATTTCCAAAAAAGGCCTCAAAGTGGCTGAAAATCAGCTTGGAGGCGCCCAGTGCATGTAAGGAGTCGGCGGCGGTGGCGGCGGCAGCGGGGGGGAAATCACGGGTGCATACGCAGGAGGTGTGGGGGAGCTATGCCCATTGCCTTCTGGGTGCTGGCACGTAAGTGTGCGCGTGCGAGAACAATTTTCAGCATAGGAGCCCAAAAAGTTTAGCCACCACTGATCTATAGGAAGACTCTGTGATGATCTGCCTGAGGATCTACTCAGCCCAATCTTGCTCACATTACCCCAAGGGATGCCTTCAGTGAAGTTCAGTGGCAGGAAAATGACAGCTATTCCTTTCCTTCTGATGTACCCGCCCTCCTCAAACTAACATTGAGACTATTAGAAGGGAGCTATTTTGCATTCACTTCACTTGTTGCCAGTTGGTTTATGGATCCATTTTAAAGTACATTTTAAACTAAACGATGCTATAAAGTAGTGGTCACCAACCTGTTGGCCACGGCCCACTGGTGGGCCATGAGGAAATTGTGGTGGGCCGCAGAGAAATCTCACCATCAGAACAACCCCCCAAAGCAATTAATCTAGGCTGCGCAGAAACACAAGGTTGCACTGCCCACATGGCCTGTGGGAACCTTCCCCACCCAATCACTCCTTACCTGGCAAACTTGCCTGCTAAATTGCTATTTTTCCTTTTTCTGACTATCATCTGTTCTGCTGTGCCGGGAGTTTTAGATTACCTAGGAAGCAGGAAATGGTTGGATTTCTTGCTTTCTAGATAGTCTTTAGATTTTCGGCTCAGCACAGCCAAACCTCCCTTAGTACTGAAGATTTGCTTTCAAGCAAATTCAGTGCAGACTCATGGCAAGCAAATTTGAGAGACTGAGCTAGCCGATGGCAGATAGATAACATCACTGAATGATTTTGTGAGCAACTCAATCTGCCTGCTTTGCCTGATTTTGGGTAAAAGTTGCTCTTTTTAATAAAAAAAATCAATATTTACATGCATGGTGTGTTGTGAGTTAATTTTGTGAGTTTGCTTGCTAGCAAATTTTATGTGACAGACTGAGCTAGCCAATGGCAGATAGATAGATCTCTGAATGAATCTGTGATTCTGTGAGCAACTTAATCTGCCTGCTTTGCCTGATTTTGGGTAAAAGTTGCTCTTTTTTTTATAAAAAATTCAATATTTATATAAATATTTATAATATTTACATACAAGCCATGCCCAGCCAGTCGCATGACCACCAAGCCACACGCACAAATTAGGCCACACCCACAGAACTGTTTAGTGGTCCCTGTGATCTAAAATTATGAGTTTGGTGGTCCCTGCGGTCAAAAGGTTGGTGACCAATGCTATAAAGCACTGCACACCAGAACAACTAGACACAAGAACAGTTTTTTCCCGAAAGCCATCACTCTGCTAAACAAATAATTCCCTCAATACTGTCCAACTATTTACAAAGTCTGCAGTACTATTACTATTAATCTTTTCATCACTCCTTATCACCCTTCCCCTCCCACTTGTGACTATATGACTGTAACTTTGTCTCTTGTATCCTTGCTATTTATATGGACTGTTTCCTAGTATGATTTGATTGCTTATTGTACCCTATGACTATTATTAAGTGTTGTACCTTATGATTCTTGACTCTTGATGAATGTATCTTTTCCTTTATGTAAATCTGTTGAAAAGCAATTGCTAAAGTGCTGCAGTATTTGTTTTGGGGTGGACTTATTTTTATTTTTTTTTTAAAGAGAAAGCATTTTTGTCTGGCGCAGCCCCAGCTGGTTGGACCAGAGCCAGCTAGCATACATCAACAGCACAAATAGAATAAACTCAACTCCAACCTTCATGTTGCTTTCTTTCCTTTTGTTTTTGTTTTGTTTGCAGTTAATTAAACTTCTGTGGAACAAGTGACAGGAATCCTCCCTCTTTGCCTGTCCCCAAAGAAATTAGTCATGCAAAATCCATTTAGGATCTGGCACAGAAAATGGATGGTGGAATCAGGTTTGAGCAGAACTGTCTGGCATGAAGAATACTTGCACCTGTGAATCTCTGGGTTGATGTGGGGAAGGGAAGGGAAACTATGTCAGTCATATGGAGCTCATTAATTAATACAATTGTGCCTTAAAGAGCTAAGAGCTCAGCAAAAAGGCAGATGGCTCCATTTGGGCATTGCTGATGAAAAACCAAGATACTAATTAAGGCTTCCCCTCTAGACAGGGATCAACAGCAGGTGAACATGAAAGCTTGAAAACTGAAGTGAAGGAAAACTTCAGAAAAGAGTCCACATCGACTCAAGAAATCACTCCATCCTTGCTGACTGGAACAGAGTTCATCAGTGGAAACTGAGGCTCCAGCCTGAGATGAGTATCCCAAGGTTTTTAAGAAGCATAAGAATAATAGAGTTGGATGGGACCTTGGAGGTCTTCTAATCCAACCACAGCCCAAGCAGGAAACCCTATACCATTTTAGAGAAATAGTTGTCCAATCGTTTCTTGAAAACCTCCAGTGTTGGAGCACCCATGACTTCTGGAGACAACTTGTCCCAGTGATTAATTGTTCTAACTGCCAGGAAATTTCTCCTTAGTTCTAGATTGCTTCTCTCCTTGATTAGTTTCCATCCATTGCTTCTTATCCTGCCTTCAAGTGCTTTGGAGAATACATTGATCCAACCCCTCTTCTATGTGGCAGCCTCTGAGATATTGGCAAAAAAAAATCAGAAAATAAAATATAGGCTGAATAGTCAAGACCTTGTTGATGATCCAAACTCTGTCAAGGACATTGGAATACTCATCTCTAATGATTTAAGTGCTAGAACCCACGGTAACTACACAGCCAAAAGGCATTAAGAGTTGTTAACCTAATCCTACGAAGCTTTTTCTCTGGTAATATCACACTACTAACTAGAGCATACAAAACATTTGCTAGACCAATACTTGAATACAGCTCTTTAGTCTAGAACCCACATTACGTATCTGATATTAACACAGTTGAGAAAGTCCAGAAATATTTCACAAGAAGAGTTCTCCACTCCTCTACTCATTGCATAATACCTTATGCCACCAGACTTGAAATTCTAGACCTAGAAAACCTAGAACTACGCCGCCTTCGGTATGATCTAAGTATAGCATATAAAATCATACATTGCAATGTCCTACCTGTCAATGAATACTTCAGCATCAACCATAACAATACAAGAGCACACAATAGATACAAACTCAAAGTAAACCACATGAAACTTGATTGCAGGAAATACGACTTCAGCAACAGAGTGGTCAATGTCTGGAATACTCTACCTGACTCTGTGGATTCTTCCCCAAACCCCAAAAACTTTAACCTTAGACTGTCTACTATTGACCTCACCCCTTTCCTAAGAGGTCTGTAGGGGGCGTGCATAAGCGCACCAACGTGCCTACCGTCCCTGTCCTATTGGTTTTTTTCGTATATATATCCATTTCATGTATTCATAACTATGTTTATACTTATACCTGTTATCTTATAATCGCTTGACAAATAAATAAAATAAATAAATAAACACTGCTATCATGCTACTCCTAGCCTTTTTTTTTTCATCAAACTAAACATACCCAAATCTTGCAACTGTTATGTACGTTTTAGCTTCCAGTCCCCTAATCATCTTTGTTGTTCTTCTCTGAACTCTTTCAAGAGTCTCAACATACTTTTTATATCACGACAACCAAATCTGGATACAGTATTCCAAATGTGGTCCTACTAAGGCATTATAAAGTCGGCATTAACACTTCCCATGATCTTGATTCTATCCCTCTGTTAATGCAGCTTAGGATTGTGTTGCAGGGGTGGTATTCAGCAGATTCGGATCAGTTCTGGAGAACCGGTAGCGGAAATTTTGAGTAGTTCAGAACACTGGCAAATCCCACCTCTGACTGGCCCCGCCCCCATCTCTTCTCTGCCTCCCAAGTCTCAGCTGATTGGCTGGGTCTTCTTTTGTTGCCCTGCACAGGAGAAGGGAGCTAGAAATCAGATTAATGAAGTGGGGAGGGAATAGGATTTTGCAGCAACCTTCTCCCAGGAGTGGGGAGGGAATGGGAATTTTACAGTATTCTTCCCCTGCCACGCCCACCAAGCCACGCCCACCAAGCCATGCCCACCAAGCCACACCATGCCCACCAAGCCACACCGACAGAACCTATAGTAAAAAATTTGAATCCCACCACTGCTATGTTGGCTTTCTAGTTCCAGGATAGGCTTTGGTTGCCATGATATAAAAAATATGTTGAGAGTCCAGAAAGAGTGAAGAAAAGATGCCAGGGGGAGGACAAAACTGGAAAGGGCTCCGGGTAGCAATGTGTACTCTACATCTGATTTCCTATCTTCCAGATATTTATTTATTTGTTTATTTGTTTATTTGATTTGATTTGTCAATCCCTTACAAGATACAGGTATAAGAATAAACATAATTATGAATACATGAAATGGATACGTATAAGAAAAATAAAAAGAAACAATAGGATAGGGATGGTAGGCACGTTGGTGCGCTTATGCAAGCCTCCTACAGACCTCTTAGGAAAGGGGTGAGGTCAACAGTAGACAGTCTAAGGTTAAAGTTTTTGGGGTTTGGGGAAGAAACCACAGATTCAGGTAGAGTATTCCAAACATTGACCACTCTGTTGCTGAAGTTGTATTTCCTGCAATCAAGTTTGGTGCGGTTAACCTTGAGTTTGTATCTATTGTGTGCTCTTGTATAGTTTACTTATGTAAGTTATGTGGTTATGAATTGGAAGCTAACATGGAGAAGTAATTAGAAATCCCAGATTGGGAGCTGAGAAGATGCCAAGGTTGGTCAGTACCAATACTGCATGACTTCAGCAGCCAATGCTACTATGAGTCTTATTTTCTCTGCTGGGCTAACAAATGTTACATCCCCTCATTAATTTTATGATATATGAATGCCAGGTACAAACCTGGGCTTGTTACCAGAATACAACATTTCACGAAGGCATGCCAACATGAGGATCTGGTTGTCAGATATACGACCATCCCCTCCCAATTTCAGCCTCCATGCTGCAAAATAATCAGCTGCTGATTATTCTCTAATCTTTATGTCAATGGGGACTCATTTTTGAAGAGGATATTGTTGAGGCAAAATGAAATTGCAGAAAATCAGAATACTGGATCACTTGATTGTTTGGGTTTTGGAAGAATATTTGCATATTCTCCACAAGGACTGAATTTTGCACGCAGGAAGTCTTAAGTTCTTCTGCAACAAGTGCAGATAAAACATTCTCAAACAGCAAGGAAGAAAATATCTGTCAGAAACTCCTTAGAGCTCCTTGAATAAGAATAGCCAGAAGTGGGGAATTGAATCTCTGTAATTTAATAATATTATAGATACGATGATATGGATATGATGATCCAATGGATGGAAATTAACCAAGGAGAGAAGCAACCTAGAACTAAAGAGAAATTTCCTAACGTGGAGAGCAATCAACCACTGGAATAGCTTGCCTCCAGAAATTATAGGTACTCCATCACTGGAGGTTTTCAAAAAGAGATTAGACAAGCATTTATCTGAAATGGTAGGATCTCCTGCTCAAGCAGAAGGCTGCCCTAGAAAACCTCGAAGCTCTATTATTCTATGCTTTATATTCTATGAATTAAGTAAAAGAAAAGACAATGTCTGTATTTTGTTTGTACGTATTCAATGCGCGTGCTCTAATTAAAACACCCACTTCACTGTAGAACCTTAAAGGTAGGATTTTAATTTGCACCCAGATTAATCTCTTCTTGCATCTTCAGACCAATATGCAACTAAACTTTAGATATTATTTGAAATTTAGTGTTGTTTGAATTTAATTTATAATAGGGGGATAGCACATATGAATATAATGCACAGAAATATGTTGTACTATTTCTTGAAATCGTTGGCATAGAGAGCACATTCAGCGTTTGGCATAAAGTGACGTGCATAATTAGAAAAATGTGGGCTAACAAACTTTGCAAATCTCTTCTTAAAAAATTTATCACTCAACAAAATAAACTTGATGATTTGAAGCAACCTTCAAACAAATTTTCTCAGCTCTTTCAAGAAACACAGAAAAAAATACTAAAATCCTGGAACTACAGGGAAAAAAGTGGGGAGGCAATAATCAAATATTTTTTCTAAATTTTCTATGTCATTCTGAAAAAAAAAAGTGCATTTCTCTTTATCTACAGAATACTGCAGCTGTAGGAAAACCTCTCTGGTAAAACTGATTTCTGATTAATACTTTGAGAGGATGGCTTGAATTTCTTATAACACTGCAAACTGTTAGTGATTGGTGTCTAAAAAGGCAATTCACCTGTAGCTTTGCTCTTTCCCTCCCATCTCTCTCTTCAAGGCTCATCAGAGAGAAGGTGGAATAGTCAGGCCAATGTACTTTGAATTTAAATGAAGAAGTACTCGAGAGCTGGAATTAACTAATTGGGGATTCAGGTCTGGAGTGATCATGGCGGAATGAGCAACTGAGCTGTTTACTAATAGACCTGAGTCCAAATTTCTTGGAAGTACTTTTCTTGTTTTTTTTTTTTCTTTTGTTGAACTTTGATGACCACAGCATTCTGCTAAGTGCTGGAATCCGAGTTAAAGTATCCACAACCATAAAAGCTAGCCTTTCTCCAAGACTGTTAGAAAAAAATAAAAGCTTTTTTTCTGAATGGGAAATGGAAGCAGCGGCTGTAATCTTCTGGATATAATGCTCCAGAATACTCCCCAGCATTCATAGTGGATGGAAATATAGGGGATATAGAAAATGATGCCCTTTCCCATTACCCCTTCATTTCCAAGCACACAAATCTATATTTTCTCCATGTGCACTAGCATCTCCGTTTCTCTCTCTCTCTCTCTGTCACACAAAATCCCCACAGCTACAATGCCTTTTTCTTTCCCTACCCATTACCCATTCTGCTTTCATCTTCCCTCTTCTTGGGTTTTGCCAATTGAGTAGGTGGGGAGAGAGGCACATCCAGAATTTATGTCCCCCAAGGCAGCATTCGAGGACCAACTCTCTTCATACTTTACATAAATGACTTTTATGATCATATTAAGAGCAACTACATTCTCTTCACTGATGATGTAAAACTATTTAACACCGACAATGCTTCTACCCTTCAAAAAGATCTTGATCATGTGTCAGAATGGTCAAACAAGTGGCAACTTCAAATCTCAACAAACAAATGTTCTGCCTTACATATTGGCAAAAAAATAAATAAATCAGAAAATAAAATACAAGACCTATAAGACAAATAAATCAGAAAATAAAATACAAGACCTATAGACAAATAATAGACGGACAAGACCTTGTAGATGACTCTCACTCTGTCAAGGACCTTGGAGTTCTCACCGCTAATGATGTAAGTGCTAGAGCCCATGGTAACAACAGTACCAAAAAGGCATTAATAATTGTTAACCTAATCCTGCATAGCTTTTTCTCTGGTAATATTGTACTGCTAACTAGAGCCTACAAAACATTTGCTAGACCAGTTCTTGAATACAGCTCATCTGTTTTTAACCTGCACTGCATATTGGACATTAATACAATTGAGAGAGTCCAGAAATATTTCACGAGAAGAGTACTATACTCCTCTACTCGCAACAGAATACCTTATGCCACCAGAAATTTTAAAATGAAATTTTAGGTTTATACAACTTAGAACTACACCGCCTTCGATCTGACCTAAGCATAGTACATAAAATTATCTATTACAATGTCCTACACATCAATGACTACTTCAGCTTCAACCATAACAATACACGAGCACACAATAGATGCAAACTTAAGGTAAACCGCACCAACCTTGATTGCAGGAAACATGCTTTCAGCAACAGAGTGGTCAATGTCTGAAATACACTACCTGACTCTGGTTTCTTCCCCAAACGCCCAAAACTTTAACCTTAGACTGTCTATTGTTGGCCTCACCCAATTCCTAAGAGATGTGTAAGGAGAGTGCATAAGTGCACCAACGTGCCTACCGTCCCTGTCCTAATGTTTCTTTTTATTTGTATCCATTTCTTGTATTAATAATCACGTTTATTCTTCTATCTGTTATCTAATACACATTTGACAAAATAAATAAAATAAATAAAACAAATAAAGAATGGGGATGATAACCTAATTAGACCAGGCAAGAAACACATCAAGATGAGCCAATTCTACTTTATTGTAAGGCCATGTTAACAGAATCTTGAAAATCTGAAAGTATAAATCTCCCCCATTGTCTCTTTTTTTTAACTGCCTGATAAGTTAGGGCAGGGATCCTTTCTAAGCTACTTTCTCTGCCCATTCCTCACTTGTGGGCTCCTCTTCCTTTTATCTGATCCTTCCCTAGACAGCAAATCTCCCCCTCTGCACCAGTCTTCCAAGGTCATGCTTGTATTCTATTGTAGGACTTCTATCCTCTTCATTAAGCCTTCTGTGATGAGAGAGAGCGCAATTTTCAATTTTGGAATGGTTTTCCCCTGAGATCTTCCTACCAGCATTGGGATATAATGAGGCTGGAGCTAATAAAGTTGATTGTTGATGTGTGGCCCCCCCAGGAGTTTTTTTTTTGCTAGGGTTCCATTTTTTTAAGTGTTTTTATTGCTGTTTGCAAGCTATCTAGGGTTAGAATACATTTTAGTATTTTTTTTAGTATTTATTTGTCAATCGCTTACAAGATACAGGTATAAGAATAAATATGGTTTTGAATACATGAGATAGATACTTACAAGAAAAATAAAAGGAAACAATAGGGCAGTGACGGTAGGCATGATTGGTGCGCTTATATACGCCCCTTACAGGCCTTTTAGGAAGGGGATGAGATCAATAGTAGACAGTCTAAGGTTAAAGTTTTTGGGGTTTGGGGAAGAAACCACAGAGTCAGGTAGAGTATTCCAAACATTGACTACTCTGTTGCTGAAATCGTATTTTTTGCAGTCAAGTTTGGTCCGGTTAACCTTGAATTTGTATCTATTGTGTGCTATTATGATTGAAGCTAAAGTACTCATTTGCAGGTAGGACATTGCAATGTATAATTTTATATACTATATTTAGATCAGACCAGAGGCAGCATAGTTCTAGGTTTTCTAGGTCTAGAGTTTCAAGTCTGGTGGCATAAGGTATTCTGCAATGAGTAGAGGAGCGGAGAACTCTTCTTATGAAATATTTCTGGACTTTTTCAGTTGTGTTAATATCAGATCCGTGATACGGGCTCCAAACTGATGAGCTGTATTCAAGTATAGGTCTAGCAAATGTTTTGTATGCTCTAATCAGTAGTGTGAAAGTACATAAAACAGACATCCATGTAAGACCTTTAAATTCATAAATAAATAAACAGGCAATACACAGCCTAGGAATATATATAATTTTGGCAAGGTTATTTCACAGCTGGTAGAAATAAAGCATCATCAGGTAACTCCACAGCTATTCACAAGTCATCTACCTCTAATCAATAATATCCAGAACTTATTTCTACATTTCTTATTTCTTGTTTTTTTTTATTACCAGCAATCTTAACTGATGCCCTGAGAATGAGAAGGATTTCATTTTGGAGGAGCAGGGAGAGGATTTTAAAGATGTCTAATAGTGAGATGCGGTAGAAGCACAGCCTATGGTAATACGTAAGGTTACCAATAATGGTTAATCAATGTACTGATGTAGATTTGTGGTATTGGGCTTCTCCACTAGTTAAATATAAAAGAGGAAGCAGAACAGTCAAAGCTAGAATTTAGAATTACAGAGTTTGAAGGGAGCTTGGAGGTCTTCTAGTCCAACCCCCTGCTTAGGCAGGAAACCCTATACCACTTCAGACAAATGGTTATCCAACATCTTTTTAAAAACTTCCAGTGTTGGAGCATTCAAACTTCTGGAGGCAAGTTGTTCCACTGATTAATTATTCTAACTGTCAGGAAATTTCTCCTCAGTTCTGGATTGGTTCTCTTCTTGATTAGATGACACATTGCTTCTTGTCCTACCCTCAGGTGCTTTGGAGAATATATTGGCTCTCTCTTCTTTGTGGCATCCCCTTAGAACACTGCTATCATGTCTCCTCTAGTCCTTCTTTTCATTAGACTAGACATACCCAGTTCCTGCAACCGTTCTTCATATGTTTTAGCCTCCAATCCCCATATCATCTAGATTGGGGAAGACTATAGCACTAGTCAAAGCTCCCATGTTATGCCACTCTTGTGCGAGCTGCATTGGTTCCCGGTGGCCTCCTGGGTGCGATTCAAGGTGTTAGTGACCAGCTTTAAAGCGCTCCATGGCTTGGGACCTGGGTACTTACGGGACCGCCTACTGCCGTCATCGATCTCCCGTCGCCCAGTGCGCTCCCATAGGGCAGGCCTCCTCAGGATGCCGCCGGACAGCTGGCGACCCCGAGGGTGCGGGCCTTCACCTTGGGGGCACCCTCCCTCTGGAACGAATTGCCCCCGGAGATGAGGACCATCCCTGACCTTTTGGCCTTCCGGCACGTGTTGAAAACATACCTATTTCATCAAGCCGGTCTGGCCTAGGGTTTTATAGGGTTTTAAATTGGTTTTAATTAGTTTTAATCTTTTAAACTCTCGATTGAGTTTTTATCTTTGAGCCACTTTATTTAATCTTTTTAAATTGTTTTTTAAATATTGTATTTGCACTGTGTGTTAACTTTGGCTGTACACTGCCCCGAGTCCCTGCAGGAAGAGGGGCGGCATAGAAAACTAATAAATAAATAAATAAACAAACAAACAAACAAACAAACAAATAAATAATAAGCTTCCTGTCAAAGTGGATGTTTTGGGTCAACAATAATTTGTTCCTTAACTTGGGAAATGTTATTGATATATTGAAAATCATGGGCACCGTCAGAGCTGCTGAACAACATGTGGATTGATGGCAATCTCTCTGCCTATTATTACATGCGATTATATCTATAGCAATGCCTAGAGTTTAAACATGTGAAGAGAACAGGATGGATAACTTTTGAGGGGAATTCTGAGAGCATCACAAAATCTTTGCTGCAGGAGCTGAGGAAAATACTCATTTTTCCTGAAGACTAACTGGTGAGATCTCTGTGGTGCTCTCTGAACTTGGTGGTAAGCCTTGGTAAACCACCAAGCTCAGAGAGTATCAAGGACCCCACAGTTCAAACCTGAGCTACAAATATTTTCTTCTATTGGTAAGATTTCTCCCTGGTCCTTTTAGATCAATGCTGTCAAACCTGCATCCCGTGGGTTGGATGCGTTACGCTCTGGCCACGCCCACACCCGGTTTATCAAAGGGGAAACAAGTTGTGATACATCACATGATGATGCCGTGACAATCCGAGTTTGACACCCCTGTTTTAGATCATTGGGGTCCTCCTTAGATCATCTTTTGTCTGGTCATGTGAGCCCAAGTTCAAATTAAGGGCTGAAAATGCCAGCAACCACCACACTTAATTTCTAAGAATTCCTATGGAGTTTGTGTGCAGTCCGAATTACTTAAGGTTGATGTGAATTGCTGGACACATTACATCCCAACTGATGCACCATCTGGAGCCAGTGTTCTTTCGTGCTTTTTGTCAGCATCCCATAATTTTACCTGCTCACCCTATTTATTGAACAGAATGGAGTGTATCCATCTTAGGAGAAATGACTAACTGAATTTTAAGTTTTAGTGCCAGTGGGATTTAGTTAAAAGATGTTCCTCTTAATGTAAGGGATTTTAGGGCTTCTGTTTGCTGTCAGAAGAGGATTGTTTAGTAATGTTTGAAGCAAGAACATGGTTTTTTAAAGTCTCATTGGTTGCTGCAATTCCTATCTGTCAAGTCAAGGATTTAATCATCTTTAGAATACAGAGCAGCAGGAGATAATCTTAACACTTCCAAACATCTCCATCTTGCAGTGTGCAGGCTACAATCAAATGCTGTGTTGCATCATTCTTTACAACCACGAAATAGTCCCATCTTACGAATTTGAGCCGTGAAATCCTGCAAGATTTGTCATTGGAAATTTATTTATACGTAAGGAGTTTTGTTAGGAACAAGACAAAAGGGACAAATATGGCCTGCAGAGGCCTTGCAGAAGACCATTGTTATTTCGATGAGTTTTATGACACATTTTGGTTTCTCTTTCATATTAAGAAAACTTTAGAATTTAGAGCTTTTTCTGAGGTCACCTGCTTGTTTGTTTTTATAAGTCTTGTTTACCAAATAAAGGAGAAGAAACGGGGGGGGGGGGGATTTTCACACAGCAGTAAATCTGTGAAAGAACTTCAGTTTCCATCCTAGAGTCATGTGCCACCTTCTCAAGGTGAAGTTGCAGTCTCATCCCCACAGAAGCCAGGTCCACAAAGTCCTGGTGCCAGATTTTGATGAAAACCTTGGGGGTTACCTTGTTTGTGGGCCAGGTCTGCACAAAACCTACAACTGTTTACTGTGGAGATTGGCCACACTTGGTATCACTACTGTTATTATTAAGGAACTCCTGACAGCTTATAAGAGATTTGGGTATCATCTTGTGCTTGGCATGTATAATATAATAGCTTTGTTCTGTTCTGTTCCGTTCCATTGTATTCCACTCTATTCTATCCTGTTATGCTTTAAATTCAGTTTGTTTGAGTTAATAAAGCTTAAAAACTCTTTATTCTCTAGAATGCTCATTGTCTCTGGATAAAAAAAAAAAAAATCAGTTGCCTGGGCATCTGACCATTGCCCAGACACCTAGCAAAACAAGGTCTCAGCAGAAATATCTACCAAAATGAATGGTAAAGTTTGGCATTCAAAGATTTGATCTGCAAACCCAACTCAAACTTACATTAAGTTTATATCCAGAACACATTGCAAGGAAAATTTGCAACATATAAAACAAGTGTATATTTGTTTCACACAGTAAGTGGTTAGAGATAATTCTGGCTCCATACTACACAAAGATATTTAGATTTTTAAGAAAGGACTATTTATACCAGCAGTTACTATGGAAATAACAGGTAGCTATGAGCACATTGGTAACTATCAGACAGATGCCATTCATAGTAGCATCCTTTCGTTTAAAAAAAAAACATAGAAAGAAGAAGTTCTTCATAGAATAATTTTCATAGAATCACAGAAGTTATTACTTAAACAGGCTTAAAATATAATTCCAGTCTATTTTATTTTATTTTAAAAAAATAGGATTGGCCTTCTTTTTATCTGTGGTTGGATTGTACCAGGAATGTAAAATCAGGTAAATCATGATGAATGTACAGTATATGTACAGAAAAAAAATCTAAGAACTAAAATTTCTTAGAAGCAAGTCTTACATCTTCCTTCTAGGTGAGTATTGCTGTCATTTACCAATGCAAGTATCCCAACAGGAAGATTTGAATCTAGGAATTTTTTCCACAACAAAACAATACTTTTTTTTTGCTTTATATTGGAAATAAGGCTGACCAACTATAATAGCATTAGCCGATGGGTTTGTGGCAGAATGTGAAGGGTTAGAGTGAAGAGGTAAGTTTCTCAGGAAATTGGAAGCACATTCTAAAAAAGGAAAAGTCAACGAAGCCCAGATATGGATAGGAGAGAGAGGAAGAACTCCCTAGAATTTCCCAGAATACTCCCAAATAAGAGTAACATAGATTTGGCAAGATTCTGTCTGTTGTTTGTAAGCAAATAAAGAACTGAACTCTGGCTGAATTGTTCCACATCATTTTGGGGCTTAGTTTGACACAGATATAAGATTCAAACCAAGAATCTGGTCCATGCTTAAGCCTTTTAGTTACTTTGTTTTGCCATTTATCTGTGTCATCACTTTCTCAGAAAGTAAAAGATTGCTGGGCACTTTTGAATTTTTCTTTAGCTAAGCATCAGAGTCAGCATTTTGTCCACAAAATGATCACATTTTATCTACAATGGCTTTTTAAAATCCCTTGCTGTAACCTACTGACAACAGTGCGGCTTACATTTCAATTCAGCATAGCAACTTCATCACATCTGTCCCCTGAGTTGCTAGTTCTGAGATACAAACTGATTCTTAAGCTTTATTTCCATTGAGGTTCCAAACATAGCACTGGGTTTGCAATGTTGTTAGTAGATTAGGTTAGAGAGATCATGGGGATACAGAGAAATAACACCGGCATATTGGGCATTCAGGTTTTGTTCCCTAGCCAACATTCCCTTTAACAGTTTCCATACCTGCTTGAGATAAAAGTGGTGTATAAGGGACTTTCGGTTCTATTGCACTCATTGGCGGAGGTAGCAAGGGGTTGGCAAAACTGCGGAGAGGATGTGTAGGCCGGACACACGCAGTAGGAATTGTCCTGCTTTGAGGTTCCTCACTGCTTGGATGTTCAGGCTGTGTTTGCGGTAACATGGAACTTTGTGGTGTGGCTGGTCCTTCAGTCACTGCTGTAAGAGAAGAGGAAAGAAAATGTAACCAGTCTGAAAGTCCATTAGAGTTGTAAGCTCACTTAGACATGAAGAAATATTGCTCCCCTGTCACCATGGTGATTGGTTCCTGACTTTTTGTTGTTTGAAGGCTCAGGAAAGTTGTTTCAAGAATGCGATTGTATTTCACATGTCATAATCTGCTCTGAATATTTTATAGATGTTCCGTACAAAAGCCTCCTGGAAAATCTGGCAAAATAATCTTTTTTAAGAGTCACATCTTTATCTCAACTGTTTAGATTATGATTGATGAAGAGAATGAATGGAAGTATTCCTCAGACAAATCTGTGTGCTAACAGGAATTATTCATAGACAATAACAGTGTGGTCTCTTCAAAGTAGCAATGTATCTTAAGGAATTCATTTTCCCATAGCAGTGAATAGTACCATTCTTTTGCCTATAAGCCAGTTAAGGGAATTCTTAGCTATGCTATTGGGATATCAGTTAAGACCTGACATCTCTTAATAATTCCAATCTCAGAGAAAGATAGTTTGTAAGCTCTCCACTGTCAATTTAGTTTACAGTTATTTACTTTGTCCCATAAAATTTCAATGACAGTTCATGAGAATCAAACCAGTAGTAATGCTGCCTCATTTCTTAATTATCCTTTCTACCAAACATATATTCTCTGGCTCTTAATATTCAGATTCAATTCTGTCAAAATCTTTAGCATTTGCCTGAATCCAGAAGTGATTCTTCCAATCACAATTCTTCCAGAGTTCTCTTTAACAAGATTTATTGATAAGAATGGCATAGACGTACAAGAATTCTAGCAATTGAGCTATTCCTCTACTGTATATTAGAACTAGTCTAAACCTGTATCATTTAGGGTGGAGATGCTTTGATTTTTCTTTCCAATACTCTTCTTATGGTTGAATAAGGAGGCAACTATTCCAGTGATAATGTAGAAACTAACAGCTGGTTCATTCTATAACGGCTCTTTATCAATCTGCAAATAATTGTTACAATTCAAATGTTACAGCAATGTGAGAAACTTCAGTTTTGGTACGGGACCTCAATATTACCTAAAGACTAATTCATGTCAACTAATCCCTTTCTGGTATGAAGGTTGGAAGAATATTTTAACCCTTCCATCTTTTCCATTAATATGTTTAATTCTCATGACTGTTTCTATATAATTTTAATGTATTGTTTATTAAACCTTCATTTCTGCTTTTTACTGCAAACTGATTCATCTGATAAACATCTGAGAGTCATAATGGAATTTATTTTTGTGTTCCTTCCCAAATCCTATTCCATACAGGTCCATTTGTATAAACTAGGATGCACTGTTATGGTCTACTAATGGTCATTAGACAGATGAGCATAGAGATTTTTTGATTTGCTGCATAGATTAAAGACCTCACAGATGGCATATTATTGTTGGCTGGGCAAAGCAAGCTACTGACTTGTTTCCTTGTATGATTTGATTACTTATTGTACCCTATGACTATTATTAAGTGTTGTACCTGATAATTCTTGACTCTTGATGAATGTATCCTTTCTTTTATGTACACTGAAAGCATTTACACCAGGACAAATTCCTTGTGTGTCCAATCACACTTGGCCAATAAAGAATTCTAACTTACAGAGATTTAGTTGGGCTCATCCCTTATATTCTATCAAACTAAGGAGAATATGGAAAGAGAGAAAAATAAGGAGGAAAATTAGAGGACTTGCTTATATCATCTCTGCAGTCAATAAGTAGCGAAACCCAAGAGTTTATTCGAGGAGGGAAGAAAACAAATTTAAGTAGGCTGATAGTACTGATCTTACTTAAAAACTAGACAACCTGTGACCCATTGGGTCAACATCTCAAAGATATTTCCTTACCTAAACATGAATGAATGAGCAGAGGCAGGCAAGAAAACAGCAGGAGCTGGAGCAACTTTTGGCTTCCTGCTGGCTTCCCCATTGACTTTCTTTGTGGAAAGTTGGCAGGGAGTGTTGAAAAAGATGATTACGTGACTGCAGTTGACAGTGACAGCACAACAGCAGTGAAGCAGCCACAAGTTTATAAACTTTATAAAGTAATAAAGGTGAGAGGAAAAAAATCTTTAAAAATGAATAAATCTTGCCAAATTTCAAATCTTATAGGAGTCATGGATCCCTCTTTTTGGATGCATTTCCATAAGTTAGCCCATTGGAGGCATCTTGGTTCAAAAATTGTGGCACTATGATGCACAGATTCGCTCACCTGAAGATTATAAACAACCAGACATTTATTCTATATTACTCTTAAATAATGTAGACCAGTCCATTAGTCAAACGTAATGTTTCCTTCTGTTGTTTTTCCTCTATTTTCCTTTTCCCAGTAAACTCTTTTTTTTCTATGTAGAACTTCCTCTGAAAAGGAATTCCTTATAAAAACCTTCCCATATGCACTGATTATGCAAGTAATATCTATGTTCCTTGATTGGCACAATTTTTTTTATTACATTTTCTATTTCAGGGCTTTGAGCAGGATAATCCAAAGCATTTTGTTTTTGATCTTCATAGGGTTGGATGCAGGGAGAAGTCCTAGGTAGGAGATTAATAGCATCCAAGATGAACCAACTAGTAGGAGGTTCAGTGTCACATATAAGTAATATATCATAATGATTATTAACTGGGCAATCCTCAGGAAAAAAAGGGATCTACATAGGTGGTTTTAAATTATCCCTCCTCCTGATATATATCAACTCATTGTGGATAACATGTTTGTTTGTATAGTTCAATTTGAGATGTCAGATATCAATTTGTATTTATTATTTATTAGAAAATGAATGTTTACATTATTCAGTCCCAAGATTCTGGGCAGTGCAAAACAATATAAAAGAATCAACTCAACCACATCTATAAATATATTTAAACTCTAACAACAAAATATTCAATATCCTAACATAAGTTTTAATAATCTCAAAATGTTATTTAAAAAAGAGCAAGCATCTAATAGTTGAAGCTCTCAGAATTATTGATCCAACCCAGCTTTTTAAGAAAATAAAGAAGTGAGAATGCTGTGGTACTTTAATGACTAACCAGTTTATTAACCTTTTAACTTTCTTTGTCTTTAAGGTGGCACAAACTTTCCTGTTTTCGTTGACAACATTTAACATGATTCTGCTCTTGAATTTTTTTAAGCCAAGAAATGGAGTATTGTACAATCAAAGTTAGGAGTAAATTCAGAGCATTCACGGGTAAAAAAAAAACCCCAAGATATATCTTGGAATTTAGATATATCTTGGGGGTTTTTTTCTACCCATGAATGCTCTGAATTTACTCCTAACTTTGATTGTACAATACTCCATTTCTTGGCTTAAAAAAATTCAAGAGCAGAATCATGTTAAATGTTGTCAACGAATATATCAACGAATATATATATATATATATATATATATGGTTCTTCGGGTTTTCTTCCGTGTAGAACTGGAAGTATCTAGGCGATGTTTCGATGAAGTCTCATTCATCATCTTCAGGCTTGTGTCTTCGGCCTCGTGCTTATTCTGAGAAGCACGAGGCCGAAGACACAAGCCTGAAGATGATGAATGAGACTTCATCGAAACGTCGCCTAGATACTTCCAGTTCTACGCGGGAGAAAACCCGAAGAACCAAAGATCCACGTACAAATACCCACAAAAACCTCCGAAAACAAATATATATATCATTGTTGTGATGTCACAGCACATTTTTGTTTCCTTTCTCCAACCCTGATTGCAGATTTCTGTTCAACATAGAAATTTGTTCTGTACAACATACCTAAGATTTGAATGTGAATTTTGCTTCCCAAAATGGTTAAAGCTGCTTTCTTCCTATAATGATTGATACAAATTAAAGACAAAGATTGTGCATGCAAGTCTCAAGCTTAGTCTTGACTATCCCCATTAAGCTTTGTGATTTGAAACGTCAAGAAAGTCTTTAAAGAAGAATGTTGAAATGGACTTAACAATGATTTAATATTACACATGACCTTGATCCTTCCCTGGTATCAAGTAGCAGAAAGCAATGGGCCACCACTTAATATTTCCCATACTTGGAACATCTGCAATATCTTCATCCCAGTAAGTATTATCATAATTGTCTGACTCCTAAAGAGTCCTCTCAAACCTGGTGGTTTATCCTCTTCTATAGCATCAGCCTGCAGGTTCAACATTTAAGGTTACACATGCATATACATAATACTAAGAGTTGCTTCTGCCATTGTTATTTATCACTATCCCCATGTTTGTAATGGCTGGCAATTCCATGAACTGGAATTAATGCAAAAATTAGAGCAGAAATAAAAGTGAAAGGCAATCAAGCCAGAAGAGGTTGCCATACATAACAACTTCCCCATTTCCCTCCTCCCCCTGCCACTTATGCCGTACGCAAGCCGATGATTGCAGTCTGATTAATACAACTTTGGCTGGTCTAATGCTTGCAGTCTAGACCATTCTGCCAATGTGATACAGGAATAACTTCAGAGGGCCACCTGGAGAGAAATGAGTGTTTGGTTCAATTTTCATGTCCATTTGTTGCTTGGTTACAACCTGGGCAACAGCAAGAATCATGTCAAATGACTGCACCTTTGCACTTATTCCCATCAGCGACTGCTCCATTTGCCCCAAGAAAATAAAGTTAAATGCAACAGCCACAGGAAGAACTCCAAGGCCTGATAATGAGTAATCATTTCAAATTGAAGAAACCCTTAGCAGGACCATTAAAATAACATTCTTTTTTTAATATATGTAGCACAGCGATGCAAAAACCAGGTGGATGATACTGTCATAACTTACTGTAATAATGCACAGAATAATAGTTGATTAAACTTCCTTTGATCTCATTAATAATTAACCTGAAGAGGAAAGCAAATAATTCCAAGAGATGCAATGGGTTTCTGAGCAATCCATTTAGGTTCTTGCAAATCATAGATTTAATCAGACTTCTCAATCTGATAAAGCTTTACAGATCAGTGGTGGTATTCAACCGATTCAGCCTGGTTCTGCCGAGCCAGTAGCAGTGATGAGCAATGGAGACCGAACTGGTTCTCTCCGCCATTCTGGGCCCACTCACCCACCCGGGCTCCGATACTCACTTTTATTTTCTGCTTTTGAAGTGCAGTTGCTTTGCACAGCAAAGTGTCATGCGGCAGCTGCTGAAGTGACCGGGAGAGTGCAGGCTTGCAGGAGGTGAGTTGGAATGCCTCTGTGCCTAAGCAAATGCCTCTGCGCCTGGGCAAAGGGCGTGTTTGGTGCATGCACGCAAAATGTGTGCATGTGCGCAAAGCGCGCCCACCAAGCCACGCCCACCAAACCGATGGTAAAACTTTTTGAATCCCACAACAGTTTCAGCTATGCTGTACTTGGAGTTCTAAAAATTCCTACTTAACGGGAAGGAGAAGACCCAATTTGTACCAAGTTTGTTCTATAAGCTAATGTCAGGCATCAATTAACTAATTTATTGCTCAAGTCTATGACTCGGGAACCTTCTCAGGCTTGCAGTTTGCATCTGGGTCAGACTAGAAAAGATTTAACAGCATTGGAAGGGAAGTGGTCAGACGTCACTCTTTTGTGCCCATGTATGGATTCCAGACTAATTCCCCATTTGACTCCTTCCTATGGCTTGGCCAATCTTTCTCCAACATCTGTTTCTCCAATAAAACTTCTCCTGCCTTCTGTTGCTAGTAGCCATAGAAGAAACTTAGAGAGAGTTTTTTAAGTGGTAGAAACATATTACACCAAAGGAGCACCCATTCAGAAATGGTGTAGGGCAGGGGTGTCAAACTCACATAGTCATGGCGGTGTCATGTGACATATCAGCACTTTCCCCCCCTTCACTAAATTGAGGGGGGTGGGGCCAGCACGTGACACATCCGGCCCACGAGCTATGAGTTTGACATCCCGGGTGTAGGATCTCCTATTTGAAGGGAGCGGGGTTGGATTGAATGACCTACAAGGTCCCTTCGAAATCTGTTAATCTGTTAAATCATTCTCATCCTCCAATAATCGTATCAGTCATGGACCCATGCAATGGTACTATTAAATATATTGAGAAGATATTGAGAATTTAGATCCAGTTATGACATTATCACATGGTCTCCACCGTATGTTGTGCTAGATAGGCTTCAGAATATATTATAAGGACAGCCATGCTGACTTAATATTGTAGCTGTTTATATTTGCTCTCCCCACCATGAATTGGGGAATATTTGATGAACATCTGAATATTAGAACTACTCTGCTGTATCAGAGCTATGTTGAGAACAGTTGACAATGATGCGGTGATCATTATGTCATGAATAACTAGATCATTGTGTGAATCATTTGTGTGAAATTCTCTTGTGAGATTTTCAGGCTGCTAAAATTCACACCAGTCTTCCAACTCTACTGGGATACTAGAGCCCAAAAGGGACAACTGCAAACGGAATGCGGTATTTTAAAAGTTACAGGACCATTGAATTTACAGAGGTTAAAATTCTCTCTATCCTTATACCATTGAGCATGGTTACTCTTTAGTGATCACACAACTCAGTTTGAGATGGGGTGGGATTCTACAGATTCATACCTATTCGCTAGAACCAGTTGTTAACATTCTAAGCAGTTTGGAGAACCGGTTGTTAGAAGAAATTACTGGCCTAATCCTGTAAGGAAGGCAGGAAGGAAACATTCTGGTGTTGCTTACAGAAACTGCCTCTCCGTTAACCCTTATTACATTCTTGGCAGGACTAGACTTCCTGTCTCTGGAACTTCTCTGGAATTTTTTTCCCTCCTTTGCTGGTACTTTGCTTGTGTGGAGTGACCATTCAAAGTTACAATGGCACTGAAAAAAGGGACTTATGACCATTTTTCACACTTATGACTATTGCAATATCCCCACAGTCATGAGAGGCCAGGCGAGGAGATGCGTGCCTCGATGTGAGTGATATGGAGTTGGCCACGCCCAGCCAATAACATGACCACCAAGCCACGTCCACCCAGTCACCTGACCACCAAGCCACACCCACCAACTAAGCCATGCCCACAGAACCGGTTGTTAAAAATTTGAATCCCACTGCTTGTTTGAGAGTTTCCAAAATCCATATACTTTGGCTAGAGCAGGGGTGTCCAATCTTGGCAACTTTTAGAGGTTACCAGCACTCAGCTTTTTTACATTCTGAGAACAGACAGTTGAGCTTTGGCTGTCTAGTACTCCCTTGTTTGTAAAAAATAAAATTAAAATCACGACTAGTGATTGAAAATATTTAGGAAAGGGGGTAAAACACCGCTGGAAATCTCCAGGCAATGAATACACATGAGTGTAACTTTACCATTACCTCTAGCTGAAGTTTTAGCTCTAAGCTCCTAATAATAGGCTAACTAAACAGAAACCATGCAAGTGTTTCTGTTTTAATAATCTGGAGGCATTACAGAGCATTAACATTTGCCAGAGCTTTCTTTTGTATACTTAAGCTCTTCTCATTCCTCTAATGGTTGGGGAACAAAGGTGCTCCTACTTATTTTCTTCTTAGCAATCCTTCCAAATCAGACTTTAGCTAGAGAGGGGGCTGAATTGACTGTTCAAAATGATAATTTGTCTGGATTATACTTGTAAACCTCAGAGGCCCTATAAATCCAATTGAAAGGTAGAACAAGAAGTATGCCTATTTTGGTCCAAGTATCAAACATTATTTCATCTCAGACAAATCACATCACATGACCTCAAAGTAGGTAACTGAAAGCGCCAAGAAAAAAAAAAATCAAAGGAGCTGTAGAATTTGGAAATCATCTGATCCATTGATAGGAAACTCTCAACCGGTAGCAACTCTAAAGGGGGCATTTTATTATTTGCATTTATATGCTGCCCTTCTCTGGAGATTCAGGGCGGTTTACAGTCTATGGAGCACCATGCTAAGTGCTCGGCAATAGCCTTCATTCCATTGTATATGCCTGCTTATTACTAGGGCTTTTGGTCTTCCCAAGCGGCATTTTTACAAAGTCAACTTATTGCCCCCAACAATCTTGGGTCCTCAATTTACCTACCCTGAGAGGATGGAAGGCTGAGTCAACCTTGAGCCTGGTGGGATTTGAGCCTGCACCAATTGCAGGCAGCTTGCACTAAGTGCTAGATGATTACCATCCTGCACCACCAAGGATTTCATATATTCTTAGATAGTGACATCATCAGATTTTCTTCGGTTTGTCAGCCTACAAAGAAGCCTACCAAGCGTTTCAATCATTTCAGTGTTTGAAAAATGCAAATGCTTCCACTTAACTCTCCAGATTGGGAGCCATGGAAATCATAGTGAAATGGAAGGAACTCGGCCAACATTTTGCTATTCAAACAGAAAAGGATTCACCTTTCATCTGCATTGCATTCTGGTTTGTCTCCAAAATTGGGGCAGGTAAAAAAAAATCTGTTTGGTTTGATTGTTTGCTTTGTTGAGAGAAGATTTGCAAGATCTGTGGAGTCCTTGTTTTCTAAAAATAGTAAGGTGGCTTCTTTCATCTTGGCTAATCACATTGCATGGTTACAGAGCTGTTTCCCCAAGAAAACAGTCATTTCCTTTTCAAACAGTTTTTAAGGCTGCTTTTGAGTATGCTGGCTTTTGTCACAGAATAGGAGAAGAGATCCTAGAATCTAAGAGTTGAAAAGATCCACTGAGGTGACTGAATCCATATTTCTGCTCATTACAGAAACCCCAATTAAAGCATCCCTGACAAACGACTTCTTGGGAACTGAATAAATCCAATAAAAGGGACCCTACCACTACAGTGATCTAGAGGTTAAGATGCTGGGCTTGTCAATTGGAAGATTGGCAGTTCAAGACCCAAATATTGCATGTTGGGATTAGCTCCCCATTCCTGTCCCAGGCTCCTGCACATCTAGCAGTTCAAAAGCATGCATATGCAAGTAGATAAAAAGGTACCACTTTGGTGGGGAGATAACAGCTTCCATGCATCTCAGTGTATAGTCATGATGGCCACATGACCACAGAAGTGTCTTTGGACAAAGATAGCTGCCTTGGCTAGAAAACAGAGATGAGCACTGGCTCCTAGAGTCAGATATGACTAAACAGGAGAAACCTTTACCTTTTTTACAGTGGTGAGATTCAAAAAAAATTACTACCAGTTTTTTTGGTGTGGCTTAGCTTGGTGGGCGTTGCTTGGTGGGCCTGACAGGGGAAGGATACTTAAAATCCCCATTCCTACCTCACTCCCTATTCCCTCCCCACCCCACTAACCTGCTTTCCAGCTCCCATCTCCTGTGCACAGCAACCAAAGAAGACCCGCCAATCAGTTGGGACTCGGGAGGCAGAGAACAGATGGGGGCGGGGCCAGTCAGAGGTGGGATTTGCCAGTTCTCCGAATTACTCAAAATTTCTGCTACCGGTTTTCCAGAACTGGTGAGAACCTGTTGAACACCACCTCTGGACATAGGATAAAGTAGTGCATAAAGGCTGAAAACCATGGTGGCCTCAGGCATGTACAAGGAAGAAAGAATGTATAGGGACTGGAAAAAGCTCCTGCTTATATCTCCACCCACCTTTCATGTGGTGTGAGCCTTTTGAACCAGTCCTGCATGCTGGTCTGGAGAACCCCCATCGAAAAAAGCAATTTTTTTTCCTTACATTGACTGCAGTCTCATTATTCAAGGTGCGGGGAATTAAAATGCAATCCGTCCTCAATATTTGAGAAAATACCATTCATATGTCTCCATAACACTCCTTTTGCACCCAGAAGCTGATCTATGGAATGAGATTACTTTGACAAAATAGCCACGTTTTCCCCCCTCCTAACAAAAGGCATTAAAAAAGAAGTCAATATAAAGCCATTATTTTGGACTATTGCTACCAGCCATTTTTGACAGTGGTCAATATGGCAGGCAGGTTTAAGATCTGAACTCTACCTTTCTCTCTTATTTTCTTCTATTTCTCTTGCAGCAGATAGCGAAATGGATTTTGCTTTTGCTGAGAGTGATTTTTCCCCCCAGCCCTGATACTATCCACTCCTACCTCCCCATTTATCTAAAATAGATTTCAAAAACAGACAAAGAGAAATCCAAATACGGCCCATTGGGCAGAGTGAATGGCTACACAACAACAGCGAAGCTCTCTCTAACGCGATTCCACATGATGGATTTGTAGGGTGACTCTTTCCAATCAATAGAATGTTCAGTCATGTAATAATGCAGGGCGAGTTACGTGGAACTGAGTTACTGCAACACCCCATTTGTACTTGTCTACAAAGGGATAGGTATCTCTGCAGCTTAGGTTAAAAATAGCGGCTGCATTTATCTATGGAGTTTAGCTGGGCTGTTAAACTCAAGGCCTGCGGGTCAGATCCAGCCCATGGGGTGCTGAGACCCGGCCTGCAGGGCTGGCCTGGAAACAGCAAAGGAGTACCCCGCAGTGCCTTTTCCAGCAAAAATGGAGCTGGGGAGGGGTGCATGCTCAGTTTTCACTGGTAGAGGGCTAGCAAAACAAACTAAAAACAAAAGGTATTTGAGCATTCAAGAAGGGACAGGAAAGGAGAAAGGGAATGAGGAAAGACAAAGAAAAGGAAGGAAAGTTGGAAAGAGAGCAAGGAAGGAAAAATAAGGAAAGAGGGGAAGGAAGAAGAAAGGAGAATGAAGAGGAAAGGGAGAAGGAAGGAAGGAAGGAAAGAAGGAAGGAAGGAAGGAAGGAAGGAAGGAAGGAAGGAAGGAAGGAAGGAAGGAAGGAAGGAAGGAAGGAAGGAAGGAAGGAAGGAAGGAAGGAAGGAAGGAAGGAAGATTATAAAGAGAGGGAGGGAGGATCTCAGGGAAATCCTGCCTTAACACTTGGCCACCATAGGTGCCCCCAACACGAGTCCTGGTGCCAGGCCCACCATGGCCATAACCACCCCAATGCCCACCATGGCCACACCCACCCCAGCTTTCCAAAATCAAATACAAGCCTGATGCGGCCCTCAATGAAATTGAGTTTGAAATTGAGTTTGATCTAGTGTGCCATTGCTTTGCAAATGAATTTATAAAATCACTGGTTTTAGCCATTGGTTTCTCCAGCTTGACCTGATTTTGGCCACCTGAGTTTTCTTCTTTCAATGTGGAAAGACATCAGGGCATCTTTCCCCTTGACAGCTCTTCACTGGCAAGTTTGTAATCTGCATAATTTCATATCCCCGTTACCATCTTTAAATCTAGTCACTTGTTCCTTGGACGGTGGCATTTGCTATATCAGTCTGAGATAACTTACTGAGCCATTTAAAACATAGAACATAGAATAAGAGTGTTAGAAAGGACCTTTGAGATTTTCTAGTCCAAACTCTTGCTCAAGCAGGAGACCTATATCATTCTATTTATTTATTTATTTATTTATTTATTTATCAATTGCTTACAAGATAATAGGTATAAGTAAAACATAGTTATGAATACATGGATACATATAAGAAAAAAATATATAAAAGAAACAATACGACAGGGACGGTAGGCACGTTGGTGCTCTTATGCACGCCCCCTACAGACCTCTTAGGAAAGGGGTGAGGTCAATAGTAGACAGTCTAAGGTTAAAGTTTTTGGGGTTTGGGGAAGAAACCACAGAGTTAGGTAGAGTATTCCAGACATTGACCACTCTGTTACTGAAGTCGTATTTCCTGCAATCAGGTTTGATGCGATTAACCTTGAGTTTGTATCTATTGTTTGCTCTTGTGTTGTTATAGTTGAAGCTGAAGTATTCATTGACAGGTAGGACATTACAATGTATGATTTTATATACTATACTTAGATTGACCGAAGGCGGTGTAGTTCTAGGTTTTCAAGGTCTAGAATTTCGAGTCTGGTGACATAAGATATCCTGCAACGAGTAGAAGAGTGAAGAACTCTTCTTGTAAAATATTTCTGGACTTTCTCAACTGTGTTAATATCAGATATGTAAAGTGGGTTCCAGACTGATGAGCTGTATTCGAGTATTGGTCTAGCAAATGGTTGCCCAGTCTCTTTTTGAAAGCCACCAGTGATGGAGCATCCACAACTTCTGAAGGTTAAGTATTCTACTGATTAATTGTTCTTATTGCCAGAAAATGTCTCCTCAGTTCTAGATTGGATCTCTCTTCTTTGTGAGAACCCATTAAATATTAGAATGCTGCTAGCATGTCATCCTTAATCCTTCTATTTGTTAGATGAGATATACCTAGTGTCATATTTCTATGGTCTTTATAGAGTTGCCACCTAGTTCCCTCAATCATTCATCATACAGTTTAGTCCCTTTATCATCTTTGTTGCTCTTCTCTGTACTCTTTCCAGAGGCTCAACATCTGTTCTTCATTTTAATTTTATATTTTAATTCAATTTTAATTTCTACATTTATTTCATATGTCAGGTGTCACATTTCAATCAAGCCCAAACATTGTTGCTGCTGGTTTGCACTGGAACATCTAATGTGACAGAGACTTCAAAAATATTGATGCTATTTCTTTGCAGAAAAATCTTTATGCGTCAGATTAAGAGGGCATTCAAAGACCACGGAGAAAATATATAAATATATGGAAAAGATAGAGTGTAAAGTTCAGGGTGAGCTCTTTTGGAATTCCTGAAGTAGTCTCTAACCAAGCATGGGGAAAGTAAGAAAAAACATTTACTTGATAAGTTTGTTACATGTCAATGATAGTACAATGGTTTCCTCTGATTGCTTATGAGCACAGCATGCTTTAACAAGGAAAAGAGTCCAGGTGTACCATTGGCAACAACTGGAGAAATTTAATCAGGAGGATAATCATTCTCCCAGTTCACTGTTTGTCAAGTGGAAGATGAAGGCTATAGACAATCAAGAATAAATAAGAATACATTTGAACTTCTGCTAGAGTTTCCTTCAGAAGGAAAGAAGAACAATTCTTAAGATTTTTAAAAATTAGTCACAAGCTTCTCGCTACTCTTTTCCTGATAAACAAACAGGTACCAAAAGGACAAATTATTTGATTTTCCAAAGGAGAAAGATGTCAGTGTTAGTCTCTCTCTGTTTCTCAAGCTTAAATTAATTCATTCTTATTGGGATTCTACAACTATCTGAGAATTAAAAACAGATGCGCACAAACATTTCTGTTCATTTTTCTTAATACGGTCATTTTTCTCTTTTCCCTTAAAAGTTTGAAAAACCAGAAATATTTTTGTTGGGCATGTTACCAGATAAGTATAACAAGTGGAATATATATTTGATTTTACATGTATTGACTGCAGCCAGAATTGTATTTGCACAACAATGGAAAAGTGAAGAGATCCCTACAGATGAAAATTGGATTTAAAAATATTAGAATGTGCAGAAATGGATAGATTAAAACTTACAATTAAGGAAAAGGATGAAACTGAATACTTTTTGACTTGGGACTTATTTTATCAATGGTTAGCTGACAAAAACAAGTTAGAAACATGGAAATCTAAGAAAAGGAACAATGAAAAAAGAAAGGCTTGTTAAAAGGGATAAGCAAATATCAGTATGATGATGATGATGATGATGATGATGATGATGATGATGAGCATTATGATAGAATGAATATCAATGTAATGAATATTGTTGTAAGCACTCTGATGATTATTTCCTAAAACTATTTGTAGCCAGACAACACACTGTTTAACCAAAAATGGAATTTTTATATAAAATAAAAACCTATGCAAAAAAAAATTGAGAGAGGGTGGGGGAGGGAGGAAGAAAGAGAGATTGCAGACTAACTCTGCTCACTGCAAGGAGTTTGATCCTGAGTATCTCAAGGTTGGCTCCCTCCGAGGATAGAAAATGTGAACCCAAATTGTTGCGGACATTGTAAACTGCTCAGAGAGTGCTGGAAAGTACTATGGAGCGGTATATAAATCTAAATGCTATTGCTGTTATTTCTCTTCCAGTATATGCATTTTTATATTCTTTTATGCCCGAAGGAAGGCATCACATAACTCAGAGAAATGAGGATTTTCAAAGATAACAGGATAGAATTTTTAGATATGAAATTTTGACACTCAATAAGTTTATCCAAAAAGGTGAAGAGAATGTCTCTTACCAGATCCAGCTTTTATATTAGGCAATGTAAAGGTAGAGCAGGAACAGAGCAGAAGATACAAAAGGCAACTCAATTATCTGTAAATGCATTACTTGGGAAGGCACTATATGGAATGGATAAAAGCTAATAAAAGTGGTCAAATTCACATAGGCTACCACAGACAAAGGGGCTATTTTTGACTGGTATGACTTATTTCTCTGCCATTCCTTACTTGACCAAGAACTAAGCTTAATAGGGCACCCTTTTAACTTTCATAGATACTTAATGGTTTTCTTAATTCCTAACACTCAGGGAGGTGGAAAATAATTGACATAGTCGCAGCACCTACACCTGCACAACAATGCAGCAACATGGCAACATGTTAAATGTATTAAACCGTATTATACCAATATCTTGCTTACCTTATTTGTCCTCATTGTTTGTAGGACAAGCCAGGGAGTGTGAACATGGTTCTTGGTTTTAAGTCATATTATTGTATGGCACATATTATGCTAACATGTCCATTAAGGATAAAAAATAGAACATTAGAAACAACCGAAGCAAAATCTGACATAAAATATTTTGCACAATTTGAAGCATCTAACCATCAATCGCTGGAAAATCAGGGAAGCCTGGAGCTTCAAGGAGTTTAGCAGAAGTTTAGTAGAAGCTGCATTTACTTAGTAATGGGAGGTGCTGGTGATGGAATGAAGAAAGTCCCCAAATTGTTGGAAATGCTCAATGGAATGAGGAATGTATTATCATGCGTGGTGGAGCTGCAAAAAAGCGCAAGAGTTTTGGCTCAGGACGGGGAAGTGGTTGGGGGAAATGTTGGGTTTTAAATTAGATCACATACCTGAATGCTTTCTATTAGGAATCATGTCAACAAAACACAATAAGGATGACCTATATTTGATTATACACAGGGGTGGGATTCTACCGGTTCTGTCCGGCTCTGTAGAATTGGTAGCTCTGAAGAGCTGCAGACATAGAACCGGTTCTATGTCTGCTGCTCTTTTGGCCCACACGCCCACCTGGGCTCTTACCTGACCTTTATTTCCTGCTTTTTCAACCTCAGCTGCTGTGCGAGACACAGCTACAGTTGAAAAAGCAAGAAAAAAGGGCTGTTTGAAACGCTGCTTCCCTGCACGCAGCCCTGCTCAGCTGTCCAGGCAGCAAGCTGACGAAGATTTACATGCGCGCATAGCTTGCAGGGAAGCACATCGTAAATCACCAAACAGGTAGTTAATCCTGTTGGATCCCACCCCTGATTATACATATTATTATTGCAGCAAGGATAGCATTTGCCCAGAACTTGAAAAAGACAGGCATACTGAGTGAAGATGAAATAATAAATAAAATCTTGATATGCGCTGAAATGGACAAGCTAACCTTAGAGATGAAAAATAAAAATGAATCGGCATATTATGCAATTTGGGATAGTTTCTATCACTGGTGGGAGCAGAAAGGAAGTTCTTAAGTTGGGAAAGGAGTTGCTGAGAGGATAAATGAATGTATGAGATGAAAATAGGACCAATGATGTTGGAAAATATATGAAGTTGGAAAATATAATATAATATATGAGCAAACAAATGTATGTATGTATATATTAGAATAATTGTATATAAGAAAATATATATCTATGCGATACTGACCAAAAGTTATGTCAAATCGACTTCACTATGTTCAATGTTTTTAATTGTTTTGTTCAACAAAATGTTTTTTAAAAAAAGAATGAGGACTTTCCATATTTAAAATGTTTCTCATGGGATAATAGATAAGAAATCAGTAGAATTCATCACACAAACCATTTGCATTGTTATTATAAAAGGTGTAGAGAAGGAAGGATGATTAATTTCTCAGCTGGCCATCACATCTCCAAAATTAAGCACTTACCTCCAAACGCAAAGCTGTTCCTTCCACCTCTTTCACCTGTTGCTATGGTTCAAGGAAGGAGCCATCTCTCTCTCAATCAGTTCTCGAGACAGATTGCCTAGTGGTTTCTGTGTCTTACGTTTCTTCACCATACTGAAGTTAGAATCAAGCAAGACTCTATACTTACTTCTTCCTGTTCCAAAGGTGCGTTCAACTGTAAGTGTTGGAAATGGTACAGGACGGAGAGTAAACTGAGGATGTGGATATCCACAGGTGGGGGATGGCAGGATTCCTGGATACTGGGCACTTTCTAGTGTTGGCACTGGGATGGCACTGACAACAGCTGAAGAGAAAAATGGAATCCAGTCACTTGTGCGGAACATCGTTATGGAAACACAGATGTTTATCCCAGAAATTGGGAGGAGAATTTTTCAGAACTTTTCCAGAAGGCAATGAACATATCTAATACTCCTTCTTCCTCATATTTTCTCCACAACAGCAACCCGTGAGGTGAGTGGCCTGAGAAAGAGTGATTATCCAAGGATAGTCTGGCTTTCATACCTAAGGCAGAACTAGAACTCCCAGAGTCCTGGGGATAGGCCCAAAACCACCCAGCTGGTTTTCATGCCTCAGGATGAACTAGAACTCACAGTTATTATTATTATTTATTTATTTGTCAATTGCTTACAAGATAATAGGTATAAGTAAAAGAGTTATGAATACATGGATACTTATAAGAAAAATAAAATATAAAGGAAACAATAGGACAAGGACCGTAGGCACATTGGTGTGCTTATGCACGCCCCCTACAGACCTCTTAGGAAAGGGGTGAGGTCAATAGTAGACAGTCTAAGGTTAAAGTTTTTGGGGTTTGGGGAAGAAACCACAGAGTCAGGTAGAGTATTCCAGACATTGACCACTCTGTTGCTGAAGTCGTATTTCCTGCAATCAAGTTTGGTGTGGTTTACCTTGAGTTTGTATCTATTGTGTGCTCTTGTATTGTTATGGTTGAAGCTGAAGTATTCATTGACAGGTAGGACATTGCAATGTATGATTTTATATACTATACTTAGATCGGACCGAAGGCAGCATAGTTCTAGGTTTTCAAGGTCTAGAATTTCAAGTCTGGTGGCATAAGGTATTCTGCAACAAGTAGAGGAGTGAAGAACTCTTCTTGTAAAATATAGTCTCTTGGTTTCTATACTGGTGCCTTAACCACTAGATCAAATTGGCTAATATCAGTGATATGCAGGGAAGCTGGTAAATATTGTGGTTTTATGGGAAAAAAGAAGTGCTAATTTTGTCAGGCTGGCATTGGATGAGGACTTGCAACATGCCATTTGACAGAAACATAATTATGATTTTAGAGATTCCAGCTCCCACTCCCCTGCTGTCTTGAAGAAAATAAATCTAAACTATGCCATCAAATTAAATTCAACTATTTAAAAGAAAGAGACATATGATGGATTAAGTCACAGATGAAGTTGATGCTATTTATTATAAAAACTGATCAATTAGTGTTTATTTGTAGTTGAAAATGGCTTCCAAATTAAGAGCAAAGCATGATTTAATGGCAACTAGTAATTGGAAGATACCCAAGTGCTATCAAATCAATGGCTATTGCAAAAGGATAAATTTAAAGTATGAGATTAATTTTCTCTTTTAAAAAAAAGAGAAAGAAAAGGAACTATCATGTTTCATTGCTTTACTTTATTTCTCTGTGTTGGTCTGTCAAAATTAGAGCAGTACATACTTCAGTTACATCTCAGACACCAGAAAAGAGAAAGAGACTGGGAGGTGAAGTGCATTTCAATTATTCCACTCCGAAAGTAGCATTATGGTTAAAAAAAGTTTATTTTCATATCCATAATCATTTCAGGGTCACTGTGATATAGTTATGTAAACTATTATCGCTAATAATACTGCTGCCGCAATCAAGGGCAAATCACTTTAATGGTTTGTCTCCCATTACTGTGTATTATTATAAGTGTTTTATGAGTATTGTTATTACTGTGCTGCTGTTAAAATTGTTAAGAAAAAATAAATGTTTACATTTTATGAATAGTACATCCATTCAGTTCCACCTCTGTAATACAAAAGCAGTTCTTTAGGAAGTTTTAGCTTTGAATTAAACTATAGTTTAAAATATCAGACATAGCTCCTCTAGAAAGGCACAACAATTAGAGAAGGATAACACAAATATGTGCATTCAGAGACAAACCAAGCTTCAAACTGTGAGTCTGCTACAAGATAACACCTTCCAGACATGAAAGAACCTTGGAGAGAAACTTCCCATTTGGTGGGATGGACTGGAAAGAGAGAAAGTTGTTCTTTGAACATTTGTAATTTAGCATAGTATCCTCTGGAGAATGGAGTTCCAGAGATGAAAATCATATTCACTTCATAATCCTTGGTAATGCCAGTGTCAGTGTTCCAACTAACACACTCCAAACCAATAAACTTTGAGGCAGGCATATTCTCAAAGTTCCATTTTATTAGGAGTTGTCATATTGGCACATTTGGGAAAACCCAAATCTGAGAGTTCTACGTTTTCCCTTCGTAATTGAAAATCAAACTCCCATCCCCCGCACCCATCAGTCCATCAGATGATCAAATCACATAGTCCAATCAGTCCATTATATGGTTGTCCCAACAGGAGACATCCCTCCAACCACACCTTGCCAGGTGCAGGATACTTGTCCTTGACTCAAAAGAAGAATGTGGTTATTGTTGTGTTTTGCCGGCAGTCGGTGCAGCCGGCAGTGGAATTGGATAGTGGGGAAGAACGGGGATCAGTCAGGGAGTCTGGAGAGGACTTGGATGAGGGTCCTGCCTCTGATGCAGAGATGGGGCCAGGGCCATCTGGGAGTGGGATGCTGCCTTCAGAGCCTTTGGAGTCTGACAGTAACAAGGCAGAGGACCCAGGGGAGCCTGTTCCCAGTGCGTGTGTGCGCAGAGCTGCTAGAAGGCAAAAGCAGCTGAAACAAAAGGGGCAACTCGGGAATAAGGCTGGGAGATGATTGCCCCTCCCATAAGGGATAAAAGTCAAGCCAAGATGATGAAACCTTTGCAGGAAGCAAAGTAGTTCGATTAGTTCCGAATCATCCTTGAAGCTCTTTGTACTTCGATTGGTTTCTTTTCTAGTTAATTTGATAACTAGAAAAGTCATCTGAGTAGTGCTCCTGGTTTCTGTAGTCTGCAATCAGGATTGGGATGAAAACCCTTCGAATGGTGTGGGAGGAGGAATGGATTTCCAGAGAAAAATTGCAGACTACAGAAACCAAGAGCTCTACTCAAGTGACTCTGGGGACACAGATAAACCTCCAAGTGCTTCAATGACCCTCCAAAAGGATGCAAATGACCAGCTGTCTGCAAGGAATATAAATCCTTCCATTCTCCACTATCCTGTCAGAGCTGAAGAAGCTTCTTGGATGAGAAATGAAACGTCTTCAAAAGGAAAAAAAAAAGGAAAGTCCAGTTGCCTCCTGAAAAGCACCTTTAGGACAACCATGACCTGAGAATCTCTACAGACTTTTTGCTTGTGCTAGAGTAATTATTTTTATTAATATTACAACACAGCAAACTCCAATTTCATCAATCATGAGTCATAGTCAATGCTGGCCAGTTTTTTTCTTCATAATTTCAGACCTACTCAAGGATGTGAGAATCATGAAGGTGGAGAATCATGAAAGATTATACATTTATTTCCATCTTCTTCAAGGAGGTAGAATGTTGTTCTTAATTTGGAGGCCAGATCTGTACCTCCACTAGTCCAAAAAGAAATCTTGGCATTTTGTAATATTGAACAAATAATAATTGTTCACATCTGATGTATATTTAAATCAGGGCAATCTTGCTCAAATGGATGGGAGTCAAATTTGTAAGCACATTTTATTCATGCTAGGAAATTAATTTAATGACACTTACAGTCAGATCCTTTCCTTCAGCTAACGTGGCTGTGATTATTAGGTTCATAACCTATTAAACTGATTGGTGCAAATGCAGCATTTATATACTTAGGTGAAAAGACTACAACACTCTTTGCTAAGAACCGCTAGTCTGAATGTATTCTAATGGATCTACTTCTTCTCTTTTTTTGCTATCTGCATTTTCAAAAGAGAAAGGAGGCTGAGATTCTTCCCTTGCTGTTAAATTCAAGTACAAATTATCCAGAGAGTTCTGGGCTTTTTCGAAAAGCAGAAGCACAAGGAGTGCAAAATAAATATTCACACCATGGCCTTTGAAATGATGGTACATAAAGACTTATTTCGAGGGACAAACAAGATGATTCATTCTTTTTGATAAAACATTTGTGCATCTGAGTGTATACGTGTACATGCACAGAAAAGGGATAAGATCATGTCATTACAATAACTGACAGCTGTCTTCAGATTAGCTCTGAGCCTTCTTCTTGACAAATGGATAAAAAAGTTTGCAACCACGGAGTGCCAAAGTTTTCTTTTGTGACAGCCTCAGTGGTAGCCCAGTTGATTTATGGTGGCAGAAGTGAACAAAGAAACAAATTCATATTGTCTAATGACAAGTTCTGCTGTTACAAAACAATGATAAACTAGAGAAGCAGATTGGATTTCTAGGCTGTTCCTTTTTGATAATCAGAACCGTTTGCGTGAGTAAGCCACTTGCTTCACGTCTGGATAGTCTTTTTGATGGTGTTTGGATGGGAGCTGAATGTTTCTATCACTTTCAAAGTTGTTTTGCATAATTTTATAAAAGTGTGCTACTGGCTTTCATTTCCTCTGTTTCTTTCACTTAATTCAAAATTTCCACTGTGAGCTATTGATTTCAAGCTTGTTACTTTTAATTCATGTTGTGAGCGGCACAGCAAATTAAAGTTTGTTGGTGCAACTGGCAGGAAATCCAGGGCAGAAGCATGGAGGAGGGAGGTCTTTCTTTCTCATATCTGCATACTACTGGAATTCTTGTGTCTGTTTGATATCTTGTCAAGCTTCAATCTCAGCTTTGGAAGCCATATTAGCACCAGAATCTTCCATGCTACCACATTCCTGTGCCTGGGAAATTGGGAGGGGGGATTTGGTAGACTGTTTGCAGTTAGACATAATAGCATTCTTCTTTACAGTCAAGGTCATGTTACTCCTGAACCTGGATGAGGAGTGGTTTAAGGTAAGGGTCGCCAACCTTTTGGACCTCAGGGACCACCAAACTCATAATTTTTGATCCCAGGGACCACTAACTGGTTCTGTGGGCATGTTCTAATTTGTGGGTGTGGCTTGGTGGTCATGTGACTGGCTGGGCATGGCTTCTATGTAAATATTATAAATATTTATATAAATATTGAGTTTTTTTATTAAAAAAGAGCAACTTTTACTCAAAATCAGGCAAAGCAGGCAGGCAGATTGAGTTGCTCACAGAATCACAGATTCATTCAGTTATCTATCTATCTGCCATTGGCTACCTCAGTCTGTCACATAAAATTTGCTTGCAAGCAAACTTATAAAATTTGCTAGCAAGCAAACTCACAAAATTAACTCACAACACACCATGTATGTAAATATTGATTTTTTTTATAAAAAAAGAGCAATTTTTACCCAAAATCAGGCAAAGCAGGCAGATTGAGTTGCTTACAGAATCATTCAGTGATGTATCTATCTGCCATTGGCTAGCTCAGTCTCTCAAATTTGCTTGCTGTTAGTCTGCACTGAATTTGCTTGCAAGCAAACCTTCAGTCCTAAGGGAGATTCGGCAGAGCTGACGATCTAAAGACTAGCTAGAAAGCAAAAAATCCAACCATTTCCTGCTTCCTAGCTAATCTAAATCTCCCAGCACAGCAGAATAAATGATGGTTGGAAAAAGGAAAAATAGCAATTTTAGCAGGCAAGTTTTCCGAGTAAGGAGTGAGTGGGTGGGAACGTTCCTGCGGGCCATGTGGGCTGCACAGCCTGGATTAATTGCTTTGGGGAGGTGCTCTGGGGGTGAGATTTTTCTGCGGCCCACCAAAATTTTCTCAAGGCCCACCAGAATTTTCTCAAGGCCGCGGCCCACTGGTTGGCGACCGCTGGTTTAAGGGATGTCTCAAGTTAGAACGGATGGTGATTGGGCCATGTGATGGAATGATTGGTGCAGGGGATGGATTTTGTGATTGTTAATTATTGGAGGAAAACCTGGAATTCCCAGGTTCGGGTTTTCCCAGATGTGCCAGTATAACAACTCTAATAAAATGGAACTTTGAAAAAAAAAATGGCTGTCTTGCAGTTTTGGTGTTAGAGTTTATTTTCCTGGAACGCTGACATTTAATTGGGCAAAATGGTGCATCAGAAAATAAACAATTTTTGAATCAAAACATATCAAATGGATTAATTTAACAGTATACGTCCAAAATCCAAGTACAAGGACACCTGTGGGGTTGAAATTTGGCAAAATTGTGGCTGCTTAAGCACATTATACTTTCCAATTACACTTTCCAGAAATGTGTAGGTTGCATGGCACAAGTGAAGATTGGAGGGGCATATCTCCACCTCCTTCCTTCCTCCCTCCCTCTCGTGCCTGCATCCAATCAGCTGGTACCAAGGCCCGGTGGATGAATGGCCATTGGCTGATATGGAACCAAGGCCAAAATCTGAAATCTCTTAATGGTGGTGGCCATTGAGGGAAGATTCAGAAGACTCAAATGTCTGCTGGCAAGGCAGCACTGGCTGGGGGTTCTGGCAGTCAAAGAGTCAGCCCTCCTATGGGATATGTAGAATGGGGGGTAGGGATGCAGTTTTATCACAGTCTGCAGCTTCCTTTCCCCTCACTCCCCGCAATGAAGTAGCAGGCAATTCCACAGGTCAGATGGAGTGGGAAGGAAGATCAATCTTCTTTAGATCTTTCCTGAGAATAATGAGGGGAGAGAAAACAGCAGTAGACCATAGTATATGTGGAAAGAAGATGGAATAGGTACAACTAGGTTGTCTGCTGATGAGATAAGCATGACTGGGAGGCACTGGTGATTGAAAGGTGAGCTCTTTTCCTCCCTAGAGGGAGACGGCCCTTGGGGATATACCAGAATGGAGAATAGGGATGCAGTGTCCCTCATGGGCTGCTGCTCCTTTTGTTCCCTTCCTCAGCAAAGTGACAGGCAGTTCTATGGGGAGGGAAAAGGAGGAGGGAGGAGGAGGAGGAGAAGGAAGAGGAAGAAAAGGAGGAGGAGGAGGAGATAAGACTTCACTGGGCTTCTTCTTAGGTTTGTGAAGGGATGAAAAATGACCCAACCCTATATTAGTAGAAAGTAATATGACTCAATGGATCACAGGTTGTCTAATAAAGAAGATACAGCACAAGATATGAAAAGAGCCTTAGGGTTGTGAGGGCTTTAAAAATCAAATAGAGAAATCTACACACCAATGGTCTCTCTATGTTGCTTCACTATGATGACTTTTCAGTATTACCCTGACGGTGTGCCAGCAAACGATTATTATTGGTTAACAGGATGGGACACAGGAATTGCCTTCCATCAATTTGGGGGGTAGGGGGCTTCCCAGAGGCATTTTGAGGTCTCTCTAAAAATATTTGGAAGTGAGTGGCAGATGCACTGGAAAATCAATCAATCATCCACCAATCAATCAAAGGAGTTTGTTTTTGAAATAACTAATATGCAGTTTTGTTTTGGTTTTTTTTGCTTGCCAGCTACATATGGTGAAAATGTCATTCTTTACCCATGCTTTAAGGAATCCCGATCTAGATTTTTGTCCTTGTTCTATCAACTCTGGAAGAAATTCTCTTTCTGATCATTGTTTGGTGGTCAGTTATATTAATACCAGGTAATTACACTTTGATTAATGATCTGGTGCTGACATGTACTTTAAATTATTGTCATTGTGGGTTTGATCTATATGATCACAGTATCCTTTCCTTCCTTTAATATATATCCCTGCTGCTTATGATTTGCCAAGCCAGCCTTTCCCAACCTGGCACCCACTAGGAATATCATCTCAGAAGGGATCAGATTAAGAAGATTGGCCTAACTCATACTGTAAGTTTTTTTGTATCTCTATTTCTGTTTTTCTATCCTACCCATCAATAATCCCAAAGCAGAATTTGAAAAAAAAAAACTGCTTACAGTTTACTTCCAGCAACCTAAAAATTGTTTCAGCCCTGGTGTATAAGAAGCAATTGCATGGTTAGCTAGTAGATCACCAATTGTCTCAACCAATTTTAAAACAATTTTGTCTTTGTGGGGTAGTGGAAAGCCTTTTGGTTACTTTATTAAAATAATCAATACCTGTGGAAGCTGTTCTTACCAACCTAAATGCTTTATTTCACTGTTTCGATAAGAGACTTAAATCAATTGATCCTTAATACGGATAATAATTAAAGGAGAAAGCTGAATTTCTTTTATGCTTTATCCAGCACTAACAGCTTTTCCAAGTAATTCAGGAGGTGTTTTCTTTGGGTTTTTTTAGTAGCTGTGTGGTGAATAGCCAACATGCATTCACCATCCTTGTAAATTCCAGTTATTGTTGATGTGTAAGGGCAGGGGTGGGATTCTACCGGTTCGCACCTATTTTCTAGAACCGGTTGTTAACATTCTAAGCAGTTCAGAGAATCCATTGCTAGAAGAAATTACTGGCCTAATCCTGTAAGGAAGGCAGGAAGGAAACATTCTGGTGTTGCTTACAGAAACTGCCTCTCCGTTAACCCTTATTACATTCTTGGCAGGACTAGACTTCCTGGCTCTGGAACTTCTCTGGAATTTTTTTCCCTCCTTTGCTGGTACTTTGCTTGTGTGGAGTGACCATTTAAAGTTACAATGGCACTGAAAAAAGTGACTTATGGCTGTTTTTCACACTTATGAATGTTGCAGCATCCTTACAGTCACGAGAGGCCAAGTGAGGAGAAACGTGCCTCGATGTGAGTGATATTGAGTTGGCCATGCCCAGCCCACATGACCACCAAGCCATGCCCACCAACTAAGCCATGCCCACAGAATCGGTTGTTAAAAAATTTGAATCCCACTCCTGGGTAAGGGGACTGCTATAGAGAAGAGGGGGTCAACCTATTTGCCAAAGCACCTGAAGGCAGGACAAGAAGCAATGGATAGAAACTAATCAAGGAGAGAAGCAACCTAGAACTAAGGAAAAAATTTCTGACTGTCAGTGGAATAGCTTACCTCCAGAAGTTGTGGATGCTCCAACACTGGAGGTTTTTCACAAGAGAATGGACAATAATTTGCCTGAAACGGTATAAGGTTTCCTGCTTGGGTTGGACTAAAAAACTCTAAGTCCCTTCCAACTCTGTGATTCTGTTACTCTAGAGCAGGGGTAACTCGCATCCTTATGGTGTCAAACTGACTGTAATCACATGACGTATCATGACTTCACTAAACCAGGCATGGGTATGGCTAGCATCCAGCTGTCAGGCCACAGGTTTGGCACCCCTGCTCTAGAAGGTAGGCTTTAACACATATGCATGGATTTTTTCAACCCCTTTTTTTGGGCTATCTGAGATACTTTGGTCTGTATCTCAGATAGCCAAAAATATTTGGCAGCCTTGAAAAATGCCTGCAGATAATTTATTATTATTAGATTAGATTTGTATCCCATCATTATTAAGTAACTCAAGGTAGTAAACATAATAATACTCTGTTCTCCTATTTCCCCCCACAAAAACTTTGTGAGGTACTGTATTTTCTGGCGTATAAGACTACTTTTGAAACGAAAAAAAGTCAACCAAAAATCGGGGGTCGTCTTATACGCCGAGTATAATTTTCCAACTCGATCCTGCACCAATCACTGCAAGGCTGCTCGGACCGCCTCTTTAACTCAGCCAATCCAAACAGGCTTTTTATGCATGCAAATGAATTTTCCAACTCGATCCTGCACCAATCACTGCAAGGCTGCTCGGACCGCCTCTCTAACTCAGCCAATCCAAGCAGGCTTTTTAATTAAAAAAGAACTGGTGTTGCCTCAGAAGTGGGGGGGTAGTCTTATACAGCGAATATAGGCCTAAACCTATGTTTTAACTATAAAATTAGGGGGTCGTCTTATACGCCGGTCGTCTTATACGCCGGAAAATACGGTAGATTAGGCTAAGAAAATGTGACTAATATAAGGTCACCCAGTTGGTTTCTAAGGTGGGACTAGAACTCTCAGTCTTCTGGTGATTAGCTCAAAGTTACCCAGTCAGGTTTTATGGCTAAGGTGGAACTAGAACTCACAATTTCCTGGTGATTGGCCCAAAGTCACCCAGCCCACTTTCATGGCTAAGGAGGGACAAGAGCTCACTCTTCTAGTTCTAGGCTAGCACCTTAACCATCACACTAAACTGACTCTAATCAATCATACTGGCTGATATTCTCATTGTAGCATCTCTAGCAGTGGTGGGATTCAATTTTTTTTTACTACCAGCTCTTTGGGCGTGGCTTGGTGGGCGTGGCAGGGGAAGGATACTGTAAAATCTCCAGTCAGAGGTGATATTTGCCAGTTCTTTGAACTACTCAAAATTTCCGCTACCGGTTCTACAGAACTGGTCAGAACCTGCTGAATACCACTTCTGATCTCTAGGCATGATCCCTTCCTAGGTTAGTGTGTGAACAATTGTTCTTGTGGGCAATTAAGGCAGTTGAAGAACGCTCCATACTATACATCCATCACCACTTCACTCACCAATTTGAGTTAGAGTAAAATCTCCATTCAAGATGCAAGCAGGCAGAAACAATCATGTAGGAGAAGACTTCCAGGTAAACATGTCTATTTATCCAACTGAATCATCATCTTCTTTTAATGACTTCAAAATTCTTGGTGGGGTGAAGTCTGGGCAACTGAATGGAGCTGAGTGTTTACTGGCTGGATGCCCTTCCTGCTGCCAATGTGGGGTTATATTCAGCAGATATATTCTCAACGTGCCCAGAGAGAGAAATACCTACCTCTACCTAGGATCAAACTCACAGCCTCCTGATGGTGAGGTGAGAGCTCCACCTCTAGGCCACTGCACCACTCCATTTATCCAACTGAATGAAGAGAGTTATCTAACAACATGACAACACAATGGAATTCCTGTTTGAATATTAGGGTAGATGATAGGCTTACAAGGATTGCTGGGTTGTGAGTCCATAGGAATCATGAGCTTGGCACGCGTCGCTCGTCGAGCTGCAAGTGAACGTTCCAATGTGGACATGCTGCTTCCCACTTCTTCTGTGTCAGGAACTGAAAGAAAATAAAGCAAAGCTTAAATGCACGAGCATAAGACGAGCAGCTATATAAATGCTTTAAATGACTAAATAAAATTCAAATACAAGCTGTTTGGCTCCTTGCTTCCCAGTCAGTGGAAAGATAAATGGGCATGTTTTGTCATAGCTTCCAATTTAAAAAGTGGGGGACTCAATCAACATCCCTTCTTAATAGTAACAATAGAAAATATTAAGGGCCACTTTGGAATCAAATGAATTGCTTCTCATTTTCTCAGGATTGACTTTGAATGCTAATTCCTCTTATAAATTGGTGTCACAGCTTAGACGTGTCTTCTTGTAGTTCCAATGGAAAGTACTTTGCAGAAATGCTGATCATCTTTCAAAAATACAGTTTGTGACTAGACTTCCTTATAGTTTGTGAAAAAAATCCACGGCAAGAATAATCATGTTTCCATATGCTAATTATTTGGTCCAGTCACCATTTGACATTCTGTGTGATTTTATTTATTTGTTTATTTAAGTATTTTCTGCCCAAGGCTGTAAACCAGGATTCTGGGAGTTCTAGTCCTGCCTCAGCCATGAAAGCCAGTTACTCTCTCAGCCTTCAATGTCGGGCTCAGGTGACAAGTCATTTCATCAAATCTTCTTGCTACCAATGGATCAACACTCTTGTTGATCTGAAAAAAAAAAAAAAAGAACCCTGCACTTATGGGAAAATTCTAGGAAGAAAAGAAAAAGTCACCCATTTTGTAGCACACAACTGTGACTCACCAACAGTGGCAATAAAAAGCGGACAATGAAAGCAAATACAAAATGAAAAGGAAGAAAAATAAACCAGGGGCCCAGACTATATCTATACCTATGCTCTTTAATCCCAAGGTTCCAACTTTATTTTCCCAGTGTCTGACCTTCATCAATTTAAATGATGAAGATTGATGTGGAAAGGGACAATTTGCCATGGCTGACTCGCCTTGGTGGTCTCCCCATTTTTGACTTGCCCCAGCAGATTCGCCGAGGCAAACTTGCCACAGGACAACTCACTGCAGGATAGCAATAGAATTCTTTATTGGCCAAGTGTGATTGGACACACAAGGAATTTGTCTTGGTGCAAATGCTCTCAGTGTACATAAAAGAAAAGATACATTCATCAAGAGTCAAGAATCATCAGGTACAACACTTAATAATAGTATACAATAAGCAATCAAATCATACTAGGAAACAGTCAATAGAAGTCGTAAGGATACAAGCAACAAAGTTATAGTTATATAGTCACAAGTGGGAGGAAATGGGTGATACGAATGATGACAAGATTAATAGTAATGCAGACTTAGTAAATAGTTTGACAGTGTTGAGGAAATTATTTGTTTAACGTTCGGGAAAAAACTGTTCTTGTGTATAGTTGTTCTGGTGTGCAGTGCTCTATAGCGTCTGAATAGTGCTCTATAGCTAACTCAAGAGAGAGACAAGTAAAATTGCAGCTCACCCCAGCCTTGAGGACTTCTATCTTGAGAAGGTCCAAACCTAAAGCAAGACAAGGCCTAGTGCAAGGGACCTGAACCATGCCCACTCTACCTAATCTTAATAGTAGGATTGGGTTTAGCTAGTCTAAAGAAAAGAAGGATGGGAGGGCATACGATAGCATCTGGTATTCAAGAGGCTACAACAAAGAGAAGAGGATCAATTTATTTTGCAAAGCATCAGAGGACAGGATACAAACAACGGGTAGAAACTAATCAAGGAGAGAAGCACCCTGGAATTAAGGAGAAACTTCCTAACAGAGAGGACAATTAACCGGTGGAACAGTTTGCCTTCAGAAGTTGTGGATGCTTCATCACTGGAGGTTTTTAAGAAGAAACTGGACATCCACTTGTCTGAAATAGTATAGGCCTGAGCAGGGGTTGGACTAGAAGACCTCCAAGGTCCCTTTCAGTTCTATTCTATTCTGATTCTAATCTAATTGAATGGGCAAATACCCTCAAGGGAACATTTAAAGGGCATAATCTCCAGTTGCTCAAGACCATTTGCTGTACAAATAAATAAGCCTGATAACAACACTCAAGAATAAGGTTGAATCTTAGGGTGAAACTGTACCATATTTCAAAATTGTAATAGGGGTTGCATGCATAAAACATTTCTTTTAAAAATATAATTTCAAATCAAACTCTAATGCCAGGATTGTAAGGTCTATGGTTGAAGATTTGGCAGATTGATAGCATAAAATGAGAAGCTTTAGTTCCACATACAAAGAAGTATAAATATCTGGAATTACACTGATTTGCTATACACATTATTATCTATATTAAACCGTGATATAAACATCCATGTTTAAATCTGAAATAGCAATTACTGGTTTTATGAGCATTAGAGTTGCAGAAGAAAATCTGCTTGTAATTGTTTACTATTCAAGAGTTTTGCTTTAGCTTTTGAGTTGTATTAACACATGTTGCTTTCTCTGTAGATTTCAGATTTAATTTTTACTAATGATTATGGGAAAAATGTGTTATTTGAAATATCTAAGATCCAATTCAAATGTAAACCTTGGTAAGAAAAAATTACTTATCCAAACAGAATCCAAAGATTGAGATCTTAAGTCATGAGAAGATACCAGTTAAGTAACCTGCTTGAGATGCATAAGGCCACATCCAAACCTACATTTTATTCACAAAATTGCTAGGAGGAACAGAGGAAGAGGGCCATCACTCACCTGTGATGCTTCTGAACTTCTGATGTACAGTATCTGTTTGGTCAGTGTGACAGATACTGGCCTAGAAAGATCTTTGATCTGAATCAGTCTCGGGACTACTCTTAGATTCTTGTAGAATGGGACATTTCTGCAATACTCAAAGTCTGGGCAGCAGAGGTGGTATTCAGCAGATTCTGACCAGTTCTGGAGAACCAGTAGGGAAAATTTTGAGTAGTTTGGTGAACCAGCAAATACCATCTCTGACTGGAGATTTTACAATATCCTTCCCCTGCCACACCCATCAAGCCATGCCCACAGAACCAGTAGTAAAAAAAATTGAATCCCACTACTGCTGGGCAGCTATGCACTTTATAGTAATTTGTATCTTAAGGCCTTGGGGTGGCAGTGATCAAGTAAAATCTAGAGGGTAAACCAGGCCCAGGACTCAGAATTTGCTAAAGACCCGCTTTCTTGGCTTCAATGCTAGTTGGTTAACTATGTACTTATAGTCTGGATATTTTTACTGTTCTTAATTGTTTTAATGGTTTTATAATTTTAGAATTGTCAGCTGACCAGAGTCACTTGGCTGAGATGGGTGGCTATAGAAACTGAATAAAAAATAAATAAAAATAATAAAAGTGTCAATAAGTGTGTTTAAATAATGAGCCTTGATGGTGCAGGCTGTTAATCACCTAGCACTTAGTGCAAGCTGCCTGCAATTAGTGCAGGTTCGAATCCCACCAGGCTCAAGGTTGACTCAGCCTTCCATCCTCTTGGGGTAGGTAAAATGAGGACCCAAGATTGTTGGGGGCAATAAGCTGACTTTGTAAAAATGCCACTTGGGGGGGCCAAAAGCCCTAGTAATAAGCAGGCATATACAATGGAATGAAGGCTATTGTCGAGCACTTAGCATGGTGCTCCATAGACTGTAAGCCGCCCTGAGTCTCCGGAGAAGGGCGGCATATAAATGTAAATTAAAAAAAAAGGGAGTGTATGCATGCTTGAGTGATGTTTACTAATAAGGTTGGGTGGGGAGATAAACATGGTGGTGGCACATTCACCCAGTTCTGACAGGTTCTGGAGAACTGGTAGAGGAAATTTTGAATAGTTTGGAGAACCGGTAAAAACCACCTATGACTGGCCTCACCCCCATCTATTTGCTGCCTCCCAAGTCCCAGCTGATCAACTGGGCCTTCTTTTGTTGCCCTGCACATGAGAACAGAGCTGGAAAGTAGGTTAGTGGGGTGGGGAGGGAATGAGGATTTTACAGTATTCTTCCCTGGAGTGGGGTGGAAATGGGGATTTTACAGTATCCTTCTCCTGCCATGCCCACCAAGCTACACCCACCAAACCATGCCACACCTACTAAGCCACACCATGCCACACCATGCCACACCATGCCCACCAAGCCATGTCCACAGAACCGGTAGTATCCTTCCCCTGCCATGCCCACCAAGCTACACCCACAAAGTCATGCCACACCTATTAAGCCACACCATGCCCACTAAGCCGCGCCCACAAAACTGGTAGTAAAAAAAAAATTGAATACCACCACTGTGGTGGCAGGATCAGCTGTGACTCCATCCAATTGGGCTACGGCTTTGACCATGATTGGTAGGAAGCCTCAATTATTCTTAGGTTGAAAAAAAAGCTACCAATCTTTGATTTATAACATATCTAGAGACACACACGAACGTACAAAATACAGGAACATTAAATACCATACAAAACATATCAATAGGCCATTGTCAACAACACAGTCTTTGGAATTAATGTCTTGTAGAATTTTCTCTCTGCCCTGTGTTGCTAGCAAGATTAGTAAATTATTACTTGCCATCAAATTTATATGGAACTGGTATATTTGGCATCAAAAACATCACACGGTCTATACTTTTTCTCATCTGACCACTATGTGAAGCAAATGAACCTGAATTGATGCTTAGGCTGTGTTTTTCATGCAATGCCTACAGCATCTCCACTTGATACACATTTATGGATGAAGTTCCATAATTGCTTCTCACATGATTTTTCAGTGGGATTTATTAGGGATTGTATACGGGTGTGAACTTCTACTGTACAGAAGCAATATTCTGTACAGAATAATACTGTAAGAAGCAATATTACCAGACTGTGGGGCACTCTTGCTGCCCATCTGCGTTTCGGATTGGCTGTGGCTGCCTGGAGTGATTTCTTGACAGCTCTTGATTGGTGAGACTCTTCCTGGTGGATCAGAACCTGATGGCTTTTCAATGTTCTTCATTTCCATCTCTTCATGGTGTATCCAAAGATCTGGAGGCCTCAGGTCTTTCTGGCTGCCCTTTCTTTTGCCAGCACTATGAGTAGCACGCTTTCTGTTCAGGAGAAGAAGAAAGTAGGAGAGAAACATCAAAATGCCTGAGTTTCTTAAATAATTATCGTATTTCTGATAGTTCTCAATGGATGTAGCAAGGGATTGATTAGATTTATTTCCTTTGCCTGAGTAAAATTTCAGCCTAAATTGATCAAGAACAATTGATCAAGCTTTATCCTATCTCGGGGAAGGACACTCACTTATATAATGCCCAAATGGCTGTAAGGGCAATTAATCAAGTAGATTATTCTCATCAACCCCTATTGCTCTATTAAGATGGGAGAAAAAAAATCTTGTACAAATGATTCTTAGATTCCTTATGTAGCTGTATCATACCAAGAAGTTCTATCACCACCTGCATATAAAAAGACTCTATGCACCTTTTAGGCAGGAGAAATTTAATCAAAATGGTTCCATGTGGTAAATCATTCTTATTAGATGTCTGATATAGGGAAGATATCAGACATCTAATCAATCTGCTAATCAGGGGTGGGATGCTACCAGTTCTGCCTGGTTCTAAAGAACTAATAGCTCTGAAGAGCAGCAGACACAGAACCGGTTCTGTGTTTGCTGCTTCCTGTCCTTTATTTCCTGCTTTTTCAAACTCAGCTGCTTTGCGTGGCACAGCTGAGGTTGAAAAAGCAGGAAAAAAGAGGGTTTTTAAATGCTGCACACCTGCACACAGAGCTTTTCATCTTAAGGTTTTTTTACATGCGCACGCAACAAAATGTAGTCACCAAACTGGTAGTATCACTGGTTGAATGCCACTCTGCTGTCAATTGATAGGTCTCAATCATCTATCAACTGGTAGGCTTCAATCCAGGAAGCCCTCTCTAGCACTTGCTCAACAGCAGTCCAACATCTTTGACATCAACACACAGTGGAAAGCCAAATGGGCTGCTGAATGCCCAGATACAGGCAGTTATGTAGGTGACCTTACACAAAAGGTGCCAGGTTTTGACCTTCCTCGCCAGCATTGGTCAACTCTGAACAGGATCCGTACCCAACATGGTGTCTGCCAAGACAATCGTAATGCCCAGGACTATGTGATCACCATTTGTAATCTTCCCAGCCAACTTCCAACAAGCAAAGGCCATGGGGAAGCTGGACCATGCAATTCACTTAACAACTGCTGTGACTGGCTTAATGATCATGAGGAAAAAGATTGTAAAATCGGGTGCAATTCGCTTAACAATCACCTTGCTTAGTAATATAAATGCTGGTTTGTATTGTGTCCTAAGTTGAGGACTACCTGTATTCCAGGCCTGTATACATTGATAGGCACTTGATGTCTTTAAGCTATGAAACCAGATAGTTATCCAGAGCTACCAACCCTCCTCCTTATCTATATCTATATCATAGATGATTATCATCTATATCTATATCTATATTTATATCTATGTCTATGTCTACGTCTACATCTACGTCTACATCTACCTATCTCTCTCTCTCTCTATCTATCTATCTATCTACCTACTTACTTCTCTCTCTCTCTCTCATCTATCTATCTATCTATCTATCTATCTATCTATCTATCTATCTATCTACTACATCTACATCTACCTACCTACCTATCTACTTACCTCTCTCTCATCTATCTATCTATCTATCTATCTATCTATCTATCTATCTATCTATCTATCTACACATGCACACACACACACACACACACACACACACACACACACACGCACACTAGCTTTCCAAATCAATAAGTATTCAAACAGTTATAAAACCACCAGGGATGTAGGCATTATTTAGCATATTTCAAAATAAAGTCAATGATCCTCAACCTTTTTTCAGGCTGGTAGGCACATTTGGAATTTTGAGAATATGTCAGGCGTTCGGGATGGCTGATGGAATGGATTTTCCATTATCAATTATAAAACACTTTTGGCAAACCAATTTGCCAAAATTCAAATGCAACTTCCCCACATTCATAAAAACACAGATATACACTATGTGTACACTCTAACTATTTATCTAGCTATCTAGTGAAAAGGCAGGTGAAGCAGGAAATCTGATGGACACCAAGAAAGAAGTTAAGAGCAAATGGTACTTCCAGGACTCTCTGTTTCCTAGAAAGAATGTTTTCAGATAATGAGTTCCTGACTTTCAGAAATATAGCTGTTCCACTGAGATCAAACAGTTGACCTGAAGCTGTTGAGAGAGGCAGAGAAATATATGTAGGAAAATGATAGTAGTATCCCACTGCCAAGTGAAAATTCTTCTGCTATCATAGCCAATCAGAGTTTTAAACCCACTAGTTCCATGATAGCATGTGCTTCATGTGATGGACCAGCTAGATAGAAGGAACTGTCAGCTTTACCAGCTGTTATGAAATCATGGTCTTAGAAGGATTATTTTGTCAGGGATTGGATAATGCTTTAGGGTACAACAGAACAACAGTCTGTATAGTCAAAGCTATACAGTAGTAATAGTACTGTAGTATTTTATGGCTGTAGTAATTTATGGCTGTGATAGTTGAACCATAAGGAATACCAAGTGCTGAAGAATTGATGCTTTCAAATTGTGGTGCTGGAGAAATCTCTTGAGAGTCCCTTGGTCTGTAAGGAGATCAAATCAGCCAATCCTAAAAGGAATCAACCCTGACTGTTCATTGGAAAGACAGGTGCTAAAGCTGAAGCTCAAATACTTTGGCCACCAAATGAGAAGAGAGGACTCCTTGGAGAAGACCCTAATGTTGGGAAAGAATGAAGGCAAAAGAAGAATAGGATGGCAGTAGAAGAGATGGTTAGATAGGATCATTGACACAATGAAAATAAATCTGAGCATACTCCAAAAGACAGAGGAGGAATGGGGGTTGGGGTGTTATGGTCCATTGGGTTGCTAAGGGTCGGACACAATGTATTGATTGAAAAACAACAGGATATACAACATGCACACAGATACACATAGCTATGTGGTCACTAGGAACTGACACATACTTGATGGTACATAATCAATCAAGCAAGCACCAATATAAAGTGTATAGGCTATATCTCTGAATTGAAACATAACCAGAATATTAGCAATATCCCAACTTTTAAGCTGGCTTCTGAAGGAAAGCCAACAAGACCTGAAGAACTTCCCTAGTCTATCCCCGAGAATCAAAGAGAAAATATGTCTGATCATCCATAGACTAGATAAGGACAAAACTATTTCCAGAGGTTCTATCTAGGTTGGAGCAATCCCAATGTGTCATTCATCAATTAACCAATCCACTATGGCAAGAGGCATTATTATTATTATTATTATTATTATTATTATTATTATTATTATTATTATTATTATTATTATTATTATTATGCATATGGCAAATACTTATAGTGGTTCAAATGTTAATGTCCAGTCCACTCAGTCATTCAAGGACAGGGTGGTCTATGTTGAAAAAAAAAATCAACCATTGGAGCCAGTGTAAGCTCTTAATGGACATTCAGACACAATGTGATGGATATTTTGTCGAGAAGCACCAAAGTCACATTGAGGGGTAGAGACAAGACCCCACTTAAACAATGAGCAGACATCATGTTGGGTATGGATTCTGTTCAGAGTTGACCAATGCTGGAGAGGAAGGTCAAAACCTGGCAGCTTTTGTGTAGGGTCATCTACATCAGTGGTTCTTAACCTGGGCGATATTGCTCCCCAGGGGGCGATTTCATTTTTCAGGGGGGTGATAGAACGAAAAGGGGTGATGTGGGGGCGAAGGAACAGAAGGGGGGCAATATGGGGGCGATGGAGCGAGACGTTTTGGGGACACTTTTAAGAATTTTTTTCGTACAGTGAACCGCTGTGTATCTGTTGTACAAAAACATCAGATCACTCGCTATTAGTGGATTGAACTGTGTTTTAAAATGTTCTTCCAGCTAGCTTCAGTACAGAACGCCGTACATATGTGAATACGCATCGCTCATCTTCATGCGCGTTGCGCAGCAGCATCTATCACTCTACCCATTAAATTTGACGCTCTGATTTTTGTTGCTTTCCTTCTGTAAAAATTTTCTTTGTGTCTTTTTAACCCTTTTTACAGTGTGCATGAATGTATATTTTCCTCGAATCTTAATTTGGTTTCAGAGTTTTCGTCTTGAAATTCTTAGTTCCTGCATTGCGGTTTGTTCTTATGCCCTTTTTATATTTCTTTTTGCGTCTTAAAATTCACTTGTAATTAAATCATTAAATGTTACTGTTTTTTTTCGGGCATTTCATTTTCTTGCAATTGAATTTTGTTTTCAGTAGTCATTGCATTTAAGTGTCTTGAATAAATAAGATAATAATGAAATACATGTATCACGAAGTTTGGAAGTAAAGTGATGGGTGACATCAGAATTTTTCACACAGTTGAGATATGAGGAAAAGACTGGAAATACATTATTTGCATCGATATGTCCTGATGACAATTTTAAAGAAAACAAAAAACGTGTTTGCATAAATTGAAGAATTATTTCCCTGTGTTCTGATTGAGAGGTTATGTTGGGGCAGAGGGGGCAATGATAACTTCCTCAATGGCTCAAGGGGGCGATTCTTTCAAAAAGGTTAAGAACCAGTGATCTACATAATAGGCTGTATCTGGACATTCAGCAGCCCATTTGGCTTTCCATTGTGTGTTGATGTCAAAGTTATTAGACTTAGGGTTGGTCTACTCCACAGCTAATACTGCGCCCCGGTTTGGCTTAATAGCTGCTACACTAGCAAGATTGACGCGAGACTAAATGATACAATGAAGATCATAAGCGGTTGCATAAAATCTACTACTATTTGCTGGCTCCCCGTCTTGAGCCACATTGCACTACCAGCTCTACAAAGGCAGGAAGCCTTAGTGAAGGAGTACAATAAAATTATGAGAGGCAGCATTATCAGATAGAGATTAAAAGTAGGCAATGAACACATACTGTAGTCTGTCAAAGAATCCAAGGAGAAAAATTTACACCTGGAGATGAACAGCAAGAACCTTACAAAGTGATAAACACTGGATGAAGAAATGCACCAAGCATATCCAATAAAAATGTTTCAGCTAGTATCACTAAGTAAGAAAGGGATCTTTGGGCTCTGAAGGAATGTTTTATGAAAATACTTTCAATACCTGACATAAAATATGTATGTTAGTTTTGGAAACATGACATAGGAATCAGGGCATCTCACAAGAACAAATAAATGGAAATAAATAAATAAATAAAATAAAAATGAATAAAATAAAATGGAGTGGGGTGGGGAGGAGAAAGGGAAGTTGAAGTATCCAGAGAAGACCATCTGGGAGAAAGATTTGCAATGTTTGATATATTTTAAAGAATTTAAGAAAGGTGGTTAAGTTAGAGATAAATTACAAAGATTATAAAGCTAGAAAGTGCATGCAAAAAATCAAAGAAGAGGGCGGGGGGCAGTGGAAACACAGATTTATTTCTGGAATCATTGAAGAAGAGATTTCAAGGAAATACTCCACCCATATTAGGAAATATCTTAACAAGAAATAAAGCGATAAGCATCAACATCAACATCTTCAAGATTGCTTAAATGGGGAGAATTTAAAAACCTATTTAGCATCCAGGCTCTATGAATCCTGGTGCCTCTTTTTAGGGGCAGGGGACCTTATCTATAGCTCTTCAGTCCTGAGGGATGATAGAGAGAGATGGGATGGAAATACATAGCGCTTTGGTCTGCTTTCAGAGAGAAAACAAAGAATGGTTGCTGGAACTGGGATATGTCTAGTCTTATGAAAAGAAGGACTAGGAGTGACATGATAGCAGTGTTCCAATATCTCAGGAGCTGCCAAAAAGAAGAGAGAGTCAAACTATTCTCCAAAGCACCTGAGGTCAGGACAAGAAACAATGGAAAGTAATCAAGGAGAGAAACAACCCAGAATTAAGGAGAAATTTCCTGACAGTTAGAACAATTAACCAGTGGAACAACTTGCCTCCAGAAGTTGTGAATGGTCTAAGGAAGTTTTTAAGAAGAGATTGGATAACCATTTGTCAGAAGTGTTATAGGCTTCCTGTCTAAGCAGGGGGTTAGACTAGAAGATCTCCAAGGTCCCTTCCAACTCGATTATTCTATTCTAAGCTCCTTCTCATATTCCCTCCTACTGACTGCTTTATTGAGCATCATAAAGTGGCAACAAAATTAGCTCCAGTTGAAGCTACTTGCCAACCCCTTGCAGCTAGACACAAAAACTTCATGCTGAAAGCATATGTTGGGAAGATAAACTGACAAAGTCCAACCAGAGGAAATGTCAATAACATCTTGAAGAGATGCCAGCTTGTTGCTCAGCAGAGGTGACTTGTTAAGTAGGTGGTGCAAAACTGTTATAAAATTCCCTCCAGAAAAGGAGGGAATACATGAAGTTCCTCAGTAAAAAAAATGTCTATTTCCTGATATCACCAACATTCATTGGTAATGTAGATTTTTAATTAACAAAAGTAGCTACTTTTTTATATATTTTCCACACCGCTATATTTATCTTAGACATACATTAAGATGCATTTTAACCCCGGTATTATTTGACATCAGAATGTATTCATTACATGTTAGCGTTTTATGAATATTTATTACAGTATGTTCTCTTCTTATATGACAGGAATGTTTGCACATTTTCCCTCCTCCCCCAGAAATATCTCACCTTTGCTTTTTGTACCAGAAAAAGAGAAAGCTGACAAAGTATACATGTGTTTTCATGAGACGTGAAAATTTGCATTATAATGTAATAAATGCATATACAGCATGTTCCTTTATTTTACTAAGCTTCTATGCCACTCCGAACAGCTTATTATCCTACTGCATGTAAACAAGTTTAAAACAGCAAAAATCACAAATAAATATTACCGAATAAAATAGTCCTCTGCCAAGGCATCGTATATACTCATTATTGTGAGTAGTATTAACATCCTGGATTTGATAGCAAAATGCTGTTTGCATACTTTTATCAAGACGAATCAAAACTGCAGGAACAAAAAACTTGTTCAAGAGAAGATTACTGTTGTCTAGTTTTCAAGGAAACCATATCAGTGTAGATTCACTAATCAAAGGATTTCCAGAATTTCTGACAGGGAATTCTAGCACAATGTAGATTATTTTGGGAGAAACATATTTTAGCACAGATGGTGCATGTCATAGTGCACAGTCTTGATCTGTGATGCCTAATTATAAGCCACACTGAACTGATATCACTTCTTGGGGAAATACATATACTGTTGGGTGAAAAAAAGCTTGCCTTTGGTTCTTCTGGAGCACAGTTTGCAAACCATTCCTCTTGGTTTATAGAAACACTGATCCTATTCATTAATGAACTGTGTAATATTTTTTTTTTAGGACTAAATGAAGGCTGGGAAAAATCTATTCTGCCTGCAGGTGTTCTGACCCAGGCTTCATCAAACTTAATGAAACACAAACTTATTGTAAAAACAAAACCTATTTTAATGCAATGCTGGGAATTATTTTCCTTCTCAACCAAAACTACTTATAAACAGTTTCCCCAGATAAGAGCACACCTTTCAGTGCTGTAGAATGCTGCCAAAAAACAGAAGTCCAATTAATTATAACTAAACACCCCCATAAGTATCAGAAAAAAATGACCAGAGTACGCAAAGCTTCAAGAAGGACTCGGAATCTAATTCCTGCAAAGCGTTCCTCATTGAGGTCTGACTTTTATCCCTTATGGGAGGGGCACCAGCCTTACTCCTGAGTCGCCCCTTCTGCTTCAGCTGCTCTCGCTTTCTAGCAGCTCTGCGCATATGCGCACTGGGAACAGACTCCCCGGGGTCCTCAGCCTCGCTGCTGCCGGATTCTAAAGACTCCAAAGGCAGCACCCCACTCCCAGATGATCCTGGCTCCATCTCTGCATCAGATGCAGGACCCTCGTCCAAATCCTCCCCTCACTCCCTGCCTGATCCCTGTTCTCCCTCACTGTCAGATTCCTCTGCTGTCTGCACCAGCTGCCGGTGAACCGCAACAGCAGGACACATTTTAGTAGGAGCAACACTGAAGGATGATGACCAAGATGATAGTGGTACTTTTCAACTTATGACTGGAGTTGGGAATCACATAAGTCATGTTGGTCATTAAAGCAGGTTACCACATGACTGCACCTAATTTTATACCCTTTTCTATGGTGGTCATTCAGTGACTGAATTGTCCTCAATGGGCATTTTTTTTAAATGCCAGAAAATGGAAGTAAATGTTGGTTCCTGGCAAAAAAAAAAATGTCATCAATTGTGGCCATATGACCATGGGATGCTGCCAACAGACATCAATGTAGACCAGTTGATATGCACCCAAAATGCAATCCTGTGACTGGAAGGGGCCACTGAGGGAACTTCAAAACTAGGTTGTAAGTAGCCCTGGAGAAGCCCGTCCTAACTTCAAACTGCTTGTAAATCCAGGACTACCTGTGATAAGAATTCTCAGAGAGGTTGAATATGTTTATTCCAGAGAAGAGAAGAAGAGAAAATTTCAGACAGATATAATAACTATATTCATCAGAATCATCAGAAATAGGTGGACAGGCAGCATAGGTCTAATGCAAGGAGCTTTGTAATGTTTTGGCATTCTGGTGTGCGACTCGCCCTGTTTCTACGTGTGTCATGATTTTGCACACATGCAACAAAGGGATGAGGTTTGTGGTACAACACTGTGACACTGCTTTCTTTATTCTGACAAAAGCAGCCGACAGCCTGTCGGCATAGATGGTATGGGAGATATTTTAAAACAGGTCGAATGGCCATCTGTCAGGGATTTTTGCATGGAGTAGAATAGAATGGAATGGAATGGAATGGGATAGAATAGAATAGAATAGAATAGAATAGAATAGAATAGAATAGAATAGAATAGAATTCTTTATTGACCAAGTGTGATTGGACACACAAGGAATTTGTCCTGGTGCAAATGCTCTCTGGGTACATAAAAGATACATTCATCAAGAGTCAAGATTCACAAGGTACAACACTTAATAATAGTCACAGGGTACAATAAGCAGTCAAATCATGCTAGGAAACAGTCGATATAAATCGTAAGGATACAAGCGACAAAGTTACAGTCCTACAATCACAAATGGGAGGGGATGGGTGATAAGGAGTGATGAGAAGATTGGTAGTAATAGTAGTGTAGACTTTGTAAATAGTTGGACAGTGTTGAGGGAATTATTTGTTTAGCAGAGTGATGGCATTTGGGAAAAAAACTGTCCTTGTGTATAGTTGTTCTGGTGTGCTCTATAGAGTAGGAGTTGAAACAGATTATGTCTGGGATGTGAGGGATCTGTAGATATTTTTTACATGAGAAGGTCCTTGCATGGGAGGGACCTTGTGAGCCCCCCCATGCCCCATTTTCGGCCTGGATGGCTTCCTGCAGCACTTTGCTGGCCAAAATGGGGCAAGGGGGGGGGTTCATGTGCCCCCATGCCCCGTTTTGACTGGCAGCGTGCTTCAGTAGGCTTTCCAGGCCAAAAATGGTCCGTGTGCGGCCCCAATACCCGGTTTTGGCTGCACACAGGGTACTGCAGGAGGCATCAGTCCCATCTCCCCCATCCTCCCAGCTGGGTCATGGAGAACTGCAATGCTGATCTGGCCCTCGAAGAAATCCTGTTTTATACCCCTGAATCAGATGATCTCCAAAATCTCTCTAATCAATGTGTATTTGATACTCCTTAATTTTAAAAAAGCACATTGTTTATCTCTCTCTCTCCCTCTCTCTCCCTCCCTCTCTCTCTCTCTCTCTCTCTCTCACACACACACACACACACACACATCCATATGCTCACACTAAATAAAGAATTTAGGAAAGAAATTTTCAGAATGAATGAAAAATCACTTTAGCTGTTGGAAATGGATAAACAGCTTGCCACCCCACCATCCGCCTCACATTTTTTCATCTTGACGAGGGGAACATTATTTCTAGCATTACAATAGATTGTTTAACACAAATAATAGAAAGATAAACTATCTTCTTCCCTTAAGGCAAGGAAAACTGCAGGGTACTTTATTTTTATTTAGCATCTATAGAAAACATGGAATCTCTGATATACCAAACTAATAAACCTGATTATACAGCACGTACAAACACAAATAGGAGTTTAAATAAAGAATCAGCAAACACATGTATGTAAAGTGTATGGAAAATACAACAGATGAGATCTTGAGTGAGAATAAAACTGTGATAAAATCGCCATAATATGGCGTCATAGAATTGCAATAGGATAGATTCTATAGTTCGATATCTATGGAAGCTACTCATGTAACTGCTTCTGGTGTGGCTGCAATGAGATCATGCCAGGTACCTTGAAATTAGAATACAATACAATACAATAGAAATTGGAAGGGACCTTAGAGGTCTTCTAGTCCAGCTCCCTGCCCAAGTAGCAAAACCTATATCATTTCAGATAAGTTACTTTCCAGTCTCTTCTTAAAAACCTTAAGTGATGGAGTACCCACAATTTTGGAAGGCAAGTTGTTAAATATCCTTACTGTTAGGAAGTTTCTCCTTAATTCCAGGTTGCTTCTCTCTTTGATTAGTTTCCAACCATTGTTCCTCTGGTGCTTTGGAGAATAATTTGACCCCCTCTTCTTTGTGGCAGCCCCTCAAATACTGGGATATTGCTATCATGTCACCTTTAATTCTTCTTTTCTTTAGACTAGCCAAACCCAATTCCTGCAACCGTTCTTCATATGTTTTAGTCTCTGGGCCTTTGTTTAGCTTAGTTGCTCTTCTCTCAACTTTTTCCAAAGTCTCAACATCTTTTTTGTAATACGGTGACCAAAAGTTGGTTGCAGTATTCCAGGTGCAGTATTCCTGACAGGACATTCTCAAACTATTTATATTATCATTTGTTCTAGTGCACCACAGTCACATTGGGACTCTTGGCTGTTCCCCACTTTAAAAGTTTTTGCCCTAGTTCTTGCATGGCCTTCCCTGATTCTATTCAAGCACCTCCATATTTTTCAGGGCAGCTGCCTACCTAGAAGTGGCTTTGTTGGATCCACGTATTAAGGATCACTCATATTGATCGCCAGGGTACTTCTACAAATCGAAAAGAATCTATTCACCTCTATTTTAGTTCATTCCTCTTTAATTCAGTCTTTCTTTTGCATACAACGAAGGAAAAAGAAATGAACAGTGGCACCAGACTTGTTTGAATTGACTACTTAGATTAACATTGCATAATTAAATTAGCATGCCCAATTTACTTCAGCCAATAGGAATCAATGTTTAAAGCAACAGGTACCCTTGGGGCGCTACTTCTATGCACACCCGATCATTATAAGAGAAAAATGTTAACAGTGTGGTGTTAACACAGTGTGATAACAATTAACAGTGAGGTGTTAAGACCATCCCCATTGGACTATATCCTCCCTTGTGTTACTTTTAGGTTTGTGATTATATTACACATGTGAAGGAACTGTCAGATATACATCCAAAATTGGGGGCTAATGATGGAGTGTAGGATCTGAACTGATGCAGGGTACTTCTTTGGGTGGAATATTTTTATATTCCAAAAACCATCAAGGAGAGATTTAAATAGAATCCCTTCTCCTATGCTCACTGACCTATGTTTCCCCTTAAGGCCATTAAGAGGGAATGTCACTGGAAATGGAAAGAGACAGAAGAGTTTAGAGCAAGGGTGTCAAACTCAAGGCCTGTGGGCCGAATCCAGCCCACAAGGTACTTAAATCTGGCCTGTGGGGCCAGCCTGGAAATATCAGAGGACTGGCCCACGGCCCATTTTTGGCCTCCCCAGCCTTCTGCAGTACTCTGTTGGCCAAAAACAGGCCATGGGGGGGGCCTCACAGGGCTTCTGCGAGGCCCATTTTTGGGTGGCAGAGTGCTGCTGGAGGCCAGAGAGGCTGAAAATGAGGTATGGGACCCCCTGCACCCCATTTTGGCTGGCAAAGTGCTGCAGGAGGCATCCATCTCCTCTCCCTCCTGCTCCCTGCCCCCCCCCCCCCAGCCCGCGGAGAGAAATATAATGCTGATCCGGCCCTCGAAGAAATCCAGTTCAACATCCCTGGTTTAGAGGCCCAAAAAATTAGTGATCTGAGTAGTAGTTATTACTTTAAGTCTTACAGGATAGTGGTATTTATACAGGGAGAACATATTCTACAACGAGTCATTCATTTTCATTTATTTTTATTAGTGACATTTCTTCCTATAGCCTTGTCTCAAAATTCTGTTCCTGTTTATTGTCAGTGGGGCTTGAGGCAATGCACAGAAATAAATGTACGGCGTAATAAATTGTTCTCTTTCTAAATCTTGGATAACAATATGATCTGTTTGGAATGAATTATTATTTATAAAAATCTCAAAGGTGCTTTTTTCAAAAGGAAACTGGACTTTGTTTTTCCTTGAAGACATTTTGCTTCTCATTCAAGATGCCTATTCCATTGTGGCCTTCCCAAGGCATTATAAAGTGGTATTAACACTTCATATGATCTTGATTCTATCCCTCTTTTAATGCAGCCTAGGATTGTATTGCTTTGTTGGCAGCTGCAGCCAAAATATATAAGGAATATGTCTGTCTATCAATCATCCATCTATCTATCTATCTATCTATCTATCTATCTATCTATCTATCTATCTATCTATCTATCTATCTATCTATCTCTATCTATCTATCTATCTATCTATCATCTATCTATTTATCTCTCTCTCTCTCTCTATCTATCTATCTATCTATCTATCTATCTATCTCTATCTATCTATCTATCTATCTATCATCTATCTATTTATCTCTCTCTCTCTCTCTCTCTCTCTCTCTATCTATCTATCTATCTATCATCTATCTATCTATCTCTCTCTCTCTCTCTCTCTCTCTATCATCTATCTATCTATCTATCTATCTATCTATCTATCTATCTATCTATCTATCTATCTATCTATCTATCTATCTATCTATCTATCTATCTATCTATCTATCTATCATCTATCTATTTATCTCTCTCTCTCTCTCTCTATCTATCTATCTATCTATCATTTTAATATATTTTGGAATGTATAAGGAATGCTGCTTACATAAGGACCCAGATTGTTGGGGGCAATATGCTGATTCTGTAAACCATTTAGAGAGGGCCGTAAAGCAGTATATAAGTCTAAGTGATACTGCTATTTCTTATAAAATATAAAATATGTAGGGACATGGTGGCTCAGTAGCTAAGGCGCTGAGCTTGTCGATCAGAAAGGTCGGCAGTTCGGCAATTCAAATCCCAAGCTCTGCTTAACCAAGTGAGCTCCCGTTACTTATCCCAGCTTCTGCCAACCTAGCAGTTCGAAAGCATGTACAAATGCAAGTAGAAAAATAGGAACCACTTTGGTGTGCCTTTGGCATTTAGTCATGCCGGCCACATGACCACAGAGACATCTTCGGACAACGCTGGCTCTTTGGCTTTGTAATGGAGATGAGCACTGCCCCCTAGAGTGGGAAATGACTAGCACGTATGTGCGAGGGGAACCTTTACACTTTACCTATAAAATACATAAGGAATATTTCTACTCACATTGTTGCATGGGAGTGAAAGTATAGACATGAGATGAAACATAAAAGTTAAGTGCCGCAGGAATGAGATACTTAAGGAGTTCGTGTAGTAAAACAAGAGAAGGGTTGAGAAGAAATGGGTGCTAAATGAATGTGGGCATAATTCAAAACTAAGTGAGCAGTAAGAAGGAAATACACTGAAGTATCTGCTTAATATCTGAATTTCAGGTTTGAATTGAGGAGTCCTTGATGCTCTTTGAATTTGATTCTTTGCTTGCAGATGTTTTATTGGTAAGTAGATCATCAGTGAACACAAGTGTGGAGATTGTTTACGTACAGTAGTTGGCCCTGTCAGTTTTGGAGGGGGTGTGGTTTTCTTCTTGGTAGTTCCTTGAGTAGGGTAGAGTTTTCTGTTTGATTGTTTGCTTGGTATTAAACCCTGCTTATCTAGGTGTGGACTGCCAGATATTTCAAATTTATATAGCTGCTCATCTCATAAAACAAAAGGTGTACAACAAGGCCAACAAACTATCATGAATTTGTCAGGTAACGAAACATCTGCAAGCAGCCAACCAAGCTTGGAAAGACTAAAGGAGTCCACAGTTCAACATTGATGTGCAGCTATTCTCTTCTATTGGAACCACATATAAGTGTCAAATGCTTCAGAAAGCAGCAAATGGGATAAATTTGCATGTAGGCAAACCTCCACAGAACACCAAGGAGCAACTATTCTTTCTGCATGAATGCCTATGACAGCATGTCCTGCCCACCAGTGTCAGATACAACCTCCAACAAGCTGCACAGCTGGATGGAAAATAGCTCATCCAAGTGGGTGAAAAATGATATGGTTAATGATCAGGGATGCTCACCTCAGACTAAACACATACTAGCACATCATCACATCACCTCAAGGAGAAACTGGAAAAAAAAACACGACTCCCTAACACACAAAAACGCTGACAACCACTATGAAGACTACATCTCTGAGACAAGCTGGAAAAAAAGAAAACAAAACTCTGTACCAAACTGCTCAAGGTAATTCCCTGAAACAAAGAGATACCTTGAACCCAAATGGGTAGAAAACAGGTCCAAATGCCCACTATCCACATCAGAACACAATATTTTCCACAAAGGTCTCAACTAAAACATAGAAAATGCTAACCAATAAGAATTCTTTGCAACTGGAGAAGGACCATTTGAACTACAGGACTTGCCACAGGTTGTCCAAAAGGTGCTTTTTCAGGAGGCAACTGGACTTTCTTGTTCTTTTTTCTTCTGAAGACGTTTCATTTCTCATCCAAGAAGCTTCTTCAGCTCTGACAGGATAGTGGGGAATGGAAGGATTTATATTCCTTGCAGACAGCTGGTAATTTGCATCCTTTTAGAGGGTCATTAAAGCACTTGGAGGTTTATCTGTGTCCTCAGAGTCACCTGAGTAGTGCTGCTGGTTCCTGTAGTCTTCAATTTTTCTCTGGAAATCCATTCCTCCTCCCACACCATTCCAAGGTTGTTCATCCCAATCCTGATTGCAAACTACAGAAACCAGCAGCACTGCTCAGGTGACCCTGAGGACACAGATAAACCTCCAAGTGCTCAAAGGGTGTTCATCCCAAATTGTACAGCTAAAAGTCTGTAGAGATTCTCAGTCATCCAGATCATGGTTGTCTCAAAGGTGGTTTTTCAGGAGGCAACTGGACTTTCTTCAAACGAAAAAACCCCAAGAAAGTCCAGTTGCACCCTGAAAAAGCATCTTTGGGACAACTATGACCGGAATGACTGAGAATCTTTACATATTTGCCATAGAGACACAAGAAATCATAAGATGGACAATCATACCACGGACCAGAATAACACAGAAGTAGAACCAACTCAAAGTAGAGGATGGAGCAGCCCTCAAAACTTAAAGAAGGAGTAAAATCATCACCATCCTTCAGCAGAGAATGGCTGAAGCATGGTTATCATGGAGAGAACACAATACATATAAAAAGCCAAATAATTACTGGAGGACAAAGCAACCCACAACCCACTAAGCACCAACCCAATACAGAAACTGGACAAGCTGATATTGGCTTCACCAAGAAAGGTCAAATCCTAAAAGAACATTGGCAGATTAAAAAAAAAATAATGGACATATTTTCCTATGTTTCTATAGATGGCCCAAAATACATAAGCCCAATATGCAGGACATTTAAGTACATCATTACGAGGGATGCAAACATACAATGTAGCCAAATAACATAGAAAAAAAAATTGGACATCTCAGAAGGGAGTGAATATTCTATCAATTGCTCACTTCATGATTTCCAAAAATAAAATACCCCAAAATATAAGAAGATTAAATTATGGTTTCATTTGATGCAGCAGTATTCTTCACATCCCTAGATCCAAAACTAGAGAAACAGTCCATGACACCAGTACTACACAACACTCCCAACTTGGCCAAATTCTCTAATGAATAAAATACCTAGAATCGTGGATCTCAACAACTTTGCCTCACTACTTAATTTCAGTTTGATGTAGAAATATGCCAACAAATCAGAGGACAGCTGTGAGATCTCCACTCTCAGCAGTGGTGGGCTGCAACTGGTTTAACAACTGGTTCTGTGAGCGTGTGCATCGCGCGCATGTGCAACATTCAGAAAAAACACCAATTTGAACCACTACAAGGCAGCTCTGGTAGATAGAACAGCCAAGGCACATGGAATCCACTGTGCCGTGCGAATCAGCTGAGCTGAAAAAGACGGGAATATAGGACAGGATAGGGCGGGTGTGGGTGGGTGGAAGTGGGAGGGTGGGGCCAGCTGATCATCGGAACTACCAGTTCGCTAGAACCAGTACAAACCGGCAGCAGCCCACCACTGACTCTCAGGACTCTTGGCAGAGATTATAATGCAGCATCTAGAAACTGTAGCATTCCCACAAATACAATCAAAAGTATTTAGACAACATCTTCATCATCATAATAAAAAAAGGAACAACTAAAGGAGACACATGCAATTATCCACAACATCTTCAAAGGAGTAAAATTCAGAAGAGAAGAAGGAAGCAAATACACATTATCATTCCAGGACATCAGCAGCAAAGGAAATGACAGCAAACTAGAACACAAGTCTATTGAAACAGAATCCAGACAAACCATTAATAAAATAACTCCATTACTAAAATCTGCTCCATTACTAAAACAAGAGCCCAACCTCTGACAAGAGAAGCTGTGTAAAAACATTATTTAGATCAGTACAAATCCATTGCAGCAACTAAGAACACCAGAAAAAGGAAACAGACTAGGTAACAAAATGGATACTCACACAAGTTTATTAAAAAGTTTAACAGTTTAACAGAAGGGACCTTGTAGGTCATTTAAGTCCAACCCCCCACCCAAGCAGGAGACCCTACACCTTTTCTGACAAATGGCAATCCAATCTCTTTTTGAAAGCGTCCAGTAATGAAGCTCCCACAACTTCCGAAGGCAACTTCTGTTCTATGGGTTGATTGTTCTCACTGTCAGAAATTTCTTTTCATATTTCCGGGTTGAATCTCTCCTTGATCAATTTCCATTCATTATTCCTTGTCTGGCCTTCAGGTGCCTTGGAAAATAGCTTGACCCCTTCCTCTCTGTGGCAGCCCCTCAAATATTGGAACCTTGTTACCATGTCTCCCCTGGTCCTTCTCTTCACCAGACAGCCAAGCCCAGTTCCTGTAACCATTCTTCATATGTTTTAGTCTCCAGTCCCCTAATCATTCTGGTTGCTCTTCTCTGCACTTTTTCTAAAGTCTCAACATATTTTTCATATTGTGGTGACCAAAACTGGATGCAGTACTCTAGGTGTGGTCTTACTAAGGCTTTATAGACTGGTATTAGTACTTCCCTTGATCTCGATTGTATCCCTCTGTTAATGCAATTTAGGATTGCATTAGCTTTTTTGGCTGCCTGACTGGTTAACCTACTACAGCACACCATATGTGCTATTACAGCACAACTATGAAAAGAACAACACTACCATGCATCAAAAATATCTCAGAAACAACAGACTATTGAAATCACAAGGCATTACCACATCACACAAATTAATTAAAGCTCTCCAAAACATTTTAAGTAAACCAAAAAGACTCAGCAGCTATGGAAGAAAGAAACGGGAATCATCTGCAACATACTTTGTAAGGACTGTGTAACAGTGACTATATGCAATAGAGAGGCAAAAGCATAGTAGGGACATCTATGTACACCAATTAGCAGTTAGAAGACATGATGAAAACTCCTTAATTTCAAAATACATGGACAGATTCAATCATAGTTTCAACTGGGGAAATAGGAGCATCTTAGACCAAGCTAAATTCAAAACAATCAGGGGATTATTTGAAGACTAGCATTCAGACAAACCATCCATCAATATATTCCTAGAAATAAATCACATTTACACACCATTCCAAAAAGACAATGACCAAAACACGTCCTCTCTAGCAAGCAATATCAGATAAGTAACTATTAAAACCATCACCACCACCACCCCAAAAAATCAAGCAGAAAACAATATCCTAATCAAAGAACTACCAAGGAGAAAACTACACCCCTACCATAACTGGCAACTCAAGCTATATATAAACAGAGAACAAACCTCACATTGCTTGCACTTATGATGTTTAATTGGGTAATGAAATATTTGCAAGCAAACAAGCAAGTTCAAACAGCACCATAATTACAAAACCAATGTGACAAAAATGAATAAGTGAGCTGAGAAGAGGAAGACTGGAAAGACATGGTTGGGTGGAGTTGATGAGATTCTCGAAAAGGAAGATGTAAGAAGTTTAAGGAACAAAATATCCTGTATGTTATGATATATGAATGCAATGGAAGTCAATTGTGTGCAAGGATAGAAGATATGAAAGTTGCACTATGGATGGTGCTAGCATAACTAGATATAGTTATATTCACTTCTCTTTTTTTCATCTCTTGCTTTTAATTTCTTTGATTTTCTGTTCCTTATTCCCTTTATTATTCTTTGCATAAAGTTATTCATCTCAAAAGGGAGGTGCTTGATGGATATATGTTTATGTATCTCTATTATATCTATAACAATACCAAGGAAAAGGCATCATCAGATCTATTTGTGGTATGCATCACCAGTAAAGGAAACACAATAGGTTTAATGCAAATACAAACATAGAGGGATAAAAGTTGCAACAAGGACTGTAGCTGAAAAACCAGTGCATTGTCAGGGCAATCTATGACTATACCTAAAAGAGATCACAGTTACTTTTTGGAAGTGTTAACAGTTAGTTTTTGAAAGAAGGGGACTTTCTTTTGCATTCACTGATATAATGAAAAATAAGAGTTATCCCTTTCCTTTTTATTGACAACATCTCTGAATGTTAGAGGCAGTCTTACATCTCTGTAGTTTGAAATGCTTAAATCATAGGAAGAAAGGATGGCTGAGAAAGGATTAGCATAAGGATTTTTTATTTAGTGGCTAGGTATAAATGCCAGTTTTAACTTACTGTATTGTATAAAAGGTCCCGCAGCTCAAAGTTCTACTCAAACAATGGCAAACTAACACAAAAGAAATATAGATTCATATGCTTGCCATGATAGTATTTAGTTGAAGATATTTCTGCATTGAAATGCTGCTTTTCCATTTTCCTTTCCTTTTACGTAAGGGGGGGATGGCTCAGTGGTTAAAGATGTTGAGCTTGTTGGCTAGAAACCCGACAGCTCATGTTCTAGACCTGAGCACCGCATGATGGAGTGAGTCTCCATTATTTGCCCCAGTTCCTGCCAACCTAGCAGTTTGAAAGCATGCAAATGCAAGTAGGTAAATAGGTACCACTTAAGTAGGAAGGTAACATTCTGTGTACACTGCCATATGGTCATGCTGACCACATGACCACAGAAGTGTCTTTGGACAATGGTAGCTCCTTTGGCTAAGAAACAGAGATAAGCACACACACAGACACCTCTTCCCCAAAGAGTTAGACATAACTGAAAAGAGGACATATTTACCTTTTTCCTTGTACATTTTTGATAACGGAAGCCTCAGATATAATGAATGTAGTAGTAAGAATATATAATTTGGGTTTTATGAGTTATTGTTATTAGTAAAGTACAGTTGAACAGCTTCCCTGTGGCCATCAAGGACCCAATGTACATCTAAATTCAGTGTTAGAGCCAATATTTGAAAATACAATGTTGGAACTCAGGGAGGTTGTGAGCAAAGCTGAAAGCAGAAATTTATCCAACGGAAAAATGGCTGAGAGCTTGAAATGGCTAATATTATATATTTTTCTGAGCACCTGGGTGATCCTTCATCATTTTCACCACTCATCTTCAAAGCCTGTCCTGAACTAATGGTTGCTTGTCACCATTAGGAAAAAAGTAGTGTTAGAAGGCATTTTAACAGGAGCTTAATTTTCTGCCTTCACTTGTAAGATTGACTTTTTTCAAGCTTGCTTCTACTTTAATGGGTGAAAACTAATGCTTTTCTAAGGCAAAAAAAGAGTGCCCTTATAAAATCAAATTCTCATGTCTGTTTTACTTTGGAAAATACTTTTAGATTCAAGTAAAAACCACATTTTTGAATTCACTATGCTGTCTGTTAATCAGATGAAAAGAAGAAAAGGTGAGTGTCTATGGAGATTCTCAGTTACTCAGGTCATAGCTGTCCCAAAGGTGCCTTTTCAAAATGCAACTGGACTTTATTTTTCCTTGATGATTTATTTTTCCTTCTCATCCAAGAAGTTTCTTTAGTTCTTCAGAACTGTTGCCTTTTGAAAAATTTGGAACAAAATATTGTAAGGAACTGAAAGCACAAATCTTTTGGAACGGGAGCTTTTAAGGGAAGTTTAGAACAGCAGTCACCAACTGATGGGCCATGGCCCACCGGTGGGCCGTGAGAAAATTTTGGTGGGCCGCAGAGAAATCTCACCCCCAAAGCACTCCCTCCCAAAGGAATTAATCCAGGCTGCACAGAAACACAAGGCTGCACAGCCTACATGGCCCGCAGGAACCCTCCCGGCCCACTCACTCCTTACCTGGCAAACTTGCCTGCTAAATTGCTATTTTTCCTTTTTTCCGACCATCATCTGTTCTGCTGTACCAGGAGATTTAGATTAGCTAGGAAGCAGGAAATGGTTGGATTTCTTGCTTTCTAGCTAGTCTTTAGACCTTCGGCTCTGCCTTTAAGCACAGCTGAACCTTCTTTAAGACTGAACCTTCTATTATTCAGTGTAGACTCTGAATTGGCAAGCAAATTTGAGAGACTGAGCTAGCTGATGGCAGAAAGATAGATCACTGAATGATTCTGTGAACAACTCAATCTGCCTGCGTGCTTTGCCTGATTTTAGGTAAAAGTTGCTCTTTTTTTAAATAAAAAATTCAATATTTAAATACATGGTGTGTTGTGAGTTAATTTTGTGAGTTTGCTTGCAAGCAAATTTTATGTGATAGACTGAGCTAGCCAATGGCAGATAGATTTCTGAATGAATCTGTGATCCTGTGAGCAACTCAATCTGCCTGCCTGCTTTGCCTGATTTTGAGTAAAAGTTGTTCTTTTTTTATAAAAAAATTCAATATTTATATATTGATAATATTTACATAGAAGCCATGCCCAGCCAGTCACATGACCATCAAACTACACCCACCAATTAGGCCATGCCCACAGAACCATTTAGTGGTCCCTGGGATTTAAAATTATGAGTTTGGTGGACTCCGAGGTCCAAAAGGTTGGCGACCCCTGGTCTAGAAGACACACAAGACACAAGGATGTGGGCTATCATAAGAAAACCTTCATAGCCCAATGGAAGACCTGACACTGGTTTGATTGTGCCGTCTTTGGTGCTCCCTGAGCTTGGTTGTTGTTGTTTTGCAGATGTTTCATTACCTAGCTAGTAACATCTTCAGTGCTAGCCTCATTGGGTAATGAAATATCAGCAAGAAAACAACCAAGTTCAGAGATCACCAAGGACCCCTCAATTTAATCCAGAATTATTCTCTTGTATTGGTTTGACTGCCTTTTATCAGTGAGAAATCACAGTGGATAGAGTTATTTTAAAGTAGTGTTTCCCCATCTGGGCAACTTCCAGATGTGTGGACTTACCATTCCTGAATTCTCAGCAATGGTCATAAAGGCCAGGGTATTCTGGGGGTTGAAGTACAGGTATCTGAAAATTATCCAGGCTAGGAAAAACTGCCCAAGAGCACTCAGGATATCTAGATCTCTGCTTCTCGTTCTGTCAAGTCTTCAGTGTAGGATCTCAATTGCTTCATTAAAGATCTTAAGTTTCAAATAAGATAAGTGGCCATTCATCTTCCAGCATGCATTCTCCACTTGTTCATCTTATACATCAAAGACCTGTAGTTTGGATATTTGGCAAAATAGGCCAGACTGTATCTTCCCTACGAACCAAGAGTTTTAATTCCCTTGCATTTTTGCTTTGTGGAGATGAGAATTCGTCAATCTTTTCTTTGAGTTTTAACTATTTCAGGGTTCACATTGCAGTTCTTTTGAGTTTTTCATCTGAAAATATAATGAAACCATGCTGCTAAAATCAATACAATATTTAGATAATGCTCTGGTGATTTAAAAATAAAGAATCTCAGAGGATATAGATTGCCAACTTTATTCTGCATATGAAATCCCTATTAATTCCTGCTCCAGGAAAGGTGAGTCTGAAGTCCCATCTTGAGAAAAAGGAAATGATCATTTATTCAATATATTACTGTACTTCTTAATCATCATCATAGTTAAGTGACCATCTGGATTGCCATCCAAATCACAGAAATGTGCTACTCTATTTTTATGTGTCTGTAGTACTATCAAGATTTATATTAATGGGAAAAGGCCCCAGTTATCTTAATCATCATGGTATAGTTAAGTAAGAGGGAAATAATCATTTATTCAGTATATTACTGTACTTCTTAATCACTGTGGTATATTTAAGTGACCATCTGGATTGCTCTTCAAGTCACAGAAATGTGCTAGACAGTTTTTACTTGTCTGTAGTGCTATCAATACTTTGATACAAATTTCAGGAAATAACATAAATGGGAAACCTCTCTACAATGAAATGATATTAAGTATCTCAAGCCCTTGGACGAATTGACAAAGATGTTCAAATGACTTACTTTCGTTGCTGTGCTGATGAACGCCTTGTACAAATCACAGCCACAATCACGACCACAACAATAGTGATGACCCCGACAGTCACAACAATAACGACGAGAAGATTGCTATTCTTCTGAGGGGTTACACTTCCATGCGGAGGGTGCATCTGTCCAATGGGGGGCTCTGAAATATTAGAAATATGTTGGTGGGTTGTCTTTATTAAGTGAATTGTTAACATAAATTGCAGAGATTTATTTGAGCATTGAAGCAACCCAAAAAATTATTTCAGGATTAATTCTATTTCATTATAACAAGTACTGAGAATTGTCTCTTCAGTGAATGATTGATGTCCGATACAAGGTGATTCATGAGATAATTTGTCCATATCAAAAAGGAGGGTATGAATGGGCTCTAAATTCAGAATAATTAATTACATGGTGTTGGGTTATCAAACCTCTGCCCTCCAAATCTGACAAAAATGCAACCTCTTTATGAAAATTCAGCTGTGCTACTCAACCTGACGGTGATTTCAGATCAAAACAGATTTAACAATTCAGATCAATTGAGAAAATTGAATGAATCTCATCCATGCTTCGAATGAAAATGTTGATCTGATTTGACTGCATGTTCTGATGGCTGTTTAAACTGATAAACAAATCAAATTTATCATTTGAATGTGATTAGCATGAACAGCCATTTATGCCACAGCTATAAAATAGTGTCATTTGGTTCTGTGAAGTTTAATGTACCAGATCTTCAAACATGGAGGATCGATGGTTGGTTCATACTATCGTGCATTCATGCATTACTTCTATAAATTATGCTGCCATCATAAGCAACCGCAAGAACTGGATACAGAGCTCTTTAATATATTGGTAATTACGGCAGAATTGCCTTATCTAGGTGGTAATGGTGGTAGTTATGGTGGCATATTCCTGGAGGGAAAGAACATCAGTAATGAATGTCAGGAGTATATACTTTAGTAACATTAGCTATGAAGGTCATGCCAGTTGCCCAATTAAATCAAGTAGCAACTCATACTGGGCAACAGCAATATAGGAAGATACTGGAAATGGATGGTCACTTTAGTGACAATGGCAAGGGCATCAGCTCATAATACTGTATGTAAGAAATGATAATACTAAACCATTCATTTTTTTTTATTTTTATCAAAATCACACAAATAGGCAATAAAGCATCCTATTGAGGAAGAGTTGGGGATTGTTTGGGGTACTAATGTTATTTGCAGTAGGTATAATTAGATTAAAGACATAAAGTTGCTGATGTTATAAAGAAAGAAAGAAAGAAAGAAAGAAAGAAAGAAAGAAAGAAAGAAAGAAAGAAAGAAAGAAAGAAAGAAAGAAAGAAAGAAAGAAAGAAAGAAAGAAAGAAAGAAAGAAAGAAAGAAAGAAAGAAAGAAAGAAAGAAAGAAAGAAAGAAAGAAAGAAAGAAAGAAAGAATCTGAATATGTATCTGATATTAACACAGTTGAGAAAGTCCAGAAATATTTCACAAGAAGAGTTCTCCACTCGTCTACTCGTTGCAGAATACCTTATGCCACCAGACTCGAAATTCTAGACTTAGAAAATCTAGAACTATGCTGTCTGATCTAAGTATAGTATATAAAATCATACATTGCAATGTCCTATCTATCAATGAATACTTCAGCTTCAACCATAACAATACAAGAGCAAACGATACAAACTCAAGGTTAATTGCACCAAACTTGATTGCAGGAAATACGACTTCTGCAACAGAGTGGTCAATGTCTGGAATACTCTACCCGATTCTATGTTTCTTCCCCAAACCCCAAAAACTTTAACCTTACACTGTCTACTATTGACCTCACCCCTTTCCTAAGAGGTCTGTAGGGGCATGCATAAGCGCACCAATGTGCCTACCGTCCCTGTCCTATTGTTTCTTTTATTTTTCTTATATGTATCCATGTACACATAACTATGTTTTTATTTATACCCATTATCTTGTAAGCAATTGACAAACCAAATAAAATAAACAAGAAGAAAGAGAGAGAGAGGAAGAAAGAGACAGAAAGAGAGAAAGAAAGAGAGAGAGAGAAAGAAAATGAAAGAAAGAAAGAGAGAGAAATAAAAAGAGAGAAAGAAAAGAAGAGAGAAAGTGAGAGAAAGAAAGAGAAAGAGACAGAAAGAGAGAAAGAAAGAAAAAGAAAATCTGAAGTTGTGATGGCAGAATTACTGCTTATGGCTAAAACCTGGAATGTCAAAGTTGGATATAGGGGGAAAATGTATTTGGACTGTAAGGCATAGCAAACAGACATGAAGAAAAGATTTATTTTTCTGCCAAAGTAGTACGCTGAAACATGCCAAATGGACAAAGAGAAAATGATTCCAATAAGAATAAACAAAGGTGGAAGGAACATAATGACATTTGGTATAAGTGACATATGTTAACATCTTATGACTTTGAAGATATTTCATCATTATATAGCAATAGCAGGCAGATGAAGTTAGCTCAGCTTTCCAGTAATTACCAAATCATAAAGCTATGGAAATAAAATATCCTCATATATATAGCAAGCAACAGAAGAAGAATCAGTTAAGGTTTTAACAAATCTAGGTCCACAAATGTGGAAAATAACACAGAGCGGAAGAGATCAATCCATATAGAATTACTAAAGAAAGGAGACTTAGCAGAGTTTCCAAAGCAGCACACCGTGTCCTTAATTTCACACGCTAACTTGTTAGAACACTATATAAAAAGGACAATACCAGATGTTTAATATGTTTTTTTTAAACTCGAGAAACAAGAGACATTATTGGTGTTGCATGTTGGATAATTGAGAAAGCCAACCATTACCAAAAACAAGGCAACTGGTGACAGATGATAAAAAAGCCTTTGATTGCATAGACCATTGCAAAGTTGTGGAAGGTCCTTAGGAAAATGAAAATCCCAGAACATCTCTACAGATTACAGATTAACAGAAATTGGAAGGGACCTTGTAGGCCATCTAGTCCAACCTAACCAAGCAGGAGACCCTACACCATTTCTGACAAATGGCAGTCCAATCTCTTCTTGAAAGTCTCAAGTAATAACGCTCCCACAGCTTCCGAAGGCAAGCTGTTCCATTGGTTGATTGTTCTCACTATCAGAAAATGTCTCCTTATTTCCAGGTTAAATCTCTCCTTATTCAGTTTCCATCCATTATTCCTTGTCTGGGCTACAAGTGCTTTAGAAAATAGCGTGACCCCTTGTGGTAGCTCTCAAATATTGGAATACTTAAATATTGCAACGCTAGTCTAGTGGAGAGAAGGACCATGTCTCTCCTAGTTCTTCTCTTCATTAGATTAGCCAAGTCCAGTTCCTGTAACCGTTCTTCTATGAGTTTCTCTATGAGAAAATTAGGTTATATTCTGAGCTACATATGGACAAAAAAGGAACACTTGAGAAGAAATGTGCATTGAAATGCATGTGGATGTTAGTGCTTTTCTCCTTCCTTGCTAAATCAATTTCCTGCAATTTATAAGATGAGAAATTAGAAGAAAGCTAAAAATTGTTCCTCCATGCTGCTACTAAAATTGAGTTCTTCTTAACTCTTAGCCCTAGAGCAACTAATAGACAATGGGATAGCAAAGGATGTTCATTTGCCTTGGCACTAGAGGTTCCTTCTGCTACCTGCCCTTTAAAAAAAATTCTTGTAATTGAAAATAAAACAAGTTGACATGGGTGTCAATGAAGCAGAAAGCTTAATGACAGGATGCCACAAAAATACACCAATTGAGAAAATATACCCTCTTGCTGACATTACCTCACCTAAGACCAGGAGGGAAATAACAGCAGAGGCTGAGAGAGCTAAGAAAGAGAATGATCTTCAACATCCTCTAAATGGACATATGCCCCAAGCCCACTGACTCAGATCTAGGCAAAGCTTTATCACAAGAACAAACATTCTTGAAGGTACACAAGAACAAAATTGAATTAAAAGATGAGGGAAGGAGACAATTGAGCAAGGAATAACATTAAACTGCTTCAAACTCGATTGCAGAAAATACGACTTCAGCAACCAAGTGGTCAATGCCTGGAATGCCCTACCAGACTCAGTTGTTACAGCCTCAATCTCAAACTGTCTACCGTGGACCTCACCCCATTCCTAAAAGGTCCTTAAAGGGGGCGTGCATAAGCCCACCAGTGTGCCTACCGTCCCTGTCTTACTGTCCCCATTTATCTATATTTACTTCCTTTGTTCATGTTTATGTTCATACTTGCTATCTTGTACATGTTTGACAAACGAAATAAATAAATAAATAAATAAATAAATAAATAAATAAATAAATAAATAAATAAAGGATATGACTAAAGGATCTGATTTTCCTTATAATTCCTCGAGGACCCTGAATAGGTTGAGAGTTGGAGTGCCTAAGTGTAAAACCAATATGCTCAATGGGTAACAACACACTATGTGAATGTGCAGAGACTCAAAGGCTGGTCCATCTGCTGGTATGTTGGCTACTACCACAAACATGTACCAATAATGACTTATTTTTGACCAATGGCAAAACCAAGAAGGTGACTTCATTCTGGTAGTTTAATGTTTGATCTAGACAGAATGAGAATGAGAGTGAGAATGAAAGGGAGGGAGGGAGGGAGGAAGGAAGGAAGGAAGGAAGGAAGGAAGGAAGGAAGGAAGGAAGGAAGGAAGGAAGGAAGGAAGGAAGGAAGGAAGGAAGGAAGGAAGGAAGGAAGGAAGGAAGGGGAAACTAAATCCAGAGTCACTTTACATTTAGATGGACATCATATAAATTTAATTAATTAACAAATAAATATTTCAGGATCCTATTTATCTCAAAAAATTCCAGACATCTTGTTGGTATTCTCAGAAGACAAACTAAATTGGAATAGTAGAGAGCATGCAGGTTACAAGGTAGTATAAAAGTGACCATATATACAAATGTGAGTGATTGGAGATGGGAGTGGAATATATGATTGGCCTAATTGTGCAAACAAGACCAATCTCTTCTGTCTAAAATTAGCAATCACATCTATTCATGTGTCATCAATAGTTTGTGCAAAGTTTGTGGAATTCCAGACAAGATTCTCAAACATACATATTGCCTTGTCAATATGATCTGGAACTTCCTTTCTTACAGGGGTTCTCTAAGATTATTTGCAGAATACTTTGTCTAGACTATGCCATGAAGAATTACATGGTGTTACTGTACTTTGACGGTACAAAGTGGAGTTGTGTGGAATTTTCCTACATGATTCTGCAATGTTCTTCATATATTTATTGATCCATGGATCACATCTTAAATACATATCCTGTGTGTTGTCCAATGATAGGCAAATCTTTTAATTTTATTGCCTTTCAGTTTCTATTTCCACAAATATCACACAATTATTTTTTCTTATTTTCACAAATATTAAAGTCAGATTGTCTATGTAATAAACTTTTCCAATTGTTTGCAATAACATCTACATGTATTTTGAAGCACATTTCTGAAATATTTTTTCTATTTGGATAATGTATACAAATTATTTTCTTTGCTACATTTTAAAGAATATATTCATTATTTGATGCACTTTTCCATAGTATTCTTTTTATATTGTTGTTAAATACACTTTGAATTCCGAATGACCCAGTTTCCGTTCTTGCCTTGATTTGAAAAGATTAAATTAGATAAATCTGCATTCAAATGTAAATGAACCTCATCATTCCCACAACTAAAAAAGTAAAATTGTTTGAATCAAAACCATTAGACACAGCATAGATTCCGAAATGTGATGAAGATACCTCAGGAGGTTTATGAGACTCATTTTCTTTAAAAAAAAATAGGGTGTTTTATGCTGTATTTACCTGTGGCATGAAGATATATAAGATTAGAATTTATGAGAAATATCCAACTCGCTTGATCTATAGGAAGTCAACAACATACCGCTCCACTTTCATATTTTATTCTTCTTACCTGTTTTGTTTTGTTTATTATTACTATTTTTGTAAAGAAGCTCCATATAAAAAGAGATAACAATTTACTGCCTGCCAAGGCCACATGAATCCTGCTCCAGAAAACAAAAGAAAAGAAAACAGAAGCCTAACAAGAGAAAAATATGGTTTGAGAAAAATATGAAAGAAAAAACAATAAGAAACCTACCCAAAATTACCATTACCACTGTTATACGAAAATGTATCCCTATTTACCTAAAAAAAGCAGGCCACAATGAACTCCCATTACAAAAGAAAGACTAGTCATTAAAAAAAATATTTGTAAAATATCCAGTTTCTCTACCATGTCAACGTAGGGAAAATAGGGGGGAAACATTATAACTATCAATTAAAATTAATTACCCATGAAATACGTAATGGAATTTGCTACTACCTTCCAAACTGAACCACTTTATTGGGAAATGAACTTTCATGAAAAGCAACTCCAATATAATGGGCTAGTCCTGAAGCCATCTCCAGACTTCATGTCTATCTTGTTGTCATAGACTAAACATGGATCTTCTCCCATCTAAACAATATGGTAATCTGTTTGTAGGACATAAAACATAGAATAGGACAGAACAATAGAGTTGGAAGGGACCTTGGAGGTCTTCTAGTTCAACCCCCTGCTTGAGCAGAAGGCCCTATACCATTTCAGACAAATGGCTGTCCAGTCTCTTGTTGAAAGCCTCCAGTGCCTCCAACTTCTGAAGACAGGTTATTCCATTGGTTGATTGGTCAACCAATGGAAATTTCTCCTTAGTTCTAGGTTGCTTCTCTTCTTGGTTAGTTTCCATCTATTGTTTATTGTCTTGCCTTTTGGTGCTTTGGAAATTAGTTTGACCCCTCATCTTGGTGGGAGCTCCTCGGATATTGGAACACTGCTATCATGTCCTTCTTTTCACTAAATTAGACATACCCAATTTATGTAATTGTTCTTTATGTTTTAGCCTCCATCTCCCTAACCGGTTCATTATAAAATGAATTGATCCTTCATCTGCAAATATCAGTCTATTTTTCCTTTTATATTCAACAATTCTCTCTCTTACAAACCAAATCTTACATGTATTTCACTTCTTCCTCTTAGTAGCAAGAAAAAAAAATGCAGAATGGGGATAAGAGAAGGGAGAGGGAAATGGATCTGTTTGCAGTATAAGAAAGGGTTAAAATTTGCTTGGAAAATAGCTCTTCCCACAGAACTCTTAACCTTCAGGCTATTCTTCAGGGTTTTTTTTCAGCAGTGATATTTGCACCTCTTGACATTTCTTTTATTTTAAACAGTGTTTTCTGTTCTAATCAACTGATGTTAAGTAAAATAGATAAGATGACAGCCTTAATCACGGCTAACTATTTGCAGGGAAAACCCTTTTTTGGAACATACAGTCAATTGTGGCTTGTGCCAATCCCCCAAAAAACCCAAAATGACACAACCACGCCTAGAAAAAAATGACATGGAAAGGCAGATCAGTCAGTTCCGCTCTACCTGCTGAAGAAAAAGTGAATGCAAATGTATGTTTTCTTTTTTTACCTTTCCCTCCTCCTCCTTTTAAAAAAGTCAGGTCCTTTAAAATCTGAGGCTGCAGAAAAGAACTGCCTTATCTTTCACTAAGGCTTTAAAAAGCAGAGCTTTACAAGGTTTAAGTGAAAATAACCCAGAAAGCTGGAAAATATCAAAGCCACTGCTGAGTGTGGCACCAGTCATTTCCTACTGCACTAAAATCCATTAGGTTAGGAGTTGGTGGAGCTTATCAGACATCATTATTACCATTATGTCCTTGAAGATGGGATAAGAGGACTGATGGACTTTTATTTTCCTGCCCACTGGTGTTTATGGCGTAATGGGCCTCCTATCTGCCAACTCATTTGATTGCCTGCTTTAATGCTCTGCTCACAATCTGGCACAAAATATGTTAAATTAATGTATTGTGTAGCATACTTGATTCAAAATTATGATTGCTATCCTTTCAGCGATAATTGATATATTTCAAGTCTGGTCTGATGATCTCTTTTTGTTTATGTCAATGAAATCACTGAAAGAGACTGCATGCTAAACGCATACGTCTCCAGTAACGGCTTCTGTGCTTTCTTATATTGGTTTTTGCAAAGACAATTTAGCAGGGATTTAGTGGATCAGAAGAGGTCTTCTTTTAATTGTCTCCTTTTGGTGATAGAGTCCCACTTGAGCGAATTTTTGTATGAAAACTTTCATGTGGGATCAATAGCAGCTTCCAAAGTAGTCTTTGAAGAGAGGCTCCAGTTAAACACATTGTAGACGTGTAAATCCAGATGTAAGTAATTCTTCTTTTCTGGGTGTCACATCACATGTCCAAAATATTCGACCTTTCGCTTTTTTATGGTCTTGATGATTTCTCTTGGCTTTCCCAGGTGGCCTATCACCTCCTCATTTCTGATTTTGTCAACCCAACTTATACGTCAACAGCTGCCTATAAATCTGCATTTCAAATGCTTCTAGTCTCTTCAAGGGGCTTTCTGTCAGAGACCTCCACTCCAGGACAGAAAAGATGTTGCATATCTTGACAAGACTGATTTTCAGTCTTAGGCCTATGTTGTGATTGCAGAAGATCTTTTCCATTTTGAAGAATGTTGTTTGAACTTTCTCTGTCCTTGCTTTTACTTGAGTGGTCATGTCCCAGCTTTCATGTGAATTAGAACTGAGGTACGTGATCCTTTCAACTTTTTCTAGTGGCATTCCTTCCAAAGTTATTGATGGTAAATTAATGGATTTTTTGCTGATGGCCATGATCTTGGTTTTTGAGGTGTTAAGCTTTAAGCTGTATTTTTCAGATATTTCTGTTATTGTTGATGAGGAGCTGAAGCAGAAGTGGTATTCAGCAGGTTCTGACCAGTTCTGGAAAACCGGTAGCGGAAATTTTGAATAGTTCAGAGAACCAGCAAATACCACCTCTGACTGGAGATTTTACAGTATCCTTCCCCTGCCACACTCACCAAGCCATGCCCGCAGAAATTTGAATCCCATCACTGAGCTGAAGGTCTTCAAGCTAACTGGCAAGCAGAACTATGTCGTCAGCATATCTTAAATTGTTGATCTGAATGCTGTTTACTTTAAGGCCAGCATTGTGTCAAGCTTGAATTTGATCGGGTTGTGGGATTGTTTGATATCTGGATTTGAAAACATGAATTCAGTTTGATGCAGTTGGAGACGGAAGGAGGGAAGAGTTGAGGATAGAGTCTTCAGCCAAAACAACACAGTTGGCCAATGAGTCAGCCACATTCCAATGGCTGGCTGACTGAAGGAGGAGGAGTGTAGTCATCAAGCAACCAGCGGGTTGGATAATGTGACATATTGTTTTGGAGAAATAAGAAACCAGTATATATATATGGTGAGGTGAAAAGCCCGGGAACTTTAGTACTGGCTTTTCACCAGTTTGTGCCAAGATGGTATATGTAAATACATTTGTTCTTTGAGGAAAAGAAATGTCCCAGAGTTCAATTTGTGGGAGATACATTACTTGGAACCTGACACATCGATGTTTTCTATCAATACTGTTATGTAACTAATACATAACAATAATGAAATAAGCCTGTTGGATTATATGCAGGCCCATTGAAGCCCAATATCTTGAACCAAGGCCTTCTTATCCTTTGTTCTCCTGTGTAGATGACATTTGGAGATGAGCTATCTCTGAACTCAAAGACTATGTATAATCTTTAGGATGAATAACCTTGAGAGACTGGACCTCTAGGAAGCCATCCAGTTCATGTTAATATTATTCTAGCAATACCTATCACCAAGTCCTGAGATTTAATATGACATCCTGTATTTAAACCATTCCATCATCATCTTATATTGAATTGAATTGGCATTCTTCAGTCACAAGAGACTATGGTATCATGCTATGAAACCGGTAACTGCCACTTCCTGTTTCAATGCTGTATGGAAAGCTGGAGTGTCCCCTCCAGAGCATGAGGCCTGAGTAATTTAATATGGAGGATAAACTGTTACCCATGCAGCAGATCCTCCCTCTCCACATCACTGGAATAGTCTAATGGAAGGCAGAGCCAATACAATTTGTTCCAGCTGCATCACAGGAGTTATCAGAACATGACTGTACAAGTCACGAACTGCTTTTGGGACTCCAGCTCCGGATTTTGACTCTTGAAGCCTTTTCCAATAATAGATATAGCCACCAGGCAGTGGAGGTTTGAAATCAGAGTTTCCCTTCTCCTAGAAGATGGTTCTACCATTTTATCTGCCGTTGGGGCATAAAGCCCTCTCCCGCCTTCAAGACTGTTGACCATCTTCTCTTGTAACCCTGGAAAGGGGCTCTTATGAGGTGCTACTAGCCAGGCCAGCTGAATTAAAGTTTTTTAAGGAGGTTTTAGTCCTCCAGCGCTCTTCCTCAGTCCAGGATGCCCAGCTCAGCTCCATTTGCAGTGTCCATTATTTTCCAACTGTCACTTTCCGACCATTCCACTGTAGTAGCTCTTGGCTTATCAGTTTCTTCACCTCTCTGTTTCTTCAACAAATTCCAGCCTCACAGTTAGTTTCTCAAGCTAACCCTCTACACACTCTTCCACATACCAATCTCTACAATCCAATACAATCTACCATCTCACATACACAACAAAATACACATTTTGGTTCACCAAACAAATATAAAACAGGAAACTACCATTTATTCTATGTGAATGGCCCTTCAAGTAGTATGCAAGGTTTCCAGAGTCATATGTGGTCCTGGCATATCAAGTTGTACCCTCAAGGCTATAGATTATATCCCTTAAAAAGCTTTCTCTCTCTTTTTTTTAAACATAGAACCACTGTTCCCGATAGTCTATCATAAATATTACATGTGATATAAAAGTGATTTTCCAAAAGGTAATTGGACTTTCTTAGTTTTTTCCTTGAAAACGTTTCACTTCTCAAATAATGAGGAAACCATTCCCTACCATTCAGTTAAGAACTGAAGAAGCTTCTTGGATGAGAAGCAAAATGTTTTTAAGGAAAAAAAAAAAACCAGGAAAGTCCAATTGTCTTTTGGAAAAACACCTTTGGGACATCCATGACCTGGATGATTGAGAAACTTCACAGACTGCAATGTTTTTTTACATACAATATTTTATACTGTATACTGCACGAGTCAAAAAGAGGGTTGTGAAAATATTTACAGACCCCTCACATCCTGGACATAAACTGTTTCAACTCCTTCCCTCAAAACGACGCTATAGAGCACTGCTCACCAGAACAACTAGACACAAGTTTTTTCCCGAAAGCCATCACTCTGCTAAACAAATAATTCCCTCAACACTGTTCAACTATTTACAAAGTGTACACTACTACTACTGTTAATCTTCTCATCACTCCTTATCACCTATCCCCTCCCACTTGTGACTGTAACTTTGTTGCTTGTATCCTCTGTTTCCTAGTATGATTTGATGTTGATTGTACCCTATGACTATCATTAAGTGTTGTACATTATGACTCTTGATTCTTAACGAATGTTCCTTCTTTATGTATACTGAGAGTATTTACACCAAGACAAATTCCTTGTATGTCCAATCACATTTGACCAATAAAGCATTCTATTCTATAAAGCATTCTATTCATGAGCCTGTCCATCGTTCTTTGTAAATAGCTAGAGGTTTTCTCTCTTATTTGATTTTGATCATTTGTACAATTAGGGAGTGGGGGGAATCCTGGGAAACAAACCTAGAAGGCCTCTTTTTCTATCACTAACAAGACAGAATTATTAACAACTGTGTTATTCTGTTTTCTGTTTTAACAATCAAGAAGCTTCATTTACTCTGCCTTTCATACAGAAAATTTTTAGCTATCAAATAATATCCTGACTGTCAGCATCCAGATTTCATAATATTTCTGATTCATGCCCCTAATATAAAAAGGGACGTAATGACAACATTAAGCATTTCTTTTTCATTTCATGTTTTGAAAAACGAACCCATCTGATTTAATCAGCTATTGGCTGGGTACTAATGTTGTATTTTTATGAGTGGCTTTATGCAACCTTCAGCTACTTATTTCTCCCAATGTATTCAATAGTTTGAAAATTCTAAATTCCCATTAGCCAGGGAATGGTGAAATGATAGTCTGTTTGAACAAAGTTAGTAGTTATTACATTATATTAATCTTTTGAAACCATAGGAGATTTTCTTTCATGGTTTGCTATATTGGGTCAGGCTTAATTAAAATTAAATTTCCATTAGGACCTTTAAAATATAAATTAGAAATGTTACAACATCAAATGCATTTTACTTCTGCTAAATAATCTGAAATGTTGTCATTTTATAATTTCTAGTTGCTATTTCACACAGCATTCTCCAGGAATTTTATTCAGTGGAAGCCTCATTGAACTAAGGATAGTCTATGCAAGGATATTTTATATTAGTTTGGAATTCAGAAGATCATATTGGCCACTAGACCATAACATGTGTGGAGATGGCTTATCATTTGCATCCTTTTGAGCTTTCTGATTATCTGTAACCATATGAAACTCTTGATTTTGCGAAGCTCTTTACAGTTTGCAGAAGTTTTGATTGGGCCAATAATTGGCTATTGTGTAGCCAAAAGTTTGTTGATCTGAAAATCTGTTTTGAAAGTCCTTCATTAAGATAACTTTGGATAGACATCCTTGGGCTGAATCTCATAAAATGTTTCCACAGTTTAATAAACAGCATCCTAGTGAGTAGTATCCAAAACAACTACTAGACATCTATTGAATCATTACTTTTTTAGGGAAATGTTCCATGCCAATTCAAATAATTTGTATGCCATGGCTGTCAAGCCAAAATCTTCTTAATTAAGAATCTTCAAAACAATATTCCAAATCAGCAACTTCACTTATTTCAATCAGCAGCAAGTTGTTGGCTGAATCAACATTTCTGGCAGCTATGTTACCTATGCAAAATGTTATGTGAGCATTGCAAATCACCAAGGAAGCCCACATGAATGTACGTAAGGAACTATATTATATTGACTTGTCTAAGACAGCTGGAATTCTGAATGACCATAAGTGAAATGAAGGTTCAGAGATTTAGTAGTCTATGAACCATATAATAGCAATAGCACTTAGAATTATATACCACTTCACAGTGCTTTACAGCCCTCTCTAAGCAGTTTACAGAGTCAGCATATTGCCCTCCAGCAATCTGGGTCCTCATTTTAGTGATCTCAGAATAATGGAAGGATGAGTCAACCTTCAGCCTGGTGAGACTCGAACTTTTGGCAGCTAGCAGCCAGCAGAATTAGCTGCACTACTACATTCTAACCACTGTGCCACCATGTCTCATAATCATAAATATACAGCCTTATTAGGAAGTAATCATTGTGGTGGCAATGAAAAGTCAAATCTGTAGGTCTGTGTTCTGTTTTGCCAGAAAATAACCTAGCATGACATGGTTACTCATTTTTCCCCACCCTGATGTGATGGGACCACAACTCCTAACATTTATCAATCACACAAACACATGATATAGCCATATAGACTGTGGCAATTCACTTGTGACACTTGCTTTTTGGGTATGTTATATTGTGTTATAATTTATTTATTGAAACATTTAAAGGAACAGAGTAAGTAGCTGTATAAAAAGAAAATAAGACAAAAAGGGAGATAGCTGATAACAAGAAGATATCAGTAAATAAGCAATAAAAATTATCATGAAATTTAAAATCCTGTATTTCATTAATATATATGTATAGAAATGTATAGAACTAAGTTCTTTATGTTACTTTTAAGAAACTCAAAATCTCTTAAAATGTTTTAAAAGCATAAACATGATATTGATATTGATAGTACCACTATATGTCATTGTTCCAAAATTAGACATAGATAACCTTGTATAGGGAAGACATAGAAATAGAAAATTGAAATGAAAAAAAAATGACAAACAAAGAAAAGAAAAATCATTAAAAGCAATATATTGTAAACTATGTTGGTAAAATCCTTTTAAGAAGATTGCTAAGTAGGACTTTACCTGTTGGCTTTAAGTGAATATGGTGTAGTTAAGCTCTGAAGGTAAAGTTTGACTTTACCTTCAGACATTACCTACGGCATGTCTGACTCTAGGTCATGAGGCTTATCTCTTTTTCTTGTCCAAGAGAGCTAGCGTTGTCCGAAGACATTTTCCATGGTCATGTAGCCAACATGGCTAAATGCCAAAGGCACATTGAATGCTATTACCTTCCCGCTGAAGTGGTATCTATTAATCTACTTGCATTTGTATGCTATTGATCTGCTAAGGTTGTGTGGTGCTTGAGTCTTGAACCGAGACTATCAGCTTTCCAGATGATAAGCTCAGCGTCTTTAAACCACTGAGCCATTGCTCCCCACCAGTTAAGCTCTGAACCAATTAAAATCATCTCCATGCCCATTTCAGCCATTCGGTCAAGCCATACTCTTAACATTTAAGAGGAACTCCTATGCCAATTTACTTGAACACTTCCCAAAGTTGAAACTGGCCTCATCTAAGGGGCACTAAGATGAAATGGGAGAGAAGAAAAGGTAGAAAAATATAGAGATCACACAGATCAGACAGAATTAACCAATGGCAATTGAAAAGGAAGAATTTGGCTTTACTCATATTTACCATTGAGGCTGCTCCTGTCAATCAAATTAGTGTCAACAGGCCAATAGGCTCCATCTCCATGACGACCTGAGGAAAAGAAAACAAACATCAGAACTGAATAGCCAGCTGAGTCCAGAGCTTGAAAGGGTGTCAGTGGGATGTTTAAGCCAGTCCATATTGTTAGAGAAGGCAATATTTGTAGGTCAACGTGAAAGCAGATTTTCTAAAGTAAAATCTTGGAGGGCTTTGACTCCAGTCTTCGTTTACTATCTAGGATTGCTAGTTTAAGGTGACAAAATAGGAAAAGAATGTGGTTCCAACTGGAAAATTTGCTCTCAAAGGATGACAGTTCTGATAGAAGAGCTTGGCATACTTCCCATGACCAACACAAACTCCTTTTGCAGTGGTTCAAGTTCTCTCATAACTTCAGGTTTGACATTTATTTTCTAATCCAGATAGATTCTATCAAGTGTCAGCCTTTTTTCCATAGCTTAACTAAGATGCTTAACTTTTGGCAAACATGTCCATAGAATTGGACAAATGGCAAAAGTTATGGAACAGAAACTATAAATTGACATTGTCCGCTGTATATAAAAAAAATTTATACAAAATGTTTTGTAGATGGCACTTCCCACCAGCAAGATTAGTCAGAATGTTTAAGGATATGTCTGCCAAGTGCTGGAAGTGCAATCAAATCCCAGGCATTTACTACCAAATGTGGTGGACATGTTCAAAAGCAAAAAAAAAAAAATGGACTAATATATACACTCGGCTAGAAAAAATGATAAGGGAACCTATAATTTAAAACTGGAAATATTTCTGTTGGGCATCATACCAGACAAATGTAGTAAAAGAAACAAATATTTAATGTGTTAACAGCAGCCAGAATCAGGTTCACACAACATTGGAAGAGTGAGGAGATCCCCACAGAAGAAAAGATAATAACAAAAATTTTAGAATGTCAGAAATAAATAAACTAACATTTGAAATTAAAGAAAAGGAACACACTGAATATTTTGAGGTATGGGATCTGCTCTATTGATGGTTAAATAAGAGAAATAGGAGTTAGAACCTCAAAGATTATAAGAGAAAGAGTAATCTTACTATTAGGGTTGCTTATTGTAACTTATTAATTTTGATTAATTTTGATTAGTGTTACTAATTAATATGTATTAATATTATGAGGGGAAAGCACTGTTATTATGAAACTACCATTAGAGAATACTATTATTATGATTATGACAAATATTACTCCAAAGAAATGTAACCAGGCAAAACACTGTATATATGGATTTTGAACATGTTCCTCTTTTTATCTATATTAATAAAAATATTTTTTAAAAACTTTTGCAACACATGGAAGAGAGCTGTGTAGAACTCAAAAACTCTCCTGCACATGAACTACAGATGACTGAAAAGTTCCTCTCATGTAGAAACTTTCGGCTGTAATTGCTAATGGATATTTGGTGGCACTGATCTTTTTTAACCTTCTTAGCAAAGGGGAGATACAAGATATTCAAGAGTTATTTTTGATTGGAGCAATATATAAGCCCTTGTAGGTAGATAGATGGAGAGAGAAATAAATGAATATTTCATGTATGGTAAAATTGTACAAAAATGACTTGATTTCTTATAATTGTAGAATTTGAAAAGCTTTCACATCATGCTAAACACTCTTTCTCAACCATCTTTGAATATCCATAATAACTTTAGACTCAGCAGTGCACTCAAAGAGGCTTGTTAGTTTCAATGGTTTAGCAAAATAATAATAATAATGATCTAACAAGTATGATTAAAGATACTTTGCTCCACACTTTTGATGGGTTATTTCAGCATGTAGATGGTACTGAAAAAAGAGCCAACTCTAAGTCTTGTCATCTTATGCTTCACCTCCAACACAGAAATGCCTTTGCTTATCTCTTGATAATGGAGGTTAATGGATACCAGCCATGTCCCCAACTACAGAGGAATAAATAATTTGTTGTTTGCGGGAAAGTGCCAGCTAACTTCTATAACTGTCTGGTTCGGTACAACAACCAAACAGGATGGGTACTGAATTCAACAGATAGTTAGGACTGCAGGGAAAAAAACCCCACTTGAAACCAGCCTGTCTTCCATTGAGGACCTGTATACTGCACAAGTCAGAAAGAGGGCTGATAAAATATCTATAGACCCCTCACATCCTGGACATAAACTGTTTCAACTGCTCCCCTCAGAATGCTGCTTTAGGGCATTGCATGCAGAAGTGGTATTCAGCAGGTTCTGACCAGTTCTGTAGAACTGGTAGCAGAAATTCTGAGTAGTTCGGAGAACCAGTAGCGGAAATTTTGAGTAGTTCCGAATACCACCTCTGACTGGCCCCATCCCCATCTATTCTCTGCCTCCCGAGTCCCATTTGATCGGCTGGGTCTTCTTTTGTTGCCCTGCACAGGAGAACAGAGCTGGAAAGCAGGTCAATGGGGTGCGGAGGGAATGGCATTTTTACAGAATCCTTCCCCTACCACACCCACCAAGCCATGCCCACAGAACCAGTAGTAATTTTTTTTGAATTCCACCAATGATTGCATGCCAAAACAACTACCGTGTTTCTCAGAAAATAAGGCTGGGCCCTATTTTCTTTTGACCCCTGAAAAAACAGCTAGGCTGTCTTTTCGGGAGTGACTTAATTTCTCCCCCCTCTGTGCACCCTCACCTAGAGTGCCCCGTGGGCAGCCACACCTCACCACCACTGCTCCTAACAGCTGATTATGGCAGAACATGGAGGGCTCCCTACCCCTGCCAAGCGCCTTTGCTGCAGACCTGGGTATGGTGCTGGTTGCAGTGGGCGGGCGACGGCAGCGTGGATGTTGGCCTCGGTGGGGCACTTTACGTCGCGAGCCCTTCGGCACCCGCTACTGCTGCTTCCTCTGCCACCGTTGCTTTCCCTTCTGCCCGTGCCACTGCCACATTTGGAGTGCTGCGCATTCCTCCACCAGCAGCGTTTCAGCTGCTTCTCAGGTGGTGGAGCCGCCTCTGTAGCTTCCACAGTTCCCACCAGCGCTGGTGCCTTTCTTGCCAGCACTGTCTCCAACAAAAGTGGCAGCAGCGGCAGGAACCGTGGAAACTATGGAGGTGGCTTCCCTGCCCGAGAAGCGGCTGAAACGCTGCTGGTGGAGGAATGTACAGCACTCCAAATGCAGCAGCGGCACAGGCAGAAGGGAGAGCAATGGCAGTGGAGGAAGCAGCAGCAGCAAGCCCCGAAGGGCTCACGATGTAAAGTGCCCCATCGAGGCCGACATCCATGCCGCCGCCACCCACCCGCTGACCCGACCTGCAACCAGCACCATACCTGGGTCTGCAGCAAAGATGCTTGGCGGGGGTAGGGAACCCTCCATGCTCCGCCATGATCGGCTGTTAGGAGTGGCTGGTGGCGAGGCGTGGCAGCCCGCGGGGCACTCCTAATGACAAGTTCCCCCCTGCCCTCCCCCATTTTGCATGTTTTAAAATAGTCCTAAATTTGGGGGAGGGGCTTAATTTCACCTTATGCCTAGAAAACATGCTGGGACTTCCTATTGGGGGGACGTGTTGTTGGAGAAACATGGTAGACAAAGAGACAGATTTTTCCCTTGGGCCAACACTGTGCTGAACACCTAATTTACACAATGCTGTCTTATGTCTAAGGATATTTACCCATGTAGTAGGGCTGGATTACTATTATCCTTCTCATTTTTCCTACTACTTCTTCTCCTGATAATTTATGACGATATTATTTTGGTGTTTGTATGTACACTGAGAGCTTGCGCATCAGAGACAAATTCCTTGTGTTTCCAATCAAACTTGGCCAATACTCTACTCTACGCTACTCTACTCCACTCCACTCCACTCCACTCCACTCCACTCCACTCCACTCCACTCCACTCCATGGAACCAAAGCATTTGGTGATATTGCAACAAAATATAGTTTGTTGGCATGCAAAATGATGGTGATCACCGGGCTCCTGGCCAGGGAAGTGCTAAAGACCTAGGAAGCCTACAAAATTAAGATTATATGGCCTTTCAAGATGATGCATTACAAAGGCACAGTAATGTAAATTATTATACAACTTTCATACTAGAAATGCTACTTCAGTAGAAGGTGGATGACCTTATTATGGAGACTCTTCTGGTGCTTCAAATTTCTGCACTTCCAAAGAGGGTTCTTTCTCTGCCTTCCCTTTCTGATGTTAAAACTAGCTAACAGAAACATTTATTCTTTATTATGCTCATAAAGTGACCCTTTTCATACCTCTAGGAAAAGCACCAGCCCGCTTTATGCTATCAGTCTGCCTTTCATTCCTGGGTCATCTTCTCCTATCATTTCATTTTTGCCAGCTTATTCAAAATATTCTATAATAGTCATTTTTTTTTCTTAGTAAAAGAATCAAACAAACACCAAAAGATTTCTAAATTACTTCTTTAACATTCACATTATCTTCCCTACCATCTCTAGCACAGTGGGGTTCATTCATGCTTGCTCCAATAATTGGGGCTAAAATGCCAGATAAAAGAGTGAAGCTGCAATTCATCTTACACAACAGATGCCAGATCCTAAATGATTACACAAAACTATGGAAGTCTCATAATAAAAGGCCACAGGGCAATTCTGTGTCATGCCCATATTATCCTGAAAATCCATGAAACAAATTCAGCAATCACTTATAACTTCTTGGAGAACCTGTCATGCCCTTGAAAAAGATGATGTTAAATTGAGGAGCTGATTTTTTTTTTTTCATTAGACAAAGTGCTTCCAGCTTTGATATACCTGAAATTATTTCTCTTAAATGCTTTTTCCTGTCAATGTATGAAGTGCTCTGGCATGAAAGGCACAATTAGGAATGCAAAGTCATTATCATCATAGGAGCTTTCAGCATAATCAACTTCTCAGTCAAGTTAATTGCAGAGTCATTGGCATTTGATCCTCAGTAAAGTTGCACAATATTGAGTCATAATCATTAGGACTGGAGAGCAAACAGGCCATTTTCATAGTCACAAGCTCAATGTGTCTCTCACCCTTTATTTTATTTTCGTTTTCTGCATGCAGACTAAAATAATATTTCATTTAGTACCTCTATCCCTTGCAAAGCTTCAAAACTATTTTATGTATGAACAATTTATACAGAGACATAGAGCAAATATTATCCCTTTTCTAGATTACTTGGACTGACCATAATTTTTTGCTTTGAATTCAGAAGGGATGAAATTGCCTCTTTACTTTCCAAACCAGAAACCTCAAGGAATAATGGTTCATTTTAACATTTAAATTGCATTTAACTTTTTTTTTTTTTTAAAAGAAATGACTGAATACATGTTTTCTTTCCATTCTTTTGAAACTACCTATAATCATCAGAAGAAGTGATAGAACTGTAAGGACTTCTTTTAAAAAAAGGAAATTATCAAGTCAGCATGAATTTGTCAACAGAAGTCTTGACAGATAAACCTCATTTTTATCCTTTCCTTTAAAGGATAAATTGTAAATTGTGGGGATTTTGCAAACATAATGTAGACAGAAATAAAATCCAGAACAATCTTGCTAGGTCAAAAAAAAAAATGGATTGGAAAGAACGGAATAATCAATTAATTCAATAATTCAATGTATATATAAATAAATTTATTATATGCAATGGTGCAATTTGACTATAACTGTCAATCTATGATTTGATTTTTCTTAGAGGACTAGTTATGCAAAATTGATAATTTTATTGGGTTTAGTTACTTCTGCAACACAGGTAGATTGTGTTGTTTAATCCAATGCATGACTGGGTCTGTTTAGAGTTGATTGAATCAAGTGACTCTTTTTTGGTGTTCTCACACACATTAGTTCCCCCTATAGCTACTTAAGTCAAAGTTATTGTGGGGACAAGTCCTTTAAGAAAACTTCAGCCAAATTGCAAGAGAGTCAGTCAAGAGCAATTTGTGTATATTTAGTCTTGAGAAAAGAAGACAGAAGTAGTTTGGGAATGAGACTCCTAAAAGAAAGTCATTTAGATGGTGAAAATTTCACCTTTATTTAGTTCAACTACTCCAATGAGTTCTACTTAGGGCTGCCCTTGAAGACTACTAGGCAACTACAATTGATCCAAAATACAGAGGACCATATACTGTCTGGCTCCTGACATTGGGAGCATGTAACACTACCTTTGTGGACCTGCATTGGTTGCCAATTGGTTGATGCTACAATTTCCAATCTGCAGATACCATCTTTTTCAAGGCATATGAAATGAAAAAAGACATCTGCCAAGTATTGTTATGAGATAGTCAGGTACAAAAGACCAGGTGTAACATGATTAAACTGATGTATTGCTAAACTGCCTATGACAGGAATCTTCTCAACTAAAGGCTAGCACCTGTTGGAGTTAGATAAGGATCAACCGAACCTTGGGATGGAGGGTTGGACTTGTGGCTATATAGATTCTAGGCTAATCCCTCTTTTGCTTCCACCCTCAGGTTCTGCCACTCCTTCCCTATAGTTACTTGCTAAGGCTTGTGCATGAATGTTACTGGATAAAGGACTGAAGAGTAACTATTCCCAATCTATTTCATATTAGTGGAATTAAGAAACTGATAAACATGGGAATACTTTCTTTCTTCACAGGAAATAGAATAGAACAGAATAGAATTCTTTATTGGCCAAGTGTGATTGGACACACAAGGAATTTGTCTTGGTGCGTATGTTCTCAGTGTACATAAAAGAAAGGATACATTCATCAAGAGTCAAGAATCATCAGGTACAACACTTAATAATAATCATAGAGTACAATAAGCAATCAAATCATACTAGGAAACAGTCAATATAAATTGTAAGGATACAAGCAACAAAGTTACAGTCATACAGTCACAAGTGGGAGGGGATGGGTGATAAGAGTGATGAGAAGATTAACAGTAATAGTAGTGCAGACTTTGTAATAGTTGAACAGTGTGGAGGGAATTATTTGTTTAGCAGAGTGATGGTGTTTGGGAAAAAACTGTCCTTGTGTCTAGTTATTCTGGTGTACAATGCTCTATAGTATCATTGTGAGGGAAGGAATTGAAATAGTTTATGTCTGGGGTGTGAGGTATCGGTAAATATTTTCACAGCCTTCTTTTTGACTCATGCAGTATACTGGTCCTCGATTGAAGGCAGATTGGTAATAATTGTTTTTTATAATTTATAAATCACTCCTGTCTCTAATCAGTCATTGATAAATAATGACTGGCTGACAAATGACATTAGTTGTTTGGTAGAACTGTATTTCCAAAACCTAAATGCAATATCTTTCAATCTCCATATGAACCTGTATTTCCATAGTTAAGTTTTTAGCAGGCCTAAAATTAATGACAGATATTCTGAACATACAATGTATTTGAAGATCACCCAATCTTGTTGATCACTATAAATTCAGAATGCTGAACTAAAGAAGACCAACAATCAGGATTTTCATATAGAGAGAGAAAATACATGCATATGGTATTTTATGGCAGGATTATAGCCATCATCATGTCTTGCTAATGGTAGTTGTTTACTAGTCCTAATTTGCTAAACTATAATCTCCCTGTCTATAATCGATCTACTTACCTCTCCCAGAAAGTGAAGACAGATAATTATTTTAAAACTTGGCCATGTTTATGAAAAGAGACAGTTATTATGATCATTAATTCTAAAAATAATAATCATGATTAATGTTTACTTCCTTCCCACCAAAGAATACATAATCCTAACAGCTGCTAAAACTCCTGAATCTTCTGGCTCTTTCAAGTTCTTTTTAAAAACAAAACAAAACAATAAGAATGATGGCCAATTATATTCTATTATCCCCAGAGCCTGCTGTGTATTTCAACTGCAGGAACTCTTTCAAATTCCTAAGCTCTGAACGTATTACCTTTTCATCTGTTTATAAAAATCAGGAGGGGGGGCGGGAGGGGGCGGTGGCAACTTTTTGGGTGAGGAGACAAATAAGAACAAGAACTCTTGAAAAATTCTTTCTCCCTCCCTCTCTTTATCTCTGTGCTGACTGTAGATACCCCAAATCAGAAGAAAATGTGTGCTTTCTTTAAAAACAGCTTTGAAATCCACCTGAATCCCTCTGCATTGTCCTATGCTGTCTTCCATTTGACAGTGTTCCTCTACACAGACACACGCACACACACACACGTACATACATACACACACAAACGGAGCAAAAGGAAACATCAGGAAGAAAAGTTTCACTTTGTCTGTTCTGGTCTGCTTTTGTTTTGTTTTTTCGGTGGCGAAGAGACCTCCAGCACAGAGCAAAGCATCTGGGTGAATGCCGGAATTAGAAAATAGAAGTAATTTGCAGAGATGCCACCACCAGCTGAGTGGAAGCCTTGTGACAAGACAGACTAGACATTTTCTGGTTTGCAGCCAAGCCACATTCAGCGGCGACAGTTCTGTGCTTCGTGTCACCAAGCAGCAACATGCTTGCTCTCGTCCAAGGAAGACAAAAGGATGAATTATCCTGTTTTGTTACAAAAGCAAATAGAAACAAAAAAATAATAATAATATAATAATAATAATATTTAGAGAGGGGGAGAAAATCTTCAGCTTCTGTTTGTCTGTTCACTCAATCAGCAGAGATTTTATTAATGAGATTCAATGCAATCCACAACCAGGGGCCAGTGCCTTGTCAGATGCACCACGCCAATTCTTGTTCAGGACTAATTGAGCAATTGGAACCGAGTCCTTTGCTTAGAGGTTATGATGGAGGATTGTTCCTGATAACCGTTCAATGAAACTTTGAGAGGAGGGTTGGCAGCTGCATTCAAAGTGCTGGTGGGTTTGATGCAGCCTGAATTTGCCAGATAGACACCTGGAATCATCATCAATATTTGGGCAGGGACTGTGACAAATGAACTCTAAAAATGAGAGAAATAAAACTTTGAGGATGGAGGTTTGTTCTCCGAGCTTGTGGGTTGGTTTCCGAACATTTCTTCATTCTTTGGAGTTTAAATGACAGATTTAGTGTTCTTTTTGGGAGGGCTTCAGGTATGGGTGTGTCAAATGAGGTTCTTGTGATGGGATTACAGATTACCAGGGTTGGAAGGGACCTTGTAAGTCATCTAGTCCAATCCCTGCCCAAGCAGGAGACCTTACACCATTTCTGACAAACGACAGTCCAATCTCTTCTTGAAAGCCTCCAGTGATGAAGCTCCCACAACTTCCAAAGATAGGCTGTTTCATTAGTTGATTATTCGCCCTGTCAGAAAGTTTATCCTTATTTCTAAGTTGAATCTCTCCTTGATCAGTTTCCATCCATTATTTCTTGTCTGGCCTTCAGGTGCCTTAGAAAATAGCTTGACCCCCTCCTCTCTGTGACAGCCCCTCAAATATTAGAAGACTACTATTATGTCTCCCCTGGTCCTTCTCTTCACTAGACTAGCCAAGTCCAGTTCCTGTAACCGTTCTTCATGTCTTCATATGTCTTAGTCTCCAGCTCCTTATCATCCTGGTTGTTCTTCTCTGTACTTTTTCTAAAGACTCATAATCTTTTTTATAGTGTGGTGACCAAAACTGGATTATAAAACTTCGTGTATGGGAGTGGGAGAGGGGCAGTCTTTCTAAGAATTTTTTTAAAGAAGCACCCAGCTATCAATCCCATTTTGATACTGATACCAATCCTTTTTGAAGATATGCTTGTTTCTGAAAGTTTTCCCCAAAATGCTCCCTCTCTGATTTTGTCTGCATGTTGATTTTTCAAATAAGGTTTTGCAAAATGGACTTGCAAAGTTCTGCTTAAATGACAAGAAGCTGAAGGGGAGGAGAAAAGCTATTGGAATCATTTGGCTTACAAGGGACACAATTGCTTGGGCTTAGGGTATTTTCCCTAAATATCCATCAAAATGAAACGACATACACTTTTCTTTCTTTACAAAAACAGTAGCCAGAAACAACCCAAAAGGCAGGAAACCTTTCCAGAACATTGTACTTGTAGTAGTTAATTCCTTAGCTTTCTATCATAGAAGATGGAAATGGAAGAAACGTGGTGACCAGATGTAATACTAAGTGGGAATGACCTTGGGAAACAGAAGAGCCACAAACTAAACAATGGTCAGACAAGTGGCAGTTGAATCTGCAGAAGAAATGGGGCTATGGAAGGGGTCTCAGAAGGATCATCTCCAATTTCTTGCTCTATATAGATGAGGGGGGTAGGGTAGAGATATATTTTCAGAACTTGCAAATTTCTTTTAATGCAACCTTACAATAAAGGTAAAGCTAGTACCCCTATAGGCTTGCTTCTTTGTCTGAACTACCTTGCAAGGATGACACTGAGCCAGGAGAGAAGGACATTTGTATTACTTTTTATAGACTAATATCTCTGTAACTGAATGAGGGCTACTATTATATTTTTACGACCCTATAATTCCTCGCTTCAGGGTGGGGTTGGGGTGACTGAGTGGAACTGAGCATTTACTGGCCAGATCCTCTTCCTGATGCCTATGCAGGGTTTGCAGCAGATATTTTCTCTTTGCGCCCTGATAGAGAAACATCTGTTGCTGCCTATCCCTAACTCTTATGAGCCTTCATCTCTAGGCCACTGCACCACTCAATCAGAGCTACTATTATATTCACATCATATTTTGACTCAGAATATTCATATTTAGACTGCCTATATAACATCTTCCAACAAAATGGATATCCTTGCAAACTTTATCAAAAAGCACTTGATCACTCAAACAATACAAGCTATGAAAAGAATATATTACCATACATCAACAAGTCTCAGATACAATCAACACGCTGTTACAACCATTGAGCATCACCATAGCACAGAAACAGACTAAAACTCTTCAAAACATCTTAAACAAACCAAAAGACCCAGCAGCCTAAGAAATAAAATCTGAAGTCATCTACAACATACATTGTAAGGATTGTAACAGTCACCATGTAGGACAGACAGGCAGAAGACTAGCAGAGTACATCCATGTACACCAACTAGCAGTCAGAAGACACAATGAAAATTCTTTAATTTCACATGGAGAAACTCAAATATAGTTTCAACTACAAAATTGTGAACATCCCAGACCAAACTAAATGCAAAAATGTTACAGAATTCCTAGAAGCTTAGCATTCAGACAAATCAGCTATCAACAGACACATAGAGATAAGCCACATTTACACAGCATTCAAAGAGAGAATATAAAAACTAAGAAGGAAATAAAAAAATGAGAACACATCATCTCCAGCAGCCTACACTCAGATAAGCAGGGATTTACTGCAGACAAACAAGCACATAGAAAACAATATCTTTAATGAAGGAACTACTAAAGGGAACACTATATATCAAAAATGACAGGGCAAACACTTTATATAAACAGGGATCAAACCTCAGGCACACTAGCACTGATGATAGATGATGTTACTTAGGTAACAAAACATCTGCAAACAAAAGCTTAGAAAGCACCAAGGACGCAACAATAATTCAGATCTGTTCAATCTGGGTTTTTTAAAAATGTAATTGACTACATGCATTTTGAAAGATACAGACAAGATTAAAAACAAGATCATCCCATTTGTAGAGTGAACAAATACAATTCTATTGCCTCCTTAATGCATCAATCTCTTGTTGCATAGATAGTCAGGCATGGAAGTAACTGTGCTTCATTCCTAGGAGAAACACATAAGACAGCTGTAGTCAAGGAAGTTATCCCAAAAAAACTTTCATATAGCAAATGAAAATATAAGAGACAGAAAGTGTTAGATAGTTTTAATGCTACAGGGAGGACTGGAAGACACAGCAACTGAAGATAACCTTGGAGGTCTCAAATACACTAAATCAGCTTTTCTGAATTGGCACTTCACAAATAGAATCACAAATAGAGTAACAGAGTTGGAAGGGACCTTGGAGGTCTTCTAGTCCAACCCCCTGCTCAGGCAGGAAACCCTACATCATTTCAGACAAATGGTTGTCCAATCTCTTCTTAAAAACTTCCAGTGTTGGAGCATTCACAATTTCTGGAGTCAGGTTGTTCCACTGATTAATTGTTGTAACTTCAGGAAATTTCTCTTTAGTTCTATGTTGCTTCTCTCCTTGATTAGTTTCCACCCATTGCTTCTTGTCCTGCCCTTCAGGTGCTTTGGAGAATAGCTTGACTTCCTCTTCTTTGTGGCAGCCCCTGAGATATTGGAACACTACTATCATGTCTCCCCTAGTCCTTCTTTTCATTAAACTAGACCAGGGGTGTCAAACTCACATCATCACAGTGGCATCACGTGATCTATTGGGACTTTCCCCCCCTTTGCTAAACCAGGCAGGGGCAGAGCCAGCATGTAATGCATCCAGCCCCATTCCCAATTCCAGCAACCATTCTTTGTATGTTTTAGCTTCCAGTCCCCTAACCAACTTTGTTGCTCTTCTCTGCACTCTTTCTAGAGTCTCAACACTTGTGAGAATCTAAAGACACTGGTTGACTTTATGATATTAATCTTGCCAAAAGTGTCCAGTCAATGGATCATGGATCTTTCTACAGAACATGTGGAACGAAGACATTGCCCTGTTTCCCCAACACCACCACCAAAGCTTACAACCATTGACTAAGATAAATGTTTTTCAAACATGACAACCGTAGCATGTGTGCACTTCAACTCTCAGAACCACCTGGTCAACTGGGAGTGAAGATCTACATCGCTTAAAGTTTGAAAAAGACTGTGATAGAATAATATCTTTTTCAGGCATTCTCAGTCTACCAAATTACAGCATGGTTTTTAAACTGTTTTAAAAAATCATACCTTTTATCTGAAGTATTTCCTTTTCTCAGTCAAAATTGTATATCAAATTCAGAAAAAGTACCACACACTTCTTCCAAAATGCTGTGTTATTTTACAATATTCACTTTCCCTTCCAAAAGCTGAGATATCCACATCTCTTTAAATCTTAATTGAACCAATCTGGCACAGAATACCACTTATCACAAAGCAACAGTTTTATGCAACAAAAGTAAGTGCACAATAAATGCATTTCTAGCTTTCAAGCACTTTCTCTTGTTCTTTTATTATTTAGCTTTTCAAATTTCAGTTTCTTGTGGTGGTAACACCTAGGCAGGAAAATTAGCTGTACTGTCACCCAAATAATAGAAAATCCTTGCCTTTGATCTGTTTTATATTTATTCAAAATTGCTACATTGATGGTACCTATTTTGTGGTCTAACATGTGTAGTCAGAGCAAATACAGTAGATTGGTGTGTCTATTTATAACTGGTACTGACAGTGGCAACTTTTCTAAAATCATGAATATTTGGCAAACACAGATTGACAGAAGTGATAGAAGCCCAAGTTAAGTCCTTGTTTATACATCTCTCTGTGTGTCTGTATGTGTTGTGTATACACAGTAAACATTTACCGTATAGTAGAAAGTGTGGATTATAAATTAATGGTGTTTTTTGTTCTTACCTTAAAAAGTTTTTGTTATTTAAAAAACTGCCTTAAAAAGTGATACATTGAAATTAAACAACAGTGCTTGATGAAAGTCTTATTGTGAAATTCTCTAACCAAAGATACCATAATGCCTTGATAAGGCCAAACTTGGAATACTGCATTCAGTTTTGGTCACTATGATGTAAAAAAGATGTTGAGACTAATAGAGTGCTGAGAAATGCAACAAAGATGATTAGGGGACCAGAGGCTAAAACATATGAAGAAGGGTTGCAGGAACTGGGTATATCTATAGTCTAATGAAAAGAAGGACTAGAGGAGTCTGAATTTGGGAACATAGCTATTTTACTTCTCTCCCCCCCCCCACTCCCTTTCTTCATTACTCTGGAATTGCCCCTTTCTTTCTTAGTTTTCTTTTATTGGCCCTCCAATTATGAGAAGGCCACCCGGAATTCTCACTCCAGACCCAAATAATGAGGCTCAAATAGATCTGGGTATATTATGCAAAGATCTAACTCAATGGAGAAGGTGGTAATGCTAGGAAAGATGAAAAGAAAGTGATGAAGTGGACAACCAGAATCAGGGTGGATGAAATCAATTACACCAGTGATAGTATTCCATTGGAAGACATGAAGGTCCAGGTCGGAGGCAGATCATCATGCAGAAAAATCTATCTACGTGGTCATTAAGACTCAATGATGGTTGAATGGCACGTAATCAATTAAAATATTGTGAGAAAAGGGAAAAGGGAAAGACCTGATATCCCTTTTCTGACTTCTTTCTTTTGAAGATCTTGCTGCTTTGGGAGATGTTGTTCTGTCTCTAAAGATCTTTGGGTTGAACATTTGTTGTTAGTTGTGAAGTCATGTCCGACCCATCGCGACCCCATGGACAATGTTCCTCCAGGCCTTCTTGTCCTCTACCATCTTCTTGAGTCATTTAAGCTCACGCTTACTGCGTCAGTGACTCCATCCAGCCATCTTATTCTCTGCCGTCCCCTTCTTCTTTTGCCCTCAATCTTTATGCTCTTCCCCAGTGAGTCCTCTTCCTTCTCATTAGGTGGCCAAAATATTTCAGTTTTATCTTCAGAATCTGGCCTTCTGAAGAGCAGTCAGGGTTGATCTCCTCTAGGACTGACTATTGCAGTCCATGACTGCCTTGCAGTCCAAAGGACTCGCAGAACATACTGTAGATTAGTTTATTTAAAGCATATGTTTTTTATTTTACTTTTAAATTGCTCAGATTATTTTGAGCCAGTCTATAGTAAGACTGTGGGAAGTTCTCTGTCTTTTAGAATTACTTGTGTAATTCTGGAAATGGAATTGCAAACTCTAGCAAAAAAATGTTTTTATGGGTTCATTTGGTCTATTCTGTAGAGATTTCTTTTTGGAAAAATAATATTTGAAGATGTCATGACTCTTTGCTTCAAACTTGGCTTTTATATTGGGGATTGAATATATATTCCTGACTCTCAGGAAACATTTAGCCATAAAATTAGAAACTTCTAGAGGAGGTTCTAAAACACAATGTGTAAGTGTAACAGAGAAGTGAGCTTATTCTGCTCTGCCCTGCCACATCAGTCAAAAGCTCTGTTGTCACCTCTGGGATTGTCGATCATGTGTGCATTTGTCAAGATTTTATGCACACTGTTGTTTTGTCACCTGATTTATGGGCTCTGTATGGGCCATTGAGCACCAACTTCAAAATTACATTTGTTGGAATCTTAAGATTCTTAGATCCAAAGCAAATATTGGCATCACTGCACTGGCACTATACTGTGTAATCTAGAGAGAGAAGGATAGATTCTTGAGTCAGAATATAAAAGTAATTTCTTAGCAGAAAGGTCCAGTCTGTTTCTCTCTGTGCATGCTACAGATTTTACTCACAGATAAATTAATCTGACACACAATGCAACATGTTCTCAATGTAATGTGGTTTGGATGTCCTATGATGCTTTTGGAAGAATATTTTAATTTTTAGAATATAACTAGGTAGGCAAAGGATTATTCTAAAACCCAATTTGCATATTATCAGAATGAATTCAGTAAACATCATTTCTCCACACTGGATCTTTAGCACATGAAACTAAGCTATGAGGTTCAATACTATGTGATATTTTCTGTAGCTAAATCAGTGGGATCAAATGGCAAGAAAAGTCAATTTTTTTTTGAATCTTAAAAACAGCATTCTAGGGGTTTTTTCAGCTTAGCAAGTAGGGACCTAAATTTACCAACTCATATTTCTGGGTTCTTGTCAGGGGTGGGATTCAAATTTTTTAACAACCGGTTCTGTGGGTGTGGCTTAGTTGGTGGGTGTGGCTTGGTGGTCATATGACTGGCTGGGCGTAGCCAACTCAACATCACTCACATCGAGGAACACATCTCCTTGCCTGGCCTCTCATGACCGTGGGGATGCTGCAACAGTCATAAGTGTGAAAAATGGTCATAAGTCACTTTTTTCAGTGCCATTGTAACTTTGAATGGTCACTCCACACAAGCAAAGTACCAGCAAAGGAGGAAAAAAATCTCCAGAGAAGTTCCAGAGACAGGAAATCTAGTCCTGCCAAGAATGTAATAAGAGTTAACAGAGAGGCAGTTTCTGTAAGCAACACCAGAATGTTTCCTTCCTGCCTTCCTTACAGGATTAGGCCAGTAATTTCTTCTAACAACCAGTTCTCCGAACTGCTTAGAATGTTAACAACCAGTTCTAGGGAATAGGTGCGAACCTGTAGAATCCCACCCCTGGTTCTTGTGAAATGAAACCAAAGTGAAAAACTATCAAACAGAAGAAATAATAAGAAAAGAACAAATGTCCTTTTAAAAAAAATGTAAGAAAAGTGACCAATACAATGTCTCAAAAAGTTGATTAAAGTTTTATCAAGTAAGGATTCCCAGATTGAGAGGTGATTTATTATTTTTTTCCCCTATTGCAAATGTATACATATGTATGAATACAGGCATGTACCTTACCAAGATGCTTTGGAAATTCTATCTATCATCCACAAAAGTATGTATGTTATGCAAATTATGCTGGGCTTAATTATACTTAATGTGAATTATTCAAAGCATAGCAGGGAGACGGGGGAAAAACATACAAAGGAGCCTGACATTTTAATTGGTCCTTCAGAACAGACAAAACAATTTCCTCTCCAGGAAATTTACATATCTCCCATCAAAACAGTTGCCTCATGTGAGCAGAACTTCATTAACAAGATTAATTATCATGCCGGTGCCTGCTCATCAGGTGTGCTAGTCAGGTGAAGAGGTGAACACAAGGGAGGGAAAGTAAGGATTGGCACTGATTCTAAAAGGAAAGGAGATATAGAAAGAACATCTTACCTTGATCATTAGCCATTTTGTCAGGATGTTCCACTGCAAAGCAAATACAATATTGTCAGATTTTTGACACTTTCTGGGATGTACATTGACACATCAAGTCAACAATTCTGTTAACCAAGTTTTATTTCAAGATGGTGCCACTTCACACTTGTCCTTGGCAGATTGATGGGCAGAAAAGGCGAGATTTTAGCATTTCTCAGAGTCATTTTGAGGGACTGGAAACGCAAGTGTGACTTGGATCATCTGTGACTCATTACTAATGAAGTTAGATGTTGCTTTTCTGAATGGGGGGAGTAATCCACATTGTTTTCTTTTTAGATGTGAGGTATCATCTGGAAAGCTTAATTAAATGTGAAAATGAGATGGAAGAGAGATTGTTCCTTTGAATAATTAGACATGAATCCTCCTGTGTGATAGTTCTGAAAGCTAGATCTGAAAGCTAGTTCTGACTGAAGTAGTTAACATTTTAAGCCCTTTCAAAAAAGTGATCTTGCTAGCTTTTCATGATAATTATCAAAAGAAAGATTCAATTACAAAGGGTCTCTTGAAATGCTTTTTACATATTGCTAGAAGTCCTGAAGTACAGCCGCAAACTCTTCATTAAACTGTAGACAGTAACCCAACTCGTGTTCAAAATCAAATATAATCCTAAACATTATCCTATTGTTTCAAAACCCAAAGGTGTTTTTCCAAAAGAGCTTTCTTGATGCTTTCCCTTGAAAATGTTTCACTTCTCATCCAAGAAGCTTCTTCAATTCTGAAGAAAAGCACCTTTGGGACAACCATGATCTGAATGATTGAGAATCTCCATGGACATATTGTTTCAAAATATTTGACAAGTAAAAGAAAAAGGTTCCCAGGCACTTTGCCTAACAATGCTGCACAACAGGGGTGTCAAACTCAAGGCCGGATCCAGCTTAGATGTGCTTAGATCTCGCCTGTGGGGCTGCCCTGGAAACTGTGAAGGATCAGCCCATGGTGCCTCTGCAAAAACAGAGCTCAGGAGGGTCACACATGGCTCCCCTGAGGTCCATTTTTGGCTGCGATGGCTTCCTGCAACCCTCTGCTAGTGAAAACAGAGCTCAGGAAGGCCACGCACAGCTCTCCCGAATTCTATTTTTTTTTGGCAAAGCACTCAGGCCACCACAGACGTCCCCAACACGAGTGATGTTGAGCTGGCCACACCCACCCTGGCCAGGCCCACCCAGCCTCCCAAGATCAAACACAACCCTGATGCGCCCCTCAATGAAATCAAGTTTGACATCCCTGCTATACAGTATCTCTATTTGGAAGCCATGTGTCAAAGAGACTTCTGAATAGGATTATTACTAATTGTCTAATCTTATTCCTCTTCACTCTGTTTCTATCCAAATCAGAGGACACTTCACATGATTTTCCTAGAGCTACGTTAACTCATCTTCATAATTCCTTATACTGTGTCAAAGAGACTTCTGAATAGGACTATCTTCAGCTGATACAGAGTGCAGTGGCACTGGAGGTTATGTGTCTCTTAGAACAGAGCATGTTATACTTTTCTTCATGAACTACATTGGTTGCCATTTTGTTTCTGTGTTCATTTTCTTCATTGGTTTGCATTGCATTTTTTTTTTTTTGAGTTCTACTGAGGAAACCTTCAAGATCTAAGTATTTAGGAACTGTTTTCATAGGGTTAAAGAAAACTATGTATTGTAGTTGGGCAGGCACAATTGGGTTTTTCTTCTTTGCCTTTGGGGGGGGCGGTAGTTCTGTTTTGGTATTTATAACAATTAACTGGAGTTCCATCCCTCTTTCTTCTACTGAACTGGCAGCCAGGATCCCAAGTAAGATTAAAAAAAATAAACACTTGACAGATTTTCTTAAAATTGGTCTAACCAAAGAGATGGCCGAGATGAAGGAATACTCTCTCTATGAATTGCAGTTCTCTGACAATATTTCCAACACTCCATTTTCAAATTATTAGGGCAGGAGCAAAGATCTCCATTTTAGTTTCCTATTTTACAAAAAAAATCCCTTCTCTGTCCAACTGTAATGAAAGGAAACATATTTGCATCAAGACAATATAAAAGTATTTCTGACATAATGGGATGGCAAACAGCAGGCTTGTGTCCCAGAAATGATACAGTGTGATCCACTCAAGTTTGAAACTTTATTTGCTTATACCAAGTACTGTAGACAGAATCTTGCAAGATTAAAGCTATATAACCTTCTAACTTTTTAATCTCTCTCTTTTTAAATCTATAGTGTCAGAGCTCCCACAATTTCTAAAGGCAAGCCATTGGTTGATTGTTCTCAATATCAGAAAATTTCTCCTTAATTCTAGCCTGATTCTCTCCTTCATTAGTTGTCATCCGTTGTCATCCGTTGCTTCTTGTTCTGCTTTTAGATATTTTGGAGGATAGAATTAGATCAGGAGTGTCAAACTCCATTTCACTGAGGGCTGCATCAGGGTTGTGTTTGACCTTGGGGGAGCGGGAGGCATGGCCAAGATGGGCATGGCTGGGATAGACATGGCCAAGGTGGGCATGGCCAGATCAACATCACTTGTCGAGGCTCCGTTTTTGACCACGATGGTCTCTTACAGCATTCTGCCAGCTAAAGCGGAGCCCAGGGAGGTTGTGTGTAGCCTGCCCAGACTCCGTTTCTGGCCATAACAGTCTCCTTGGGTTCTGTTTTCACTGGCAGAGGGCTGCAGGAGGCCATTGCAGCTGAAAACGAAGCCTGGGAGGGCTGTGCGTGGCCTTCCCAAACTCAATTTTTGCTGGCAGAAGCACCATGGGCTGGTCCTTTGCTGTTTCCAGGCCCACGGGCCTTGAGTTTGATACCCTTGCCTTAGATATTGTGTGGGCTCCCTCTCTGGGATGTGCTGCCTTCTCTCTGGGAAACTGAGTGCTTCTGACAACATTCCCCTCACTTCAGCTACACATTGCATCACAGCAAGGGATTTAAAAAGTATTGCAGTACATATTTTAGATTCAAAGAGCCTTTCGCATCCTCCTTCCTTCCATCCTACAATTGGCATATAAAAAATTCCCCAAATTTAGAAAGAAATACAAATGAGATGGAAACATAAATTGGAGAGAAAAATCCTGTGTCACATTCAAATTTCAGTCCAACGTTGGAAGATAAATCCTTTCACATAACTTCCCAGTATCACATTCAAGTCACCAACGTAACAATATTCAATCCAAAAAGGCATCCTTAATAGATCTAATTTCTTATTAATTGCTTCATTTACTTTGCTACCCATTAGCATAAGTGTAATTTTTAATAAGTCAACTCAAGAATTTATCTATTCCATAGCAGAAAATTTTTTTTTGTTGGTTTTGTATACATCTTCAAAAAGCTACTTAATACATAATTTCCCATCTGATGCTCTCTAAATATGATAGGACTACAATTCTAAGAATTCTAAGATCTTGTCTCCTTTTGCATCTATGTCTGGATGATGCCAATTTGATGAAGACTGAACTAGCATTATGTTTAGAGCAGAGGTGGTATTCGGTAACCGGTAGTGAAAATTTTGAGTAGTTTGGAGAATCGGCAAATACCACCTCTGACTGGCCCCACCCCCATCTCTTCTCTGCCTCCCGAGTCCCTGCTGATCGGTTGGGTCTTCTTTTGTTACCCTGCACAGGAGAATGGAGCTGGAAAGCAGGTTAGTGGGATGGGGAGGGAATGGGATTTTTCAGTATCCTTCCCCCAGGAATGGGGTGGGAATGGAGATTTTACAGTATCCTTCCCCTGCCACAGCCACCAAGCCACACCCACAGAACTGGTAGTAAAAATTTTTGATTCCCACCACTGGTTTAAAGAATGCTGACCTTACATCAACTTCCTATATCATATCTGAAAAAAAGCAATGGGCTTCCAATCAATGTTTCTATCTGAAGTCCTTAAGCAATAGGAAAACTAGATAAAACAGCATTATCTGCTGCTTATTCCTATTCTCAAAGAGACATGAGTAGGATTCAAAACCGAACGAAACCGAACAGTAGCCTGCTTTCAATTCTACCTAAGATTCATACATGTCCAAGAATACTAAAGGATATCCATACAATATTCATCCCATGTATATGAAGAAGTGTCTTAATAGGGATTGGCAGAGAAAGTGTATTGTTTGAAATTTGTCCCTTGGCAAAGGCACTTGCTAAGAACCTTAATATTCAGTTGCCTTACAGAATCCAGTCTGCAATTAAAATTAATGTGAAAATTGGATGTGACAGTTTTGAATAAAATTATGCCACAGTTGGAGCATAGAAGAATAATTCTCATCAATCTGACTCTTCCCAATTTTAGATCTAGGTGAAAGCTAGCACAGTCTCGTAATGAATGATTTGAAAAACCAAAGGATTCCCTTCCTGGCATGATATGAATATAGGCTACTCTTTTGAACTGATACTTTTAGTTAACTACATTCTTGAATGGAGCCACTCATCTCCCAATGTTCAGTTGCTCATGGAAATGTTGCAACAGAAATGTGCATGCTGTGAAATGTTGTTTCGCACTTAGAATACTGTGTCCTTTTCACAGTGACACAAAAGAGATGCCAAGTCCCTAGAAAAGCAACTAAGTTGATAAGGGGTCTGGAGGCTAAACCATATGATGAATGATTAAGGGAATTAGGTATATAGGAGCTACAGTGGTACAATGGTTAGAGTGCAGTAATGCAGGCTACTTCTGTTGACTTCCAGCTGACTGCAGTTCCAATCTCATCAGGCTCAAGGTTGACTCAGCCTTCCATCCTTCCAAGGTTGGAAAAATGAGGACTCATATTGTTGGGGGCAATAGGCTGACTGTAAACTGCTTAGAGAGGGTTATAAAGTACTGTAAAGTGGTATATAAGTTTAAGTGCTATTGCTATATCTGGTCTAATGAAGAGGACTAGGTGTGATGTGATAGCTATCTTCCAGTACTTGAGGGGGTGTCACAGAGAAGAGAGGGTCAACTTATTCTCCAAAGCATCAGAGGGCAAGACAAGAAACAATGGGTTGAACCTTGTTAAAGAGAGATCTAATCTGAAATTAAGGAGAAATTTCCTGAAAGAACAATTCATCAATGGAACAGCTTGTCTCCCAGAGCTGTGGGTGCTTCATCGTTGGAGGTTTTCAAGAAAAGATTGGACAGTCATTTGTCTGGGATGTAATAAGGTCTCCTGCCTTGAGCAGAGGGTTGGACTAGATGACCTCTAAAATCTCTACCAGCCCTTTGAAGCTATGATTTTAAATCGTTCTGCTATAAACACAGTGGAAGGCTGGAAGTAAATATTTGCTTTTTGCATGATTTAGTCTATGGACCAGTTGTGGCATTTCTGTCAATTTGTACGTATGTCAAGAATGGCTGGCTTCTTTGACTATTGTTACCCAAGCACATTTAACTTCTGTCAAAGTATAATTTAGCATCACTGTTACCAATTATGTAACAGTAATTTATATACCTCCTCAAGGCGTAAGTAATCCCTATTTCTCAATAGTCCTGGGTTTTCTTGGAAGTCTCGTTGAAATCAGTTAAAGTGGCATAAAAAATATGTTTATTTTTATTTGATTTGCATTAATGTATGTCACAAATATGAACTGGGACTTAAAAAAGAGGAAGCTAAATATTGAACTGGAAAAAAAATAATTGTCAAATTGTTCAAGATACTTAAAAGTAGTATTGTATTTTTTTTTCATTATATGTACTGTAGACAACCACAACAATTTACAAATTATTATAGTCTTCCAAACATTGTAAGCACACATTTGCAGAACTCAATTATTCTTCTTCTCATGCATCCTTCGTCCACATGAAATAGAATGCCTTAACCTCCATGTCTCTTTAACTCTCTCTGTGAGAGCCTACACGTAGTAATTGTTAACTTTCCCTTCTATGCAACATCAAACATACAGTATTCTTTAGCATTCTAAAAGGGAAAAATCCATTATTATATAATCCAAAAGGTAAGCCAACTATCAGAAGCTCTTTGCATCATATATGGGGAAACAAATATATTGGGGAGAAAAATAAATCAGTTTTAATGTGATGCTCCTCAATCCTTTTAGGGTCGAAAGACATTACATATTCACGTCAAGGCTTTAAATATATTCTGCATAGGTTTTTAGAAAACAGAATGAAATAAGGATCCCCCCCCCCTTTTCTTTTTAAATGACTCTCCTGGCTGATCTAAATTTCTTTTCTCTACAGAATTTTGTGATATCTGACATAAATTCCACCAAGGGCATGATTCTGAATTCATTAACTGCTCAGGGCTGATTAGATAACCAGGTCTGTCTATTCCACCATGTCTCATTGCACAGCAGTTATTATACTTTAATGCTGTGTCACTTGCCTTTTTTTAGAAGCCTCTAACACCACTTTTCCCTTCCCTTCTGTACACAGTAAAAGTAAAATTGGTAGGGGAGCAACATTTAGATCTTGATTCATTATCAAGGAAACAAATGACAACTTGTTTAGTCAGGAATTTCAAATCTTTAAAGAAGACTTCAGAACCCATAAGAGGGTAAACTAGCTATCTTTTAAAAAAAAATCTCATTAAAGTAGCTACCTCTTTCCCAGTGGTTGCCACATGCATGTGCTTGGTTAGACCCTTTAGCTGAAGTTTGCAGATTGGCATAGACTGAATACTTGAATGGGACACTACTAGGAAATCTCAAGCTGATTTGGGAAATCAAAAACAAAACCCTGGAAGAAGATAAGGGCAAAATGCTTCCATATTGAGCCTTGGTGGTGCAGGCTGTTAATCATCTAGCACTTAGTGCAAGCTGCCTGCAATTAGTGCAGGCTCAAATCCCACCAGGCTCAAGGTTGACTCAGCCTTCCATCCTCTCGGGGTAGGTAAATTGAGGACCCAAAATTGTTGGGGGCAATAAGCTGACTTTGTAAAAATGCCGCTTGGGGGGGCCAAAAGCCCTAGTAATAAGCAGGCATATACAATGGAATGAAGGCTATTGCTGAGCACTTAGCATGGTGTTCCATAGACTGTGAGCCGCCCTGAGTCTCCGGAGAAGGGCGGCATATAAATGTAAATAAAAAAAATAAAAAATATTATCGCCAGAGCAACTACATCAGCAGGGTCATGTGGTTCTATTCTATTCTATTCTATTCTATTCTATTCTATTCTATTCTATTCTATTCTATTCTATTCTATTCAATTCTATTCCATTCCATTCCATTCCATTCCATTCCATTCTTGTTCCATTCCATTCCATTCTATTCTCATTCCATTCCATTCCATTCTCGTTCCATTATTCCACTCCATTCCATTCCATTCCATTCCATTCCACTCCACTCCACTCCACTCCTTCTACTCTACTCTACTCTACTCTACTCTACTCTACTCTACTCTACTCTACTCTACTCTACTCTACTTTACTCTAGTCTATTCTATTGCTCTGTTCCGTTCTGTTCCATTCTATTCCACTCCACTCCACCCCACTCCACTGAATCAATAGCCAGCAAAATTTTAAAGAACAAAAACAGAGTGAAACAAATACCTAGAATGATATATTAACAATTAGCAGAATAAATAGCAGAATATAACATCCACTCCTCTATTACTGTGTTAATACTGTTATTACCCAGGTTATAAATCTAAAATATTAATCAGTATAAAACACAAACTATCCAGGCAGTTCTCAACTTACAATCATTCATTTAGTGACCGAAGTTACAACAGCACTGAAAAAAATAAGATTTATGACCGTTCTTCACACTTACAACCCTTGCAGCATCTACATGATCACATGCTCAAAATTCAGATGCTTGACAACTGGCATGTATTTATGACTGTTGCGGTGTCCCAGGCTCATGTGATCCCCTTTTGCGACCTTATGACAAGCAAAATCGAGGGGGGATTCACTTAACAACCTTGCAACTAACATAACAACTGCACCAGTTCACTTAACAACTGTGGCAGGAAAGGTCACAAAATGGGTCAAACTCACTAAATGACTACCTTGCTTAGCAACAGAAATGTTGAGCTCAACTGTGAGGGTAAATCGAGGACTACCTGTATAGCCTCTACTTTATGCAATAAAATTTTGACTTGAGGAACCCTTTGAATTGTTGATTGAAGTTGATTGATGTCCTACCAGTCAACCGCAACAATACAAGAGCACACAATAGATACAAACTCAATGTAAACCACTGCAAACTTGATTGCAGGAAGTACGACTTCAGCAACAGAGTGGTCAATGCCTAGAATGCACTACCTGACTCTGTTGTTACATCCTCTAACCTCCACTCCTTTAACCTTAAACTATCCACTCTTGACCTCACCCCATTCCTAAGAGGTCTGTAAGGGGCGTGCATAAGTGCACAATCATGCCTTCCGTCCCTGTCCTATTGTCCCCATTTATTTGTACCTATTTCCTGTATTCTTACTCATGTTTATACTTATGCCTATTATCTTATAAGCAACTGATAAATCAAATACATAACTAATAAATTTGATGATGATGAAGAAGAAGAACCATCAAAGCCTGTTCTCTCTCTTTGCAATGCATTAGAACCAGGGGTGGGATTCCACTGACATAACAACCGATTCGGTGATCACATGCTTTGTGAGCGCATATGCACTTTGCGCCCGCACTCCACATTTTAAAAAGCTCTAATACTTACCTTCTACAGCAGTCCCTGTGAATAAAACAGCTGAGGTGCAGCAAACCGCTCTGCCGCGCAAATCAGCTGTGCTCTAAACAAAGGAAATAAAGCACAGGAAAGAGCAGGGACGGGCAGGTGGGCCCACATACTTGTCACAGCGAACCAGTTCGCTACCAGCTGATTTTTGGAGCAAGGGATTTGCCAGAACCGGTCCAAACTAGTAGAATCCCACCCCTGATTAGAACCCCATTGATGGTTTTAGCAAAGGGGAATCCAAACTTGCCAACAGTCTGTTGAGGGAATATTAAGTGGAGAGAAAACAATGCAAACATTTCTTCTAAATTTCTGTTAATTCATTTAAGCTGCTTTTAGGTGGGGAGGCAGTTTCTGATATTCAGTTTAATTCTGCAGCAGCTGATCTTGACACTCAGGAAGATCATGCAAGTTTGGGAGATTTTTCCAATGCAAAACAGTGCCAAGAAAAGTACTACTTCAGGCTTGGAAACTGGACACTTGTACTGTACAATCTGTCAAAGGGGGTGTAGATGGACATTTCTGACGAAGATGATGTGACAATTCAGTTGTGCCCAAGTCAACTCTGAAGCTGGCCTGACTGAGGCCATCTTGGAGGCTTTAGTATTGCTACACGGGTAAGGAGGGATAGGGAGAAGGGAATAGAGATAGTTGGGGTTTTGTAGCCAAAACAAAATAGTTTCCCCTGAGAACCAAGGACATTTTCACAGATGGCTGAAGAGAGAATAGTGAGCTTTCCAAGCAACCAGACAGCACCTCGATTGGGCCATGTGACTGATTGGTTGGGAAAGGGGAAAAAGTTTTAATTTTAATTAGGTGAAAACCGCAGGAATCTTTAGAGCCAGTTTTCACCAGTCTGCCAATATGAGATATTCAATAAAACTGTTCTTTAAGAAATTTACTTGCCTCAGAGTTCTATTTGCTATGAGTATATTATTTGGAACCCTGATACCCAATTCTTGCCAATGCTGAGAAATCAATGATTCTATGGGGCAGGTCTCCCCACATCTTCCAATCTAGCACTACATCTTTTGAATTTTTCTATGGTTTGGCTGATGTCAGCTTTGATGGTGTCCAGCCATGATATTCTTTGGATTATTTCTAATCTCCCCCAAAAAACAATTTCATTTTCTCCCAGAGCAGCTCAGGCAAAAAACAGTGCAGCTTCAGATTTTATATGGTTGTTCCTCACCATTCAACTATCTGTCTGGCTAGCAAGCTGACTCAGCACCCTGTCTTCTTGTCAAGTACAATCAGAGAGGTCTTGCTGTGCTAAGGAAACATACCTTGCTGCTTAAAACAAATTCAAGGGAAGCACTTGACGTGATTTGTTGAAGTTTTAATTAAACGGACAAGTAAAGCACAATAAAGGCTCTTAGGGCAGAAAGAAGGAAACAACTGAGGGATAGAATCAAGATCACTTGAAGTGTTAATACCACTTTGTAATGCCTTGGTAAGGCCACACTTGGAATATTGCATCCAGTTTTGGTCACCACAATGTAGAAAAAGATGTTGCGATTTTAGAAAGAGTGCAGAGAAGAGCAGCAAAGATGATTAGGGGACTGGGGGCTAAAACATATAAAGAATGGTTGCTGGAATTGGGTATGATTACTTTAATGAACAGACGGACTAGGGGTGACATGATAATATTTAGAATTATTTAGAAATGAAAAAAATAGGTTAGTCCTTGGACTATCTCGGACTACACAGTGATCCCAGGCTGCCTGAATATAGCTAAATAAGGAGATAGTTGCTTGGTGCTGCAAACAGGCTGAAAAGGAAATACAAGTTTTTAAACACTGTAAACCAGTGTTTCTCAACTTTGGCAACATTAAGATGTGTTGACTTCAAGTGCCAGAATTCCCCAGCAATGCTGGCTGAGGAATTTTGAGACTTAAAGACTACACATCTTAAAGTTTCCAAGGTTAAGAAACACTCTATACTTCTTTTGACACATAATACAATACAATTGCATTGTTGTGGTCAACTTTTCCTGTTTCTGCTTCCTTGCAATAGGGAAAGCTTACTTGTTTTGTTTTTTTTCAAAGTGATGCTATTTCTCTGTAGTTGTAGGCAGTGCCCTTAATATGAGGAATATGAAATGAATGCTATTGGTTAAGTACAATTAGGCTGAATCTTCATTTCAGGATATTATATTCAATTACCATGTATATTGGTATTTAACATTGTGCTACTTTAGCCTGTAATTGAAAATAATCTTTATGATTATAAAAGGAAGGCAAGCTACAGACCCTGTCAGTCAAATAATTTTGACTGGTGGGATCTAGGAAGAGGATCTGTTCTGCCATTGCCCCTGAACATCTTTGTTTCAGAAATAAGGAAAGCCCCCAGTTCCTTGGCCTTCCACGAATGGGTCAAAACTAGAACGTGTAGCTTTATGTTGGGGACATAGCAGCCCACAGGGTCATGGGTGTGCTTGGTCCCATGAGACACCTCCACCCACCCGTATTAACAAGTGCTAAAGTGGCTCAGTGGCTAATCTGCTGAGCTTGTCGATCAGAAAGATCGTCAGTTCGGGGGTTCGAATCCCTAGCGCCGCATAATGGAGTGAGCTCCCATTACTTGTCCCAAGTTCTGCCAACCTAGCAGTTCAAAAGCATGTAAATATGCAAGTGGAAAAATAGGGACCACTTTGGTGGGAAGGTAACAGCGTCCTGTGTGCCTTCAGTGTTTAGTCATGCCGGCCACATGACCACGGAGACATTTTCAGACAGCGCTGGCTCTTTGGCTTTGTAAAGGAGATGAGCACAGCTCTCTAAAGCCAGAAATGACTAGCACATATGTGTGAAGGGAACCTTTACCTTTAACCCCCCCCCCATCTTGCAACTCTTCATCATTTGAAATTTTGTAATATTTATAGCATTTTATTTTTTTAAAAAAATTATTCTGTTTATAATGCTTAATTTTATTGATTAAATTGTACACATACACACACACATGGAGCCTCTCTCTGAGGGAAACAAATGATTAAGTAGTATGAAATGTAAACAATCAAACAATGACTTTAATTTAAAAGGTTTCAATTCCCCCTCCCCCAACATAGCTGCTTTCTTTATATAACCTCACGGAAATTATTGTTATTATAAGTTTTTAAAACAGAGGCAATTACGATCAAGCTTCCTTCAGGCTCTGTTTAGCTAGATGCTCCAGTCTGGGGGCAAATTTAACGAAGGAATATTGGAGAATAAATTTCCAGTCCCTGAAAATGTTGTGAGAAGGCATTTCTCAGCCTCTTTCATAAAGGGAGTAAAATCTCCTAACCAAATTGAGAAGTGGCTTTTGTTTACAGTTCTGGCTGACTCAGATCCTCCTCTAACTTCCCTTTTCTTTCCTTCCTACTACTTGATGTAGGAATAATAGGAGGGCTGTTCATGTTTTAGCAGTCGGGCTGATCATGGTTTTACCCCCTAATTCCTTGAAGACAATATTTTCCCCACAATGATCTGGAATGACAGTACACCATTATAGAGAAAATAAAAGAGTATCCGAGCTGCATTATAAAAGGGGAGGAAAGGAAACAAGATGATCTAAAAAAGAGCAACCATCAACTGCCAGCTTCCAAAGTAAGAAGTATCAGTGATAGATCATTACTTTAATCAAACAAATGATTACTCCCCTGTAACAGTTCTTTGAATGCCATCTGTGCTTTATAACGGTGCAAAACCTACACGTGATGCACTAAAGCCACAAAGGGTACCAGTAGGTTCAGTGGTGGAATTCAAAATATTTTACTGCTGGTTCTGTGGGGGTGCTTGGAGCATTCTAAAACAAGTAATTTTAAGCATGAAAACTTACCTTACCGTCAGCGCTGGTGAGTAAAACAGCTGAGGTGTGGCAATCCGCTCTGCCACACCTATCAGCTGAGCTACAAATGAAGGAAATATAGGACAGGAAAGGGCGGGGCAGGTGGGCGGGGCCAACTCTGACTGGTGGTACCGGATCACTAGAACCGGTGCAAACTGGCAGCATACCATCTCTGATTCTACGTGTGATCATTTGTACATTGGTATACATGGTTTGCATTAATTCATGTGATATTTGGTGATACAAGTGTAAATTGCATGAACATAAAGGGGAATGTGGTAGGTCTCTCAAGCAGGGATCCCTAAACGTTTCCTTAGAACCCTATTGTTTCACACCCATACCCACACACACACTCTCATGAGAGCTTGTTCTGCCTTTTGCCACCATGCATTCTTTAAGAAGAAAAGTCCTCCCTGTATCTTTACTCAGAAGGAAAAGAGTGAAAAATCCCACTCTTGATTGCTTTGCCCTTTTTGTAATTTAGCAGAGTATTTGTGGTATCAGAGAGGATAAATTCAGGCTTAGGTTACTGATTGCAGAAGAAAATGCATGTTTTTATTATGTAAAACAAAGTTAAGGAATTAACCAAAGACAAAGAGAAACGGAAAATATGCAGGCTTTACATCAGCAGCTAATCTTCATGGCAAGAATGCACATCTACGCAGCAAAACACAATACAGCAAGAATAAAATAAGTCTCAGAATATATTAGCACTCTCAGATCAATCCATCAGTCAGCTCTCTAAAAGGATCCAACTTCATAACTAGGTCTTTTGTTTCCCTGTGAATATTTTATTTTTATTTTCCACCCTTCTCCCAGCTGGGACAATTTTCTAACTCAGCTGAAATCATGCTAGAATGATGTCTTTCCTTGTCTTTAACACTACTAGAGAGAGAAGAAAGATTCACATAGATGGTTCAGCACCTGAATTTTGTAGAGTTTGCTGATCTTTTACTACAATTTAGATGTATAGGTTTAGATTTGATTAACTCTTTAATGCTTAGAGACATTTAAAAGCATTAAGAGCTGTTAACCTAATTTTATGAAGCTTCTTCTCCGGTAACACTGTAGTGCAAACCAGGCACACAAACCTTCACCAGACCAATTCTTGAATACAGTTCATCTGCCTGGAATCCACACTGTATAAAGGACATTAATACAATTGAGTGAGTCTAGAGGTATTTCACAAGAAGAGTATTTCACTCCTCTGCTCACAATAGAATACCTTATGCTACGGCTTGAAATTTTGGACCTGAACAACCTAGAACTATGCCACCTATGGTCTGACCTAAGCTTAGTATAAAAAATAGTCTGCTACAACATCCTACCTGTCAACAACTACCTGTCAGACTACCTGTCAACAACTACCTGTCAATGACTACCTCAGCTTCAACCACAATAACACACAGGCAAACAATAGATACAAACTCAAAGTAAACCGCTCCAAACTCGATTGCAGAAAATATGATTTCAGCAAAAGAGTGGTCAATGCCTGGACTCTGAGTGGTCACTACATGACTCTGTTGTTACATCCTCAAACCCCCAAAATTTTAACCTTAAACTGTCACTAGATTCCTAAGAGATCTGTAAAGGGGCATGCATAAGCGCACCAGCGTGCCTACTGTCCCTGTCCTACTGTTCCCATTTATTCGTACTCATTTACTATGTATATACTTACACCTGTTTCAGAGGTGGTATTCAGCAAGTTCTGACCCAGTTCTGGAGAACCAGTAGCGGAAATTTTGAGGAGAACCAGCAAATACCCTTCTGACTGGAAAATTTTACAGTATCCTTCCCCTGCCATGCCCACCAAGCCACACCCACAGAACCGGAAGTAAAAACATTTGAATCCCACCACTGACCTGTTTATACTTATATGTTTATATGTTATGTTCATAGGGATAAGATTGTTTCAGAGAAAGAGAGAGGGAGGGAGAGAAAGAGGGGGAAAGAGAGGAGAGAGGGAGAAGGAGAGGAAGAGGGAGATTTCTTCCATTCAATCATGTCCAATTCTTGAAGGCTACCTTATGAAGTCTCTGAAGATCTCTTAGCAAGATTTCAGAAGTTGTTTGCCATTGCTTACTTCCTAGGGTGGAGAGGATGTGGCTGGTCCAAGGTCACTCAACTGGCTTTGTGTCTAACATGGGACTAAAACTTACAATCTCCTGGTTTCTAGCTGGTGTCTTAACCATTTCTTCTCACTATATATACATGCCACAAAAATGAGCTGTAGTTCAAGTCCTTTCTACTGGTAAGACCTGTTTCCCATTGTTTATCTTCTAAATGAAGGATTCCTGAAATGTATTCAAGGAACTTTAGGCTCTATGGGATACAGTTTTAACTTACTATCTATAAATAAAATACTGCCCTAAAGATCTATAGTCAGCACACAGGACATAAATATTATTATTTTTTTGTAGAAAGCAAAATTTTTTCTTGTATAATATAATGTTATTAAACTTTGGTGGAGCCATGAAACAATTCAGCTGAACTTTTGATATTCCAGACAAAAAAAGATCTCCTCTATCCTGAAAAACTGAATCACAACAAATGAGCTAAGCTTAGGTCAAAAACAGCAATGTAACTAGGAAAACACTATTCATTAATTCCTGCATGGTTTTAATGCACATCCAACCACTTCATTCCTCCAAGCCATGACTAAGCAATAGTGTCAATAGATTAGACATATATCAGTGTATATATACCACTGATAGTATGTGTGTGTGTGTGTATACACACATACCATACACACCATACACACAAGCACATGTTTGTATGTGTATGTATATATTGTTGTGTATACACACACACACAAACATATGATATTTAGGTTTGTTCAGTTATTTTCCCACGTCTTAATAGTTGTGCTTTAAAAGTTATAGCGATGTTTCGGCAGAATCTCATCTACCATCATCAGGCTTGTGTATTGGGTTCTTCTTAATTGTGTGTGTCAGGCTTTGGCAGCTATTTTTATTTGAATTTGGTGCTGGCCTTGTGCTTTATTTGAATGTTTTTTTCTTCATCCTGATTGGTTGGGAGTCTAGGTCTATGTTTATTGGTCTTGGAGTTGCTGTGTTCAGCTTGATTGGTGTTTCTGATTGTTAAAACGAAAACATTCAGTTTTATAAATTAGAGGAAATGGGTCGTGTTTTTCTGTTGCCAGCATACTTTATTTACAAAATAATTAAGAAACCAAAGAAACAGCAGTATCATTCTACTAAGCAAGCAAAAGAAACCATAATGAAAGATAAAGTAGAAGTAAAACTCCTCCCCTGCACACATGCGCAGTAAAACAGAACTTCACAAGACACTCATATCTTGTTACTATGGAAACTTGATAACCAGTCCAGCTTATTTTGTAAACTTCTGTGGAAAGCTCCTCAGACAAACTCAAAACAAACGCAGTGACACTGATATCTTCTGTCTGTTTTGTAGCAGGTTTTTTTTTTTTTGGTTTTGATTAGCTTGCAACATTATGTTTCATGTATTGGGGACTTTCAGTGCAGCTTGGTTTCATGTGAATGGATGGTAATTGTTTATTAGGAAGCTAAGTTTTATCTGGGTAGCTGGCTGGGATGTGTTTGGGTTGGAGGTATCGGGGGGGTCTGTTGTGCCCAGGTATTTGCTTGGATTGTGGTGTAGAGACTTTTTTGTTTGTGAGTGCAGTCTTCCAGATAATTGACAGTCTGGTGGAGTCATCTCTTCTATTCATGCTTTCAGGTCTTTTATCAATCTCTATGGCTTCTCTGATAATTCTGTAGCTGGGGTTTTCTATAGTAGCTAGGGATTTGGTGCCATTGAAGTTGATGCTATGACCTGTGGCTTTCATGTGTTGGACTAGTGAGGAAGTGTGTTCCAGCTTTTTTACTGCATTCTTGTGTTCATGAAGTTGGGCACTTATCCTTCTATTGGTCTGTCCGATGTATGTGGCAGAGCATGATGCATAGGGTACTTCATATATGCCTTGGTTTTCCAGGTCAATTTTATCTTTGGGGTTTCCTAGGATGGCTGCTATTTTTCTGTCCATTTTGAAGGCAGTCTTGATGTGATGCCTACGTAGTATCTTACTGATTTTGTCTGTTGTACCTCTTCCATAGGTCTGTTCATCTTCTAGGTCTCTATGGTGTCTCAGTGTGTTTTTGTGGATCCAAGCCCGTGTCAAGCTTCAGCATGGGGCTGTAGCTGCTTCACATGTACAAAATGTGAAGCAGTAGCTTCACATGTACAAAACTCATACCACTTCTTAGAAATGATCAAAGATCTACACATAGAACAAAAAGATCTGCTAGTAAGTTTCTATGTGGTTTCACTATTCACCCAAGTCCTGGTTAAAAAAAAAACTAGAAATCATCAAAAACAAATACCAACCACCCAAGCACCTCATAGAAGTAGCAGAACACTGCTAAACCAACACATATTTCATATACAAAGGACAAAGATACAAGCAGATTGAAGGGGCCCCCATGGGATCACCACTGTCACCCATTATTGCTAATCTGTTCATGGAAGAATTTGAATCTAGAGCCCTGGCAAATGCCACCTACAAACCCAAACTATGGCTAAGATACATCGATGACACATTTGTTATTTGTCCCCATGGAAAAGAAAACCTAAACAATTTTCTAACACAACTAAACAACACACACCCCAAAATCAAATTCACAGTGGAAATGGAAACAAACAACTACCATTCCTAGATGTACTAATCTACAAAAAAACAGATGGCACACTAGGACACACCATATAACAAAAGAAAACACACACAAACCGTTATCTCAACGACCAACCCACCACCACCCAGCACAGATAAACACCTTGGCCAAAACACTAATTGGCAGAACCAAACGCCTGGCAGACAAGGCACACATAAAGACTGAACTATGCACCCTGACCAAAGTACTGACAGCTAACGGCTTCCATGAAAGCAAAATCAGGGGCCTGGATCCATAAAAACACACTGAGACACAATAGAGACCTAGAAAATGAACAGACCTATGGAATAGCTGTCCTGCCCTACATAAGAGGTACAACAGACAAAATCAGTAAGATACTACGTAGGCATCACATCAAGACTGCCTTCAAAATGGACAAAAAAATAGTAGCCATCCTAGGAAACCCCAAAGATAAGATTGACCTAGAAAACCAAGGCATATATGAAGTACCCTGCGCATCATGCTCTGTCACATACATTGGACAGACCAATAGAAGGATAAGTACCTGCCTGGATGAACACAAAAGTGCAGTAAAAAAGCTGGAATACACTTCCTCACTAGTCCAACACATGAAAGCCACAGGTCATAGCATCGACTTCAATGGCACCAAAACCCTAGCCACTATAGAAAACCGCAGCTACGGAATTATCAGAGAAGCCATAGAGATTGAAAAAAGACCTGAAAGCATGAATAGAAGAGATGATTCCACCAGACTGTTAATTATCTGGAAGCCTGCACTCACAAACAAAAAAATCTCCACACCACAAGCCTGGGCACAAGCAGACCCCCCCCCCCCCCGATACCTCCAACCCAAACACACCCCAGCCAGCTACCCAGATAAAACCTAGCTTCCTAATAAACAATTACCGGCCATTCACACGAAACCAAGCTCCACTTTCTGATGTTGTCAATCCATCTTGTTTTAGGTCTCTTTCTTTTGATCAAGTGGGATCCATTCTATGACTGCCTTGGTCCACCTGCCCTCGGTTCTTCTTGCTATGTGACCAGTCCAATTTCCATTTTGCTCTCTTGATGATATCATACACCTTCATTTGTTCTCGAATCCATGTGCAGGTCATCATATCTTATCCTGTAATGCTGAGCATGTATCTTTCTGTGGCTCTTTGCGCCACTTGTAGTTTTGTATCGATTGTGAGTTTAGCGACCATTTTTTCATCAGCATATGTTGGTGTAGATAGCACACACTAATCGAAAACTTTTCTCTTCAGGAATAAGAGGAAGTTGTTCTTGAAAATTATGCTTACAGTAGCTTGCTGAATGTCTGCCAACCACATTTAACACACCATTCAATTTCCTTTATTGTATCATCTTCCATTGAGATCCATTGTCAAAGGTATATGAAGTGGTCTACTACGTCTAGTTCCCCTTCCCTCCCTCCCTCCCTCCCGCTCTCTCTCTCTCTCTCTCTCTCTCTCTTTCTTTCTTTCTTTCTTTCTTTCTTTCTTTCTTTCTTTCTTTCTTTCTTTCTTTCTTTCTTTCTTTCTTTCTTTCTTTCTTTCTTGAATTTTCAGGTTTATTTATAAGCTGATTTTTGTAGCTGTTCTGGGTCTTGTTAGAAGAGGACAATATGATTTTTACTCCATATTTTGCCCAGTCTTGTTTGCAAAAAACTTCAAGTATTTGTTCATACACACAAACACACACACACATACACAGACACACACACACACACACACACACACACACACCCTGAAAGTGGTATACATAGATTGATATACTATGTATAATACTATTATTCATTGATTTTATCTGGTTATAATCAACTATGCTAAACCATTTCACAATTTTACCAGTAGGATCTTACAAGGCTTGGTTAATGTCAACACGGAAACATGAGTAATGTTTTACAGTCTCCTAATCTTTTTCAACAATGTCAGCACAAATAAGGAGCAAGCGCAAACCTTTAAGAGTCCGGAAGAGAATAGGGTCAGAGAGAGGTCCCACTCCTTTGGCATTTCGAGCTTGTATTCTGAAGTAATATACTGTATCCAGATTCAGCTCCATAATTTGATGCGTAAGTCGGTCTCCACTGATGGTCTCCATGATCCAATCATCAATGGGAGAATTCTTTTCCAAGGTGTAGAACAGAATGTAAGCTGTAAAATATAGAAGGATATGCTATTCTTCTCTTTTTACACACATCTTTGCATTTAGTAAAGTAGAAATGTCAATGCTTGTACAGAGTCAGATCTAACCCAGTCTCAATAGTGTGAAAATTTCTTTCCAGTTTCAACAGTGTTATAAATCGACTTACCATTAGTATTCTTTTACAAGTGTATCTGAAAGGGTATTTTGTGTGTGTGTGGAGTTGGTGCCTTGCAGTCAGTTTTAACTTCTGGCAACTCTACGGACTACGAAACAGTTGTTTCTTTAAGTGGTTTGCCATTGCCTATATTGTAGGGAGAAGAGAATAGGACTGACCTAAAGTCACCATTTGCTTTTATGTCCAAGAGAGGACTAGAATTTGCAGTGTCCCTGGTTCTTGTCCAGTACCTTTAGCCACTAAACCAAACTGGCTAAGATGTATTATTCAAGTGTAATTCACTGAAACTCCCCAAGTCCATACATGTTACTCTTGGGCTGCAAATCGAACTATGCTAACTCCTGCTTGCTGAACTAGAAGTTTAATGTTAAATTCATAGATCTGGATTATGCAATTTTAGTTATATTCATCCTTCCATCCATCCATCATCTATCTAGACTGCTCAGGACTTTTTGGATGCTATGGAACTTAGGGTCCATTAGGAGAACAAATACAGCAGCTTTTCTTGAGATAGTATGTCTGCTTTAGGGTATTACATTTGAACTCCAAAGCACCTTTTCGAGATTTAATCCAAAACCAATAAAATAATAATTATTGTAGCACTTCACATCTTATTTTCTGATTAATAAATCTCCTTAGAAGAATGCAGATGCAATTGAACTGAAAGTTGTCGTAGGCAGACAATGTCCCAAAAGTTCCTTGTATGAGGCAAGCACAGTGTGGTCTTTTGCATGACTGCTCCAATCCATCAGTCACAAAAAAGGCAATCTTTTTGCAACTAGAGATCACACATTTAGGAGAACTATCTGAGGGTTGTGGGACATGGACATTTTTCTGTAGGCTAGTTGAGTCAGCATTAAGATAAAATAATTCTGTTATGTCTAGTAGAAATATGAGGGACTTAAACTCACATTTCCTTTCCCCTCCTCTCCCCATCCATTTAGTTCCTTTCCCCTTTTATCTTCCTTTCCCTTCCCCTCACTTCCCTTCCTTTCTCTTTCCTTTCTCTTCTTTTCTCTTCTCTTTCTTCTTTTATCTTCCTATTCCATCCCATCTCATCCCATGTTTGGCTGTCAAATTTTGATGACTTGAACTTAGGATTTTGTGGCTTGTAAAAATGGGTCGAAAGCTAAAAATAAAGCAACCCATAGCTTTCAAACTACCATATCTTTGTCTTAGATAACATAACAAATTAAGCAGGCCAGGAGAAGGCATGGTGTTATGCATAAAAACTTCTACAAGCACCTAAAAATTCAATACATCCACAAGTATTTTTTCCATTTCATTTGGCGCCTGTCAGGTTAAGGTAGATGGATGGCCAAATCCTATTAGAAAGGTAATCATTGTCTTTGATATGGGTTATTCATGTGGAACAATGCACAGATGCCAGCATTTATGAAGACCTAAGGACTATCCCTTTGTATACAAAAACACACATGAAATTCCCCGCTAAGTAATTTTCTTGCCAAGTTGTTTGAGTGTACATGTCTCCTTTTTGAGATAAACCCTGCAAGGATCTTAGCCATTCACAAGAAACCGAAATACTCCTACATTTTATCTTATGGCTCCCTTGTTTTCAGCCTCTAACCATTCCACTCAGCTGTGAAATGAGAAGATTTGGGCAGCTGGATGTGGCAAGTCAATAGGGAAGGGTTGCATGGCATCCTGCTTACCTTTTAGCAACCTTTTAAAATTGTACCCTCAGTCAGAAACCATTTCAAAGAATGATAGCATGCATACGTTTGTCAGACTTAGTATGATACTTCTTGAGCATTGTAGCATATCATTTTTATTTCACATGCACTTATACTTAAGGTAAGTCTGAATCCGTAAACAAATGTGTGTGAATGATAATGGTATGACAATCATGATCTAATATCAGTCTTAACTGATATTGGCAGTATTGCGTACTGCAACTTGAACTAACAGCTCTTCCACCTTCAAAAGGATCTTAAAAAAAAAAGATGATGTAATGGTATGTGGATAAGATCTTGGGAGACTGGGCAAAGAGATGCTGCCAAGGGAATGGTCAGATAAGAGTACCCTTTGAATAGCGTGGGAGTAGGAATGGATTTCCAGAGGAGAAAAAAAATGCAGACTACAGGAACCAAGAGTAAGACCATACCTAGAGTACTGCATCCAGTTTTGGTCACCACATTATAAAAAAGATATTGAGGCTCTAGAAAAAGTATCGAGAAGAGCAACCAGGATGATTAGGGGACTGGAGACTAAAACATATGAAAAACTGTTATAGGAATTGGGCCTGGCTAGTCTAGTAAAGAGAAGGACCAGGAGAGACATGATAGCAGTGTTCCAATATTTGAGGGGCTGCCGCAGAGTGGAAGGGGGGGGCGGGGGTCAAGCTATTTTCCAAGGCCAGACAAGGAATAATGGATGGAAACTGAATAAGGAGAGATTTAACCTGGAAATAAGAAGAAACTTTCTGACAGTGAGAACAATCAACCAATGGAACAGCTTGCCCTCGGAAGTTGTGGGAGCACCATCACTTGAGATTTTAAAGAAGAGATTGGACTGCCATTTGTCAAAAATGGTGTAAGGTCTCCCTCTTGGGTGGGGGGTTGGACTAGATGACCTCCAAGGTCCATTCCAACTCTGTTTATCTGTTATCTGTTATCCTCAGGTGACCCTGAGGACACAGATAAACCTCCAAGTGCTTTGACGACTCTCTAAAAGGATGCAAATGACAGCTGTCTGCAAGGAATATAAATCCTTCCATTCCCCACTATCCTGTCAGAGCTGAAAAAGCTTCTTGGAGGAGAAGTGAAATGTCTTCAAAAGAAAAAAATAAACCAAGAAAGTCCAGTTGCCTCCTGAAAAAGCACCTTTGGGACAACCATGACCTGGATGACTGAGAATCTCTACAGACTTTCTGGATCAGATAGGAGACAACAGAGCCTGCAACTGGATAGTAGGTAGGGCAAAACTAAGAAGATATCCTCCCTATATCCTGGGCTGTAAAAGAGATGGAGTGGGGGAAAAGGACTGTCCTTTCAAACTTGGAAGATTCTGTCAATGAAACTTTATAAAAAAGTAGAATTAGCTCACTTGGTTATGATTTCTATCTTGCAAGGGATCTTGCAAGTCTGAAAGTACAGTCCTTACACCTGTCTCCTTACAGCAGGGGTCCCCAAACATGGCAACTTTAAGACTTGTGGAGCATAGCTGGCTGAGGAATTCTGGGAGTTGAAGTCCACAAGTCTTAAAGTTGCCAAGTTTGGAGGCCTCAGCCTTACAGCCCAGGAAAGGTCTCTTTTGAGCCTATTGCCTCACCCACTATCAAGTTGTGGTCTATGCTGCCTCTTATCTGATTGTTTCCTTGGCAGCATTTCTTTGTTCAGTCTCCCAAGGTCTTTCTTATAGGTTGACTACTCTGATGTGTGGAAAAATCTTGATGCACAATTAACCCAAACCACAGGAACATCATTACTAATAAAGTTATTTCAATAAATGGGTGTTCTTGAATATATGGCCTGAAAATTCATCAGCAGTATGAACTGTAACATCTCTAAAAGTTCCAGAGTAAAGGAAGAAACAAATTAGGTATAAATTAGGAAAGGTCCAGGACTGTATGGGTCAGACTCAGGAAGGCATTCATCTAACTATTACTGTAGGCTTTAATAAGACATAATAAGACGTGAACTAAGAGTTTGACCATTTCAGTAGTAAGAATTGGTCAAACTTTCCAAATGTCTAGAATTTAAAACTAGCAAGTTCCTGTGGTTGTATTAATAAAAGTCTTTAAAGGAAGTTTCTCACTGACAAATAATTGCCTTGGTTTTTTTATTTGTGTGATTATAAATATGGACAGTTTTATAAGTTGCAAAGTAATTTCTCATAATAGGATTGCTGTCTCTTCATAGTCTACAGGGATCATTTAACTACATTATTAGATTTTTTTTTCTTTTTGAAAGCCTCATTCTATTTTTCATAGCAAATTAACATGACCCGTTCCTAATGGATATCCTAATTAGCCATAGTTTTTAATAGCAATGTTTTGTGCGCTAAGATCAGTCATTGTGTAGCATTCATTAAATCCAGTCCTTTGTCAGTCAGTATTAAGGGTTTTGAGATGATCTGTGCTTTAGTTTCTTATTACCCAATTTAAAAAATCCACCAATAAATTCTATTATCATGTGTCAATCTGGGCATCCTGTCATTATCTATATTACTTTTTACACTATTGGCCAAACAACTTGCTTATTATGAGCTGTCCCTAATTGCTACTGAGTAACACTATCTACAGACCTTTGCTCTAAGTGGCTACATTATTTTACAGTGTTATCATCAAAAAAAAATGAAGGGCTTGCTGTCCTCAACTCTTGTCATGTTTGTATGGAATTAATTACTAGATTTTTTTTTGTAAACCCCCCTTCTGTGTAAAAACAAAAACAGCTGAGATAATATATTGCCCCAAATGACTATTTTTGTAAAAGGGGATGCCATCTCTGCGCTCCACAGAATTCTCCTGAATTTCTTAACAAGCATTATTTGATTGTAATTATTATTGCAACTCTCTTTTCTCTAGGGGTTGAAAGTGAAATACATAAAGGTCCTGTCTCGTTTCTGTAGTAATCTGGTGTAATAGGTTGGGTTGAGAGAAAACTACCGGTTGAAAGTCATTTAAAGAGCTTCTCCTTCAAAAAGAGGTCTTGACCCTGAGATTCCATAATCGAAGTCAACTTGAATGGGTATCAGTGGTATGTTTCTACATGATTGCTGAAGATCAGCTCTGAATTCAATAAAATATAGTTAGCCCAGAGAGTGAAAAAGCTACACTGTGAACAGATGTAGGAACTTAAAGCCTATTGTGCTCTTTTGAAAATGGCTTACGTCCATTTTCATTTCAGATCAAGTTCCTGTGTCAGCCCTGAACCTGACCTGGGTGAAGCCATCTTGGCACCTCAGTGCTGCCACACTAGAGCTGAGGGATAGGGAGGGGGGAAGTTAGAGATAGCTGGGCTTGTGTATTCAAAATAAAAGACTTTCTCAAGACTTTCTCCTAGAAATCAAGGACATTCTCACACCTGGCTGAAGGAAGGAAGAGTGATTTCACCAGACTAGTGGATGCTGAACTGATTGGGCCATGTGACTGATTGTCTGGGTTTGAGGGGAAAACTTTTACTTTTAATTAGGTGAAAACCAAGGGAACTCTCAGAGTTGGTTTTCACCAGATATGTGCCAATATGATATTTCTAATAAAGCTATTCTTTGATGAATCCACCTGCCTCGCAGTTCTTGCTTGCAATGGATTTATTACTTGGAACCCTGACATCCTGCTCAATTGCCTTGAGTTAAGATGTCAAAGGTACTTCAAATGCTCTCTTTCTAAAGAAACTTCTGGTGTCAAAACCATATACTTGACAATAGTTTGGTTTAGTGGTTAAGGCACCAGGCTACCAACCAGGAGACTTTGAGTTCTAGTTCTGCCTTAGGCATGAAAGCTGGCTGGGTGACATTGGGCCAGTCACTCTCTCTCAGCCCAACTCACCTCACAGAGTTGTTGAGGAAAATAGGAGGAAGGAATATTGGGTATGATAGCCACCTTGAGTTATATATCAAAATAATAAAGATGGGATAAAATAAACATTTCACTAGAGGGCAGAGACCTTTTAGTTTGCATCCAGAGCAGTGGTTAGAATGCAGTATTGCAGGCTACTTCTGCTGACTGCCGGCTGCTTGCAATTTGGCAGATCAAATCTTACCTGGGATAAAGTTGACTCAGCATTCCATCATTCCCAGGGTGATAAAATGGGGACCCGGATTGTTGGGGGCAATATGCTGACTCTGTAAACCACTCAGAGAGAGCTATAAAAGCACTGTGAAGCGGTATTTAACTGTAAGTGCTATTGCTATTCAGTTTGTCTAATCTTTTACTGTAAAACTACCAATGTAATAAGCTTGGTTTAACTTTTAGGATCCAGATTTTACCAGAAAACTGGATTGAAGGTAACCAAACTAAATGAAATATCATGTATCCAAACTCGAATGCAACCACCTGCCATGCTTGATGATCAGCTTGTTATTCATTCCATCTATTTTCTGCACCATCTGTATCAGACTTAAAAAGAAGGGCCATCTAACTATAAATAGATCACCACATATTGCTGGCTCAGTAGATCCCAAAGAAAGATGACTCAACTCATTGTTAATACTAAGTATAAGAAATTATTTAAATGAGGCTTGGATGCATTTACCCCCAGATTCTGCTGGCTAAGGTTTATTTTTAAGAATACGGTGATCTAAATATGTAGCAGCCCCGTGCTTGTTAATTATGGTTTTGCAAAAAATTGAAAACTTGCTCTACAGTGAACCTAAATCAGCTCTAAATGGTACGTAGTATAGAAAGTGATGAGCGCTGAAATATCAAATAAGTTTTTGCAACCTATCATTAATGAAATAAAATTGCAGACGTAACAAAACAAAAAAACTAGTTTGTGGATAGGACTGGTGAGACTTAAAATAGGAAACAGAGAGAACTTTTAGACTTAAAGTATGTGAGGGGTATCAGTGAGTTCACCAGGAAACCATAAACCATCTGAAAACTTAGAGCTTTCTAAAATTAGAGTCAAGTATATTCTACATTAATGAGGATACTGCTAAAAGCTCTGTATTTAAAGTGCTGAGAATTAACAGCTCGTATGAAAGACGTGGCTTTTTTCCTTATTTATTTTTTCCTGAATTGCACAATGATACCACATGCGCCTCTGTTGTAATGGATTTATGAAGATTACAGCCCCTAATCAATCCAAAAATCAATCGATTGGAACAGCCTCCCAACTGAGATTGGTGGGATCGCTATCCTTAGCCTTCTGGAGGATTGTGAAGATTTGGCTGTCAAGCACAGGAAATCGGGAGCCAAGGCAGTTCAAATGAATACGGATTTATTCCATGCTAACACTCTCTACAGGAATCTGAACTACTTTCGGTCAAAGCACACTGGTGGTAGATAAGAGTCAACAGAATTCAAGGAGGGCTGGACTTAGATCTCTTGTGGCCATGAAGAAATTTAGAGACTGATGCACTTGACCCCTCCCTTAAACTCAGCCTGGTCATCTACTACATCAGCTCTTCCTTCAAACATTGCACTAGGGTGAAGGTTGAACTGCAAGGATGTTTGATCTAGCAACAAGGGATGGAGCAGGGGGAAGTGTGACAGAATTTGCACATGTAGGAGGGAGAGAGTTTGGCAACGTTGTTTTCCCAGAAAACGTCCCAGATTAAGAGACTGTCCTGAGCTGGAAGTGGGGAAGACCAAGGAGTTTATCCTAAAACTTCTCAGGATATATCCATTAAGGTAGACAATTACAGCTTTAATCTGGCAAGATTCTGTCCATGAGGTACAAGCAAATAAAGGATTGAACTGGATTAGATTTCACTGGGTCATCTCTGGACCTTTTGTTTTTAACTAAGTTTTTTTTAAAGGATTGCTGTAAGTCCCCTAAAGCTAGGCAGCCATATAAGTCCTGTAAATAAATAAATAGGCAAAAGGTAATTTGCCACTGGTATCTAGGGACAGCCGTAGTAGATCTTTTGCCCCGTATAGCTGTTTACAAACAGCAGCTTTTTTTTCCTCCTCTCATTTTAAAAACTCCTTTGGGAAATATTAGCCAATATTTTGTGCCTGGTATTTTCGTCCTAGTTTCAGGTAGGACAATCCCAATAATTCCAGATGAATTCCACTATAGATCCTACTGAGAGTATTGTTTGTTTGTATGTATGTTTTCTGGCAATTCTATGATGGGAAGTAAATATTTCTCTTTCCTTCAAAACAGTTGGCTCTCTTTAAAAAAAATACAGAAGGCTGAGGTTCTTGGGTGATTTTTTTCATCCCCTTCCCTTTTCACCTAGTGAGTTTATATGGTCATTCCCAGGAAGAGTTGTGGTGCAGACCTTTTAAACCCCATGCCTTTCTGTGTCATCTGCTGAGAAGGAGAGAAGATACAGAGCTCAAGAGACTTACCAGTAATTTTCCCATTGGCTTCTAACGGAGGTTGCCAGCTGACAATTACAGCTCGAGGTTTCCCTTCACGGGTAATGACTGTCAAATCCTTGGGAGCAGAGGTCGGGGCTTACAGAAAGACAGGGGGAGGGAAACACAGAAGATGACACATTAATAACAATATAATCTACCATACCATGAAGTGTTGTACAAACTAGATGTTCTTACTGTTATTGCTAATAAAGACATTCTTAAGCAAGGACAATGCAGAAGCTGTTAACATGTTCACAACTTTGAAAACTTGTGTACTAACCTAGAGGTAGTCCTTGATTTTATGACCACAATGGGGACTGGTACTTCCTTCACTAAGCGATGTGGTTGTTAGTAAGTTGCATCCAATTTTATGACCCATTTTGCTGTGATTGTTAAGAGAATCATGCAGTCATTAACTGAATCCAGCTTTCCCATTGATTTGTTGGAAGCCCTCGGAGACGATCATAAAGGGTGATCACATGACCAAGTGGCCAACTTTAATTATGTGACCATAGGGACACTGTGATGATCGTAAGTGTGAGGACTTATCTCAAGACTTAAAATGGATACCTAACATCAAAAACATCATCAAAAAAAACCACAACGAATGTTCTTTCTGCATCAACTCAGAAAGCTCAAACTGCCCAAGGAGCTGCTGATCCAGTTCTACAGAGGAATTATTGAGTCTGTCATCTGCACCTCTATAACAGTCTGGTTTGGTTCTGCAACCCAACAGGACAGACACAGACTTCAGAGTATAATTAGGATGCAGAAAAGAATGCTACCAACCTGCCTTCCATTGAGGACCTGTATACTGCATGAGTCAAAAAGAGGGCTGTGAAAATATCTACAGACCCTCACATCCTGGACATAAATTATTTCAACTTCTTCCTTCAACATGATGCTATAGGGCACTGCGTGTCAGAATAACTAGACACAAGGACAGTTCCCCCCTCCTCTCCCCATGCTATCACTCTGCTAAACAACTAATTCCCACAACACTGTCAAACTATTTACTAAGACCGTATTACTATTCTTCTTCTAATCCTTCCTATTACCTATCTCCTCCCACTTATGACTATAACCTTGTTGCTTGCGACTTTATGATTTATATTGTTTTATTTGTTTCCTAGTATGATTTGATTGCTTATTTAGTAACCTATGACTATCACTAAGTGTTGTATCTTATGATTCATGATGAATGTATTTTTTTTCATTTTATGTACACTGAGAGCGTATGTACCAAAGACAAATTCCTTATGTGTCCAATCACACTTGGCCAATAAAGAATTATTCTATTCTATTCTATTCTATTCTATTCTATTCTATTCTATTCTATTCTATTCTATTCTATTCTATTCTATTCTATTAACTGTTGAAACTTTAAATGGTAATTAAATGAATGGTTGTAATTCAAGGAATGCTTTACATATAAACCCAAAGATCTTTGTGCTTGGTTATTTACAGACAAGAGACGCTGAGTAGATGTGAGACATACCTATATATATTGTATCATTGGTTCTTTTTCTTTAATCTCTATTATTATACAAGATTCTCAAAGTTGGCTTGAAACTTATATTTAAAGAGTACTTATCAAAGATTTATCAATGGATTAAGAAGATCCAATGACTGTGTTATCCCAGGACATATATGTATTTTTATTAGCTACTAGGATGAAGAGCTGGAGCAAACACTGATCAGACCTGAAGATGACATGAAACTGAATGAGACAGCTAATAACTCAGAAATCGCTAATATTTTTTTTCTGTTTAGCTTAGAAAAATGACAATGATACAATGGATTTTAATCAAGCAAAATATACAATTCTTTATTTTGGAAAGAGAAATCAATTAATAGAGGGATAAAAGTACCTGTGAGTGGTACTTGTGATACAGATTTCGGAACAGTATTGTATTGCAAACTAAATATATCTCAGTAGTGTGAAGTGGCTGCAAAAAGATACATACATGCAGTGTTAGTGTTAATCAATCAAAGTGCCCAGATCACAAAAAAGCTCCCTTCCTTCATTGTTCAGTCCCACCTTGAGGATTTGTGTTGAGATCTTTAAAAAGGATTCTGGCAAGGTAGACCCAGTATAAAAACAAAACAACGAGGATGACCAGGGGATGAGAAATTAGGTCCTCCCAAGGAGGATACGAAGGAATTGGAAATGTCTATTTTTAAAATAAGACAGCTGAGGAAGCAACTGATAGCACTCTTCAGGGGTGGGCTGCTGGGGGTTCGCAAAGGTTCAGGAGAGCCTCTAGTTAAAATTCTGGGCAGTTCAGAGAACCCACAAATCCCCCTCCTGGCTGCCCCCTCCCCTCCTACCCCTCCCCTCCCCTGAGTCCTCACATGGATGCAGGTAAGTGCAGGGCACACACGGAGGCTCAGGGAGGGTGAAAAACGGGCCTCCCGAAAGTTCGGGAAGGCCAGAAATGGGCCTGTTTCTGGCTTCCAGAGAGCCTCCAGAGCCCAGGGAGGCCATTTTCACCCTCCCAGAGGCTTGAGGAAAGCTTCTGGACGCCGGGAAGGCCAAAAATGCCCCCCCTCCCCTGTAGTGGTACAGGAGACCGACTAGGTCTCGCCCACCATGGCCATGGCCACTCAACAACCAGGCAGAGAACCTTTTGCTAAAATTTGCGAAGCCCCAGCCCTGACAGTCTTCAAATACTCACAAAGATGCAAGGTAAAGGCAAATCAAGGCTTTTTCTGATCTCAGAATACAGGACACAGAATGATGAATGGAGATTGCAGAAAAGCAGATTCAGACTGAATGTTAGAAAAATAATAGGAGCTGTTTGGCAGTGGAGTTCAAAGTACCCTATTTATTTATTTATTTATTTATTTATTTATTTATTTATTTATTTATTTATTTATTTATTTATTTAAACTTATATACCGCCCACTTTCCCTGACAGGACTCAGGGCGGTGTATAGCCGATTAAAAATACAACAACAATACAAAATTAAAAACAATTAAAATCAAATATAGTGGCTGACAGATAAAAACATATAAAGGGAATTAAAAAGACTAAAAACCAGATAAAACCAGATTAAAAACCCTAAGAGAACCCTAGGCCAGACCGGCTTGGTGAAATAGATGAGTTTTCACCGCCCGCCGGAAGGTCAGGAGATCAGGGATGGTCCTCATCTCTGGGGGTAATTTGTTCCAGAGGGAGGGTGCCCCCGATGAAAAGGCCCACACCCTCGGGGTCGCCAGCCATCCAGCCGAGGAGACCCACTCTATGGGAGCGTATTGGCCGGCGGGAGGCCGATAATAGCAGGAGCCGGTCCCGTAGATACCCCGGCCCCAAGCCATGGAGCGCTTTAAAGATGGTAACTAATACCTTGAAGTGCATTCTTTATTGCAGCATGACAACCCTTTGCCAGGGATGCTTTAATTTAGACTAGATAACTGTAATCCTATAGGTCATTCTTTCATATATACTGTACCGCCTCACCTAAACAGAAAATCCAAACCCAAATCAATTGCCCTGCTCTCAAACTCAATGTCAGGATTCCAAGTAGCAGATTCAACATAATCAAAACTCTGAGGCCTGGAGTTTCCTCACAGTAAGAATTTATTAGGAATGTCATATTGGAACAGGTGGCAAATTATGATAACACCCAGGGGGTGGGGGAAAACCAGGGTCAAGGGTGACAATGAACGACTCGAGGTTTTCCCCACCCAAATCAAAACCTAAAATTCTTGCTCCCAGTTCATACATCCATCACGTGGTCCAATCAAGTCACAGTCCCCACTCTGGCTGGTTTTAGTCTACATCTGTTATATACCTGGTGAGGATGACCTTGGCTCCCAGGAAAAGGATGTTATTTTGGCTACAAATTCCCCCAACTATCTCTATCTCCCCCATCATCTTCCCACAGCTCCAACGGGCCTTGCTGTGGCAGCCCTGAAGATGCTCTCAAAATGGCTTCAGGGCTGACACCTAGCCACAATCCTGTGAACCCCACAGACTTTCTGTCAACTCATAAAATATTTCTATGGTCTTTTTAGAGTTGCCAGCAGAAAGGGAGGGGGGAGCAGTGGGAAGCTTGCATTCCATAAATGTTTTCAAAGATAGTTTCTAGGTGACTGAAGTTTCTGCTGCGCAAAATTCTAACTGGAGAGTATGATTGATGACTCTTGGCTATGGATGTGTCCCATTGGAGAATATGAATTATGATATACCCAGGGGGTGGGGGGAAAACCAGGGTCAAGGATGACAATGAATTATATGTCTCAGAGTCGGCTACATCCAGGCAGTGTCGGCCTGTTTACTCCTAATAATTCTGCTTTAAGTTTTGGAAGTTCGGCTCGAGACTCATGATTTAAATGGGGGTAACTGCTGGAGCCCTGACACTTTCCCTGCAAGCTTCCCAGGCTTCCCTCTTGTGGGAAGGTGTCACTGAATATTGGAAATGTGGACCACATGATTGCAGCAGCAAGATGGTGGTGCTGAACATATGATGCACAGTGTGGCTGAAAGAACATCCCAGAATTTCATTCCCATGGAGGTAACGGGTCCAAGCATTTTGTGAGTTAGCCCGTTTGAGATACTTGGGTTGGAAAAGTTCTGCTTTATGATGCACTATGTCATTCAATTAAACATTACAGACATGAGTGCTTTCATAGTATGAAGACTTTTGAACAGGGCAGGGTTGATGGACCTAATGGCTCTGTCTTACTGTATGGTAGACAGTTATGTTCCTTTGTTCTAATCTCCTTTGACACCATTTCCAGGCTCCTTCCCTTAAGTGATTTAATTATTTTTACTTAGATGTCATCAAACAGGTGTAACTCCTTGTGACTTTGTGGATAAATGTCTCCATTGTGATCTGTACCCAGTGAAGATGTGAAACTATTTATTCATTTGTCTATAGAAATTCTCAGTCCTTCAGAACATGGTTGTCTGAAAGGGGCTCTTTCTGGTTTTTCTTTGAAGGCATTTTGCTTTTTCAGCTCTATTTATTCATTTATGTGTTTCTTATATTTCTTTTGCCACCCACCTTGAGAAGTTCAACTGGGAGGCTCTCAAGAATAATCAAACAATACTAGAAATAATATTATCCAAGGACAGAATAATAGAGTTGGAAGGGACTTTGGAGGTCTTCTTGTCCAACTCCCTGCTCAAGCAGGAAACAAATGGCTTTCCAATCTTTTCTTGAAAACCTACAGTGATGAAGCTACCCACTTCATGTTCTGGAGGGAAGCTGTTCCACTGGTTAATTGTTCTCTTTCAGGAAATTTCTCCTTAGTTCTAGATTGCTCCTCTCCTTGATTAGTTTCCATCCATTGCTTCTTGTCTGGCTTTCAGATATCTTGGAAAACAGGTTGACCCCCCCTCTTCTTTGTGGCAGCCCCTCCTATATTAGAACACTGCTAGTTTTTTTCATTAGACTAGACATTCCAGTAATCTCCTCAGTTATGTCAAGATGCCTTTACCATTTATCTTTTCTTCCATTTTCCTTAACTTTATTTATTTATTTATTTATTTATTTATTTATTTATTTTTGGATTTTTATACTGCCTCTCTCCCAAAAGCGGGACTCGAGGCAGTGTACAGCCGGATAAAACAGAACAAGCTATAGGAATTATAGAGTTAAAAACAATTTAAAATAATTAAATTTGTGGCCGAAAGATAAAAATTGTATCAAAAACATACAAAACAGATAAAAATTAAAATACCAATTTAAAACCCCCACAATTGTTACTGGGCCAGGCCGGCCTGTTGGAAAAAGTGGGTCTTTACTGTGCGCCGGAAGGTCTGAATGTCGGTGATGACTTACTCCAAGGATAAGTCGTTCCAAAGGGAGGGAGCCCCCGCAGAGAAGGCCCACACCCTTGGGGCCGCCTGCTGGCATCGTCCAGCCGACGGAACCCTGAGGAGACCGACCCTGTGGGAGCGCACTGGGCGGTGGGAGGCCGTTGGTGGCAGCAGGCGGTCCCGCAAGTACCCAGGTCCCAAGCCATGGAGCGCTTTGAAGATGATCACTACCACCTTGAATCGCACCTGGAAGGCCACAGGAAGCTAATGCAGCTCATGCAGGAGCGGTGTAACATGGGAGCTCCGAGAAGCTCCCAAGATCACCCCTGCGGCCGCATTCTGGACCAACTGCAGCCTCCGGATGGCCTTCAAGGGGAGCCCCATGTAGAGAGCATTGCAGTAATCCAGGTGGGAGATGACGAGGGCAGAAGTGACCGTGCGAAGTGCGTCCAGATCCAGAAAGGGCCACAAGTAGTAGATCCGACGGATCTGGCAAAAAGCCCCCCTGGTGACGGCCGTGATGTGATCTTCTAATGCTAGCCGTACATCCAGAGGACACCCAGATTGCGAGCCCTTTCCATGGGGGGCAAAATTTCTCCCCCCATGGCCAGCGACGGAGTAAGCTGGCTATATCTGGGCGCAGGAAATCACAGCCACTCGGTTTTGGTCGGGTTGAGACGAAGCCTGTTAAGACCCATCCAACTCTGCATGGCCTCCAGGCACCGGGTCATCACTTTGACGGCTTCATTGGGTGGCCCGGGGTAGAGATGTACAGCTGAGTATCATCAGCATACTGATGGAACTCTACCCCGAACCCACGGATGATCTCACCCAGCGGCTTCACATAAATGTTGAACAGCAGGGGTGAGAGCACAGACCACTGAGGCACCCCACAAAATACGGGCCTCGGGGTCGACCTCTGCCCCCCTGTCAACACAAATTGCGAGTGGTCGGAGAGGAAGGAGGAGAACCACTGCAATACAGTGCCTCCCACTCCCAACCCACCCAACTGCCACAATAAGATACTGTGATCGACAGTATCAAAAGCCACTGAGAGATCTAACAAGACCAAGACAGAGGAGCAACCCCTGTCTCGGTCCTTCCAGAGATCATCCACCAACATGACCAACGCCGTCTCCGTGCTGTGCCTGGGCCCGAAACCCTATTGGAGGGGGTCTAGATATATCGCTTCATCCAGGTACTGAGGGAGCATTTGACATTGTTTACCCTACCATTCAACTTGTTGTAAATCTGTTTATCTCCTAACATATACATTTGTTTTCAAGCACAATTTCATGCCATTTCAGCACCAACCTGTTTTGTGAACTTCTAAGCTTTTCCCTGTATTCATTTTACAAGCACTTCTCCTTGTTTTTTATAAATGATATTTGTATAAATAACTTTCTGCAAACTAGGCATTCATGTTCCTATATCCACAGAAGGATGATATTGCAAAAAACAACAACAATAAACGGAGTAGCGCAAAACTCTCAACATTTTATATACTTATATATGAATTTTATCAACAGAGATGTGAATTTGATTAATTCATACATTTCAAAAGGAAATGTTGCCTTCAGCTGAACTCCATATTTCAACAACCTGGTCTTAAGGAGCTCACATGGTAAAACACAAAGAGAAATTTTGCATGTTGACAAAATAAGCTGCTAGGTCAAAGCACCCTGAGGGCTAAACCTAAACTAATAATACATTTGGAAATATTTTTTTAACAGTGTTAAAATTTTCCTCCATGTACCAGCCTTTTTTTTTATTTGTCAAGCAAGTATTAGATAACAGGTATAAGTATAAACATGGTTATGAATACATGAAATGGATACAAGTAAAAAAAAAGAAACAATAGGACAGGGACGGTAGGCACATTGGTGCGCTTATCCACGCCCCCTACAGACCTCTTAGGAAAGGGGTGAGGTCAATAGTAGAATAAGGTTAAAGTTTTGGGGGTTTGGGAAAGAAACACAGAGTCAGGTAGAGTATTCCAGACATTGACCACTCTGTTGCTGAAGTCGTATTTCCTGCAATCAGGTTTGGTGCGATTAACTTTGAATCTGTATCTATTGTTTGCTCTTGTGTTGTTATGGTTGAACTGAAGTATTCATTGACAGGTAGGACATTGCAATGTATGATTTTATGTACTATACTTAGATTGGATGGAAGGCGGCGTAGTTCTAGGTTGTCTAGGTCTAAAATTTCAGGTCTGGTGGCATTTTAACCAGTGTTAAAATTTTCCTCCATGTATCAGCCTTTTTTGTTCTCTTCGCAGAGTATACTTCCACTTAATGTTTGCAAATAGAGAAACTTCATTGTTAGATAAGCTCTTGATGAGAGCAGAAGTGTCCACAGAGGATGGAAAAAGTCAAGGGGGGGGGGTCATTTGAAGCTCCACCTATTTTGACATGAGTTGTGGACCTCTGCTTGTTGACCTCCCTGAATAAAATTATTTGCTATCCTGTGACTATGATAATGTGACTCTTGGCAGTCTTCCCATCCTCAATATTACCAGTTTTGTAGAATATTTTGTAAAAAGAAAGCTGTCCTCCTAACTAAAAAAAAATCCAACTGAGGGGTTAATGTCTCTAGCATTCCTTTGTAGATTTCAGGACATCAGGTTGCCAGCTTTAGGGAGATGGACTTGATACAAAGAGTTAGCCATGCATTAGGTGAATTTACTAAGCAGAAATGATGACTATAATCCCATCTACTACACATCCCATGAATGGTAAATTTAGGAATAATTAAACATCTGTAGCTTTAGAATTAACACATGATCAATAGTTTGGGTATAAGAATACAATAAATTTGGGGTTAGAGTTGAAGCATAGCCAATCACTCTTATTTTTTGAATGATTCCATGCTTCCTTCTTCAAAATCACCATGTTTGCACACATTTCAAATCTTTTTAAAGGTAAAGAAAGCATAACTTGATATGATATTTGGAAATGGCTTAAATGACAGTGGTTTGAAACAAATACATGATAAATTAAGTGTTGCCTGATACTTGTAGACTTGGTCATATATTTAAAGCCTATGAGAACTTTATATAAGAAAAACAAACTGAAGAAAATGAATCTTTACGAGTTTGAAAACAGACCTTTAATTCTCCTTATAAATATTAGTATACTATGCTGACTTCAACTCCATTACCAATTATCAATACAATTGTAATTATTATCGCTATGAATTTCTACATGCTGTAAATCGTGGTAGATATCAACTACCACTTAGCGATAATAAAAAAACAAAAGGACCTTTATTTATTTATGACATCCAATATGGGAAGTATCCCATATATTAATGTATTAGTGTATTAATACAGTGTATTAATTTAGGCTCAGAATAAATAGGAGCTGCTAAATAAATTGCCTGCTGCATTCTAAAAAAAAGTTTCAATTAAAATAATTTATTTTTAATGCTATTTATGATATATTGCAATCTGTGTTGACAGAACAAGGAAATTTTTTACGTAAAATCAAGCTAAGCATCAAATTTTTTTAAAAAAAACATTATTAGATTTTTCTAGAGACCTACCTGCTTCATATGTCGTAGCATGAGCTGTCATGCTCCATGTACTTGACCTCCGACCTTTGGTCACCATAACAGAGAACTCATACATAGTATTTGGCTTAAGACCAGACACGGTATGGCTCAAGGCTGTTGTATCTGCTGACTAGAAAGAAAAAGAAAAGAAAAAAAATGTGTCTTTAAAGCTCATTCATACTGGAGACCACTAAAGAGACCATTTCTCCCACATTTTTCATTTTTCTCAAAACTTTCCATTCCTGTGAGGTTCTTGATTTATTGTACTTGATCCAAACTCAAAAATGGTTTGTGTTTGAAACATTAGGGATCAGTGTAAATCATGGTGGTCAACTTCTTCTTGATTGAGCTACTGCTTCTACAATTCTGTCATCTCCAGGGATAACACTTAAGGCTTTATTATGAATAAACCAGTTGAATTCCTAGTGATTATTTTTCCCCTGAGTCTGCCAGCCTTAGATGAGCTTACTGCTATGTCCCAAAATTATCATTATGAGTTATAATGGAGAAGGAAGTTCTCAAATGATTCCTTCCTTCCTTCCTTCCTTCCTTCCTTCCTTCCTTCCTTCCTTCCTTCCTTCCTTCGCTTAGTAAGGAACAAAGCCCTATTGGCTTCTGTTTTCCATTCCTCTGTTTCGTGTTACTATAAAATATCAGGCTGACATCTTTCCTGATTCTGAATTGCCTTCAGGATAGAGATTATCAAGGTAAGGCAGGCAAGAGAAGGATAAGAAAGTAAAATAAAAGTCTCTTTTAAAATAAATGAGCAGCATTCCATAACAGTAAAACACTTGTATTTCACCCCATATTTTTCTTTTCCCAATTTGCTTCCTGGAAGGCTTGTAAGTGTATCAAACTTGGAAAAGTAGATTAGATTAAAAAATAACTTTTAGCAATGCAATAATGTGTAAAAAAATGTATTGCTGTCCTTTAAAGGAACAACAATGATAAAACACAGGCAATTTTTTGACATCCTGTAAAATGTGATTTGGGTCCATGGCATTCACTTAAATGAAGGAATTTTAAAATCTTTGCTAGAATCCCTTTCCAACAAGACCATTTTGAGCAACCTTTATACATATTTAATCAAATACATGAAAATAAATCATTATACCAGTAATTTTGGCCAAATAGGTTTATCTATTTGTGTGTGTGTGTGTGTGTATGCCTATGCACATCAGTTATGGTGGTGCGCTGGTTAGAATGCAATGTTGCAGGCTAACTCTGCCCACTGCCAGGAGTTCAATCCTGAGCAGCTCAAGGTTGACTCAGCCTTCCATCCTTCTAGGTTAGAGAAATGAGGAACCAGTTTGTTGGGGGCAATATACGGACTCTGTAAACCACTGAGAGAGGGTCATAAAAGCACTGTGAAGTGGTATATAAGTCTAATTGCTATTGCTATTGCTATATGCACAAGCATGACATTTGTATGAGAGTTAGTCAAAGTGGACAAAATTGCATTATTCCTTTACATTATAGAATAGAACAGTTAGATAAGGGAATTTTAAAGTATTCATACTCATTTTCTCTTATTTTCCTTTTATTTAAACTTATATCAAAGAACCATTTGAATATGACAAATTTCATTTTAAAGTATGTCAACCAATGATAGAATAAGAGAAAAGCACGTAAAGTAAAGGAGCATCAGGGCAAGAATGTGATATCATTCAGGATTAAAAGCATACAGAATATACATGAGCATAGGTCAGACTTGGGAAATAGTCATGTTTCATGAGATTTTTTGATATTGATAAATCCCTTATGATAAGGGATTATTATAAGTAATATAATAATGTAAAATTAAATAATATAACTGAAATCTCAGATTTATTTGACAGCATCACTTGTCCTCATGAATTTTTGGATAAATTTGAAAGCCATGCCAGTCACAACCATTTTTATTATCTATGCTATCCAATGAAATACTTCAAAGATATCTATAGCTGCTATACCATTAGGATTCAAAGCATTAGGATTCCTGGAAAACAACAGCCAAAAAAAGGACTATTGACTCCATATCCTGCTTATAGGCTTCTCATAGGTCATTGACCATTGAATGAAGATGCTTTTGGTGTGATAAAACTTGGCTTTTCCTAAATTCAGTGTCAACTCTGAAGCAAACCGGGCTGAAGCCATTTTGTACTGCCTCACAATTGCCAGGAAGCCTGAGGAAAAAGGGAAGAGGGGAAGTAGATAGCCTAGCTTACAGTGAAAATAAAAAGTTTTCCTGTCAGCACCAAGGTCATCATAATGGGTGGCTGGTGAAGGAGGAGAGGAGCCTGCACGCTATATTCATTGAACAATGTGACTGATGATACTGGGGAGGGTGGGAAGTTTTATTCTTTTAATTAGGTGAAAACCATGGGAACTTTCAGAGTTGGTTTTCACTGGCTTTACCAATATGATGTATCCAATAAACATGTTCTTTGAGGAATCTACCTGCCTCGGAGTTCTGATTTCAATGGGTACATTACTTGGAACACTGACATTCAGATTTTCAGAAGAAATTTACTTTTTATTTATTATGGGCATGAATACTTAAAGAGAAAGTCAGTTTGATGTAGTGGTTAAGACACCATTAGTCCAAACAGTTTGGTATAGTGGTGAAGGTCATGGCCTAGAAATGTGGAGACTGTAAGTTCTAAGCCTCCCTTAAGCAGGAGAGACCCCTGGATGACTTTGGCCTTACCTCACTGGGTTGCCAGGAAAATAGAAAGCAGGAGATTTAGGTATGCTTATCACATTGAGTTGATCAAAATATATTTTAAAAGATGGGATAAAAATACCATAATCACCCTCTTCATGAAATCTTACCCTTTCCAAAATCTGCTTCCCACTGACAATTTGGCAAAAAAAGAGAGATCTGCCTAACGGAATATCTTCCTTCACATTGGGTTTGTTGCATTTCTCAGCATATAGCCGTGACGGCGAACCTATGGCATGTGTGCTACAGGTGGCATGCAAAGCCATTTGTGCAGGCACGCGAGCCCCAACCAAACTTATCTGCACTGCACATACGCGTGCCTCCCAGTTGATTTTTGGCCCATTTGAGGCCGTTTTCGCCGTCCCAGAGGCTCGAGGAAAGCCTCTGCAGCCTCGGAAGGCCGAAAAACAGGCCTTCTGGAAATACAAGAAGTACCAAAATGGGCCCGTTTTCAGCCTCCCGAGGTTTCCCTTGAGCTCCGGAAGGGCAAAAATGGCCTCCCCCTGGCTCCAGAGGCCCTCCAGAGGCTGAAAACATGCACTTTGGCATACCATAACAAAAAGGTTCGCCATCACTAGCATATAGTAAATGGAGAAAGGACAGGGGTTATTTTTTTATCCATGGAGAAAACAACCATCAATCTGATCCCAATGGGAGAAATTTCAGAGGGAGGACAGATTCTGGATCTAACTCATGAAATCAGACAACCCCTGAGAGATGTTGAAAACTACAATTCTACCCTCAAGCCAACAAAGTTCTGCATTTTTGTTGTGCATGGAAAAAAATAAACTCTTAATTCGGGGCAAGAAATGACAATGGAAAGGAGACAAGATGAGCTAATGAATAGAGCTCTGACATTTTTGCATTCTTCCTAGAGACCTAACATGGGAACAATGGATCAAACTATGAATGTTCATTCATCTAGTTTCCTTATGTTTAGCCACTATGTTTGTAATTAATGGAAATGGTCTACTTTTGTTTCTATTGCTTATTTACTGATGGAGCACTGCTGTTTCCAATGCACTGTTTCAGGGTGTCAGTGTCCCCCAAGACATTCTGAGATTATGCTGACGTAAAAATAATTGACTTCAATTCATAACTTCGATATAATAAGATTGAACCGGAACAAATGATATGACGGGGTCATTTTTTTTCTTTTGCAATGTACTTGCACTTACAAAATACTTGAACATTCCTGCAACTTGGTAAAGTTAAATTCCAAGCTGAAGTTTCTGCTTGTTTTTCTGCCAAGGGAAATCCCTGCAATTTTTCTTTCTGAGATAATCTGGATAAGAAGAACTGTGATAGCAGAATGGAGAAATTATGAAAGGTTGTGTAAATATCAGACACTCCAACAGTCATCATTTATCAGGAATGAGCCTTTAGTTTGGAGAAATTGAGAGTGTCTTTGGTAAATCAGGGGTGGGATTCTACAGATTCGCACCTATTCACTAGAACTAGTTGTTAACGTTCTAAGCAGTTCGGAGATTGTCTGGGTCTTCTTTTGTTACCCTGCACAGGAGAATGGAGCTGGAAAGCAGGTTAACGGGATGGGTAGGGAGTGGGATTTTGCAGTAACTTTCCCACTCCCACTTGGTGGGATTTCACTCCCACCAAGCCATGCCACATCCACCAAGCCACACAACACCCACCAAGCCATGCCCACAGAACTGATAGTAAAAAAAATTGAATACCACCACAGATCAGCACATTGCCCCCAACAATCTGGGTCCTCATTTCACTAACCTCAAAAGGATGGAAGCCTGACTCAACCTTGAGCCTGTCAGGATTGATCTCCTAGCAGTGGGCAGAGTAAGCCTGCATTCTAACTACTGAACCACCACTGCTCTCTATTTATGGACAGTTGAAGATGCTATTGAGGAAACTAAAATAGAGACACCTAGGTACTGATTTGTTTTAGGTAAACCTTTTTTTCTTCAGATTTTAGGTTTTTATTTTGTTTTGAATTAAATTCTGTTTTCTTCTGAACCACTGACAGACAGTATAGAAAATGCGGTAGTAATGAAAATCAGTCATCTGTGGCCAGCTACATTTCTCACTCTTGGCATTAGCTGAAAAGGAAATTTGCCAAAAATATACATAGTATGCAAGGACAGCTGCATTTTTTGGTTTCTATTTTTTCCCCTGATCATAGAATTATGACTCTATAAGACTGCAATGTGCTCCTTTGGCTTGCAATACAGCCACATTGTACTTCCCAAAACTATACAAAAGCTGGAATTATTTATATACCATATTTTTTTCTAAACATATACTTCTTTGGTCTTACTCTAAAGCAATAAAATAAAGTAAGCATAAATTTCTGTCCACGTTTTTTTTTCTGAATTTGCAATTCAGTTTACAGCACCCTGATTAAATGAAGTTTTGGAAAAAAAAATGATTTTACAATTACACACTAGTTGGGAAAAAGGATAGACAAGAGAATACGAGTGAAATGAGCAAAATTTATTTTGACAGATTTACCCAGCCCAACAATCAATGCATTTGTAATCTATAAACAGTGTTTCAATACTGACAGAAGAGAATACATATTGTTTAGGGCTGAACTGTCAGTTCCCTGGGGCTCTCTAAGTTTGATGTAGGAGTGGGATTCAACCGGTGTTACTACTGGTTCGGTGAGAGTGTGTTTTGTGCATGTGCTATGCATGCACCCATGTCTGACATGCACTATCCTATTGCAGCGGCTGGGGGGGGGGGTTGGGAGTGGGAGGCACCATTATGCAGTGGTTCTCCTCCTTCCTCTCTGACCGCTCGCAATTTGTGTTGGCAGGGGGGCAGAGGTCGGCCCCGAGACCCCTGGTTTGCGGGGTGCCTCAGGGGTCGGTGCTCTCGCCCCTTCTGTTCAACATCTATATGAAGCCGCTAGGTGAGATCATCCGTGGCTTTGGGGTAGAGTTCCATCAGTACACTGATGATACTCAGCTGTACATTTCTACCCCGGGCCATCCCGATGAAGCCGTCGAAGTGATGACCCGGTGCCTGGAGGCTGTGCGGTGTTGGATGGGGTGGAACAGGCTTCAGCTCAACCCATCTAAGACTGAGTGGCTGTGCTTCCCAGCACCCCGGTACAGCCAGCTGGTTCCATCGCTGGCTGTGGGGGGGGGGAAATTCTTGCCCCCACAGAGAGGGCCCGCAATCTGGGTGTCCTCCTGGATGTACGGCTGTCATTGGAAGACCATGTGGCGGCCGTCGCCAGGGGGCCTTTTGGACAGGTCCGTAGGATCTACCAGTTGCGGCCCTTTCTGGATCGGGATGCACTTCGCACGGTCACCTCTGCCCTGGTGACCTCCCGCCTAGACTATGCCAATGCTCTCTACATGGGGCTGCCTTTGAAGAGCATCCGGAGGCTCCAGTTGGTGCAGAATGCAGCCACGAGAGTGGTAATGGGAGTTCCTAGGGGCTCCCATGTTATGCCACTTCTGCGCGCGCTGCATTGGCTCCCGGTGGCCCTCCGGGTGCGCTTCAAAGTCTTGGTCACTATCTTTAAAGCGCTCCATGGCTCGGGACCGGGATATTTGCGAGACCGCCTCCTGCCACCATCGGCTTCCCACCGACCGGTATGCTCCCATAGAGTCGGTCTCCTCGGGGTGCCGCCGGCTGGACGGCTGGCGACCCCGAGGGCGCGGGCCTTCTCATTGGGAGCACCCCCTCTCTGGAATGAATTACCCCCGGAGGTAAGGACCGCCCCTGATCTCATGGCCTTCCGTCGGTTGCTTAAAACTCACCTATTTTGGCAGGCTGGACTGGCCTAGGGGTCTTTTAAATTTTAACCTAGTTTTAATTTCTTTTAACTCTCGTTTATATTTTAATTAGAGCCACACTATATTCAATTTTTAAATTTTAATATTATCATGTTGTGTGTTGTATATGTGTTCTGTATATGTATTTTTATTGGCTGTTCACCGCCCCGAGTCCCTTTGGGGAGAGGGGGGCGGTATATAAATCGAATAAATAAATAAATAAATAAATAAATAAATAAACTGTGCATGCGTGTACAGCATTTGCAAAGAAACATCAGCTGTGCCACCTGGACAGCTGGCAAGCACTGCATGCAGGTGTGCAGCATTTGAAAATCCTCTTCTTTCCTGCTTTTTCAACCTCAGCTATGCTGCACAAAGCAGCTGAGGTTGAAAAAGCAGGAAATAAAGGACAGCCAAGAGCCCAGGTGGGCGAGTAGGCCAAACAGAAAACCAGAAGGTCATTGCACTGAACCACTTGAGTCTCAGCTGCTTTTGGAAGCTTCCGGTTCTATAGAACCAGGCCGAACCAGTAGTATCCCTCCCCTGGTTTGATGGTTTTCTTGCAGATATTTCAGGACCAAACTAGATAACGAAACAAATTTAGTACTGATGATGTTTAGTACTGATGATGCAGATGATGAAACGTCTGCAAGAAAACCATCAAGCTCAGAGAGCACCAAGGATCCCATATTTTTTATTGTTTACATCTTGATCATGCAAGGCCTTCCTATCTAAACTATTGATGGCTCCTATAATATTACAGAGCCATATGGTCTAGATCAGGGGTCTCCAACCTTGGCAACTTTAAGAGTTGTGGACTTCAACTCACAGAATTCCTCAGCCACCTTTGCTTTGCTTAGCTAGTTGAGGAATTTTGGGAGTTGAATTCCACAAGTCTTAAAGTGGCCATGGTTGGAGACCCCTGGTCTAGATTACAGTAGAACAGAATAGAATTCTTTACTGGCCCATTGTGATTGGACACACAAGGAATTTGCCTTGATGCAAATGCTCTCAGTGTACATAAACAAAAAGATACATTCATCAAGAGTCAAGTATTCTCTGCTTCTGAAATTGTGGAATATGTGATGAACCATCCATTTCAAACAAATCCAGACAAGGGTTGAGGAAACAATGACTTCCAAGGTCCCACCTTGTATTTAGCATTTGTAGAATAGCTGGTTCTCCATCGCACTGTGTAAAACCGAACTTCTGTGGTCTTCTGATTCTTGGGAACGGAGTTGTCTGCCCAGCTGACCCTCACAGCATCATGGGTTAATGCAACAGCCTGGACACCTACTGGTGGGAGCATGGGGGTGGAGATATCTGGGACTGAGGTAGGGAAATCATCAAGCAAAGGATAAAAATCAACTTCTAATGGGTCAATGGGATCTGGGTCACAAAGCCACCAAAATGAGCATACCACAAATTAAAAAACAAAGATGTGGAATAGTCAAATAAATTGACAAAACAACCATCAGTGAGATGCACATCACAATGCGTTAAATGTATGAGAATAAGAATGATGGGAGGAGAACATGAGAAGAATAGAGAAAAACAGCCATTAATTGAACAATCAGGGAGAAACAATTGTCACATTATGGTGATCAAATTCACTGGGATAAAAGGCACACTTAAATTCATGCTGAATACACAATTTTCTTCTCTCCTGCCACTCTATTGAATTTGCAACATTTACCTTGCCTCAAACACATGTACATACATTTACAATAAAATCTGAAAATTACACACAAGTTTCAAAATCCCTGGAACATATGGAAGATGTGGCATTGACTTGGAAGCCTTATTAACTCAATACACTCCATTATGAGAAATTGGATATGATAATTCAACTGATTGTCTTGTGGGAGCAGGCTAGATTCCAGATAGTTGTATTATAAATATAAACCCAGTTTACTTATATAGATATATAAATTTAATAAATAAATAGATATTTTAAAGGAAATTATGTGGCTTGTAATAGCACACCAAATGGTAAAAGTAAAATAAAATTGTGAAAGGAAGGGAGAGAGGGAGGGAGAGAGGGAGGAAGAAAGGATGGAAGGAAAGGATGGAGGGATGAAAGAAAGAAAGAAAGAAAGAAAGAAAGAAAGAAAGAAAGAAAGAAAGAAAGAAAGAAAGAAAGAAAGAAAGAAAGAAAGAAAGAAAGAAAGAAAGGGAGCAGCAGCAGCAGCAGGAGGAGATATGTGGGCAAACCAAGGTTTTAAAGATGGCACAGTAATACTAAACAATGTTGAAGCAGTATCAAAGTGATGTGAATATTTGGGAAAATGCAAGAAAATTAAAATGAAAAAGTTTATCAAGGGCATTTATGGGATAAATAAATGTCAAAACATGAAAGGAGTGGTATGCAAGCTCCATCCCTTTCATATGTGCATCACAATGTTCCAGGGACATACAAAAGGATCGAGAGCTTTCATTGCAACAGTGTGATGCTGCTTTCATCACTTTGATGAAAGTGCTGGTTCCTGTGAGTTCTTCTGGTCCAGTGAATGTGTTTGGTCCTTTATGGACTGTGCAAATTATTGAATGAGTGCTTTGTTGCACTTCTGGTTGGAATGAAGTCCATTTCCCCTGATTTGATGCTGCTGAAATGATTTATGGTTGATGATGCCTAGTTGCTTTGTTCAAAATCTTGTAAACCAAATGCTTGAGGGATAAACAACCCAACTATTTCTATGTATCAGTCAATTTTTGTTTTTGCCTTTGTGGCTTGACAAATTCAGTTGGCCTTATAAAGTCAGGATTGAAAATGTTTCAATCAATAGATGTTACACAGAGGGGGGAAGAGAAAGAAAGAGACGTGTTCCTCCTACTCAAGTCAAAATAGAACTACAATACTTTGGATTTGTTTAAATTGGAGGCCTTTTCCATTGTATGTAATGATGCATATTATTCAAGGGATATCTAATGATTTGACATTATAACGTGAAACATTTTGCACCTATTCCGAATTCAGACAGATATGAACAGTGCAATTTTCAAGAAAGATTTTAAATCTTTCTTGGGTACAATGGTAGGCAGAAGCAACTCTGATCACCAGCTCTATACAACTCCCCCAGCTTCAATGTTGTGTCTTCTACAGCCAATCAAGATCTGCTACTGAACATTTTTGCCATGGTTGTTAAGCAAATCACTGTAGTTCAATGAATCAACAGCCATTAAATGAATTAAAGTTTGCTTGTTGAAAGCTCTCAGGAAGGTTGCAAATGGCAGTCAATGACTCTGGATGGATACTGCGACTATTATAAATACTGTCATGGCCCAACAGATCCCAGTTTGGAGGAAGAGGAGGAGGAGGAGGAGGTGGAACAACCAGGGCCAATGTTTGAGGATGATGCTGTCCCAGGTTTCTCCTGCATTAGGGGAGATAGTCAACCAGACAGAGAACTGCCTGCCCTCACAAACACAGGAGAGGATCAGCTGCAGACAAGCAGTGGGAATGAAAAATAGCAGATTCCCTCTGATGAGGAACAGCTTCCTCCCCCATTCGATCCAAGGGCATTGAGAATAGAGTGGAGGCAAGCTCAGATGAGGTCTGCAAGGCTGCTGGCGAGGAGGTCATCCTGCCCCTCCTCACAAGGAACACCTAGCTTGAGCTGATTTAATCATAGGCCAGGGGAGGGGGTCTTCATCAGGAACAATTCTTTTTCTTTGACACACACTTCCCCGGCCTTGGAAAAACTCTGGTTTGGATCGTGTTTCTGCCTATGGATGCTGAACTTTTCTTGTAGACTTTTGATCTTGCCTTGTGGAGCTTGAAACCTGTTTCTGGACTACAGACTTCCTCTTTGCCTTGTAAATCATCTCTGATGATTATTAGCTTTAGTTTGTGAGACTGCGTTGTGATGACTTTGGGTGGCTGCCTTCGGGAAAGTTTGGGATGGAGCTTTACTGGCCATTGTAAGGCCATTTGCCATGGGATAGCCTGGTAATAGAGGACTTTATTGTAGCCTGCATCTGTCTAGATCAGGGATGTCAAACTCGATTTCATTGAGGGCCATAACAGGGTTGTGTCTGACCTTGGGGGGCATGGCCAGGGTAGGCCTAGCTAGTTTGATGTCACTTGTGTCAGGGGCACCTGTGGTGGCCTAAGCGCTCTGAAGTGAAAACAGGCTCCCAAGCTCCATTTTTGGCTGAAATGGCCTCCAGTAACCCTCTGCCAGCGAAAATGGAGCTCAGGGGGCCACACGTGACATTGTCATACTGTAACTTTGAACAGTTGTTAAATGAACTGTCATGAGTCAAGGACTATCCGTATCTCTGATTTTCTTCATAAGCTATTTCTAAAGGGGCAAGTTCTCTGTTAAATCAACACTTGCAAAGGAGAAGCAGAGAATGTAATATCTGGCCCATGAATCCCTAAAGTTAAGGATAATTTGTTTGATAATTTAGAGACTTTTTCCTTTGAGTTCCCATAAAATTATTTATTTGTTAGACACCTAGATGGGGAGGTAGTATATTTTAAAACATTTTTAAAAGGGGGAAAGTAATTTCACAATTTCAGATAAATGTATCTTTGTAAAGAATTCAAAAGGCAAAGAAGAACCAGAAACATATTATAACAAGTATTTTGGAGACTGAGATAAAATGCTATTTCTTCTTTCTTTCATTTTTTTTAAATGGAATTTTTTCACAAAATTCTAGAATTATTAGCTACATGGAGTGAGCTTCACTTATTTCTTGTGAACAAATGTAGTTTGTAACTTTTCTATTTTTCACTTTTTGCTCTCTGTGACATAACCTTCCTACACAAATGTTTTAAAGAGGTTGGGCTATGCACCAGGAGAAGATAATGATTAGATGGTACATTTTTCATCAGCAGAAAAAAAGGTAATACTGTACTATATTAAGAATATGAATCGTGTTGTTCATTGTTCAGGAAATGTCTCTTCTACTGTCTTAACATAACTTATAACACCCCTTAAGACAGGTTAGTATTATTCCAAGAAAAATGAGAAAGAACATTTTCTTTAAACTACCTAGTAAGGTTTTTTTTTCCCCTCTTGCAAGAGACAAGCTATATTGAGTATTCCTGGTGCACTGGACTATTTTATTAAACTATTTCTGAAACTCTTCCTTCATACTTTCTCTTTTTTTACATGGTCTCATTTTGACATTGCAGATCCAAGAGTTATAACCTATCATTAATGTACTGCAAGAATGTCATATTTATCTTCCTGTGAAACTTTTCCATCTTAGAAATAACCTGTACTTATGGAAAACGATTTAAAACACTGATGCCCAAGTGACAATATAAAACCACTTTTGGTGAGTTGGGATATAATCTTTCTGGCTCAGCAGTATTCCTTCCAACTAATAATTCTCAGCCATGGGTATTTCCAAGATATTGATGGAAGGCTGTGAAACTGGGGCCTTCTGCAGGAAACACATAGAGGGACCCCTCGACTTATGACCATAATTGGGGACTAGAAATTTGTCAGAGTATATTCATGAACTGGAATAGAGCATGGTAACAAGATCAGTCAACTGAAACTGAAACTAGAAGTAGCCTAGGCATGGCTCTATATTAAGCTCTGCAACTCTGAAGCTATGTTGAGCTCAGAGTCTGTCTATTGAAAATGAAACTGTTTCTCTCCTCTGCTATGTATAATGCTTGCCTGATGAACTAAAGTGAAGTTCTCTCTGTTGTCTGCTCTGTTGCTGAAGTTACTTGCAACATGTTTCTGTTTGAGTTTGCTCCATGTTGGAGAAATCTATAACTAGTTTGTAAAATTTACTTATTATGTTTATAAAGACATTAAATGAAACATCAGCCATCTGGGTTTATTTTTCTGGAGCTGAATTCATGCTGCAAAAACTCTGAATAAAATTATTTTCTTTTTTGGCTTGGCAACTGATTCATTATTATTATTATTTAATAACAATTTTATTTCTTTATGATATAACATGCAAAAAAAGGAAAATGAAGGAGAAATAGGGAAGGGAAAGGGGAAGGGGAAAGTGTGGAAAAGAGGGGAGGGGAAGAAAAGGCATTGACTTCAACTCCCTTTGTTGCAGTAGAATAGTGTAACAACATCAAACCACAACTTTTTAGTTTTACATAGTAGTTTAAACTAGCCAAAAAAGGGCTCAGTGGCTAAGATACTGAGCTTGTCGATCAGAAAAGTTGGCAGTTCAGTGGTTCGAATCCCGAGAACCGCATAATGGAGTGAGTTCCCGTTACTTATCCCAGCTTCTGCCAACCTAGCAGTTCAAAAGCATGTAAAAAATGCAAGTGGAAAAATAGGGACCACTTTGGTGGGAAGGTAACAGTTTTCCATGTGCCATCAGCATTTAGTCATGCCTTCCACATGACCAAAGAGACATCTTCAAATAAGGCTGGCTCTTCGGCTTTGTAACAGAGATAAGCACCACCCCCTAGAGCTGGAAACGACTAGCACATATGTGCAAGGGGAACCATTACCTTTACTTTAAACTAGCTATTTCCGTAACACCATATCTATCTAATCGGTAAACCCCAAAATCAAAGTTTCATTTTTTTCTATCTCAAGCACAAAGTCCAGAAGCAATTTCCAAGTAGAAACAAAGGGAGCCCTCGAATTTACAATCATAAGTGGGACTAGAAATTTTGTTGCTAAGCAAGGCCGTTTTTAAGTAAATCATCTCTGACTTTACAACCATTTTTTTTTTTTTTGCCAAAGTTGGTAAATGAATCACTGCAGTTGTGGTTGTTAAGAAAATCCAGCTTGACTTTGCTTGTCAGATAGTGGAAAGGTTGCAAATGGTGATCACATAAACCCAGGATGCTGCAACTGTAGTAAATAGATGCTGGTTGCAAAGTCCCTGAATTTTGATCATGTGATTGTGGGGAATACTTGTAAGTGCAAAGACCGGTTCTAAGTCTTTTTTTTTTTTTCAGTGCCCCTATAACTTCAGATGGAAGGAACATAGTGGCTCACATGGTTAGGATGCTGGATTGACAATCAGCAAGCCTGCGTTCAAGACCCGAGTGCTGCTGTGTGGTGGGGTGAGCTCCCGTCATTCGCTCTAGCTTTTGCCAGCCTAGCAGCTCAAAAGCAAGCAATCTCAGCTAGGTAGATGGGTAGCACTTCAGTGGGCACATTAATGGGGACATGAAAGGAGCCCCCAACTGGCTGTCCCTTCAGCAACCGTGATGTCACTGGCTAATCATTTCAACCTGGAAGCACTTTGGTGCTTTCGATACAAATGGGATAGGACTCTAAATGGTAAATGCTAAATGATTGGTTGTAAGTTGAGGTCAGTGGTGGGATTCAGCCAGTTCGCACCAGTTCGGGAGAACCGGTTGTTAACTTTCTGAGCAGTTTGGTGAACTGGTTGTTGGAAGAAATCATTAGGGCAGAGAACCGGTTGTTAAATTATTTGAATCCCACCACTGATTGAGGTTCACCTCTATTCTCTATTCTCTATTCCCTGAGTTATTGCTCCTTCCTGAATTCTACTTTTCATTATTCATGATTGCACCTTAATGTTCCTATTCTAACTTTACGAAGCTTGGACCATTGGGAACACACAAGCATTGAGCATGAATGAAAGATGAATCAGGAGAGAAGATGTGAATGGTGCAGGAAACTTTAGTATCATGTATTACCACTTTCTTACTCTGGCTTACATCTCTCCTTTGGCTATCTAGAGCTGATTAACTTCAGTTTAGCAAAATAATAAATGTTAAGAAGCCCCTTACCTCTCTCTCTCTTTCTCTCTTTCTCCCTCTCTCTCTCTTTTGGGGTATACTGGCATTACAGTTCCTCAAATTATGCCTAAATTTGGTATTTTGAAATGCAAAATGGTTGGAGCAGAGATCATTATCATAAGGCTTGTGTGGAGTTAAAGCCACCAGTGAAAATATAATACGTTTCTTTGCAGCATAATCATTTAATTTTGCTCTCTCAGTAGTCTTTCCAGCTGAATCTTGACAAAGGCACAATTGACTCATTTTAGCAAGTAGTCAAATTTATCAAAAAGGGGCTGTTATGGACTCTGCTGCATATTCAGGGTGGATAGGTCAGGTTTTTCATTTCCAAACAGAAGGATAATTATTTCATGTATTAACAGAGCTGCTTCCATATGGATGGACTCTATGTAATTGCCGTAGCATCTCTAATGAGGGAGCTCATTGGCTGAATGCGTGAATGACACAGCGCTTTCAAACTGAGAAGTTGTAATTTCACATTCTGGTGTGGGAAAGTGTTGTGTAAATGATTCAACCATCATTATCCCTCTTTGCAGAGCCGAGAGTACTGAGCTATGAGGCAAGGAACTCCCATACCACTCTGGTAACTTGCAATATGATATTGCTATTAATTAATCTCTATATTTTCATTAGGAGGATTTGTACAGGGGAGGATTTGTACAGGGGGAAAACATTATTGATTCTTCACATTATACTTTTAATAAATGTGGAATGAGAGTACATTGGCTGCCACAAAGAAAACGGTGCGTGTGTGTGTGTGTGTGTGTGTGTGTGTGTGTGTGTGTGTGTGTGTGTGTGAACCTATTCTCCAAAGCACCTGAGATCAGAACAAGAAGCCATGGGTGGAAACTAATCAAGGAAAGAACCAACCTGGAACAAAGGAGAAATTTCCTGACAGTGAGAACAATGAATCAGTGAAATGACTTGCCTCCATAAGTTGTGGGTTCTTCCAACACTGAAGGTTTTTAAGAAAAGACTGGACAACCATTTGTCTGAAATGGTATAGGGTTTCCTGCTTGAGCAGAAGGTTGGACTAGAAGACCTCCAAAGTCTCATCCAATGTTATTATTCTGTTATTCTGGCACACCATAAGTGAAAGTTTTGTACATTTTTAAAGGCATAACGGCTTCACATATTTTTTTAAAGATATGGAAGAAACTTTATATGATATATTCAATGTTTTTCTACAGTAGCACAGACAAGTATATGAAGAAGGGGCAAAAATCAAATAGGTGGTACATGGACTCTTTGTGAATTTCTGGTCCAATTGCCAAATCTGGCTTCTTCAGGATGTATCCCATTGGCAACCTAGAGGAGAATTTTATTGATGGAAAGATAATAAGATTTTCATTCTACCTTGAGAAAGAGGTACAATAGGACAGAGATGAGATAGCTGACTTCCCATGATTGTTCCATGGAAAGTACAGACTAACTAAAGGGAAGTCCACAATAAACAACCATTTCATTTAACAATCATTCAAAGTTACAATGTTAGTGAAAAAAAGTGACCCTTCCTCACAGTTAAAATTATTGCAGCATTCCGATGGACACATGATCAAAATTTGGGTGTTTGGCAATGGTTTCAGTGACATAGGGACACATGATTGCTATTTCCAGCCAGCTTCCAACAAGTCATTGAGGATAGCTGTGAATAGCTTAACAATCCTATCAAAAAAATGTCATAATATCAAGCAGGTGTCAGGGTTTTGATGGATGCCCTAATTAATCCATGAGCCTTGAGCCAAATTTCAAAAGAAATCCAATTATTTATTAGGAGCAACATGTTGGCATTTTTCCCAAATGCAGTTGGCTCTACCCTATGTAATTTTCTGCCGACCTATGACCCTGTTTCTCCTCTCCTTTCAGGGTGCGTTATAAATCATATTCTCCAACGAAGCACTTTCACGGGCTGTGGAAAACATGCCTTTCTGGCTGGGCTTGGTAACCTGAGACACAATCTGGAAAAAGGTATGTGTGGAATGTGCTTCTGGTCATAGCAACGACCTGCTCCATCAGATCTCCCTGCCTCCTTCTTATGGCAACTCGAGAGCAAGCCAGGAATGTTTTACGAGTTGACAGCAGGACTCACTTATTGCCTTGCTTAGTGACAGAAATTCAGGTCCCAATGTGGCCATAAGTTGAGGACCTCCTATAGTTAGTTGCCTGTAATTTCCTAAAGCTTTAGAAAATTTTGGAAGAGTAGAAATAGGAAGAGTAACACCATACTGAGTCTGTTCTCAGCATCACTAAATTTGTTCAAAAGATTGTAGAGTATGCATGTAACTGACCTGGTACTTAAACTAGACAGCACGATTTCCTGTCACAAAGACACATAATATACGGTAGCCAGATATCACACATCATTTTTAAGTGATCATGTAGGTTGACTTGGTATTGACTTGTGTGAACCCAGACAGTTGTAGTTTGTCTTCATTCAATAAATGAAGGTTAAGCAACTCTGGCTTAGTACCTTATTCATGCAACATCCGTGTTTGGTTTTCAATGTTTTGTGATGGAAATGTGTGAAAAAGTCATCTTAGGCAGAACAGCTCAGTTAACAGAATAACAGAGTTAGAAGAGATCCTGGAGGCATACTAGTCCAACCTCCTGCTCAAGCAGGAAATCAGGGGTGGGATTCTACCAGTTTGCACCTATTCGCTAGAATTGGTTGTTAACCAGTTCGGAACACCAGTTGTTAGAAGAAATTACTGGCCTAATCCTGTAAGGAAGGCAGGAAGGAAACATTCTGGTGTTGCTTACAGAAACTGCCTCTCCATTAACCCTTTTTACATTCTTGGCAGGACTAGATTTCCTGTCTCTGGAAATTCTCTGGAGTTTTTTTCCCCTCCTTTGCTGGTACTTTGCTTGTGTGGAGTGACCATTCAAAGTTACAATGGTACTGAAAAAAGTGACTTATGACCATTTTTCACACTTACGACTGTTGCAGCATCCCCACAGTCATGAGAGGCCAGGCGAGGAGATGCGATATCAATGTGAGTGATATTGAGTTGGCCACACCCAGCCAATAACATGACCACCAAGCCATGTCCACCCAGCCACATGACCACCAAGCCATGCCCACCACCTAAGCCACCCCACAGAATCGATTAAAATTTTTGAATCCCACCTGTGCAGGAAACCCTATACCATTTCAGTCAAACGCTTCTCTTCTTAAAAACTTCCAGTATTGGAGCACCCACAATTCTGGAGCAAGTCATTATACCGATTTATTGTTCTCGCTGTTAGGAAATTTCTCCTTAGTTCTAGGTTGGTTCTTTCCTTGATTAGAATAGAATAACAGTGTTGGAAGGGACCTTGGAGGTCTTTTAGTCAAATCCCCTGCTTAGGCAGGAAACCGTGTACCATTTCAGACAAATGGTTATCCAATCTCTTCTTAAAAAGTCCAGTGTTGGAGCATTTACAACTTCTAGAGGCAAGTTGTTCCAATTATTAATTGTCCTAACTGTCAGGAAATTTGTCCTTAGTTCTAGGTTGCTCCTCTCCTTGATTAGTTTCCACCCATTGCTTCTTGTCCTGCCTTCAGATGCTTTGGAGAATAGGCTGACCCCTCTTCTTTGTGGCAGTCCCTGAGATATTGGAATACTGTTATCATATCTCCCCTTCTCCTTCTTTTCATTAAACTAGACATACCCAGTTCCAGCAACCTTTCTTCATATGTTTTAGCCTCCAGTCCCCTAATCATCTTCGTTGCTCTTCTCTGCACTCTTTCTCAATGTCTTTTTTACATTGTGGCAACCAAAACTGGATGCAGTATTCCAAGTGTGGCCTTACCACGGTATTGTAAAGTGGTATTATTAGTTTCCATCCCTTGCTTCTTGTCCTGCCCTCAGGTGCTTTGGAGAACAGATTGATCCATCTTCTTTGTGGCAGTCCCTCAAATATTGGAACACTGCTGTCATGTCTCCCCTAGTCCTTCTTTTCACTAGACTAGACATACCCAATTCCTGCAGCCATTCCTCATATGTTTTAGCCTTCAGTCCCCTAACCATCATTGTTGCTCTTCTCTGCACTCTTTCTTAGAGTCTCAACATGCTGTCACCATAGTTTTAGTGAAATCAGCTCCTTCCTTCACTTGCAGTTTTTAAGTCAACTGTCATGTCTCTGAGACTGAACTTCCAGACTTGGACCAGCCCTGTTCCAGCACGTGGGATGACATCATCACCATTAAAAGGAATATACTTACTTTATCCAAACGTATGTGTTGCTATAAGAGGGAGGTTGGGTAAATAAAGTAGGATAAAGATAGCAACTCCTTCCAACTCACCTGTCAGTGATCTGGTGGTGGCGCTCTCATAAAGAGGCACTCCTTCCCCAGCATTGTTAAATGCTTTCAGAGATATGACATAATGGGAACTTGGTTCTGTAAATGAAGCAAATATAATATCATCAGAATTAACAGCATGAAGCAGATTTGGGCAATAATCATAAACTTGCTTGCCAAATCAAATGTGCATACTTAATATGTTTTTCCTTGAGTCATTCAAATGAGTGACACAAATGTATTTAGGTATGATATTATCAAGGTGGATCTTGGCTTTTTCGAGAAGCCTTTGATTAAGCCACATTATCTTATGGTCTATGAATTAAGAAAAGGCTCAGCTTTGGGAATCTGGATAGAGAACCTTTGAACTTCCCCAAGCATGAAACTGTTTTAAGAGATTAGAATCTAGGGTACATTTTTCACCATCCATTGATTATGATTATTCATATTATCATGTATGAATTATTTTCTATATCACTGTTCTTTCCATATTGGTGTTGGAGGGCATCTAAAATCTAATGAAATCAATAAGTAAATAAATAAATAATAATAAGCAAATAAATAAAAATTGACTGCATGCCAGAAGGAAAATGAAATCTTAAGAATGATCCATATATTTCTCACTCATGTACATATCCAATGTTCAAAACCAATTTTCAATCATATTTCCAGTCCTATTAAGAAAAAATAAAAGATGAAATAAAATTGTTCATTTCTTCCCAGGTTCATTTGGAGGAACAATAAATAATTGCTGAGCTACTGAAAATAGTAGGAAACTATTTTTTTTTCTGCCCATTTTATTTAACCCCTGATCATAGCTCATCGATTGTAGTTTACTTGGTAGATCATAAGGTGTTTAAGTTCAGAGCTACCTGTTACAACTTTCATGAGAAAAGTAGCCTCAACTAGACCCAGTGAGAATTCTGAAGATTTCATCATAGAATGTTAAGGCTCATCACACGGTTCTCTGATTTCATTTTCCCCTTTTCTGTATTTATCATTGATCCCTTCCTTATGAATACTGGCAAGAATACATAAGTTTTTTAGTGAGGAGGTCCTTGGTGCTTTCTGAACTTGGTGGTTTTTTTGCAGACATTTCATTGCCAGATTTGGAATGAACTAGTCTATTAGTTATGTACCTAGAGGAAACTTCTCTCCCTTCTAGCATTGTTGATCTTTATCTAGTTTGGGAAATGAAACATTTCCAAGTAAACAATCAAACTTAGGAAGTACCAAGGACCTCTCATTTCAACCAGGAGTGAGATACTACCGGTTCGGCCCAGTTGTATAGAACTGGTAGCTCCCAAAAGCAACTGACATTGAACCGGTTTGGTGAGACTACCTTCTGGTCTTCTGTTTGGCACACCTGCCCACCTGGGCTCTTTTTATTTATTTTGTCAAGTGATTATAAGATAACAGGTATAAGTATAAACATAGTTATGAATACATGAAATGGATACATATAAGAAAAAAAACAGTAGGACAGGGATGGTAGGCACGTTGGTGCACCTATGCACGCCCCCTACAGACCTCTTAGGAAAGGGGTGAGGTCAATAGTAGACAGTCTAAGGTTAAAGTTTTTGGGGTTTGGGGAAGAAACCACAGAGTCAGGTAGAGTATTCTGGACATTGACCACTCTGTTGCTGAAGTCGTATTTCCTGCAATCAAGTTTGGTGCGATTAACCTTGAATTTGTATCTATTGTTTGCTCTTGTGTTGTTATAGTTGAAGCTGAAGTATTCATTGACAGGTAGAACATTGTAATGTATGATTTTATGTACTATACTTAGATTGGACTGAAGATGGCACAGTTCTAGGTTGTCTAGGTCTAAAATTTCAAGTCGGGTGGCATAAGATATTCTGCAACGAGTAGAAGAGTGGAGAACTCTTCTTGTGAAATATTTCTGGACTTTCTCAACTGTGTTAATATCAGATACATAATGAGGGTTTCAGACCGATGAGCTGTATTCGAGTATTGGTCTAGCAAATGGCTGTCCTTTATTTCCTGCTTTTTCAACCTCAGCTGCTTTGTGTGGCACAGCTGGGGTTGAAAAAACAGGAAAGAAGAGGATTTTCAAAAACTGCGCACCCGCGCGCAGCGCTTGTCAGTTGTCCCGACTGCACAGCTGATGTTTTTTTGCAAATGCTGTACATGCATGTGCAGCGCATGTCAGGCACGGGTGCGTGCATAGAGCATGCGCGCAAAACACACTCTCACCAAACCGGTAGTAACACCGATTGAATCCCACCCCTGATTTCAACTCTGAGCTACAAATACAACCCTCCATCAACAATGTTTTTAAAATTAAGACCACTATTTGTCCTTGTGGAAGCAGTTGTGTTTCAAATAGGCAGCAGGTCAAGGACAACAACAACAACAACAAAAGATGGGCTGTGAAGGGCAACTCATTAACACTATGTTTAAATCAAACAATTATTTAAATTAAATTAAAATATGCTACATATAAAATAACTTTCTTGTTCTGGCACGTTAGCAATTATGTAAGGTGACCATTCCCTGAGGACATTTATTGCTCTGAGAGTGAATAGATATACATTTGGCTGGGAAAAGTAATGACCAACTCAACCATCCACCTTGTAACCACTTTCTGAGATGCAACTTGCCATCACACATGAGATACATCACTGGAACAGCACACATCTTAAACTGTTGTTCATTGCCATGGCCTGGCTATTGAATAATCACCCCTGCCAGTTTCTTGGTGATAGGAGACCTACTCAAAATATTCATTAAAAAGAAATCCATCTTGTTACTGCTGAGAGTTTCTCAGCTGCTCAGTTGGTAAAATAAAGTGGATTTGCTTGACTTGATTGCAGGAGCTATGCATTTCACCACCACATGCAGAAGAAATGTATTCTCCTTATGAAAAAATATCATTAAAGATACATATCTATATTTAGAAATCAAGTTTTTCAATTCTCAACTAATTGGACTCAGCATTTCTCTTCACTGCTATAAACTACATTTTATAAAGTTTAATCATGTGGCAAGAAAGAAAAAAATCTAAAATGTATCATAGCTATAAATAATCACTTCAGTTACTATTTCAACAAAATAATTACACAAAATACTTTCTTGAAGTGGTATAATGAGTGTTTTAAAGCACTTAACTTTGGTAATATTATATAAGTAACATCTTAGCAATGTTGTGTCACACATACACACAAATACACTTATACACATACAGTGTACAGTATATAGAATATACACACACAGTATATACACACACATTTACACAATCACAGTAAAGTAGAGTACAGTAGAGTAGAGTAGAACAGAGTAGAACAGGACAGAACAGAACAGAACAGGATAGAATAATAGAACAGAATAATTTGGCCAAATGTAATGAGACACACAAGGAATTTATTTCCAGTGCAGAAGATCTCAAAATACACACAAAGCAACAGAGTAATAATAATTATAATTTGATACCAATAAGAGGGAATAGTAGAGAAGATAAAAAGAATACTACTACTACTACTACTACTATTACATGAGTAAATATCCTTAGACATAAAAAAAATAGTGTGGGGGTTCAGAGAGTAGTGACATGAGGGAAAAAACTGTCCATCTGTCTAGATGTTTGGCATGCAATGTCCTATAGTGGCATCCTGAGGCGAAGAGTTGAAACAATTGATGCCCAAGATGTGAAGAATCTCTACATATTTTCTCACCTCTATTTTTTACTCATGCAATATACAGATCCTCAATGGAATGCAGGCTGGTTGCAATTGTTTTTTCTGCAATCCTAACTATCCATTGATGTCTGTACCAGTTCTGTTTGGTTACCAAACCAGACAGTTATCAAAGTACAGGTGGCAGAGTCAATAATTCCTCTGTAGAACACTATCAACAATGCCTGGGACAGTCTGAACTTTCTGAGGTGAAGCAGGAAGAACATTTTTTGCTGTGCATTTTTAATGATGGTTCTCATGTTTTAGTCCAATGTCTTTAATTACCACTTTTATTTTACAGAGAAGAAAGAAAAAGAAGGAAGGAAGGAAGGAAGGAAGGAAGGAAGGAAGGAAGGAGGGAAGGAAGGAAGGAATATAGAAGAATCTTGAAGCAAAACTAGCTGAGAATGACCAAGAAAAAATATTTTAAGATTATTGCCAAATCTTTGTAAACAAATCCTCCTTTTTTCTTTATCTAGATAATGCTGACCCTGATCTATAAAGAAAAAATCTACCAGCTAGTGTTATTGGGTTGCACATAAGCTAGAAGCCTAATCAATGTATTCACTTTCTTAGCTACCAGTTTTCTTCATGTCCATGCTGCTTATTGAGAGTTCTCTGAACTATCGATTCAAATCAGACTTTACCTTTCAGTTGATGGGGAGCTAACAACCTTAAATCTGATTGTATTTCAAATTAATAATTCAACATTTTTTTGGTGTTACACAGCCAGCCAGCCAGCCAGCCAGCCAGCCAGCCAGCCAGTCTTTTGCTTCCATATTAGGAATGAAATTTTAACAGCACATTTCCCATTAAGGAAGGACACTGGACAATAGAAAGTGCCCTTGTATAAGTCAGACCACTGGAACCCCTAGCTCAGTCCTGGTTGCAGTGATTGGCAGATGTACTCCATGGTTTCAAGTAGAATTTTTCTTTGTCAAAACTGCCAATGGCAAAAATTAAACCTGAGACCTACAGCAAGGACTGCATGCAGTCCTATGCAGGGCCATTTTGGTCCTTGGGTTCAGCTTGCATGGCCTTCAAAAGACTTTTGTAAAAACATAATTAAGTTCCTTGGCAAGAGCAATTTATTCTATTTGTTAGAGATCTGCAATGTTGTTTGGGAAAAAAAGAGACAGAGTAAAACACAGTATCAAGAGCAAAGAAAAAGAGAAAGGAACATTAGAAAGAACAATAATAGGGAACTGGGGCTCCATGTAATTTTGGTATTCCATATTACTCATTTCAGGTGGTTCAATTTAAGGCAAATTATGACTTCAGGGGATTTGATGAGTACTAAGTATACCAAACTGGAAACAAAATGGGTACTTCATACAATTAAAGAAGCCACCGCCCTCCAATCCTGAAATAATTTGGTCGGTGCTTGGGTTGAAACCTAACAGTCACTCCCTCCTGCAGCATTGAACTGAAGCATATTTATTGATTGATTGATTGATTTGATTTGATTTGATTTGATTTGTCAATTGCTTACAAGATACAGATATAAGAATGGACATAGTTTTGAATACATGAGATGGATACATAAGAAAAATAAAAACAAACAATAGGACAGGGATGGTAGGCATGATTGGTGCACTTATGCACGCCCCCTACAGGCCTCTTAGGAAGTGGGTGAGATCAATAGTAGACAGTCTAAGGTTAAATATAAGATGACTTGAGTTGTTTCAGCACAATAAGAGGCCTTTTTCTTCGATGAAGCAAACCAGCTTGCTTCTACAGTCCAAACTGCTTCACTGAAGCAAATTGCATTGCTTTTCACAGATCTACTAGAAGGGCCTTAGACCTCTGTGAAGCTTAAGGCATCTTTGCCTTCCTTAAGACTTCTGTGAAGCTTAAGGCATCTTCCCTCCTCCCTCCCAAAGAAATCTACAATTTTTAACCAGTGGGAACTACAGTTGGGTCCATGGATATACATACCATGGAGATACCAGTATATCACAAGATCTTGTAGAGTAGGCAAACATTGCTGAATTTTATATTAATCTTAGACCTTTCTAATCAATCAAAGCATTTCTATAACCTGTTTTGAGGGAGGGAGGAAGGAAGGAAGGAAGGAAGGAAAGAAGGAAGGAAGGAAGGAAGGAAGGAAGGAAGGAAGGAAGGAAGGAAGGAAGGAAGGAAGGAAGGAAGACAAATAATGTCACAAAAGAGAAAAGGTAGGCTGAATTATGCTATCATTAACTAGATACAGAGCTGGCTGAACAACTACATCAGGGGAAGTTATGTCATTGTTCCTATGTCAAGGTATAGCAAATTTTGAAGGGCTCCATTCTATATCAATAGTGGAATTCAAATTCTTTTACTACCGGTTCTGTGGGTGTGGCTTATTGGGCATGGCAGGGGAAGGATATTGTAAAATCTCCAGTCAGAGGTGGTATTTGCCAGTTCTCTGAAGTATGTGTGTGTGTGTGAATTATAATCATAGAAAGTACAATTTGCCAAATCTGACAAAATGATAGGAAAGACAGAAAACATCTTAGAGGACAGCACTGAGATTCAGGGGGTTTCTTGACAACCTGGGACAGTGAGCAATATGAATTTCACCAGCAATCCATGGAAAGCCCTCCATCTGAGTGGAAAATCAAAGATATAAGTATAAGGTAGAGGGGCGTATTGGGTCAGGGTATATTGATGGACAAAACCAAATTAAATCCAAGATCAAAAGAAGCCACTGTTCCTAACTTAATAAACTAATCAAGGAGAGATCCAACCTAGAACCCATGAGAAATTTCCTGACAGTTAAAACAATTAATCAGTAGAACAGCGCACCTCCGGAAGTTATGGATGCTCCATCACTGGAGGTTTTTAAAAAGAGATTGCCCAACCATTTGTCTGAAATGGTATAGGGTCTCCTGCTTCATCAGGAGGTTAGAATAGAAGACCTCCAAGGTCCCTTCCTATTCTTTTATTTTATTTGGTTATTTTTTTCTCTGTTTGGGGTTAGTCAAACCACACTTGGTTTTATATCTAGCTCAGGGCACCATATTTCAGGCAGAACATTGACAGGAGTCAGCAATAAAAATGATGTAGAATTTGGGTGAAGAAAAAGAGGAATAGCTGGAGACACTGAGTATGTTTAATCTACAAAAGGGAAAACCACGGGGAAACATGATAGCTGTTTTCAAATGTCTTAAGGGCAGAAGTGTTCTTGTTCCACAAGACAGGATGAAAAACAATATGTTTAAAATACAAGGAAGTAAATTTTAGTTGAACATCAAGGAGAAAAACAAGCAAGAGCTACCCAACGATGGAACAGCTGTCTCAGTATGATGGCGCTCCTTAACTTTATTTAAAGGCTGGCTAGCCATCTGGTGGAGTTGCTATCACAGTGGCTTTCTTCATGGGAGAGATGTCTCAAAGACGCTTTTTCAATGACTGGGAATCTTCATAGACACTGGAGAGATGGTTGCACTAGATCAGGGGTGTCAAACTCAATTTCATTGAGGGCCGCATCAAGATTGTTTTGCGTTGTGGGTTTTTTTTTGTGTGTTTTGTCTTGTTTTGTGTGTTGACCAAAACTGGCCGCATCCAGTTTTGGTCACCTCAATATAAAAAAGATGTTGAGACTCTAGAAAAAGTGCGGAGAAGAGCAACCAAGATCATTAGGGGACTGGAGACTAAGGCATATGAAGAACAGTTACAGGAACTGGGCCTAGCTAGTCTAGTAAAGAAAAGGACCATGGGAGACATGATAGCGGTCTTCCAATATTTGAGGGACTGCCACAGAGAGGAAGGGGTCAAGCTATTTTCTAAAGGGCCTGTAGGCCAGACAAGGAATAATGGATGGAAACTGAACAAAGAAGAGATTCAACCTGGAAATAAGGAGGAACTTTCTGACAGTGAGAACAATCAACCCATGGAACAGCTTGCCCTCGGAAGTTGTGGGAGCACCATCACTTGAGACTTTCAAGAACAGGTTGGACTCCCATCTGTCAGAAATGGTGTAGGTTCTCCTGCTTGGGCAGGGGGTTGGACTAGATGACCTACAAGGTCCCTTCCAACTCTGTTAATCTGTTAAACGTTGTGTTTGACCTCAGGGGACTGGGGTGAGTGTGGCCAGGGTGGGCATGGTCAGCTTGACTTTACCTGTGTCGGGGATGCCTGTGGTAGCCCGAGCACTCTGCCAGCAAAAACGGGCTCTGTTTCTGGTGTGACCGCCTCCTGCAACCCTCTTCCAGCTAAAACAGAGCCCAGGAGGGTCGCATGTGGCTCTCCCAAGCTCTGTTTTCACTGGCAGAGGCACCACAGGCTGATCCCTCGCTGTTTCCAGGGTGGCCCCGTGGGCCAGATCTAACCATCCTGTGGATCAGATGCACCCCATGGGCCTTGAGTTTGACACCCCTAAACTAAATGATTTCCAAGATCTCTTTCAACCCTTACATCAGGGGTGGGATTCAAATTTCTTAACAACTGGTTCTGTGGGCATGGCCTAATTTGTGGGTGTAGCTTGGTGATCATATGACTGGCTGGGCGTGGCTTGTATGTAAATATTGTAAATATATATGTAAAGATTGATTTTTTTATTTTAAAGAAAGAGCAACTTTTATCCAAAATCAGGCAAAGCAGGCAGGGAGATTGAGTTGCTTGCAGAATCACAGATTCACTCACAGATCTACCATTCTGCAATCTGCTGCCTGAGTCTGCACTGAAAAATAGAAGCTTCAGTCCTAAGAAGGTTCAGCTCTGCTCTCAGGCCACTTCTCCCACCCCCAGCCCCCTGAATACCATCCCTGACTGGGCCTCAGGGAAGCCTCCTGAGTGAGGAGGGGAGGGGAGGGGCCAGCCAGTGGTGTGATTAGCCAGTTCTCCGAACTGCACAGAATCGTAACAACCGGTTTTATAGAACTGGTCCAAACTGGTAGAATCCCACCCCTGCCTTACATGTTATGTGTCTGCGAGTCTTGTGGATAGATTTTTGCTGAACTACTTGGCCAGTCTCAAAGTGGATAAAGCATAAGCTTGAGAGACTGACATCCTTGATACAAAATTCCATATTTCATATCCATGTGTAATCCTAGACATGCTGAGGATGATTAATCCTATTATTTAAATGCCAAATGAATCAATATTACTTATTTTACAATGCTGCTCAATGATTCTCTACCCCCATATTTTGTAATTACGTTTATGTCCTACATTGATACATTTGGTTAATGTTACTAATGAGATGGATGGCATGTTCACTGCCAGAAAAAGAAGCCTACTTTTTTTAAAAAAAACCAAAATGGCCTGATGAATAACTGGAGCAGTTATTCATTCATAACATTCGAGGGTGATCTGATCGCTCTCCCAGCATTAGTCACTGTATTGGTGCTCACCGCACTCTCACTGGCTGAGCAGCAACCATTTGGTATGCATGGAGATGAATACAGAGATTTATTCACAAAATTTCCACAATTAGCTTTTCGACTAAGAACGTGATGTGCAAGGAACGAATTTGCACAAGGTCCCTTCCCATAGCTGTGCATAAGAGGGAAAAGAAAGAGAGTTGTTTCTATAGCAACATGATGGACCACTTTCTCCTGTCCTTTGGTAAAAGAAGTCCAATTAATGTTTTCATTGTTATGGGTCATTAGAAAGAAGGGGTCCATAAAAGCCAACAGCTTCTTTTCTACAAACTCAAACCCTACCCACCCAACCCGACTCATTAATCCCCATTACCCATTCCTGAATGACACCCACAGGTAAAAGAAATCATTTCAGCAGCTTCTTTTATACAATGCAAATGAGCCTTGATGAATCATGAGGTGCCAAGTAGGAAAAAAATAATGTTTGTATCTCACCATTTAATTTTGTTAGATAAATAATACTGGAATACTTGGAAATAATACCAATATGTAGATTATGCATAGATAGCTAAATAGATAATGATAAATAGGTAGGTAGGTAGGTAGATGATGGATCATAGATAGATAGATAGATAGATAGATAGATAGATAGATAGATAGATGGATGGATGGATGGATGGATGGATGGATGGATGGATGGATGGATGGATGGATGGATAGATAGATAGATAGATAGATAGATAGATAGATAGATAGATAGATAGATAGATAGATGACAGATAGATGATAGATTAGATAATAATGATAGAAGATAGATAGATGATAGAAAGATAGACAGATTATGGATGGATGGATAGATAGATAGATAGATAGATAGATAGATAGATAGATAGATAGATGATAGATGGATAGATAGATAGATAGATAGATAGATAGATAGATAGATAGATAGATAGATAGATAGACAGACAAAAATATAGACAGATATTAACATTGTTAGATAATTAAATAAACAGACAGACAGATATGAATTAATACCATTAAATGCTTGGGTGTATTTCAACATCTAGAGAAAACAAATTAATTCAATTTAGCAGGCCATAAAAGTAGAGGCTAGGCAGAAGTCTGGTTAAAGTGGGTTTCATCTCCTTTTGGAAGCAATTGCCTTACTTCTAAACTTGAACAGAAAACCTTTCACTGACCACTAAACATACCGATGGATGGACTGATGACCTCCATACATTGTAGCTGAAATGCTGCCATTTTCCAATTGTATCATTCAAAGATTTTCCTGTGTGTAAGAAATGAATAGAGTATGGTGGTGATCACCATCCATTTGCAAGAAGATAGCTGAAGACTTCCAACGCTGCGAAAAGGGTTTGAGGATGCCAAAGGAATGTCATAAAATAACCAGAAAATGTCAGATGCCCTGGAACATCTGCAAGAAAACCTCCAAGCTCAGAGAGCACCAAGGATCCCTCCTTCACTCATAAGGAATGTGATTAGAGTGTCTCATGTGGTAACAGGCAACTAGAGGTGGTGAGGAGAATGTCAAAATGGCTGGAGTGAGGACAGAAGTACATGGAAATACAGAGTGCTTTCAGTGCTCTCCAAATATTGGCAGGGGATCTGGAAGACCAAAGGAAGCGGTGTGGTAGCCAAGAGGTGGAGCTCTCGCCTCACAGTCAGGAGGCTGTTAGTCCAATCCTAGGTAGAGGCTGGGCTGATATTTCTCTCTCCGGACACAATGAGAATATATCTGCTGAACAAAATTCCACATTGGCGACAGGAGGGGCATCCGGTCATTAAAAACTCTGCTAATTCCATTCAATTGCCCAGACTCCACCCCGCAAAGGCTCGTTAAAAGATGATGATCTGGAAGAACAAAACAAGGGTAGCGTGTCCTGAGGGAATACATGTGATATAAAGATGCAGAGTATTGGCAGCAGATCTGGAATGCTGAGAGAGTCATATAGGGACACAGAATGCACCTTTGCAGATAGTAGTTAGCTGAGCAGGACACTGCTAGGAGAAAAACTGTATGTATGTATGTATGTATGTATGTATGTATGTATGTATGTATGTATGTATTATTTGCTATAGCGATCCAATTGAAGACAAAAAGAGAAGGGGAAGGCAGAGGATGAGATGGTTAAATAATGCCATCCATACAATGAACATGAATTTGGACAAACTCCTGGAGACAAGGGAAGAGCCTGGCCTGCTATGGTCCATGGGTCTCAAAAAGTTGGGCATGGCTTAGTGACTGAACAACAATAAGATAGTTTCCTTATTATGGTTATCATTGTAGTTGGTGCTTCTTCTCAAACATGCCCCTTGGCCAACTTTCAACAAAGGTGAATGTAGGAAGCCACAAGTCTTTTCGTTTCCTTTGAAACCTCTTTTGAAGGTTTCCTCTCCCCTTTCCATAAAATTTAATGACATGGTTTAAACCCAAAGGCGCACCACAATTTCAGCCGTGTGTTCTGCGAAAGGACCCATAGATGCTTTGCTTGAAGCTTGTCATCTTTGTTGGAACAGGTGCAACATTCAGCCGGAGTAATGCAAAGTAAACCTAAAACCAATCTTAAGAACGAATCCCATTTTGAAGAATCTTTTAATCCTATTAAGTTACTCTTAATCATATTAGCAGTTTTCATTTTTTAATGCTGCATTAGCTCAGCATTAACCTCCTATCAGTCTAGTGTTCACCAAAGCGGTTAATTTCCCTTGCTGTTTAGATACACAGCAAGATTTTGCTCAGAAAATGGTTCCCTTCCATCTTATGCAGCCACCCTGGCTGAGATGATTTCAGAAATAATCTTGCCTCTCAGGAGGACTTAATCCAGGTTAATTTAAATTTTAACCTCATTTGTGTTCTTTGACGATTTGTCATTAAAGCAGAATTGATACCAATGGAAGCACCTTCCTTTTTTTAATGCATGGAGAAACAGAACAGATGCAACCCAATCTACAAGATTGCACTGAGCCGCTATGCAACTCATAAAAGTTGCTATGCAACTCATAAAATTGCTATGCAACTTTCAAAGAAATTTTGCTGGAAATAATAGATGATTTGGAACCCTGTGAAATAATAAGTATCCCCAGTTCCAGAAATACCCACTCAGTAAACCACAGCATGTCATTGTACAAAAGATATCATGTGATAAATGCAAAGTATGTAATTTGTATCATCTGTGCAATGACATCATTATTCAAACCCTCAGCTTCACTTCCCATTAAGTATTTTCCACCCTGTTTCTGGTTTTCTTTTTCTATTGGGCCTGATTTTTGCAATATTGAAGAGAATAAAGCCAAGATTTTGGAATAGAGAAAACTTTGGAACGATGGTGTCTGTGTAGAATGTTCTTATGTTATACAAAATATATTTATTTACTTTTTTTCTTGCTCTTCAGCCAAAATTTTGATGATCGAGCCCTAAAAATTATAGAGTCAATAGAAAAAGATGTAATTTTCTCGATATAAATTCTCTTTTTATTGCCTAATTAATTATGTTAACGTAATGGCTGTTGATCTTACATGTTTTATATTGCATTTGTTATCGTTTTAATCGGTAAGCCACCCAGAATCATCATGGAGTCAGGTGGCACCTAAATCTAACTAACTAAAACAGTTCAAGAATTCAAGAGTTAATCTCATAATTAAAGAAGCTTGCAAGATATTAGCTTTTCCTGTCCATCACCTACACTCTGTTTTCTCCCATTAGATTGATCTCTAAATCTGTTCCTGCTAACTTCAAGAAACTCAAACTCTTTTAACATTGTGAACTCTTCTAACTATCCTAACATACATTGCAAGTTCAATGATTAAGATTATAAAATGTAACATTCAACCAAGCTTGTGATGTGTATGTTAGGAAAGAAAGCAATAAACTGACAGAATACAGACTAGAAATAAGTATTAGGAGGAGAAAAAGAAGCCCAAAGGAATAAATTGCAAAAATGTCCAACCTAATCCAAAAGACATTAGGATTTTCAGAATACCAAATGTATTTATGATGTAGCCCTGCATGCTACTAGTTATACAGAAGGAGCCCTACAGTTTTCAGAGAAGGGTAGAAAGTTACAAAGCACTGGAAAATAAAGACCGACATACCTTGCTGTTGCATTGCCAAAAATGCTAATGCAAGTACCCCGTGGATAGTTGTTGTACTCAGAAATGCAGACATTACAAGTTATTGGGTTAGGTTTTTAATGAAGTAAGCCTCTATAAAGAGACTGGCATAGTTTTGACCTCTCTGAGAGACGTGCGGTAAGAATAAAGTCTTTTCAACTTTCTTCTTCTGTACTACTGAGATGTTTCCTGATCTGAAACGCCAAAGCCACTCCTTTCTGGTGAAATCTGGATGGTTCTTCAAACACACTGTGGTTTACCCTCCAGTACTCATGGAAGCTTTGTTGCAGAGGTGGTATTCAGCAGGTTCTGATCAGTTCTCGAGAACTGGTAGCAGAAATTATGAGTAGTTCGGAGAACCGGTAGTGGAAATTTTGAGTAGTTCCAAATACCACCTCTGACTGGCCCCGCCCCACTCTATACTCTGCTTCTCAAGTCCCAGCTGATCCGCTGGGTCTTCTTTTGTTGCCCTGCACAGGAGAACGGAGCTGGAAAGCAGGTTAGTGCTATGCCTACCAAGCCATGCCCACCAAGCCATGCCCACAGAACCAGTAGTAATTTTTTTTGAATCCCACCACTGCTATGTTGCAATGTTCACTGAGAAAGTCCCTCTCAGCTTTCGTCTCTTGTGTAAGAAGAGAAAGAATACAGGGACTCCAAAATAGAGTGAGGTGAAGCAACACAATTCCTTTGCTTTACTCTTAGAGGCAGAAGGACTGCACTGCTTTGTGAAGTAGCTTCAAGGGGAAACTTCGTTCAAACATTTGTTAAAACAAAGCATCTTTATCCATTTTACAGGCCCAATGCACAGTATATCTTGGTCCCCATTGCAGGAGATTGGGGGAAAAATTGAAGAAATTGAAACTAGCTTTGATAACAGAGGACCTGGTCAATACATGTTAAATATATCCACAAATTAATTAATTTACTAGATTTTTAATCCCACCTTTAAAGGTAAAGGTAAAGGTTCCCCTCGCACATACATGCTAATAGTTTCCAGCTCTAGGGGGCGGTGCTTATCTCCGTTACAAAGCCGAAGAGCCAGCGCTGTCCGAAGACGTCTCTGTGGTTATCTGGCTGGCATGACTAAACGCTGAAGGCACACAGAATGCTGTTACCTTCCCACCAAAGTGGTCCCTATTTTTCTACTTGCATTTTACGTGCTTTCGAACTGCTAGGTTATCAGAAGCCGAGACAAGTAATGGGAGCTTACCTTTACTACTTTATTTATTTTTTAAATGTATTTATTGAGTTTCTTTTATTACATCATAAAATATCACCTTTACTACTTTAATCCCACCTTTACTACTATGTAAATAACCTAAGACATCTTTTCTCTTCCTATTTTCCCCAGTACAACAACCCTGTGAGGTGGATTGAACTGAGTGAGAGTGGCTGGACCAAAACCAGCCAGCCAGCTTTCATATCTAAGGCGGAACTAAAACTCACCGTCTTCTGGTTTCTGGGCCAACACCTTAACCAATCTTAATCAAGCTGGTTCTAAGTTCTTAGATCCAAAGGTGTTTAGTATCCTTCTGTAGTGGTAGCCACATTAAAACTTTAGAATCCACTTTGAAACAAATACACTTCTTCACGTCTTTGATATGATTTAATTCTGATGCCCATCTACCTGAAATGAGCTGTTCCCCAAACCATTATTAAAATCAATGGATCTCCCCATCTAACTTATGCATGAATTTATTGCATTCATTAATTTCTCCAAATCCTTTTTTAAGATTAATCAGATACATTCTTTTCCCCATCCACCTTCAAAGTGAATTGATTTTCCAACTCTATTTCATCTCTGAAATGATTTTTCCACCCCCTTGTATATTAATTTTATGTTAACGGGCCGGTGGAATGTGCAGTTAATCTGTTTTAACAATAGAAAGCAGCATTCTGCTGATTGACATTTGAAGTAAATCAGGGGTGGGTTTCAAAAAAATTAACAGTTGGTTCTCTGCCTGGTTTCTGGGTGGACGTGGCCATGGTAGGCATGGCCTAGTCAGCCTCCTGCATCACAGTGAGGTTGGGGCTGTGGGGGAGTAGGGTTTCACCCTCTCCGGGCTCCAGAAGGCTTTCCTTGAGCCTCCAGGAGGGTAAAAATGGCCTCCTTGCGTCCAGAGGCCAGAAACAGGCCTGTTTCCGGCCTTCTGGAGCCTCCGGAAGGCCCATTATTTGTCCTCCCTAAATCTCCATGCAGGCCCTGCATTTACCTGGGATCCAACACGGTCTGTGTGGAGAGTTCTGTGAGAGGTGTGGTGGGGTGGGCGGGGCCAACCAGTCCTTTATTTTATTTTTATTTATTTATTTGATTTGTCAATTGATTACAAGATAATAGGTATAAGCATAAACATAGTTATGAATACTTGAAATGGATACATATAAGAAAAATAAAACAATAGGACAGGGATGGTAGGTACATTGGTGCGCTTATGCACTATACGCCTCTTAGGAAAGGGCTGAGGTCAATAGTAGTCAGTCTAAGGTTAAAGTTTTTGGGGTTTGGGGAAGAAACCACAGAGTCAGGTAGAGTATTCCAGACATTGACCACTCTGTTACTGCAATCAAGTTTGGTGTGGTTAACCTTGAGTTTGTATCTATTGTGTGCTCTTGTATTGTTATGGTTGAAGCTGAAGTATTCGTTGCAATGTATGATTTTATATACTATATTTAGATCAGACTGAAGGCGGCATAGTTCTAGGTTTTCTAGGTCTAGAATTTCAAGTCTGGTGGCCTAAGGTATTCTGCAACGAGTAGAGTAGTGGAGAACTCTTGTGAAATATTTCTGGATTTTCTCAACTGTGTTAATATCAGATATGTAATGTGGGTTCCAGACTGATGAGCTGTATTCAAGTATTGGTCTAGCAAATGTTTTGTATGCTCTAGTTAGTAATGTGATATTACCAGAAAAAAAGCTACGTAGGATTAGGTTAACAACTCTTAATGCCTTTTTGGCTATGTAGTTACACTGGGCTCTAGCACTTAGATCATTAGAGATGAGTACTCCAATGACCTTGACTGAGTTTGGATCATCAACAAGGTCTTGACTATTCAGCTTGTATTTTATTTTCTGATTTTTTTGCCAATATGTAAGACAGAGCATTTATTTGTTGAGATTGTTGAGATGGTAGTCCTTACAACTACCAGTATGGTGAACCAGATGTAAAATTAACATCTGGTTCGCCTGAACCAGTGTGAACCAGTAGCAGCCCACCCCTGAAGTAAATGGAAGTTAGAGATCAGGAAATAAAATTTTGAAAGATGCAGCAGGACTGTATAGCACTGGATGACAGGGGGAAAAAAGCAACTACTGTGAAAGATAAACATCCTCCTTTTTTACAACCCTATAATCTCTTAATTTGGGGTAGAGTTCAGGTGACCAAATGGAGCTGAGCATTTACAAACAATAACATGAAAAATCAGACTCTATAGATGCTACATTTAAGGCCCTATATATCTTTTCAGGATCTGGATCATATCAGTTTGCATCTTCATTGGAAAAGACCCTGATTTTGAGAAAGATTGAAGGCAAAAAGACAAGGGGATAAAAACTTTAGCTAGCATTATTGATGCAATGAACTTAAATTTGAGAAAATTCTAAGAGGAGGGAGGGCCCTGGCATGTTATATTCCATCGTACCTGACCTCAGGGCTGTAATAGATAAAAAATACTGGTAGAATCTTTTAAATAACCATTTACAATTCCAGACAGGGAGTGTGCTGTCCAGCCAGTGTATGGGATTTGGATAGTTAGGTAGCAATTGTGAGCTGTCCCCTTAAGGGAATGCATCATGGTAAATGTAGTTAAAGTATCCTGGGAAATGTAGTCCATATCACGTGACCACATCTATAATTCTGATTGGTCACTAAATTGACCCTCAATGGGTTGGGGGAATTTTCCTCACTCTTGGCTGAACTCACGGACTCATGGTAACTGTTCTACTTCTATCATTACAAGATGGGAGAAAAAGAATAGGAGATAAACCATCTTTTTACCTATAAGACAGATATGCAAAGGATTGGTTATTAAAGAAGAATTTTGTCACAAATATGAGTTATGAGGATACCTGATGAACCAATAAAAATACTTAGTTATGGATGTTTTGTGGAGTTTATCTATCTGCATCTGTACAGAAGACAAATCTACCATTGTATAGGATACAGAACAGATATGACTATGAGTATGGAAAGCCACAAATAGTGGGAATTAAATGGTCATGGCCTACTGAGATATGGAGAAATTTGAATTAAAAAGGCAGTGAACCCTTTTCTAGAAGAATGTCCAATAAAATTAGCACTCCAGGAAAGGAAAGTCATTGGTGCCAGTTGCCTGGTATCTCTCGAATGAAACACATAAACTTATGAGCTGCGATAGTGCAGAGGTTAGAGTGCAGTACTGCAGGCTACTTCTGCTGACTGCAAGCTGACTGCAATTTGGTAGTTCCAATCTCACCAGACTCAAGCTTAACTCTGAAGTGGGTAAAATGAGGACCCAGATTGTTGGGGGCAATAGGCTGATTCTGTAAACTCCGAGAGGGCTGTAAAAGCACTCTGTAAACTTAGAGAGGGTTGTAAAAGCACTGTGAAGTAATATATACAGTAAGTCCAAGTGCTATTCCTATTGCTTATGCACTTTTTTTCTGGGACACAGAAAAACATGGCTGCAATGACATAGCTATCTTTAGGGGAATGTTAGGGAAAATATTGTTAGGGAATCGGAAGCTAAAACATATGAAGAACAGTTACAAGAATTGCGTATGTCTAGTTTAATGACATGATAGCAGTGTTCCAATATTTAAGGGGTTGCCACAAAAAAGATGGGGTCAACCAATTATCCAAAGGCAGGACAAGAAGTAATGGAAGGAAATCTATCAAGGAGAGATCCAACCTAGAACTAAATTTTCTGACAATTAGAACAATTAATCAGTGGAACATCTTGCGTCTAGAGGTTATGGGTGCTCCAACCCTGGAAGTTTTTAAGAAGAGATTGAACAACCATTTGTCTGAAACAGTATAGGGTTTTCTGCTTGAGCTTGGACTAGAAGACCTCCAAGGTACCTTCCAACACTGTTATTCTATTATTGTCAAAGGCCATGATGCAAAAAATGTCAAGTGTGTTCTGATGAACGTTGTATCCATTGACATTACATGGATACTCTCTTGCTTTTTTTCAACCTTTCTCTTACATTCAGATGTGCCAATTATCTTTGAACCTTATTTTGTTTTTAAGTTAAAATGAACGTTCATTGCAATATGTAAAATGAATTGGACATTCATTTGTCCAGGATGGTATAAGGACTCCTGCTTTGGACTAGCAAATATCCCTCCAGCCCTATGATTTTATGTTTCAGTGTGTTGGAAACAGATCTATTTTCAAACTATATGAGCAGAATTTTTCCTTGTTTTTTTGCCACAGAGAAATTCTTATTGCCGTTACAAATTTAGTGGTGCCTCTTTCAGAACTCCATTGATTTCTGTTGGAATTTAGTCTTATGGGGATCAACTTCTATTTGTCTTCCCACACAGAAGTAAGGCAAGCTTTAGGACTAGCTGTTGTGAAAATCAGACACCCCAATGATGTGAATCCCTTTGGGCTTATGTACCATGCTGTGTATCAGATTTGTTGGCAATTTCTTGTTTGTAGCATCAGCAATAGTTACAAGAGTTGAGCCTTCAAATAAAAAAGGATATCAAACAGAGGAAAAAACAGAAGAGTCTCTTTTCTGCAGCCTCCTTTTTAGCACTGACTTTAGACATCACTAAGTCCTAAGTATCCAGAGACACAACTTTGACCTGTGGTTGAAAATCATATAGATAATTTTAATTAATTAGCTGTAGTTGGTGTCATTAATCCTAAATCAAAAATCTGTTCTGTTTGCAAAGTACAGTTCAACTCTGGTCACTGGTTCCTAGTTTTCCCTCTTTGAGAAATACATTCCACCTTGGAGGTATGCAAACTTAATGTCCTCCAGATATTTTAGACAAACTCACATCTGGTCAATGAGCCAATAAGGTTATTGACAAGGGATCATAGGAGTTGCAGTCCAAAAGAAGCTCAGAGTGTGATGCCATAATGAGAATCCTAACATTTCTATGTTAGAAAGCTAATTCTAGCCTGTTAAAATGGGAAGAATCTAGTAAACCAAACAAGCAGCATCTGAACATTAGTTTACCACTTTTGTGAAAGGAGAAGCTGAGAGGAAATTGCCAAGAAGTGTCTAAACATAGCATTATTTCATGCTGCGCATGAACAATTGTTTTTCAACAATTGTTCATTCTTATGAAGTCTAAATGTGATTGCTGTACTGTTCTTGTGCTTATTTATATTTCTTTTCTAACTTGCTAGTCTTTTCTTTTGAAGGGAATGAAGAAGAGTGAATACTCTACCTGACTCTGTGGTTTCTTCCCCCAACCCCAAAAACTTTAACCTTAGACTGTCTACTATTGACCTCACCCTTTCCTAAGAGGTCTGTAGGGGGCATGCATAAGCGCACCAACGTGCCTACCATCCCTGTCCTATTGTTTCTTTTATATTTTATTTTTCTTATATGTATCCATGTATTCATAACTATGTTTTACTTATACCTATTATCTTGTAAGCAAATGACAAATTGACAAATAAATTAAAAAAAAAATATTTTGCCTTCACTGCATTTAAGCTTGTATTTCAGATATTTTAATCTGACCTATCTAGCAGACTGTTCCAGGCACAGTATAACTCAGTTCACACCAGAGTTACATAAATGATAACATTGACATATTAGTACTAATACAAAACTCTAGAATCTCTTTCCATCAGGTTGCTTCCGGGCAAAAATGCCAAAAGTTTTTTGGATTTTTAATAGTTGTGGTGTAGACTGGTCACACCTATGTAATGTGTGAGATAATCTAAGCTATATTCAATAGTGTCTACAGGAAGAGAAAATATTTATTTATTTTATTAAATTTCTGTGCCACCCATCTCACTGATATACTGCAATTGCAACATGTGATGGATATATTGCTCCTTCATATCACACTCACGTTTGGAGGCACCAAGGTGCTTTTGGGTTGAAAGAATTAGCCGGTGACATCACCACTCAGCAGGAGGTGGAGAAAAGGATGGGAGCTCACTCCACCCCACAGCAGCACTCAGGTATCCAATGTGAGCTTGCTGCTTTCAAGCCAGCATCCCAACCACAAGAGCTACCATGTTCCTCTCCTGCTTCTTTATATTGAGGACATGCATACTGCACGAGTCAAAAAGAGGACTGTGAAAGTATCTATAGACCCCTCACATCCTGAACATAAATTGTTTCAACTTCTATCCTCAGAATAATAGTATAGGGCACTGGACACCAAAACAAGTCCCCCCCCCCCCCGCCCGCACGCCATCACTCTGGTAAATAACTAGTTCACTCAACACTCTCAAACTATTTAGGTAAGACTGTATTAATATTCTTCTTCTCATCTTTTCTATTACCTATCTCCTTTTTTACTTATGACTACTTATAACTTTGTTGCTTGTATCTTTACAATTTATATTGTTTTATTTAGCTTCCTAGCACAATTTATGTTGATTCTATCATTAAGTGTTCTATCTTATGATTTATGATGAATGTATTTTTATGATGACTATGATCATAATTTATCACTTAAGCTTTTAAGTGATAAGTGATAACGCTTTTATGTAGAGCCTATGCACCCAAAACAAATTCCTTGTGTGTCCAATCATACTTTGCCAATAAAGAATTCCGTTCTGTTCTGTTCTGTTCTATTCTATTCTATTCTATTCTATTCTATTCTATTCTATTCTATTCTATTCATCAATGTACTATATATACACAAGGAGTGAGGCTTTGTTGCAAGTGCCATCCTAACTTTCTTGATGCCCATGCTAGTACTGCTAGATACACTAAAGAGTCTTGATTGAGATGGAGGCCAAAGGGTGGGTTTTTAATTGTATTTTTAGCATCAAATTTATTTTCTTCATTGAGACACCTAAATTGTGGCAGTCTAAAAAGAGCTATTATTAAATTAATGTCACTATGAAATGCTTTCAAAGTTTGACCAGCACAAAGATTTAACAGATTTAACAGATAATCAGAGTTGGAAGGGACCTTGTAGGTCATCTAGTCCAACCCCCCGCCCAAGCAGGAGACCCTACACCATTTCTGACAAATGGCAGTCCAATCTCTTCTTGAAAGTCTCAAGTGATGGCGCTCCCACAACTTCCGAGGGCAAGGTGTTCCATTGGTTGATTGTTCTCACTGTCAGAAAGTTTCTCCTTATTTCCAGGTTAAATCTCTCCTTGTTCAGTTTCCATCCATTATTCCTTGTCTGGCCTTCAGGCGCTTTAGAAAATAGCTTGACCCCTTCCTCCCTGTGGCAGCCCCTCAAATATTGGAAGACCACTATCGTGTCTCCCCTGGTCCTACTCTTTACTAGACTAGCCAAGCCCAGTTCCTGCAACCATTCATTGTATGTTTTAGTCTCCAGTCTCCTAATCATCCTGGTTGCGCTTCTCTGAACTTTTTCTAGAGTCTCAACATCTTTTTTATAATATGGTGAACAAAACTGGATGCAGTACTCTAGGTGTGCTCTTACTAAGGCTTTATAGAATGGTATTAGTATTTCCCTTGATCTTGATTGTATCCCTCTGTTAATACAATTTAGGATTGCATTAGCTTTTTTGGCTGCTGCTGCACACTGCTGGCTCATATTTAGCTGGTTGTCCACTAAGACTCCAAGATCCCTCTCATAGTTACTGCTATTAAGCCTGGTTTCACCCAGTCTATATGTGTACTTTTGGTTTTTCTTGCCTAAGTGTAGGACTTTACTTTTCTCTACATTGAATTTCATTTTGTTAATATGGCCCAGTGTTCTAGTCTTTCAAGATCCATCTGGAACTTGAGCCTATCTTCTTGGGTGTTAGCTATTCCTACCAGCTTAGTATCATCTGCAAATTTGGTAAGTTCCACTTCTATCTGCAAATTTGATAAGTTCCCTCATCTAAGTCATTAATGAAGACGGAACCTCGTAGCACCCCACTGGTTACTTCCCTCCATGTAGACTTAGACCCATTAAGGACTACTCGTTGAGTACGGTTTGCCAGTCAGTTGTGAGTCCATCTAGTGGTGATGCTATCTATTCCACATTTTTCTAGCTTACTAAGAAGTAGGTTGTGGTCTACTTTGTCGAATGCCTTGCTGAAATCTAAATATATTATGTCCACAGTATTTTGCTGGTCTACTAATTTAGTCACCGTGTTGAAAGATTAGTTTAGCATGATCTGTTCTTAATAATCATTGTAATGTAATTAATCTAATGTATAAATGATGAGGAAAATGTCTGCAGTTCAGAATTACTAATACAAAGCTAAAAAGTAATTATTACACCAAGAATTGTAGAAGAACTGTAGAAGAACCCAGTGGTGGGATTAACTTTTTTTTACTATCGGTTCTGTGGGCGTGGCTTGGTTTGGTGCGCTTGGCTTGGTGGGTGTGGCTGGGGAAGGATACTATAAATCTCCATTCCCTCCTCATCCCACTAACCTGCTTTCCAGCTGTGTTCTCCTGTGCAGGGCAACAAAAGAATACCCAGCCAATCAGCTGGGACTCGGGAAGGAGAGAATAGAGGGGCCGGGACCAGTCAGAGGTGGCATTTGCTGGTTCTCCGAACTACTCAAACTTTCCGCTATTGCTTCTCTGAACTACTCAAAATTTCTGCTACCGGTTCTCCAGAAGTGGTCGGAACCTGCTGAATACCACTTCTGGAAGAACCGTATATAAAAAACTAAAAATCTAAAAGGAGGTTATAATTAAAAGCACATCTACAACCATTCATTTCATAATCAAACTTACAGCAACACTGAAAAAAGTGACTTACAACCAGTCCTTGCACTTACAATGATCAAAGCATTGCCATGTTCATACGATCAAAATTTTGGCATTTAGCAACCAGGATAGAATTATGATAGCTGCAGCATCTCAGGGTCATGGAATCACCTTTTGTGACCTTCCCCAGCCAGCAAAGTCAAGAAAGTCAAGCAAAGTCAATAATAAACCACATGATTCACTTAACAACATCAGTGATTCACTTAAAAACCCTGCCCCCCCCCCCCAAAAAAAGATTGCAAAATCAGGTGCAACTTACTCAATAATTGCTTTACTTAGGAATGGGAATTTTGATTCCAATTCTGGTTGTAAGTCAAAGACCACATAAGAGTAATTATTACTATTAATTATCAAATTTATTAGCTGTCCATCTTACCAAGGGTAAGTATACTGTAGTTTTATAAAGTCTGAATAAAGGATTACTTATTTTAGAAATGAAATATTTTTATTTTATCTTATTAGGCTTTGAGGGCAAGTCTGTTATGGTTGTTTGATTATGAATGAGCAACAATTTTTACTATGGTTTTCACTGTGACTCCCAGTCAAGATAACTGTGTAATATAAACAAACATAAACAAACAAATAAATAAGCAAGCACATGCATAAGAAAGATATAAAAGTACAATAGTCAGGGTTATTAGATTGCATAGCTGCAGAAAATGATCAACTGATATGAATTGATCAAAATATTAGCCTGTACCTAACTGTTTCTTTCAAATGCATCTTACACATACCAAATAAAACTACAAGCAAAAACTAATTTTTAAAAATGTTAAACTAGCCTTTACAGCATAGCACTTTGTGTCAGAAGCACCAAGGTGCTTCTGAGTAGAAAGGATTGTCTAGTGATATCATTATTGCCTGGGTGGACATCCAATTGGAGGCTTCTTTCATTGTCTCCGACAAGAGCTGGAGCAAAGAACAGGAGCTCAACCATGGTAGCACTCAGGTCTCAGATGCAGGCTTGCTAACCTCCACCTCAGTGTCCTAACCACATAAGCCATCATGCCTCTCATCAGGCAAGAGGTAACATAAATTCACATGTCTCTGTGAAGCAAGAACTGTAGAAGCGCATACATGATAGACTGAATTTGCCTAGAATCACAGGGTTTAGGAATTCCAATGTAAGTGGATTTTCTATGATTTCTCTTTAGTACAGCTGAATGTCTTTCCATGTATTTCATGATATCTCATGTAAGCTGCTGGGGATATAGCTAGATCGTGGCTAAACAGAGTCTAGCCTGGTTTCAACTTCAAAGAGTTGAAAGGATTATACACACAACAAACCAAGAGAGTAATCTGGGTAATTTTCCTATATGGGTTTTACAAAAGAAGCTTGTTACATTTTAAAGAATTTTATGAGAAGGGACAAAGAAAAAAAATGAACAGAAAACAAATTCTAGGACATTATTTGAAAGGATTAAAGATCAAGATTGTTAAAAATAAAGGGAAGTAATATCAAGCTGGTTTACTTGATCAAGATTAAAATAAATCTCTCTAGTAACCCTTAATGGACTTTTGTGGATCCAGACTGAGATAATTAGGCTTTAAGGATTTCTTTGTGGATAAGAGATGAAATATGGGAAGGAGAGATCATTAGTTGTAATTTAAGGGAAGACGATGTTACTAAAATTATTTATACTGATTGTGCTGAAAAAGAAAACCAGTTGTTTATATATTTGCTTTATTTTTCTTTATTTCATTTTGATTTGTTTGTTTCTGTCCTATTTTTCTTTTTGTATTATTCTCTGTTCTACATCGTATTTTGCATCATATTTCAAAGTTTGTATTTGGTTTTATGTTTGCAATGGTAATTTTAAATAAAATCATTATTAAGAAAAAAGAAAACTACCTAAACATTTTTCTGAAGGCACCAGAAGTTGAACCTAATTCAAAGAAGTTTTTATCCGCTATTAGCTATTTAGGACTGCCCAAGGAACAATGTAACTCAGGAACAATTTTAAAAAATGCATATGTATATCAGATATATATATATAATATATCAGATATATATATATATATATATATGTATATATATATGTATATGTATATGTATATGTATATGTATATATCAGCTATATATATATATCATATATATATTCGCACAAGGATTAATTGTATACAGGGTACAAAATAAGGTTGAAAATAAGGTCCCACAAACTGTCGAGAATGTTTAATTGTTTTCTGATCTTTCTTTCTACTTCTTTCTTTGTTTCCTTTTTCTTTTTCACATTTATGTACATGTTGTTTGTCTGTTTTAATTGTAAAATTAATAAAGTTTATTTATATATATATAAAAGAAATCTTTCTCTGAACATTTGATCTTTGTTCCCTGGCAAAGTTTTCTTTCCATCCATAGAATAAAACATTCTCTCTGCATGGTGTCAAGACAAAATGTCAGAGAAAGTATGTAACAAGGACTAGATAATGAAACACCTCCTGACACTATTTTGACACTTAAAAAGTATTCAGGTTTGATTGCCATCGTGTTCAAACCTGGGCACCGATGAGGTAAAATTTGTTCTGAAATATAGCGTGGGATTCATTAGCATTTAAAACTGGGGATGAGGCAAAGGTATGTTCTGAATAACTACTAACATAGAATATAAAATGCCGATTGTGTTTAAGAATCCGTCTCCAGATCAGCTGTTTTACACTTTCCTGAACAATTCAGCAGCTTTTTTAAAGGCATTGGGGATGACAACAAAATTAACAAGCAGAAGGCAAGTTAAGTGATTACAGAGACTCTTAGGTTTGCCATTTTCTGGGTTAGACTCTAATATTGGGGGGAAAGTTCATAGCACAGGCTCTCTGCTGCTTTGATGCTAATTAATGAGGTTATTCAATGCTTTGGATTTGATTCAGAAGAGATGGCTTGTATATCACACCTCTCTGGGACTCATTAAAGCAGCTATGTCTGTTTCTAAGATTGTATGAGTGCAACAGAAGCAGCAGCTGTACAATCCTAGAAAGTGACACTAAAATCCGACAGTTGTTATTCCATGGTCCCAGGTTCTGAAATGCCTGTTCTAATGATTAAAAATTAAATCCAAAATACTGGAGGGCTATAACTTCAAGGACTAAGGCACCGTTTCTGATCTACAAGCCATTATAAGAGTGGCAGCAATTTAAACACTGGGAAGGAGAAGAGGAAAAAGAAGAGGGTTTTCCAAAGTTGTATTTAATCTTTCCTATAAATAATTCTTCTTGGTTTCCTCCCAATCCAGTCCCACAGAATGGAATTCATAGACTTCAGAGAAGCAAGTTTGTATTTATTAGGTTTTATCTGTAGGCCATGTTATATCATTCTTGTCTTACATTTCTTAAGACTGGACCTATTTGGTCCCAAATACTCTCTGAAAAGGAATTTGCACAGGAAACAGGAGTCTCTTCCTAGGACACTGGCAATTTGTCAACCATCTCCACAAAATAAGTAAGTAAGAAAGTAAGAAAGTAAGTAAGTTAAGTAAGTAAGTAAGCCATTGTAACTACAGGCCATAACATAGGAATGTCATAACACAGAATAACATAACAAGAAAATACTAACATTATTAAATAGAGTAATGAAGTATTGGATTTGAAAAGGTTACTATTCTGACCAAGGCTTCCTGAGACACCAACAAACACATGTTAAATCTAAAACTCTTTTATTTTAGTTCAACGGCTGTGAATTATCATCATTCACAGCCCATGATGAATCTCAACTAATTATAAATAGTCCCATGGAAGTCTGCCAAATTCTTTGGGAGAAGTCTGATAAAAACACAGCTTTATCTGAAGTGCTGCCAATGACTAAAGTACCAATTAGTCTTTCAAAACCAAATGGAGCACAAATTCACCACAGAACTTTCAGGTTCCAAACCGACCAGAGCAAACAACGTTGCTTCCTGCAAAGGTTCCTGTCCCTTTGCACTTCCTTTATATCTTATGGGAGGGGCAAATTACCTCCAAGCCTTACTCCCGAGTTGCCCCTTTTGTCTTAACTGCTCTTGCCTTCTGGCAGGTCTGTGCACATGTGCACTGGGAACAAACTCCCCTTGTTCCTCTGCCTTGCTGCTGTCAGATTCTGGAGGCTCTGGAGTCAGCTCATAACTCCCAGATGGCCCTGGCCCCATCTCTGTATCAGACACAGGACATTCATCCGAGTCGTGCCCAGACTCCTGGACTTGCCCATGTTCTTCCCCACTGTCCGCTTCTGCTGCCGTCTCCGCAGGCTGCCAGCAACCCACAACACTTACACCAGAATAAAGTCAATGCTACAGTTAAGAACTTAAGTATTCCTCCTTAAGTTTAAATGAGAACAGAGGAAAGGTAACAACTTGGTGGCTGACAGTGGAAACACATCTCCACATTATTACCACATGAATATCAATGATGACAGTTCTCTGCTACTCAGCTTCAGAACAGGCAGGTCGCCTCCTCTACAACATGTGATGACTACTAAGGATAAACTGCTGTCTGTTGGAAGACATCTGGGCTAAAGGAATCTTAAATTTTGCCTGGTAATCTAATCCTGGTGGTGCCTCTGACAAATGTACCACGAACCTCTTTATACTAGGAGGAATTCTCTGCCTGTCTAAATTCTAGACATGAATTTGTATGCCTTCAATTCCTGATGACTGCCTCAAGTAGTACCTGCAGTTTTCTTGGCAAGATTTCAGAAGCACTAAGTTGGCTTCATGCCTAAAGAGGGACTACAATTCACAGTCTTCTTGTTTCTAGCCTGATGCCTTAATCACTACCCCAAAATGGATCTCAAGTTCTATTCATAATGCAACTGTGTTGAGTAATGAAGCCTCAGTATATTGTTTTAGAAATATATTACCTAAGATGACTTTCATTGTTTTCCCACAATGTATATCTGGCATTTCCAGTTAATCTGAAATCAATTCCTCCATAGTCATGCTTTTGCTGTAGGGTTAGGATGTTGTGGTTCTAGCTGAAACAGTTCTATATTAGGCAACCAGAAAGAAAACAATCACCTACCCAGATGTTCGATAGAATAGTACCGCTGTTTGCTGTCCACCCGCACTGTTTCAGCATAGGGGCTGCCTACCCCATAGCCAATGATGTAGCCACGTACAATGATGTTTGGATTCAATGGTGGGGTCCAGCTCATTACAATGCTGGTTGACAAAGGCCTGACGTGAAGAGAGCTTGGCTGATCAGGCACCTGTGATTCTGGAAGTCAAAAGAAAGGATTGTTACCATTGACATAAAGGCATCTGAACAACGGGAAGATTTCTCAAGGAGAGAAGCAACCTGGAATGAAGGAGAAACTTCCTAATAGTGAGAACCATCAACCAATGGAACAGCTTGCCTTCAGAAGCTGTAGGTGCCCCATTACTGGAAGTTTTTAGGAAGAGACTGGACAGTCACTTGCCTGAAATGGTATAGGGCAGGGGCCTTCCAACTTGAGAGCTTTAAGACTTGTGGACTTCAACTCCCAGAATTCCTCCTCCAGTCATGTTAGCTCAGGAATTCTGGGAGTTGAAGTCCACAAGTCTTAAACTTGCCAAGTTTGAAGACCCTTGATATAGGATCTCTTGCTTGAGCAGTGAGTTGGACTAGAAGATTTCCAAGGTCCCTTCCAACTCTGTAATTCTATTATTGTTAAAGGCCATGATGCAAAAAAGTAACAAGTGTGTTCTGATGAACATTGTGTCTACTGACATTACACTGGTTAGATAAAACACTCGCCAAAGAGATCTCTCTAGATGAGGTGACAAAGTGTTTTTAATTGCTAAAACTACTGATTTTGTTGTAGAGCATTAAAAACTCCATAGTAGGGCATGAAATCGAAGTTCTGGCCCTTCTTTTAATTACAGTATACGTCATATGAATAATACACATTAAAGAGTTCCTGGGCTTTGATTATATGGATACTGTTGTGTTTTTTTTAACCTTTCTCTTCCATTCACATGTGCCAATTGTCTTTGAACCTTACTTTATTTTCAAGTTAAAATGAAAGTTCACTGCAATATGTAAAATTCTGATTGACTGATTTCAATATTAGGTAAAAATACCTCTGATTTTGCACGTATGTGTGTGACTTAACATGCGAATCATTTCAGTACTGTACTCAGCTTCTGAATGATCCTACCTAGCTGAATATTTTTTCCAATTATAATACCTCACAGGACAAAACATTGCATTTGCTAAATGCAATCATTTTACCATTTATTCCCCCTAAATGGAAGACTTGAAATATAACACTACAATTATTCTTTAGGGTGAAAAGAGAGAGAGATGCTAATAATGAGGGGTTAAGAAGAAATCAATAAATGTAAGAGAGAAAACAGGGAAAGGATCTACAAACACATTTTTAACAGTGGCATAACTACTGTACAGTCAAACATAAACACCACAATTCCAGTCAGCTAGCCATAAGCAAAGTGCTTATAAAATTGCCTTTATGTTTCCATGATTACTCAGGTCAACCTCCTGATTTTTAACCTCCTATGGTTCACTTACGACGGCTTTAACAAAAAATCTGAATATGCATTTACAAAGCACTTGAATGAATTTTATGCCTTGAAAGCAGATATTCCTAATGGCCATCATTCGTAGCAGTGAGTGCTTTAAAATCTTGCAGAATGAAAGGAAATTCTTTCCTTGCCAGTTTGTAAAGATGCTGCTGTATCACAAGCCTCTTCAGAGCAGCCAGAGACTGCTTTACAACAGAAAGAGATAAGGTATTGGCATTTCTTCATTGAATAGGTAGAACTGGGGAAGACAGATATGAAGGTAAATATACATATCTCCATATCTCACAATAGCATTGAGGGATCCCATCTGAGTTGGTCATCAGGACCAAAGGTTTATTAACTTTTGGGGATCATGTACAACAGTCCCATGAATATATTATTTAACCGCACCAAACTTGATTGCAGGAAATACGACTTCAGCAACAGAGTGGTCAATGTCTGGAATACTCTACCTGACTCTGTGGTTTCTTCCCCAAACCCCAAAAACTTTAACTTTAGACTTTCTACTATTGACCTCACCCCTTTCCTAAGAGGTCTGTAGGGGGCGTGCATAAGCGCACCAATGTGCCTATCATCCCTGTCCTATTGTTTCTTTTATTTGTCTTATATGTACCCATTTCATGTATTCATAACTATGTATATACTTATACCTATTATCTTGTAAGCGAATGACAAATCAAATAAATAAATAAACAAACAAATAAATAAATAAATAAATATTCTGGAAAGAGAGAAGTTCCCTAATGATGGGTTCCAGCACAAGCCCAAAAACTTAGAAGAATAAACCTTTGATCCCAGCGACTGACTCAGATTGGATCCTGAAAAAAAGGCTATATAAAGAACTTGCTCGATACCTGTGCTTCGCTATGAAACTATGTGGTCAGCCTTAGTTTTTGGGGAGGAAAATAATGGGGAAATTTTACCTCTGCCTACAAGCATCCATCAATATTCATCTAGCTAGCATCCTGTCAGTGTGTGAGAGAGTTGAGGGCTGTTTGGAAACTGTTTGGAAACTGAAACAATATTTGCTGTGTGAGCAAGAAGTAGACAGCCAGGAGCCTGGGTGTGGATTAGCTCATATATACATTCTATATATTCATAGAAGTTATGGAGATCAATGACTATTAAGAGGGGGATTGGGATTGCCTCTGAAGACCATTTGCTGGGAGACAAGCGAACTTCCTTGTGTAGTTGATTTTGTGTGAGAGTAGACTGGCCAGGGGTCTGATCCATCAGGGTACTGCTTAGGTTCTTATATCTGCAGGGTATGTTTCAACAAGTAGCAGTACATCTAAAAGACATGTAGAATGTCAGTTGTATTATCATAGATGCCATCTTGACCTGTGGACACCTCTGAGCCCAGTTGTATTAAACTCACAAAGAAGTTAAATGTAAAAGGACATGTGGAATCCTTGGTACTCTCTGAACTTGGACGGTTTCTTGCAGATGTCTATGGGGGTTCTCAGTCATCCAGGTCATGGTTGTCCCGAAGGTGCTTTTTTCAAGAGGCAACTGGACTTTCTGGTTTTTCTTCGATTACATTTTGCTTCTCATCCAAGAAGCTTCTTCAGCTCTGACTGGATGATGGGGAATAAAAGGATTTATACTCCTTACAGACTGCTGGCCATTTGCATTCTTTTAGCGGGTTGTTAAGGTCACCTGGAGGTTTATCTGTGTCATCAGGGTCAGCTGTGTGGTGCAAATGAGGGTAGAGCCTTCTTGGAACTGTTGAAAGGTCTGTGTTGTAGATTGGAGATGATGTCATATCCAACCTCTCTGTTGAGAGAGGGCTGTTTAATTTTGACCTAGATGGCCTATTTAATCCCTCTTTCAAACCAGCGGTCCTCTCTGTCCAAAATATGGACTTTGTTGTCTGTGTCTTTTAAATGCAGATGGACTTCTGAATCTAGTCCTGATGTGTTTGTTCTCCTATGTTCTTACAGATGTTTCATTACCCAACTGGGTAAGATCTTCCATGCTGGAAGAGAGTTGGGTTTGCTCTTTGTTTATATGCAACAGTTTATTCTGTGCAAATGTTATCTTTTATCAGTGAAATATCAATGCAAAATGTTTAAGCAAACTCAGACAAAAAGGTCTATGAAAGATTCCCAGTATAAAAACTGAAATTAAAAAAGCATTTTTTTAAAAAATGATGAGACTAACATTTGTCAGTGTTGCTGACCTTGATTGTTTTCTCTTTGCCTGTAATACATTTTATGGGATTTGTGATGAATTTTGGCAAAGTTTCCAATAAGAAGTTCAACCCACTCTCAAAGTTTGTTTAGAATGGAAGACGATTAGAATTAAGATATAGCAGCGTTAACAAAACTTTAATAAAGCACCATTTTCATTTATTTTTGAGCTATGCTTGGCTAAAAAAATGCTTACATAATTAGAAATAGATTGGAATATATCACATGTTAGAAGACAGGATGTCCTGAAAACACAGGGCTTATGTAATTTGTTTTTTACAATTGCATAAAAATATTTGAAATTGTTTGCTATTTATTTCTGCAATAGTTATTAAATGCCATTTTAAATCAGCTTTATAAAAGTTACTGTATACACTTGGATGTTGAGGCAAGATTCTTATAAATATAACTATTTTTATAAATGTAAGAAGTAAGAATAACAAAGGGAGAGAGAGAGGAAAGGTTGATGAAAGAGAAAGTTTGGTGTTGAAAGTTGTTAACTATCACATAGCTCATTAATAATTATAACTGATGACTTGAGGAAGAGCTAGGAAAAAATGGTCCCAGAAATAGATCTTAAATATCAAACTGGTTTCAATATGTGATATGCTAATAATGTAAAAATAATAAATTTCCATAGCCAGGCCATTCCAAATTATATACTGAGAAAAACTGATTTTGAAATCTGCCTATACAGTATTATGCAAAGTGCTACATTCATCTTTATGTCTCATTTATTTTGTAAACGTTTGCATAAATTTCTGGTCTTGAGAAGGACAGTAGAAAAAAAATCTTTTTCTTCAGCCCTGGAAACTCTTCTGAACTTCTTAGAATTCATAGGCATTGTTAATCCATTTGTACACAGAATATAACCGGCTTTATGAACATGGTCTATAAAGCTGAAGACTGAATTTGCAAGAAGGTGAATTTTTCATGGAGTCATCTTCCAAGCCAGTGTTTGTCAACCTTGGCATGCTCTCTGGGGAATTCTGAGAGTTGAAGTCCACATACCTGAAAGCAGATTGAGGTTGAGAAACACTATTCTAAGTTTTCTCTACTCTAAGTCCCTAGTTTGGAGTGGTCAGTTAGAAGACAGGAAGAAAATTAGTGACATGATTATTGGGATACATTTGGTTAAAGGAACAGCAAGGAAGCAATCATAAAGAGTGGGAATAGAAGAAAAAAAATGACCAAGGGGACATATTATTTTAGCAAAGAAAAAGTCAGAAGGGTTTCAAGAAGGGTTGAGGTATGAGATGAATTCAACTTCATGGTGGCATGGATTGGCTGGATCATTACGAATGAAGGTGTCCCAAGATAATGTTGCAGGATCCAACCTGGGTCGGTGACCGGAACCAGAGGTTTTGTCTTCCAAGTTTTCAGACTTTGTGATTCTTGATGTTCCCTGAAGATGGGCTCAAGCACGTGTCCAAGAGGTTGGAACCTCTGGTCCCAGCGACCGATCCAGATTGGATCCTTGCTGGATCATGTTTAGGAGGAAGCAGGAGAAAATTCCATGTCTACTTAGTAGTATTCCTGGTTTGTTTTTATCCAGGTATAACTCTCCTTAGGTTTTTAAGGAGATTTTAAAGAAATATTTGCAGATAACCTAGATTAAAAAAAAGATTTAAAAAATTAAAATTTTTCTCCCCGACAAAGATACACATATATGGGGATAGGTTTTTTCCCCCCTCTCCTGAATAAAGGAAGAACTGATGAAATATACTAGGATTTTCCTCCCTCAAAATACAATAGGATGCCACAGCAAATGTTTCCCCAATCCGTGGGACAAGAAGATATAGAAGATATAGAATAACAGAGTTGGAAGGGATTTTGGAGGTCTTCTAGTCCAACCCACTGCTTAGGCAGGAAACCCTACACTACTTCAGACAAATGGTTATCCAACATCTTTTTTAAAACTTCCAGTGTTGGAGCATTCACAACTTCTGGAGGCAAGTTGTTCCACTGATTAATTGTTCTAATGGTTAGGAAGTTTTATTCTTCATGTTCTCTTCCACAGAGTGAGTATAGCAGGAAAAAAATACTATAAGGGTAATTGTTTTTCACTGTAAAAATATGATTGTTTTTTAAATTCAAACTGTAGGTTGATATATAGCACATCCGTGGGCCGGATGTGTCATGTACTGGCCCTGCCCCCACCCAGTTTAGCAAAGGGGGGAGAAATCCTAATATGTCATGTGATGATGCCGTGGTGACGTGAGTTTGACACCCCTGATATATAGTATCAACGAGCATCTTTGGCTAATTTTGCAAAAGCTAAGCAAGGTCCGATGTGGTTAATGTAGGAAATTTCAGGAGGTCAGACAAAACTCTCCCCCTTTTTTAAAAAAAGAAAATGAAACATGGGATTTTCTTTCAAAATGAATATTTAAAACCTTTCTAGCTGTTGGAAAGACTGTTTTGCTTTCCAGGGAACCTTGAATAGCCTACATTGTTTAGGTTTCTAATTGCTTTAGCAAAACACACTGATTAAAAGGCATATCCATAGGGAGTGAAGGGAATTCTTTAAAAGATATTATTTGTTTCCATGTTAATGCAAATGCCAAGAAGGCAGCAGTGATGAAACGGTTACAGCAAAAATGAGAAAAAGGGGCCTGCCATAACCAATCTCTTCCTTAGCTGTCTTTTCCTTCCTGTGCTAGAATTTACCAGATCTGTTTCATTACAGGGATGATCCTTAAAGAAATCACCGCGAAGAGGGATAGGCCAAAGCCTTTTCCAGATTTAATAGCAGGTCTCTGGCTGATCCGCAGTAGACTGTTAAATTACAAAGATGCGCAAAACGGCATTCAGATCAGGAAAGCACTCAGAACAAGTCTCCTTAGATTTGAAACCATTCTCCTGAAATGAATAAATATTGGGGTTATCAGTCATGGATTTGTGATCCATTCAGTTGAGGCATTCATTCTGAGCACTCAGGAGGATTCTCTGCTCTCAAGACTTCAGCTGATCGCACCAATTTTAATATTTCAACTGAGCAAACCGGCTCTATAGTTCTCTGATGAATCAGATGCTCTGCCAATTTCAGCCTGTCAAGGAAAAATGTGCCCATCTCACACTTCCAGTTGTCTTAGAATTCAGACACTCAGAATTCCTACCTATTTGCTCATTCCTATAGAAAAAAAAAACCTGGAAGTCAGAATGATTGGGGGATTCTGGGGGTTTAAATGCCAAAACATGCAGAGCATCAGGATACTATACAGCTTAAGAAGAAAAGGCAGGATTAAGAATGAACGTAGCTGGAATAAATGTGAATTGAACAGGGGTGAGATTTAAATTTTTTAACAACCGGTTCTGTGGGCGTGGCTTAGGTGGTGGGCGTGGCTTGATGGTCATGTGACTGGGTAGACAGGGCTTGGTGGTCATGTTATTGGCTGGGTGTGGCCAACTCAACATCACTCACATCGAGGCACACATCTCCTCCCCTGGCCTCTCATGACTGTGGGGTTGCTGCAACAGTCGTAAGTGTGAAAAACGGTCATAAGTCACTTTTTTCAGTGCCATTGTAACTTTGAATGGTCACTCCACACAAGCAAAGTACCAGCAAAGGAGGGAAAAAAATATCCAGAGAAGTTCCTGAGACAGGAAGTCTAGTCCTGCCAAGAATGTAATAAGAGTTAATGGAGAGGCAGTTTCTGTAAGCAACACCAGAATGTTTCCTTCCTGCCTTCCTTATAGGATTAGGCCAGTAATTTCTTCTAACAACCAGCTCTCCGAACTGCTTAGAATGTTAACAACAGGTTCTAGAGAATAGGTGCGAACTGGTAGAATCCCACTCCTGGAACTGAATGCAGAAGTGAGAGTCCAGCAAAACAGAAGTATCTCAAGATACTTTGGTCATATAAAACAAAGAAATAAGCCTTAAAGCTCAGAAGAGGAACAAAATGAGAAAATTATAGTTGGATGGAGTTAAGGAGATCTTCAAAATGGAAAGAAATGAGATATTTGAAGAATAAAAGGCAAGGCTCTCTATAAAGATATAGAGAGACATAACTGAAGCAAGAATGGTTTGGAAGGACAGATATAGAAAGGTGACTGGTGTTGATGCAAATTAGATTTAGTGATATTTCTTTTTCTTGCTCCACTATTCTTTTTAGCTTTTCTGTGCATTGCACAATGATGTTTACCCTCAAAGTAAGAGTGTTAGGGGCAGGTCTCTATGATATAACCTCCTGCTCAATACAGGAATCTGAATTAAAACATTCTAGAAAGATGTATCTATCTGATCTGATCTCTACTCAATCAGTTCCAATGTATTCAAAAATAAGTTCCATTTTTTTCTACTGAAATCCATAGTACTATTCTGTAATTAAAGCCATTATTCTTTTGGTCCTGCACTTTGGGAAAACAGAGAGCAAGTCTCGGCTCTCATTTGTGAAAAATCTGTTTAGATACTTGAAAAGTTTTGCCATATTTCTTTTGCTTGATCCTTTTCCCCCCAGTGATAAATATATCCAACTTCTTCTCCTAGAACTTTGTTTCTAGTCCCCTGACCACTTCATTATCCCTCTTGGCACCTGTCCCAGTTTCTCTGAGGTCCTTTTTTTAAAACTGAGGTGCTTGTAATTGGAAAACTAATCATATGGATTTCCAAGCCTTAGCAGCAGCACTAATACAGCTCTGTTTCATTTGGGAATGGATCAGAGTGGATTTCTATGTCCATGAAAGGTTGAATCTTTCACAAAAAAAAGACTAAAATATAAATTTTTAGGGTTCATCTTACAGATACAGATTAACAGAGTTGGAAGGGTCCTTGTAGGTCATCTAGTCCAGTGGTCGCCAACCAGTGGGCTGGGGACCACTGGTGGTCCAAGAGAAAATGTTGGTGGTCCACAGAGAAATGTCCCCCTCAAAGCACTCCTGCCAAAGCAATTGATCCAGGCTGTGCGGGAACACAAGGCTGCAACACCCACATGGCCCGCCCACCCGCTGGCCCCCACCCTTTGGCCGAGCACAAACCTTACCTTGAGTAGAGCCATGCGAGCTGGAACTGGAAGGTAAGACCAATGGTGCGGGAGGAAAATCCGCCTCAGGATGGCTTGCTGACACTGGTGGGAAAGTCGGTCCCATATCCCAGAGCTGCAGTAGTCACAGGACTGGCCCTTTGGTCATCCCAGAGCAGCTACTCCAGTCCATGGCAGGCCGGTGCACCCAGGTGGAGAAGCAGCTGCTCCAGGATTACCAAAGGACCAGGACTTTGACTACTGCAGCTCTGGAATATGGGACCGACTTTTCCACCAACATCAGCAAGCCACTGTTAGTCAAAATTCATATTAGTGGTCTGCGGCGGGATTTAAAATTATGAGTTTGGTGGTCCCTGAGGTCCAAAAGGTTGGCGACCCCTGATCTAGTCCAACCCTCCCCCCGAAGCAGGAGACCCTACACCATTTCTGACAGATGGCAGTCCAGTCTCGAAAGTTTTCAGTGATGAAGCTCCCACAACTTCTGAAGGCAAGCAGTTCCATTGATTGATTGATCTCACCGTCAGAAAATTTATCCTTATTTCCAGGTTGAACCACTCCTTGTTCAGTTTCCGTCCATTATTCCTTGCCTAGCCTTCAGGTGCTTTGGAAAACAGATTGACCCATTCTTCTCTGTGGCAGCCCTTAAAATATTGGAAGACTGCTATCCCTTCTCCCCTGGTCCTTCTCTTCACTAGACTAGCCAGGCCCAGTTTGTGCAACCGTTCTTTATATATGTTTAGCTCCAGTCCCCTAATCATCTTGGTTGCTCTTCTCTGTACTCTTTATAGAGTCTCAATGTCTTTTTTATAGTATGGTGACAAATGCCTGGGATGAAACAATGAGATGTTTCCTGATGTCATGGACTTCTGGAAACCACTTTTTCCCCTTCTAGACAAGAGAACTTGGTTTTCTCTAGTGAATCCATACATACATTCTAATGAAGCCCTAGACTTATGAATTGTGGCTGAAGTATTTCAGAAACTGGAAGTCTTTGCCTTCAGGCTTTAAGAATTCCAATAGATTGGACTGAGCAGATAGATTTTAGACCTGCCACAGAGTAAAGCAGCTCTTTAGCTATTTCCTGCGGTACCCACAGCATGGAAAATATTGAAGTTGAAGGCTACAGTGAAAACTACCCTTGCTCTGAGCATCCATCCAATTGCTACATTTTGGCAAAAGACTTGGTAGCAACAGCTGGTCCAGAAGTTAAAATTAGACAGATGCTTAGAAACATCTTGTGAAAATAATGGAAGAGAACAGAACTGTCTTTTTTTCTCATTTCTGCTTCACTTGCCCATACACACAGAGAGAAAATTAGCAGCATGCAATCAATGAAAACACTTCAGCTCGAGAAAATATTCAGGCATCAACTCCAGTGGCTTGGACATTGGATCATCCTAACCTCCACAGCAGTTTACCCGAAAGGCAAGGCAACTATCTGAGCACAAAACACGATAACAGCTGTGAAAATAAGTACAATTACCATCAAGATCACTCTCTGGAGTTTCTGCCATATACCACTCTGAAGAAGGTCCTGTTCCATTGGCTGTCATAGCTGCAACCTGGAAACTATATTGACTTCCTTTGTCAAGACCTATTTGCAATACAAATCAAACAGAAAACATCCAGTTAATGCTGCTGACATTCTACAAGTCATGTTAATAGAACCATTTCTAGCATAGCAGTATGTCTCCAAACCTAGTTCTCCTCTTCCAACGTGAAAATGTCTACATGTCCATGCATCAGCAGGATGAAGGTTTCTTCACTGAAAGTTATAAACTATGATCTGTCCCACTGGCCTAGTGTGGGCAGATTGATAGATTTTATTTTTAATTTTTTACTTTGCAGTCTGAGACTTTAAGAGAGTGACTGGCCCAAGCTGACTTACACGCATAAGGGAGGATTGAAATAGGGTTTCCCACCTGCAGTCTGTTCCCCTGTGTTGAATCCAGTGGTGGGATTCAAAAATTTTTACTACTGGATCTGTGGGCATGGCTTGGTGGGCATGGCTTGGTGAGCATGGCATGGTGGGCGTGGCAGGGGAAGGATACTGCAAAATCCCTATTCCCTCCCCACCCCATTAACTTGCTTTCCAGCTTCGTTCTCCTGTGCAGAGCAACAAAAGAAGACCCAGCCAATCAACTGGGACTCGGGAGGCAGAGGATAGATGGGGGCGGGGCCAGTCAAGGATGGTATTTGCCGGTTCTCCAAACTATTCAACATTTCTGCTACCGGTTCTCCAGAACTGGTCAGAACCTGCTGAATACCACTTGAACCCTTTGTCCCCCTCCTCTGAGTTAAGTCCAATTTATTCCTTTCTATAGAAGAACAGAGAGCCCGAGCAGTCCTTTTGAAAGGAGCACAGGCGATACGTACCTGTGTTCCTTTCTCCCCATCCCTTCTTGGCAACCATTTTGCCTTCTCATCCCTTCTTGGCTCTCCCTCATTGCTGGGACAATGCAGCTGCCAATCAAACAACAACTGCCAATCAAACAGCAGTATTGGGCAAGAAGAAAGGCAAAATGGTTGCCTAGGAACTCTGCCAGCACTGTTGTCATGAGGAAAATGTTCAGGAAACCGAGTTGTTGCTGCACAATTTTTCCAATTCCTGCCTTCTAATTTATAACACCTCTGAAAAAGTGTAGCCAAAAATCTTTTTTTTTCCTAAAGCAGATAGTATAACAGGCCAGATGCATCACACTTAGCCCATGCCCAGCCCAGCTCTGCAAAGGCAAAAAAATGTCATGATATATCACGTGATATCACATGACACAAGTTTGGCACCCAGGCTATAGTAGATACAACAGGCTATCCCAAAAGTGCTTGTCAGTTGCCTTTTGAAAACTTTGTTTTCCTTGAATACATTTTACTTCTCATCCAAGAAGCTTCTTCAGTTCTGACTGAAAAACTGAAGAAGCTTCTTGGATGAGAAGTGAAACATCTTTCCAGGAAAAACGAAGTCCAGTTGCCTTTTGAAAAAACACCTTTGGGACAACCATGAACTGGATGACTGAGAATCTGAATAAACATACCACAAACTAAGCTCCCATCTTGAATTGTAATAATGCATTCAATCCATTTTGAATCTTGGAGCAGGTACTTTGTTCTGACAATTATTATATTCCAACATAGGAGTGCCTTGAAGTTATTTTGTACCAGATTTCTCTTCTTTGACAACATTACATGTTTATCATTTCACGCATCTTATACTATCCATGAAGCATAACAATAAGCAGGCATGTTTAATTGCAGAGATCCCCTGAGGAAAGATGTTTGAAACTCGAAAGAACCAAATCCACCTTTAAAATTCTAGCTGATGCTGGATGTAACTATAAAATCAACAATAGTGATTTAAAGTCATTGTTGCAATTCTGAATTACTTGGGTATTGCAGCTGTCCTCATTAGTGGGCAAAAACACCTGCCTTTAACTAGCAGATGCTCTTAAGGAAACATAAAGTCTTGCTGCTTGAATATTTAAATAATCTCTTTAAAAGCTGCAAGATTCCCAGTTCCTTTGGAAAACACTGTAATATAGAAGCAAAACTGTGACAACGAGGTTTCCATTTGGTTATATTCCATTCAGCCTGCAATATTTAACAGCCTTTCTTGAAATTGATTTACACTATCTACATGATTTGTTTGTTTGTTTATTATTTATTTATCCCACCTTTATTATTTTGAGAAATAAATCAAGGTGGTGAACACACCCAATACTCGTTTCTCCTCCTATTTTCTCCACAATAACAATCCTGTGAGATGGCTGAGAGAGAAAGAGAAAGGAGAGAGAGAGAGTTAGGGAGGGAGGGAGGGAGGGAGAGGGAGACAAGATGGGAGGGAGGCAGGAGAGAGAGGAGGGAGACATAGGGAGAGAGAGAGAGACAACCTGGTTTGTGCCTGTGGTACAACTAGAACTCACTGCCTCCTGGTGATTGGCCCAAACCCACCCAGCTGACTTTCATGCCCAAGGCAGGACCATTCACAGTCTTGTAGTTTTTAGCCCGGTGCATTAACCACTAGACCAATTTAGTCTATCAACAGTTAGTTCGATATCTTTAAAGGCCTACTGAGAGGGATTCAGCATACCACTTAATTTACTTGGCTTAGCTGAGAAATGAAAGGAGCAGAGATGGACATGTTATGACCGAACAGCTGTGAAAGTATATCTTGGCTTAGAAGTTGCCTCCAACTTTTGCAAATCTTAAAGAACATTTCTAAACAAGGGCAAAAAAGTCACGCGTGAAACTTCAGGTGGAACCAGATACCTATGGAAAGTTCCTCTGCATTCAGCTATCAAAACAATGGCCATTTTGTTTGCTTAGAAATAATGACCAAAACATTTTGTTTCAGGGTGTTCAGGGTGTTGTTTTTGCTTTGGAGCTGTCATTTGTAGAACCTAATTTAAGATAAAACCTGCAAGACAGCCTGGGGAATTGTATGGCAAACTCATTAAGGCATGGAATATGGAGAGGTACAAATAGATGATAAAACCATTAAACAGGAAACAAAGTAAAAATGCATGAAGGCTGTTGTTGTACAGCCCAATAAATGTCAGCCGAATGCAAGGCAACCAATGTTCACTTGAAGTAAAAGCTCATTTTATTCCCCTAGTATTTCATTCCTCCTCTGTTTTATAAGGCTAATGTCATGTAAACACTCACCTGTAAACAGGTACCAGAGGTTATTTGGTTCCAATGTTTCTACCTCACCCCTGCGAGCTGTCTTTCTGTGCCGTATTTTATAGCCGGTGATAAATCCATTTTGCATGCTGGACGGTGGAGGTAACCAGCTCACTTTGATGCTCTGTAAAGCAAAGACATTAAACTGGATGTTGCCGTATTAATTTTCGGATTCTCTAAGACTCAAGCAAGCCAGCCTACTCAAAAGGCTTGCTAATTCATGCCCCATTGATTTGAATGCGTAAATCTAGAAATCATTCCTTGCATTTTAGACCTGCTAACAAGGGTGTACAAATTGCTTCTCAGGATTAGGAAAAGGTTGAGCTATCCTTCCCAAATGATCACTAGATGGCAGCGAGGAATTAAAGGTTGTGCGTTCTCTGCTGCCATCTAGAGCAGAGTTGTCAAACTCAGGGCCCGCGGGCTGGATTTGGCCTGCGGGGTGCTTAGATCTGGCGCACGGGGCCACCCTGGAAACAGTGATGGACCGGCCCATGATGCCTCTGCCAGCAAAAAAGAAGCTCAGGAGGCCCACATGTGACCTTCCCGAGCTCCGTTTTTGCTGGCAGAGTGCTCAGGCCACCACAGGTATCCCTGTTGAAGTTCGCCGGCAGCAGGTGTAGATGGCTGAGGTCTCGGAGAGCGAGGACTCGGGCCTGAGTGTGATACACGGATGGGGCCAGGACCATCAGGGAGTGGAATGCTGCCTTCGGAAATTGTGGAGGCTGGCAGCAGTGATGAAGAGGTCCCTGAGGAGCCTGTGCCCAGTGTGCGTGCATGCAAGGCTGCTCATAGGAAAGAACAGTTCCAGCAGCACAAGCGACTCAGGAGTAAGGCTGCAAGGTAATGGCCCATGCCTTAAGAGATAAAAGCCAGCCTGAGAGACCAGGATTCTTTGCAGGAAGCAAAGAAGTTCTTGCACTTCAAGCCTTGTGGAAGTTCGGACTATCTTGGTTTGTGTTTGAAGACTTTTCATTTGGAATATTTCTTGACAATTTAATCTAGTGTTCTTGGCAGCCTTGCACAACCTTGGCTAGGCTTATCAGAAGCTTATCTTCTTATCAGAGACAATTAGTTTTAATAGGAATTCGCAGAGAAGCATTAAAAGGTTTTGCTTTTATCTCTGTTTGGTGTTTGTTTACTTGGAACAAGGTTTGGGTCAGAACAGCCACTGACATGAGTAACATTGAGCTGGTCATGCCCACCCTGACCACACCCCATGCCAACCCTTCCTCCCCCCAAGATCAAACACAACCCTGATGTGGCCTTCTATGAAATCGAGTTTAACAGAGATTACCCATGTCAGATTGGATAATATTTTGTTTCTTGTAGTGGCCAATCAGAAGTCCCTATAAGGTCTTAAAAGCAAGAAAAAGAGAAAAAGAAATGATCTTTTCTTGCCATTTTTTACCTGCAATGTTATCTGAAGATATGCTGCTCACAACTTGGAGGTCACACTGAACCTTTAAGACCAATAACCCTCGGAAATGTATCTTTGATGAATTAAGTCACAGATTGTCCTCAATTTAAAATATTCATTTAGCAACTGCTTACACTGGCACTGAAAAAAGTGACTTATAACTGGATCTCACACTTATGGCCGTAGCATGGTCACATGATCAAAATGTGCACACTAGGCAACCAGCATATATTTACGACTGCATGGCTCACTTAAGAGCTGCAGTGATTCACTTAACAACCATGGCAAATAAGGTCATAAAATCAGGTATGAATCAACAATCACCTTGTTTAGCAACGGAAATTCTGGTCCCAATTGTGATTGCAAGTCAAAAACTACCTAGAGTAGCTATCAGCATATCCTGCGGTCATGAATTGTACAGGGGGCAGTATGAGTCCATAAAATATTCCTTCGTGCATGCTGGCAATCTTATTTCAATACGCCAAACAATCATTTTTGTGCAGAAAAGTATTCCATTTCAAAACACACTATAATGGCATTGAGCTATTCTCTTACTGTCCCTTACATTGAAATGATTGCACACCCAACCCGACAGCTGTGTCCAGAAAACATGTTTTATCAGGTCAGTTAAAGATCTAGCAGCTAGCAGAATGGTGTGGTGGCCTAGAGGTGGAACTCTTGCCTCACAATCAGGAGACTGGGAGTTCAATCCTAGGTAGAGGCAGGTATTTCTCTCTCTGGGCACACTGAGAATATAACTGCTGACAAAACTCCGCATTGGTGACAGGAAAGGCATCCGGCCATTAAAACACTCTGCTAGTTGCTTTCAGTTGCCCAGACTCCACCCCGCAAGGGATTATGGTGGTCATTAAATGAACATGAGTTAAAGATCTAGCAGCTACACTGATGTAATGTGTAAAGTTTTGTTATTTTCTTGTTCAGCATTTATTTATGTATGCCAAGGACATACGCAAAAGCATTCTGAGACACTACTTTCAGCAGTACAGGCCTAGGAAAAAACTCTGTTCTTTGTTCCTTTCTGCTTTTCCCTTTACATCAAAAAAGAAATCTTTCAATGGGCCCACTCATTCATTAAAATAAATGACTATACTGTGGTTCCAAACTGAACAGCAGCCACTGCCAATAAAGCAGCAGATAATATAAAGAAAGTAGATAGATGTTATTATTTTTCTGTAGGAAATTTCAATTTTTTTATTTTCTGTTGCATTACAACTCCTGGGAGCAACACGAATGTAAAAGGGAGGCTCATACAATGTCTTAATTGAGTAAAACAACAGAGGGGGGGAAATCAGCAAAAGTTTTTAAAAAAGGAACAGTAAAGGCATTATTTTTGTTTGCAAGCAAAGACATATGAAGATAACCTTAAAGGCCAGCATAAAACAATCAAAAAAGTTACTTTGCCAACTGTGTTATTGTACTGTATGTGAAAACATTTTTACTGAAAGTAAGTCTTGTTAAAATGGATTCCATGGAACACAACTCACTCATGTCAACCCAGAGCTGAGAATCAGGTTCCTTCTGAATGTGGGTTTAGTGTTATTCCAGAAAAGTTCTAAACCCATCATAAAAAGCAGCATGAATAACAGAGAGTGCTGTGCTATGAACCAGGACTGAGAGAGGACTTTCCCTCCTGCTTCTAGCCCACATGACTGGCTAGATTCTATTTGGGTTGATCTAAGTCTTCTTTTCAAGCCAGACAAAATGTGTATCTTTGAATAGAATAACAGTGTTGGAAAGGACCTTGGAGATCTTCTAGTCCAACCCCCTGCCTAGGCAGGAGACCCTAACCCTACACCACTTCAGACAAATGGTTATTCAATCTCTTCTTAAAAACTTCCAGTGTTGAAGCATTTACAACTTCTGGAGGCAAGTTGTTCCACTGATTAATTGTTCTAACTGTCAGAATATTTCTCCTCAGTTCTAAGTTGCTTCTCTCTTGATTAGTTTCCACCCATTGCGTCTTGTCCTGCCCTCAGGTGCTTTGGAGAATAGCTTGATTCCCTCTTTGTGGCAGCCCCTGAGATATTGGAAGACTGCTATCATGTCACCCCTAGTCCTTCTTTTCATCAAACTAGACATACCCAACTCCAGCAACCCTTCTTCATATGTTTTAGCCTCCAGTCCCCTAATCATCTTTGCTGCTCTTTTCTGCACTTTTTCTAGAGTCTCAACATCTTCTATAATGGGTACATAGGGACAGCCCAGATGAAAAGAGAATAACCGTATAACAGAATAGCAGAGTTAGAAGAGACCTCGGAGGTCTTCTAGTCCAACCCCCTGCTCAAGTAGGAAACCCTATACCATTTCAGACAATTGGCTGTCCAATCTGTCTTTAAAAACCTCCAGTTTTGGCGCTGGCGGCAATTGGTCCCACTGGTTAATTGTTCCAATTGTCAAGAAATTTCTCCTTAGTTTTAAGTCAGTTCTCTCCTTTGAATTAGTTTCCATCCATTGCTTCTTGTCCTGCTTTCAGGTGCTTTGGAGAAAATACTTGCCATCCCTGCTATAGATCTTTGGAGAAAGGACTGTCCAACGAAGGGAAAACCACTCACATTCTCACCAATGAGTTTCTATCAGAGTATATTCATGAACTAGAATAGAGCTTTAGTAACAAGGTCATCCAATGAGAGCTGAATTGGGGGCTGAAACTTAAAGAGAGAATCTGGGCATGGTTTATCTCTGTCCTGTGCTCAGCTCTAAAGTGAAAGAGAAACTAACTTGCTTGCTTAAACTGATATCTGCTCTGAGCTGCTGCTGTTTGTGTTTTGCTTACCTTAGGTTGAAAGAATCTACAAATCATGCAGGGATGGGATTCTACCAGTTTGCACCTATTCCCTAGAACTGGTTGTTAACATTCTAAGCAGCTTGGAGAACCGGTTGTTAGAAGAAATTACTGGCCTAATCCTGTAAGGAAGGCAGGAAGGAAACATTCTGGTGTTGCTTACAAAAACTGCCTTTCCATTAACTCTTATTACATTCTTGGCAGGACTAGACTTCCTGTCTCTGGAACTTCTCTAGAGTTTTTTCCCCCTCCTTTGCTGGTACTTTGCTTGTGTGGAGTGACCATTCAAAGTTACAATGGCACTGAAAAAAGTGACTTATGATCATTTTTCACACTTACGACTGTTGCAGTATCCCCACAGTCATGAGAGGCCAGACGAGGAGATGCATGCCTCGATGTGAGTGATGTTGAGTTGGCCATGCCCAGCCAATAACATGACCACCAAGCCACTCCCATCAACTAAGCCACACCCACAGAACTGGTTGTTAAAAAAATTGAATCCCACCCCTGAAATCACGGTATTGTAAACTTTACTCATATTTTTATGTTTATAAAGAAGTTAATGATCCTTCCGAATCAGTCATCTGTGTGTTTTCTGGGCTTGAATTTTTGCTGCAAACTTTTAACAGTTTCCTTGTAACTAACTAACTGCAAGAAAATCATAACAATTTCACTTAAATTTCAAAAGCTAATTCTTCTCCACTGAACTGGATGAGAACTGGTAAATTCTTCCTGACCCTTGTAGTTTTAGGCTTTGGTCTTCATGTTTTAATCCTTCCCCTCCAAGAGAGCCATTTACATTACTGCAGTACTGCAACACAGACTTGATATCTCTCTTACCCTACTCCTGCCTTTTCTAATTGCTGGTTCTATTTTTCAGATGTGGAACAGCAGGGAGCATCTGTATAGTCCTCCATGCAGATTTTCCCAACATCGGGAAGACTAGAGAATGCTTATCCCTACATTAGAACAAACAACCTCTCAGCCAACCTTAAAATGTGCATTCCCAGCATTTGGAAATCCACTTAAAGCGTAACACTTATGGATGAAAATTAAACCCCTTGGCTTTCACTGCAGTGATGCTAAATACATTTACGCAAAGAAAAAAGATCATTGTGCTTTAGGAAGATATAATTTTAAAGGAAAATAATAAAGCAAACACCTGCAGATAGACTCATGTTGGTCCTACGACCGTCTCTCTAGAAAATATTTTTTAAAAATGTAATATGTGAAGAAAGAAGGCCGAGCAGTGTGGCTGTGCAGTGTTTTGGATACAGAGTTAAAAGGGGGTGCTTTGGAATGCGTGAAGGATCACATCCAGCATCTGTAGCAGTTCCTTAAATGTCAGATATCTTTTTCTAGGATTATGCTGAAGCTGTAATTTTAAGAAAAGACAGTTGCTTTAAGGTGTTGCCAATATGCTCCAAATATATGAAGACTTTATTTCTCTAATGAGCTATATATCAAGGATGGATTCTAGAATGCTTGAATTTTGAGGTTGCCACAAAAATTATTAGCCTGAAATTATGCAGAATCTAGATCCGTGATGGCGAACCTATGGCATGAGTGCCACAGGTGGCACACAGAGCCATTTGTGCAGGCACGCGAGCCCCAGCCAAACTTACCTGCACTGTGCATGTGCATGCCTCCCAGTTGATTTTTGGCCCATTTGAGGCTGTTTTTGCCCTCCCAGAAGCTAGATAGAAGACTTTGCAGCCTCAGGAGGCCGAAAAACAGGCCTTCTGGAAATACCGTAAGTGCCCATTTTCAGCCTCTGGAGGGCCTCTGGAGCTCAGGCGAGATTGTTTTCATCCTCCCGGGGGATTGAGGAAAGTCTCTGCAGCCTCGGGAGGCTGAAAATGGGCCTTCCGGAAATACCGGAAGTGCCCATTTTCAGCCTCCGGAGGGCCTCTGGAGCTCGGGCAAGATTGTTTTCATCCTCCCAGAGAATTGAGGAAAGTCTCGGCAGCCTCGGGAGGCCGAAAAATGGGCCTTCTGGAAATACCAGAAGTGCCCATTTTCAGTTCCAGAGGGCTTCTGGAGCTTGGGGGGAGGCTGTTTTCCTTCTCCCAGAGGCTTGAGAAAAGCCTCTGCAGCATCAGGAGGCTGAAAATGGGCCTTCCGGAAATACCGGAAGTGCCGAAACAAGCCCATTTTCAGTATTTCCAGGAGACCCATTTTTCAGCCTCCCGAGGCTGCAGAGGCTTCTCTCAAGCCTCCGGGAGGGCAAAAATGGCCACAAACAGGCCAAACATTAGCTGGGAGGTGTGCACATGCACTGTGCAGGTAAGGGGGCAGGGTGGGAGTATTGCGCATGCATGTGCAAAGGGGAGGAGCGAATTGCATTGTGGGTGCCGGCGTGCATGCGCTTTCAGCACACCACAACAAAAAAGTTCGCCATCACTGATCTAGATGTTTGCTTCTAAAATCTAGCCACAATTGCAATTCTGGAGCTCCTACTTTTAAGGGCTTCGTGGTGATGTTCTCTGGCACCAAGGAAAACTGTTTTTACATTAAAATCACTAATTAAACAATATTTTAATAGCATTTTTCAATGACTGCCCCAAATTAGCTATGTAAGGTCTAGCTGTTCTTTTCAAACAAAGCCGGAAATCCAGCCAATTAATAGCAGCAGATGTTGACAAATCTTTTGCAAAATATCCAAATGTACAGCAGAAGGGAGTTTATTAATTCAAAGATAAATCTAAAGCATTGATATGCAAGGAGGTTTATAATACAGGATGAAATTCAATTTCTGCAAGTGTATGTCAAAATCCTTTTGTATGCCATCTTAAATCCATTTGGTACTATATGATATAAAATGTCCATATGGATTAACAGACTGCTTTTATCCATTCTGGAAATAGGTTTGTTAAATGTGAGTTTTGCAGCCAAGATTGGAAAGAAAGCTTTAGGCATGTAACGGTTATAGGAAAATGCAGATGCAAAGACATAGTTTTAAAATGTACTTTATAAACCCAAGAGCAAACCTATAAAATGTTTTGAAAACAATACTATTTCTAGAGGTTAAGGAGCACCCTAGCAGTGCAAGATTTAAATGTAATTCTATAAAACAGAAGGAAAAGAAAGATTTTATTTAGTAGTAAGAATCCACCAAAATCTATCTATCTATCTATCTATCTATCTATCTATCTATCTATCTATCTATCTATCTATCTATCTATCTATCTATCTATCTATCTATCTATCTATCTATCTATCTATTGCAGTTTTGCAATAGATGAGTAGCTATGAGTTCAATTGAAGTGATCAGGTTTTGACAGATCAATAACAAAAAGAGGGATGTAAATTATTTCGGGGTCTACAATATAATTTAGCCATGTATTCCAATTCTTTCACCAAAATATCTCACTGCAATAATTGAAGAAAAACAGATAATTATTTTCACATTTATCCGCTTCTTAGACATTGCTTTGCATGAGTGTGTTTTCTTTAGGATAGGATAGGATAGGATAGGATAGAATATAGAGAATGGAATAGAGTAGAATTCTTTATTGGCCAAGTGTGCTTGGACACACAAGGTATTTGTGGAATTAACTCTGTCAAGCAATGTGTTCTGATTATGAGATCATATTTTTTTCAAAGGGCTATTGGGAAAAAACTGTGGAGAATAAGGCTATTGCTACTAACATCCCACTGATCAGTGTTTGCTTTTGTGGACTTCAATGCCCAGAATTCCTGAGCCAATCATATCCAGGAATTCTGGAAGCTGAAGTCCACAAGTCATAAAGGGGCCATAATTCCCCACCTCTGTCTTAATCCAACCTGCAATTCTTGCAAATTTTACTTTATCTTATATATATTAAAAAAGCACCTTAGTAATATCAACTTTGCAGTGTGTATATTTTTTAGTCTATTTTTCCAGCCTATTTTTATGTTTAGCTATTGTACACTTTTAATTTTTTTAAAAAATGCATTTCTCTTTGTAGAGGGAAAGGTGTTTAAGATGGACCAACCCTAAGGGCATTCTTAGAGCTGGTCCATTTCGATCATTCGTTATCTTGAAAGGAGACTTAAATGAGCCAATCCTTCAGTCAATAAAAAAAGGACTGCCTCAGCTTTGTTGAGCTCACTTTTTTCTTTCCCTAATGGAGAAGTTGATGGATTTTTGCTCCCTTTTTATTGTTTTGACCAGTGAGCAGCTTTGTGCAGCTGGCATAACTGGAAAGAGATTTATTTCAGCAGGAAATGGAGCATCCTGAGGAGAAATGAGCAGAACATGATGTAGTGACACCCTACCAGGAATGAGCAGCTCTACCTTCAAAGAGGAAAATCTATCCTCAGAAATGTCTATTATAGCAGCTGTGAATGTTCTGCAGATACCAATGAGAGATCACGATGAATACAATATGCAATGTTCATTCAGTTTGCTCAGTTTGCAAAAGGGCTGGGGAGGCTTCAGATAACGCTTCGCAGGAAACCAGACAAATGTTTTATGCTTGTTAGATCTCCAGTCATCTTCTTCCTCCTCCTGTCTGGATTGATACATCAAACTGAACCACAAAGGAGGATTTATCATTTAAAGTGGCTGGATTTACAGAACAAACTACGTTCCAGTCTTGGTATATGTGTCACGTGTATATGCGTTATCCTTTACTTAGCCACAGATATAAGGAAGGAAGAGAAAACAGGCCACTGTGGGAAGAACTGCAAGAGTTACATTCATACATTTGCAAATTTGCATTTAAAAATCTAATATACTTATATGCACCTAATCGATCATAGATGTGGTGGAATGTGGCACAGAGTTGCTATGGGGGAGAGGGTCTTTCTCAAGGAGGAATGAAGTAAATCAGCTTGGAATATTTGGTATGCAGGAAGAGGGACAAGGTAAACTCTCCCTAACCTTTCACAGGGCATATCCAGGGGTGGGATTCAAATTTTGTAACAACGGTTCTGTGGGCGTGACTAGGTGGCGTGGATAGGTGGGCGTGGCCACGTGCCTGGGTGGGCCTGGCTTTTTTCTTTTTTCTGCAAAAAAAAACCCCTCCCCCATTTTTTGGGCCTTCTGGGCCTCAGGGAAGCTCCCCTGGGAGGGGAGGCATTTTTTCTCCCAGAAGGCTTCCCTGGGGCTCAGGAAGAAAAAAAACTGAATATGGGGAGAGCACAGCACCCCCCTGTGCTCCATTTTGGAGACTTCTGGGCCTTAGGGAAGCCTCCTGGAAGGGGCGTTTTTGCTCCTAGGAAGCTTCCCTGGGGCCCAGGAAGGCAAAGAAAGGAGGGGGCAGGGGGTGTACTTACTTACTGCCTGGGCGAAGCAGTAAGACAGCGAGGAGAATCCTGGCACAGCTGATCATAGGAACAGCTGATCGTCAGGAGGGGAAAAAAGAAATACCTTAAGGAGTGACTGGGTGGGGAAGAACACAGTCAGCTATGTTGGGCATGCATGCAATGTTGCATATAAGGATAAGGACTGGCTGGGCAGGGAGGGGAAGGGTGGGCAGAGAGGGGCGGGGCCAGCCAGGGGCACAATTTGCCAGTTCTCCGAACTGCACAGAATCATAACAATCAGTTCTATAGAACTGGTCCGAACTGGCAGCATCCCACCCCGGGTATATCTAATAGTTATGTAGATTTGTATTTTAGTTTGGCAAGATACCTGTCTATAGGCAAGTAACAAATAATTTACTCTGAAGTAACTCCCCATGTCATTTTTTGGTTCCTTACACCTGACATCATGAACTTTACTAATAAGTTCTTGTAGAGCAGTGATTTGATTTTAATTTTTAATTGAGATGTCTTATACATGGTGATGCATAGGCTAATCTGGAATTTATGCAAGGAATAGCATTAAAAGGAAGAGGTAGGGTCATCTGTAAGTGCACATGTATTAACCAAGGACTTTTGTTGTGGTCAAGGACCTAAAGGCATTGTCATGCCCCTGTCAGAATCAAAATCCAAGGAGGAAGATGAACAGTTGACAGGGAGTGGGAATGTGGCTCCATTGACTGTGGAGGAAACTGGGGAAAGATAAAGTCCAGCTGGGCAGAGCAGGGGAAAGGGAGTTCAGAGGTAGATTCAGGCCTATTCCCTCTTCATCCTAGGGCATGGGGGGAGGAATAGAGAAGAGACCAATGTGGGTTGCATGGCTTATGGGGAAGAAAAGGGCCCTGATTCCCTTCATTACACACCTGGGAAGGGATTTTAAAAGAGATGCATGCTGAGTACGGCATCTGCTGGGAACAAATATTAGTTTACCTTGTGTTGACTTTGGTAACTGCGTTTCTGGCATCCTCCCAACTGTGTTGAATTACTATTGTTGCTTTATGTCTGGAATTCCTTCTCTTGTCCTGCCGGACTAATTACCTCATCTTGCCTTGATTGGAGTTATAGTTACAATTTTTGTTGACCATGTTTTGGACTTGATTCTCTGCAGCCAAAGGCTGTTCCTGGGAAAGTTTTTCTCCAGCCAGAAGGTAACCAGGACATTGGGAGCAAAGTTGGAGCTAATAAAGGTATTCCTACTGATTATCTGACTGCGTTGCCTTTGTGCCACACCCTGAGTCATCACAGACATAGAGATCACTAAACATGTTAGATATACATACTAAGAATAGTTTGAATTATAAGTGAAATGCAGACATTATGTGCCACGTGAGTTATGGACAAGGTATCAGTGTTCCAACTAACAACCTCAAAACCAATAAACTCTAAGACAAGCACTTTCTCAAAGTTCCATTTTATTAAAGTTGTCATATTGGCATATCTGGGAAAACCCGAATCTGAGAGTTCTGGGTTTTCCTTTCCCAACAGAAATTGCAAGATCCATCCCCTGCACCCAACAGTCCATCACATGGCCCAATCAACCATTGTCCCAACTGGAGACGTTCCTCCAGACACTCCTCTCCAGGTGCAGGGTAACATGTCCTTGACTTATCAAGAAAGAATGTTGTTGAGTCTAATCTTCCACCTCTCTATGAAATACCCCCTCCCAAATTCCCAGGCACTAAACATGGCAGCCTCGAAGATTCTAATATGGCTCCCAAGGCTGACACAAGGATTGCTGAAAACAAAGCAGTGCTAACAACTGTGCACACATGGTGGAGGTTAAAATAATATTAACATGGTTCACTGAAGAATAACATGGAGAACAAGAGAAGATGACTTAACAGCATCATAATAAGTGTAAAAGATTGTAAAAGACTTCCATCTTAGGAAAGGAGAAAAGGATTTAGGGTAAGATTTAGGATAAAACAGGTCAGATATTTTTTGGGGGGAGAGGTTAGGAGATATTTATTATTATGGTTGGTTGCACAGTCAGCCAGAAGCTTAGACTGGATTTGTCACTTTTATTCACCTATCAAGTCCTTTCCAAAAGCCTGCAATGGGGACATATGGTTCTTTGATGGTGTTAACATAGTGGCACAGGATGTAAGCTGTTCCAAGTAAAGCTGCCTTTTGTAATTGACAAATGGGGATTTTGTCAATGTTGATAGTGTTCAAGGGATGCTCCACATATTTTGGGATTGAACCGAAAGCATCTATTAACATTTGTACTAGTTTTGCTTCCTTTTGCCACCTTCATTCTATTTCTCCTTGCAGTTTTTTTTATGTTTTGTATTCCCACCCACCAGCTCTTTTCTATTCTACTATCTCCATGTTCTGCAATGTCCATTATCCAGAGGTTTTTTTTTTTTACCTTGTCTTTCTTATCAATATTTGTTAAGTCTGCTGTGTTATGTGGCAGGTGATTGTCTGTTAGAATTCTAAATTCCCAGAGCACTTAACCTTCTTCATTTTCTATTACTGTGTCTATTTTGTGGCTCCGCCAGTTCTTGCTTGCAGGCAAGTGGTTTTTCTTGCAAGTTATTATTATTAATATTGCAAGGTGGGTATTTTTGTGCAGAATGGGTTTCTTTTAATTTGTTCCTGCTTATCTTGACTGTTCTGTTCTTCTTTCCACAAGCACAGCCTGAGACTAAACTGTTAACAGAATTCATATATTTGGAGACATACAATTTTATGTTTCACTTTAAGGAATACATTATTTTATTTTAATTGTGTTTAAAACCAATTCATATAAAGGGCAGGTGCAGAAGATTCTCTAAATCAGGGGCAGGATGCATCACATGCTGGCCATGCCTATCCCCAGTTTAGCAAAGGGGAGAAAAGTCGTAACATGACAACGTGATGCTGTGAGTTTGACACCCTGCTCTAAATACTATACATTATAATCTGTGAGAATTAGGGAAAATTTATTTTCTTAAATTCTTGTTCAGCACGCTCCAGGTGTCGGTGTGGTCCAGTCAGCACCCAGCCAGGAAGATCAACAATAAGGATAGTGGGAAATGTAATTCTATAAAATCTGAGTAAAGTTTTCCCATCAATGCATAACAGCTAATACATGTTAAGTAGTAACAGAAGGATTAATCGGCAGTGGGATTTAACATCTGTGAAATCATAATGAACAACTTGATGTCCTATATTAACATATCACAACATGCTTCGTAGAATTAAGAAATCCATAACTATGCCATTTTTCTTTCCTTAAAGGAAAATATTTTGTTGAGTTAAACAGAACTCCATTGACTTTCATGGACTTTCATTATAATTTTAGCAGTAGTGTGGAAGTGGGTTGCCAGTGTCTTTTCAAGGATGACTTTTTTTATTTTCCCACTGTTGGCTACAACACTGGGCTATCCAAGTTCATATTTAACCTGCAGAATTCTGGCAAACGGTTGAGTTCAGTTGGGTGACTCCTTCCTTCTGTGTCCTGAATTAGCAATCACTGATTAGGTATCTCCCTAGTGATTCTTACAAAACTGTTTTACATTAAATGACTCATAGAATCAATCTTGGATATGGATTCAGGTAGATTTTGATCTTGAATGTACCTTGGCTTTTCTCAATATATTTATCAGGCCCAAAGAACCAAGAAGGACGTGTGGAGTTACTTCTGAGTCATTTTTTTATTGTTGTTCGCCTAAAGCAGAATCTTGCCCGACTAAAGCAATTATTTGCATGACTAAAGGTAACCCTCAACTTACAACGACAAGTGAACCCAATGTTTATGTTGTTGAGTGAGACGTTTGTTAAGTGAGTTTTGCCCCATTTTACAACCTTTCTTGCCACATTTGTTAAGTGAATCACTGCAGTGTAGTAACCCAGTTGTTAAGTGAATCTGGTTTTCCCCTTGACATTGATCGATGGAAGGGGATCACGTGACCTTGGGACGCAGCAGCGGTCGTAAGTATGAACCAGTTGCCCAGCATCTGAATTTTGATCACATGATCATAGGGATGCTGCAAAGGTCATAACTGAAAAATGGTCATAAGTCACATTTTTCAGTGCCATTACAACTTTGAATGGTCACTAACTGTTCATTCTGTTGTAAGTCGAGAACTACCTTTATAGATATTCTCTGGGAATAGCTAGGGAGTATACATGCTTGCTCTCTTCCTGCCTATCCAAGTTCTGCTGTCTCTTCTTCACCCTTGGGAAAGACATGTTCCCATTTGCAAGTCTAGACTACATTCAATTACAACAGAGGTGTCAAACTCAAGGCCCGCGGGCCAAGATTCGGTCAGTGGGGTGCTTAGATCTGGCCCTTGGGGCCTGCCTGGAAACAGCGAAGGACCATCATGTGATGCCTCAGCTAGTGAAAATGGAGCTAGGGGAGGCGTGTGCTGCCCTACCTCCCACTCCCGAGCTCCATTTTCATTGGCAGAAGGCTAGCAAAATAAACTAAAAAGAAAACAAAAGGAGGAAATGCTTCCCCTTTTGCATTTGAGGATGCAAGAAGAGACTGGCAAGAAGAAAGGGAAAGAGGAAAGACAAAGAAAAAGAAGGAAAAAAGGGGAAGAGAGCAAGGAAGGAAAAAGGAAAGAGGGGAAGGAAGAAGATAAGAGAATGAAGAGGGAAGGAAAAAGAAGGAGATTATAATGAATGTGAAGGAGGGTCTCAGGAAAATCCTGGTTTAGTACTTGGCCCTGACATGACTCCTATGTCCCATCCACCATGCCATGCCCCTCTGCTCCCCTCTGGCTCTCCAAGGTCAACCCTGATGCGGCCCTCAATGAAATCAAGTTTGACACCCCTGCATTACAATTTTCTCTCCAAGAGGAATAGTCAGTCAAGTAGGATGGAGAATCTGAATCTCATCTCCACACTTACATTTGCCACACTCTCAGATATACATTTTCACACACACACATACACACACACACATTTCTCAATGTGCTTGATTCTCATGAACATGAACAACCTACAGCAATGGCGAAAGGTGTACCGTAGAAGCCCCTTCTTAAATGAATTAAAAGAAAATTCATTTAATTAGAAGGTGAGAGGCATAGTGGATTGGGCACGGCCAATTGGTGACTTTTTCTGGCGCAGAAGGGGCAAAATCCATCTGCCTGAAGGCCAACGTGGATGCTGAAAATTAAATTACTCAAAACTGCTTGGGATTGCCAGCAATTGTCCTGGCTGAAGGCAATTTCATCTTCGGAAATCGTGTTGCTGAGAATTGTTATGGTCCTTTGGAAAACCTATTATGTGTTCAGCCCCACCCCTTTCTTAATCAACAAAAAGAAAATAATTATATTTGCTGGTAGCTTTTAAAACATTAAGCCCTTCTGGCAATATCAAACCCAGAGCACACAAACTCATTTCCGTGTTGCGGTGTTTACCATCCACAATGATTTCCATAAATGGCTTTTATGTTAAATAACACTTCAGCACTGTCAAATTATCCCAACATTAAAGACATTGGGAGGGGGGGGCAGGAGGGGAAAGCTAATGTTCTACTATGTGTATCTGTGACCCCCTTAAAAAGAAAGAGAAGTCATTGACCTAATATACATTCAGAAATTCCCTCCTCATTTTCTATCACCTGAATGTCTGAACTGCCTCTAAGACTTAGTGTCTTTCTTGTAATCTGACTGCGGTAGAAATTCCTTTTGATGTTTAACCCTCATTTGCATTGGCAAATCACCACTAGATGCTATAGTTATAAATAGCATTCCTTATCTGTTCTAATGTGCATTACATGCTGAACTGCCATCTCTTTTACACCAGCTATGCCTGTGAATGGTAGTTTAGTGGCAATCAAGTTCGGGAGCCAGGAATGTAGCATTATCGGTTACAGGACCATAAACGGTGCGGTTTATGATTTGATTCTTCAGTGATATCCATCCTCAAATCCGTTTATGAGTTTCAGCGCGCTTGATTCATCTATTTTCTTTACAAAGAGGTGACTTCTACATTCTTGCTTCACTAAGGTAATCTTTGAACAGGAAAGAGACGTGAGTTTTGTGATAGCTTTCTACAGGGAATTGCCTAGGCTTTAGAGAGGATCCAATCCTGCTCAAATTTCACAATAAGTGAGTGTTTTGGACATCAAATGGGCTAGCCATATTGGCCTATGCTCTTACTAGTAGGTGAAAGTATGCAGATACCTTGGTGTGAATACTGTGCAGAGCTTCAAAGGAATTCTTCATTTTGTTCAAATGTACATTTTTATGTATAAAAGAAAGGAAAACAAAATAGGAGGAAAAATAGAAAAGAAAGAAAAATAAGAATAGGGTAAAGGTAAAGGTTCCCCTTGCACATACGTGCTAGTTGTTTCCAGCTCTAGGGGACTGTACTCATCTCTGTTACAAAGCCGAAGAGCCAGCACTGTCCAAAGATGTCTCCATGGTCATGTGGCCGGCATGACTAAATTACTTTCTCACCAAAGTGGTCCCTATTTTTCTACTTGCATTTTTACATGCTTTCGAACTGCTAGGTTGGCAGAAGCTGGGACAAGTAACAGGAGCTCACTCCATTATGCGGTGCTAGGGATTCGAACCGCCAAAGTACTGATTATTCTGATTGACAAGTTCAGCGTCTTAGCCACCGAGCCACCACACCTCTCTAAAGAATAAGACACATATTTTATCCTCCCATGGAAGGTTGTATTTCCTTCCTTCCTATTGCTTATTCTGAAGTCACATTAATTATAAAGGAATTATAAAGGGGAGGGATGAAGGAAGGAAGGAAGGAAGGAAGGAAGGAAGGAAGGAAGGAAGGAAGGAAGGAAGGAAGGAAGGAAGTCATAACCATGAAGGATCAGAATTCAGGCCATTTTAACTCTGATCTTGATAGATTTTAATGCAATCTTTTCCACTTCACGTTTCCCAAACCTTTCGTGATCTACATGTGAATTAAAATGCTCTAATATATAAATATCACACTTTTCTGAACTTTGCAATGCAGCTTAATTTTTTTTTAAAGATGAGAATGTGTTTAGAGTGGTAAAGTATATGAAAAATGATTGTATTAGGCGAAGTATCAGCAAAATGTACTACAAAGGAAATTTGCTTAGAAAGAGAGAAAAATGCATATGTTATGTTTGCAAAAATGAATATGTATGGTTATGTAAGCTTGTTTAAACAACTCTATAAGCTGATAAAAATGTATAAATCAGACTTAAGGCCAGGAGTTGTTTTTTTTTTTAAAGATTGAAATCAAAGATTCAGCAGAGCAGTTCTCTGGTGTTTCGGAGGGAGAATTCATAACAGGAGAGCCATCGATGTAAATGCTACTGGGTTCATAATATTCAACGCAGAAAAGGTTGTGACTTTTTGCTAGGCCAATTCCAGGATTAATCTCCCCCCGCACCCACTCAGATGCATTTGGGAGAATGTCAGAGGAACAACCTTGATCGTTCTGTACCCTACTTAGATTACTAATGAGATGGGGAAATGGGATAGTGGTTTCTTCCAAGGTCAGTCCTTCTGCTCTTCTCAGGCCCTCTTCTCCAAGAAGCAAAAATCCACATTTAGCTTATATAAAGCTTTACAGTGCTTTACTGCCTTCTTTAAGCGGTTTACAGAAACAGCATCTTTCCCCCAACAATTTGGGTCCACATTTACCTACCATGGAAGGATGCTTTGAGCCTGGTGAGATTCAAACTGCCAAACTGCAGTCAGCTGGCAGTCAGCAGAAGGAGCTGGCAGTACTGCACTCTAACCACTGCACTACTGTGACTGATTCAGGCAATTTAGAGTCAGTTTGGTCTAATGCAGTGATGGCTAATCTTTTTGGCACCGAGTGCCCAAAGCGCATGCTTGAGTGCACGCATCCCCAAAATGCAATATGTTTGCATCCCCCAGGCATGTGCCCCTCCCCTCTGGGCATGTGCCCTGCCCCCCATATGCCCCCTCTCGGTGCATGTGCAACAGAGACCTGAAGATCAGCTGGCTGGCAGGAGGCACACACACACATATGCGTTGAGCAGTGGCAACGGCTTGCTAGAGGGCACACATGCCATAGGTTCACCATCACAGGTCTAGTGTTAAGGCAACAGGCTGGAAGATTGTGAGTTCTACTCCCACCATAATCATGAAAGCTGATTGGGTGATTTTGAGCCAATCGTCAGGAGACTATGAGTTTTAGGCCCACCTTAGGCACGAAAGCCAGCTGGGTGATACTGGGCCAGTACCTCTCTCTTTCAGCCCAACCCACCTCACAGGATTGTTGTTGTGGAGGAAATAGGAAGAAGAAGGATTATCAAGTATGTTTGCCACCTTGAGTTATTTATAACAAATAATAATGGTGGGATATTAATAAATAAGTAATAAATACATTTTACTTCTCAAACGTAGCTTTGTCTTCACCCCTAAAAGTTCACTTATCCAGCCTAAAGATTAATAAGAGCCATGGTGGCTCAGTGGTTGGAATGCAGTATTGCAGGCTAATTCTGCCTATTGCCAGGAATTCGATCCCGATCAGCTCAAGTTTGACTCACACTTCCATCGTTCCAAAGTCGGTAAAATGAGGACCCAGATTATTGAGGGCAATATGCTGATATTGTAAACTGCCCAGAGAGTGCTATAAAGCACTAGGAGGCAATATATAAGTCTAAGTGCTATTGCTATTAGGTATTTTCTATATGCTAGTGTATGCTACACTGCATGGTAATGATTAGGTGTTGAAATGTACACTACTCCAAAGGGGTAACTGAAATGTGGACTAACTAACTTTTTTAAGGCTGAGTCGCAGATTGACCCCAATCAATCTGGGCGCGGGTGGTTTTGGGGGCTCCTCGGGGCTCCCATGTTACGCCACTTCTACGCGAGCTGCATTGGCTCCTGGTAGCCCTCTGGGTGCGCTTCAAGGTCTTAGTTATCATCTTTAAAGCACTCCATGGCTCGGGACCAGGATATTTGCGAGACCGCCTCCTGACATTATCGGCCTCCCGCCGACCGATACGCTCCCATAGAGTCGGCCTCCTCGGGGTGCTGCCAGCTGGACGGCTGGCAACCCCGAGGATGCGGGCCTTCTCATTGGGGGCACCGTCTCTCTGGAACGAATTACCCCCGGAGATAAGGACCATCCCTGATCTCCTGACCTTCCGCAGTGCGTTGAAAACTCATTTATTTCAGCAAGCCGGTCTGGCCTAGGGGTTTTAAAATCTTTTAATCTGGTTTTAACTTTCTTAATTCCCTTATTTTTAATCTTTTGAAAGGGCCAATGTATTTAATTCTTTTAATTTTTAAATATTGTATATGTATTTTTATATGTGTATTTTATCTTGGCTGTTCACTGCCCTGAGTCCCTTTGGGAGAGGGGGGCGGTATATAAATTTAAATAAATAAAATAAATAAATCAGAGAATGATTCGTTTTGTTGTTTAAGGCCTGTCATATTGCCTCTGTAATGGGCTTGGCATTTACCAATTGCAGTTGTTCCTGGAACAGAGAAACCACACGTGGAAGGCTGCCTATTAACATGCAAATAAATCTATTAAAATTCACATTTGCAGTGCGGTTCTGATCTAACATATTGGTTTTACTTTACCATTGTAGAAGAATGTAGAGAGCATAACAATGAAGATGGAAGAAAATTTATATTTATCTCAGGTTCTCTCTCTAAGGTGACCAAGTGTGTTTTTAAAGGAACCCCGTGTGATACTTTCCTCTTTCAAAAAACAAAATTGAAAATTAATTCAATGTTCAATTAAATATACTGTCATTATGTATTTTAAATGGTCTACAGGCAGTGGTATGTCTAATTGACTACCATTTTAATTACTGATTACACCTGCTGTAGTTATTGATATAATACTTACACCAAGTCTAATAATCAAGAGTTTATTTATCAAAAGGCAAAATATTGAGGTAATTGACATATTAATATTCAGACGAGAACTTAATCTGTAAAAGCAGATCTACTTTTAATAGAACTAATATACTAGTCCTGTATTCCAAAATTAACTAATAGGAACAGGATATAAATTATTAATATTTCATTAAATTGGTTTTTCTGTAAGATGTCAAAATAATTTGGAAAAAGCCAATTAGTAAAAATAAAGCATACCCCCAGAAAATGCTTCACTTTCTCATTGATTTCATTAAATCTGGATGTTTAGTCTATGAGATATAGATGATAGCTCTGTTGTAAAGCACCATGGAGCCCAGTGGTTAGACTGCAGAACTGCAGACTAACTTTGCCCACTACCAGGAGTTCAATCCTGACCGGCTCAAGGTTGATTCCATCCTTCTGAGGTCAGTAAAATGAGGACCCAGACTGTTGGGGGCAATAGGCTGAGTCTGTAAAACTGCTTGGAGAAAGCTGTGAAGCACTGTGAAGTGGTATATAAATCTAAGTGCTATTGCTATTGCTAAAGCTGAGCATAGTTTCCTTGAAGGGGTATTCATAGAACCGACAGAGTTGCCTCAATTCTTAGGAGTTCTTGGAAGTTTGAAGCAAATCATGTAAAGCGAAGATAACACCTAGATGTTGAAGGTGTTGATCTCTTTTCTTTTTCAATCTATTCCCTTCCTTGTACTTAATTTGCAAAAATTCATGATGGCAGGGTTCACGAGAACTGTTTCATTTGCTCTGTTGAAACACTGCTTAACAAAAATTTCAAATGAAATGTCTTAATATGTATAGAAGTCTCACACTGTGGAATTGGGCAAAATTGATTCATACACCTTAAGCCAGTCTATCTATCTATCTATCTATCTATCTATCTATCTATCTATCTATCTATCTATCTATCTATCCATCCATCCATCTATCGTCTATCTATCTACCTATCTGTCTCTTTATCTGATTCTCTGAATCTCTATCTGTCTATCATCTCTCTCTCTCTTTCTCATCTATCAGTCTCAATGTTTGAATTGCAACTAGGAAAGTCCTTTGATTTTTATTTAATTTTTTTTATTAGTTTAATGTGCCTTATATTATGGGAAAAGTGGCTTTTTTTCTCTAGGGTGGAGAACTCTGCTCCTGAATTTCATAGGAGTCAATAATATGCTAATTATTTAATATATGTTCCCTAGTTTAATTAACTGAAAATTCCTGCAATTGCTTTATACAGTGTATAAATGCATGGCCTTTGATCTGAAGCAGTGGGTTAATATTATTTCCAGACAAAGCAATTTGTCTCCTAACAGCAATAATGTTTTAGAGATGCAAACATGAGCTTTCCCTCTTGATTTAAATTTTATCGCCATCATATTTTATTTATTGCACTCCTCTATAGGTTACCTACTCCAAATTATTCTTTTTGCTCAGTGATTCTGACTGAACTCTATTAGTTCTTAAACCCCGAGGATTCCCTCCCCAACATTATGCATTATCTAAATCATGCAGCTGTCCATGAAAATACAAAATCTTAACTAATGGCTTGCCCTTTGGTCTCTCTAGCTTTCTCTTTAGTCTTCTTAAATTCTCAGTTGCCAGACATTTAGTAATTGTCATGAGAGTCAGCTATCATACACATATATAACAGTATGACCAAAGTCACCAGTGAAGATAGCACATTACATTGATTTTATAGGATTAATAACCAGGGTCATTTAAACACAGATTTCTAGTTTTGCTCTGATGGCACCTATTTAATTAAGTTACTTTAAAAAAAATTCTATGACCTTCTGAGCAGTGGTGGTATTCTATTGGTTCGGTCTGGTTCTGCCAAGCCGATAGCAGCAAGGAGCAGAAGAGACCGAACCCTAACCCTAACCCTACCCGCCCAGGCTCCCATACTCGCCTTTATCTAGGGGTGGGATTCTACAGGTTCGCACCTATTTGCTAGAACCAGTTGTTAACATTCTAAGCAGTTCGGAGAACCGGTTGTTAGAAGAAATTACTGGCCTAATCCTGTAAGGAAGACAGGAAGGAAACATTCTGGGGTTGCTTACAGAAACTGCCTCTCCGTTAACCCTTATTACATTCTTGGCAGGACTAGACTTCCTGTCTCAGGAACTTCTCTGGAGTTTTTTTCTCCTCCTTTGCTGGTACTTTGCTTGTGTGGAGTGACCATTCAAAGTTACAATGGCACTGAAAAAAGTGACTTATGACCATTTTTCACATTTACGATTCTTGCAGCATCCCCACAGTCATGTGAGGCCAGGTGAGGAGATACGTGCCTCGATGTGAGTGATGTTGAGTTGGCCATACCCAGCCAGTCACATGACCTCCAAGCCACACCCACCACCTAAGCCATGCCCACAGAACCGGTTGTTAAAAAATTTGAATCCCACCTCTGCCTTTATCCTCTGATTTTGAAATGCAGCTGCTTTGCGCGGCACAGAATAGTGTCGTGGAGCAGCTGCTGAAGCGACGGGGAGCGTGCAGGCTTACAGGAGGTGAGTTAGAATGCCTCTGCACCTGTGCAAAGTGCACATTTGGCATGCGCATGCATGCAAAGTGTATGCCCACACGCAAAGCACTCCTACCAAGCCACGCCCACCGAACCGGTGATAAAAAATATTTGAATCCCACCACTGCTTCAGAGTCATTCAATAGAATATTTTAAACAAATTCTTCAAAACCGTCAACCTTGCCATAAAAAGAATACCATAACTGCCAAGTTTTGGGATTTTATTTTACATGTATTTCTTATGTGTATTACACAGGGGGAAAAAAGCTCTCTTTCCATGTGACAGTTGGTAAATTCTCTCTGTTACAAATATACTGCAAAAGAAGCCAAATTTGAACATCGGATTTAGGGAATTTGAACTTTTTAAATGGAGTTTGAAAGTTATTATTTCTATCACTGCTACGATCAACGTTGTTCATTATCTATCTTAGCTCTCCCACATTCCTTTAAATTCTGGATAGATAGTGTCTGTTCTTTCTATCTCCATTAACCATGTTAATTAATGGGGGAAAACATTAGACACTAAACGTGTAGGTTTCTTAACATCTACAAGAGAGACATACAGCTAGCCTCAACTTATGACCAGTCACTAAGCGACTGTTCACATTTACAAGAGAGCCTCTCAAATAGTAGTGAGATTCAAAAAAATTTTAATACCGGTTCTGTAGGTGTACCTTGGTGGGCGTGGTGTGGATTAGTGGGCATGGCTTGATGGGTGTGGCAGGGGAAGGATACTGTAAAATCTTTATGCCCTCCCCACTCCTAGGGGAAGGTTACCGCAAAATCCCCATTCCCTCCCCACCCCACTAACCTGCTTTCCAGCTCCGTTCTCCTGTGCAGGGCAACTAAAGAAGACCCAGCCAATCAGCTGGGACTCGGGAGGCAGAGAATAGATGGGGGCGGGGCCAGTCAGAGGTGGGATTTGCCGGTTCTCTGAACTACTCAAAATTTCTGCTACCGGTTCTCCAGAACTGGTCAGAACCTGCTGAATACCACCTCTGCTCTCAAAAGTAGATACAGTATTAACCTGCTCCAAAGTTCCAAAGCAGGGAGAGGAGAAGAGGAAAAAGGAGAAGGAAGGAGAGGGAAGCAGAATGAGAAGAAAAGAGTGAGACAATTATACAGAATGTCATGGTATAAGTATGAAAATAAAGGTTATAGCTATGACGTGTAACAATATGCAGTTAAAGAGACTATAAATGTATGATTAAGAGAATATGGGTAACCAGGGTATATAACACTATGTATACTTAAAAAGGACGGGATACAACCAGCACGCTGTTGTTGCAAGGCTGAAAATGTGATGTACTACAAAGAAAATGTACATTAAAAATACTTATAAAAAACAAACCAAAATTCCAATGGTTGCATCCTAAAGGTTTACATTACCACATGATGGACGTTCTCCAATCAGCCTACATTTATGGCTGTTTGCATTGTCCTACAGTCATGTGACTGCATTTTACAACATTTTTGCCAAAAAGCAATGATGTTTTCTCAACTTCAGCTTCTAATCTGAAACTCTGGAATTCTGGACATGAACCACTAATAAAATTGAGAGAGAGAGAGAGAGAGATCATGCGCCCCTATCCTTGGCCTTTGGTTAACATCCTGCAGTAACCTTCTTCAAGTGTCTATGGAGATTCACAGTCATACAGGTCATGGTTGTCCCAAAGGTGCTTTTTCAAGAGGCGACTGGACTTTCTGCTTTTTCTTTGAAGATGTTTCGCTTCTTATCCAAGAGCCATATTCTTCAGCCAAAGCTCTTCAAAGAAAAACTTAAAAGTCCAGTTGCCTCCTGAAAAAGCACCTTTGGAACAATATTCTTCAAGCTGTTTTCAAGGTCATTCTGGTTCTCTTCAGATTTTAATCTGAGCAGATGTCATGCCCCAAATCAAAACGACTCAAGGGAATTCTTCCAATTAGAGTTCTTTAGTGTTTCACAGGTATAGATGAAATCTTGTCAGACTGAGGACTCTACTATCTGCTTTCACAATACATTCAACAGTGAACAGTTAGGAAGGGACTGTCTTCATCCTCCTTTTCTCACACATAATATCTGGACTGAGTTGCCTCTTAATCTTCTGGACTGCAGTCCTTCTCTTCTGGGGATACTGTTGTGGCCTTCTAGTGGCCAGCAGAGCTGGTGGCACACTTGGATAGTGAAGAGGTTGGGGAAGAACATGGGCCAATCATGGAGTCTGGGGAAGTGCTCTGCATCAGAGGCAGAGGTGGGGCCAGGGCTGTCTGACAGTTATCAGCTGCCTTCGGAGTTGGAGATCAGTGAGGCAGAAGAACAGCTGGAGCCTGTTCCCGATGTGTGCATGCACAGAGCTGCCAGGAGAAAGGAACAGTTAAGAAACAAGAGTCGACAGTAAAGGCACAGGTAGACGGTGATTGGCCTCTCCCATAGGGAATAAAGAGGAGTAAAAGGGGAGTAGGGTTTTGCAGGAGACTATTAGTTCATTTAATTAGTGTGAAGATTTGTTTGTGATTCTCAAAGACTCCTTGCCAAGTATTTTCTTGCACAGCTTGGAAGCTATCGGCCTGGCAACTCTCAAAGCCTGATCAGGTCTGTGGTTGTAATGCAGCCTTGAAAGACAGCTTGCTGGGACTTTGCTGGATGTGAATGATAGGAATTCACATTAGCCTAATTAAAAGGGGTTTTATCGGGACAAGGAGTCTGCTTCGTGATTTTGTGAAGCCTAGGTCAAAACTGATATACCTCTTCACTGCATACCGTCACATCAGCATATTTAAGTTGGAAATGGCTGAGAACCCACAAAGTGACTGTGGTGCCTCAGTACAAACAACAACACGTATAGTTTGAGAATGTCTCCTTAGAATATTTCAAGGCACTTGGGATGATCTCATCACAGCCACCAGCAGAAGCAATTAGATGGGTAGCTTCCTTAGATATCAAATTATAATATCTATCCTATTGTGAGTCTTAGGCACCATATTATGGTCATTTTATCATGGCTTTATCTTAACTGAATATTTTATCTCATATATTGTAATATCCACATATTGTAGATAGATAGATAGATAGATAGATAGATAGATATATAGATAGATAGATAGATAGATAATATAGTTAGATTAGATTAGATATTGGTATCCATATCCATATCCATTTCCCACTGATGTTCTACTTAAACTTATATCTGTGTTTGTATGTATAATGCATTTTATTAGTGTTGCATATCCATGAATGTATGACCTCTGCAGATGCCATACACTAAATAAATAAAAAATAGCAGATCAAGATGGTGAATAACCTGAAAATCTGTTTATGATGTTTTATAGGTGGCATCTCTCACCAGCCAGGTTAACAAAAATGTATGGTTCTCAATCACCCACATGTTGGAAATGTCTGAAAGAATGGGGTGCCTTTTACCATATGTGGTGGGACTGCAAAAGAAATACAGTTGTTTTGGTATAAAATTTGGTTATGGCTGGAAGAAATGTTGGATCTAAAAACTAGCTTTGTACCAGAGATGTTCCTATTAGGAATAATAAAAGAGAACTTTAGCAAAGCAGATATTTACTTAATTATTCATGTAATTACAGCAGCAAGAATATTACTTGCCAAAACTTGAAAGTCAAAAGAAATTCCAAATGATGATGCTATAATAGATAAGATTTTTCAATGCGCTGAATTAGATAGCTTGACACTAGAATTGGAAGAATGAGATGAATCAGAATACTATAAAGTATGGAACAATTTCTACATATGGAGGGACATGAAAGGAAGTTTATAAAATAAAAATTAGAATTTAAGGTGTAATTGAGATCTAAAATGATATAAAAACTGAATGTATATATGTGTATATATGTATGTATATATATACGTGTATATAAATGCCTATATTTTCTATTGTTTTCTTTCTCTAGTCTAAATGTAAAGACTGAAATGTATGTCAAAGAAAGTCCATGTTCAATACTTTTTAATCTTTATTTTCAATAATTTTTTTTAAAAGATGGTGAATAACCTGATGTGTATGTTGACATGAGTTTTGAGATAACACCCCTCCACTCTCCAAAAAGTGTATCAAAATGAAACTGGGTTAGAAATGTCATACATGAAAAATAAAATATCATATATTTTATTTTATATATATATATATCAGAGACATTTACCAAAAGGTTAAGAGCATATTAAAAGTATATGCTATGAAACAGAAAAAAATGGATTTAAAAAATACATGTTGGATAACTGTACTTGAGCTCATACAGAAAAGATAATGGCACCACTGAAAGAACCTTTTCTTATTTATTTGGGAAACCCAAAGTGGGTTACAGAATTATAATATCCTTATGGTAGAACCAGGGTTGGGAAAGGATGTCCCTTTTATGACTTGTGGACTTCAATTCCCAGAATTCCTGAGCCAGCCATGCTTTATTTATTTATTTATTTATTTATTTTAGGTTTTATATACCGCCCTTCTCCCGAAGGACTCAGGGCGGTGAACAGCCAACTAAAATACATGTAGACAAATATAAATAGTTAAAAAAGAATTAAACCCTAGGCTGTCCCTATAAAAATCTAAAAAACCCCAATTAAAATAAATTAAAACTTTGTACACCCATCCCAACCAATCTAAAAACCCCATTTAAAAATCCCATTTGAGTCAGCTCAGGCTGGCCTGCTCGAAGAGCCAAGTCTTCAGGTCACGTCTGAAGGCCCTCAGGTCACTGGTCGTTCGTAGTCCAGGGAGCATCCCGTTCCAGAGGGCGGGTGCCCCCACAGAGAAGGCCCTGTTCCTCGGGGTCACCAGGTGACACATAGAAGGCATCGGGACCCGGAGGAGACCCTCTCTGTGGGAGCGCACCGGTCGGTGGGAGACTACTGGCAGAATGCGGTCTTGTAAGTATCCTGGTCCGATGCCATGGAGCGCTTTAAAGACCAAAACCAGTACTTTAAAGCGAACCCGGAAGGCCACCGGCAACCAATGCAGCTCGCGCAGGAGGGGCGTCACGTGGGAGTATCTCGACGCCCCCATAACTACCCGCGCGGCTGCATTTTGTACCAGTTGAAGCCTCCGGGTGCTCCCCGCAGGGAGCCCCATGTAGAGGGCATTACAGTAGTCCAGACGGGAGGTGACCAGGGCATGAGTGACTGTGCGTAAGGCGTCCTGATCAAGAAAGGGCCGCATCTGGCGTATCAGGCGAACCTGATAAAAAGCCCCCCTGGAGACGGCCGTAATATGATCTTCCAAAGACAGCCGTACATCCAGGAGGACACCAAGATTGCGAGCCCCTTCTGTGGGGGTCAAGATCTCATCCCCAATAGCCAGCGACGGAGTCAGCTGACTATATCGGGCCGCCGGAAACCACAGCCACTCGGTCTTGGAAGGGTTGAGTCAAAGCCTGTTCTCGCCCATCCAGTTCCGCACAGCCTCCAGGCAACGGGCCATAGCCTCCACAGCATTGTTGGGGTGGCTTGGGGTGGAGATGTAAAGCTGAGTGTCATCAGCATAAAGATGGCATTTCACCCCAAAACCACGTATGATCTCTCCCAGCGGCTTCACATAGATGTTGAACAGAAGAGGGGAGAGGACTGACCCCTGAGGCACCCCACACATGAGGGGCCTAGGGGTGGACCTCTCCCCCCCCGTCAACACAAATTGCGAGCGGTCCGAGAGGAAGGACGAGAACCACCGCAAAACGGTGCCCCCAATTCCCAACCCCTCCAACCGCCGCAATAGGATACTATGGTCGATAGTATCAAAAGCCACTGACAGATCTAAGAGGACCAGGACAGAGGAATAACCTCTGTCACAGGCCCTCCAGAGATCATCTACCAACGCGACCAATGCTGTTTCGGTACTGTGCCTGGGCCTGAAGCCCGATTGGAACGGATCTAAATAGAATGCTTCCTCCAGATACTGAGGGAGCTGACGCGCCACCACACTCTCAACAACCTTCGCCACGAAAGGAAGGTTGGAGACAGGACGATAGTTATTCAAAAGAGCCGGGTCCAGGGAAGGCTTCTTGAGGAGGGGCCGCACCACCGCCGTTTTCAGGGCGGTCGGAAGCGCCCCCTCCGTCAACGAAGCGTTGACAATCCCCTGGAGCCAGCCTCGTGTCACCTCTCTGGAGGTAGAAACCAACCAGGAAGGGCACAGGTCCAATAAACATGTGGTGGCATTCAGCCTCCCCAGTAATCTGTCCACACCCTCGGCGGTCATAGGATTGAACTCCTCCCAGATAACCGTCTCAAGACCTGCTCCGGACACCTCCCCCGGGACCACCCAACTGGAGTCCAGCCCATCCCGAATCTGAGCGATTTTATCATGCAGAAATCGGGAAAACTCTTCTGCCCTACCCTGCAAGAGGTCCTCCCGCGCTCTCGGCTCAAACAGGGAGCGGGTCACTCTAAACAGGGCAGCAGGCCGATTTTCTGCCGACGCAATAAGGGCGGAGAGGTGTGAACGCTTCGCCGCCTCTATCGCCACTAGGTAGGTCCTAATATAGGACCTCACCTGTGTCCGGTCAGACTCAGCACGACTGGCCCTCCAGATGCCCTCCAGACGTCTTTTCCGGCATTTCATCCCCCTCAGCTCCCCCGTAAACCACGGAGCCAGGTGGGATCTATGCCGAGTCAGAGGTCGCAAAGGCACAACTCGGTCCAGAGCCTCAGCGGCCAACCTATCCCAGGTGGCCACCAAGTCTGTGGCCGAGTTATGAGCCAGAGTTTCAGGAAATGGCCCAAGCTCCATCTGAAACCGTTCAGGATCCATCAGGCGCCTGGGGCGGAACCATCTCCTCGGCTCCGCCTCCCTGCGATGGGAGGTGGCGGCACCGAAGTCCAGTCTAAGAAGAGAATGATCGGACCATGACAAGGGTTTTATAACTAAGTCCCCAGCACGATCATTCAACCACTGACCAGAGGCGAAAATCAGGTCCAGTGTGTGTCCCCCCATGTGAGTGGGGCCAGAAACTAATTGGGTCAGATCCATGGCCGTCATGGAAGCCAGGAACTCCCGGGCCACCCCAGAGGTTTCCCCGAGCGAAGGCAGGTTGAAATCACCCATGACTAAAAGCCTGGGGGTTTCAACCGCCAGCCCGGCTATCACCTCGAGGAGCCCGGGCAGGGCCGATGACACATGGCAGGGAGCCAGGTACGTTATCAACAGGCCCATCTGAACCCCCCGACCCCACTTCACAAAGAGAGACTCACAACCAGCCGTCTGAGGAACAGTGGCCTCCCTAGGACAAAGGACTTCTCTAATAATTGCCGCCACCCCACCACCCCTTCCCTGAGACCTCGGTCGATGGAATGCTTGGAAACCTGGTGGGCACATCTCTACCAGAGGGATGCCACCCTCTGGGCCCAACCAGGTTTCGGTGACCCCCGCCAGGTCCGCACCCTCCTCCTGAATAAGATCGCAAATCAGGGGGGCCTTGTTAACGACGGACCTGGCATTACATAACATCAGCCGGGTACTCAGGGCCTGAGACTCTGCACAACCAGGCCTGCCAGACGGGTCGGGAGGGTCGGAGCGCGCCACCGCTTGGAGACAGCGGGCACGCGATCCCCTAACCTGATATGGCCCTCTACCCCCATCATATCTGCCCCTCCCACTTATGGTGCCAATGAGACCCGCCCCCTGCTGTCCGAATTGTGTTCGCCCCCACGACTCACGACCCTCTGGGCCCTCCCAGACATGCACTCCAGCCTGGCTGACTCTAAACCCCCCGGGTTATCCCCCAAACCCGGACCGGGTATCCTCCCTAACCCCAATAAGTTACCATCCCCCAACCCTCTCTTCGTCACCCTCCCCAACCTCGATAAAACCCCGAATAAAAATTTAAAAAGTTTAAAACCCCCTCTAAAAATCCTTTTTTGATGGCCATGCCACCTCTCCGGATCCCAGGAACCGTCCTTGAGGTAGGCCATCGATAGACCGGAGGGCCACTCCAGGGAGTGGGGGACCCTCCCGAGAGCCCGTAGTTCCGCCGAGGAGTATGATCTTCTAACGCTCGCCGTCGCCGGATCGGGGACCACCACCGAGGACATCGGCGTCCTTTGGGCCGGCCAGTCCTGCTGTTGCCCCTGCCATTTGCGTCCCTGGGGGGGGCCTCCAGCCGCAGAATGGCCGCAGCGAAGTCTCCACCCCCCCCACGGCTGCCACGGTACCGTCCACTATCACCGACCGCGGCAGCCACAATGGCATGTAGACCATCTTTGGGGCCGCCGACATCCAGGCAGGGGACCTCCAAGGAGCCCCCGACCCCGGGGTAGCCCCAACAGCATCGCTGCTGCCGCCGCCCCAAAAGATCACCCGGGCGGCCTCCCGGTGGCTCTTCCAAGGCCTGGAACACCTCCAAACCCCTCGAAGCCCCCTCAATGGATGGGGGCCGAGGGGGGGGCGGGTCCACGCCCGCCATCGCTGCTGCCGCCGCCCCAAAGGATTATTTTATTTGTTTAAACTTCTATACCGCCCCCTCTCCCAAAAAAGGGACTCGGGGCGGTGTACAGCCTACTAAAACATATGAGATATACAATAAATATAGTTAAAAATAAATTAAATAGTTTAATCCGGCTGTCTAATTCAGATTCAATTTAAAAGTTAAAAACTAAAAACCCCAATTAAAATTTAATTAAAAAACCTAAAACACAGTTACTGGGCCAGGCCGGCCTGATTAAAAAATAAAGTTTTCACCGCGCGCCGGAAGGTCAGGATATCCGTCATAGACCGTATCTCCGGGGGAAGATCATTCCATAGGGAGGGAGCCCCCACAGAGAAAGCCCGAACTCTCGGGGCCGTCAGCCGACAACGGTCAGGCGGCGGTACCCCAAGCAGGGCAACCCTGTGGGAGCGTACTGGGCGGCGGGAGGTTGACGATGGCAGCAGGCGGTCCCGTAAGTACCCAGGTCCCGAGCCATGGAGCGCTTTAAATACCATCAGTACCACCTTGAATCGAATCCGGTAGGCCACAGGAAGCCAGTGCAGCCTGCGAAGCAGCGGAGTAACGTGGGAGCTCCGAGGGGCACCCACAAGCACTCGCGCGGCTGCATTCTGGACCAGCTGTAACCTCCGGAGACTCTTCAAGGGGAGCCCCATGTAGAGAGCATTGCAATAATCCAGGCGGGAAATGACGAGGGCGGACGTGACTGTGCGAAGTGCGCCCAGATCCAGAAAGGGCCGCAACTGGTAAATCAGACGTATCTGATAAAAAGCCCCCCTGGCGACGGTTGCAATATGCTCTTCTAAAGACAGCCGCACATCCAGGAGGACACCCAGATTGCGCGCCCTTTCCACGGGGGTCAAAACCTCTCCCCCCACGGCCAGCGAAGGAACCAGCTGGCTGTATCTGGGCGCAGGAAACCACAGCCACTCGGTTTTAGTCGGGTTGAGCCGGAGCCTGTTACGACCCATCCAACTCCGCACGGCCTCCAGGCACCGGGACATCACTTCGACAGCTTCGTTGGGGTGGCCCGGGGTGGAGATGTACAGCTGAGTATCATCAGCGTACTGATGGAACTCCACCCCGAAGCCACGGATGATCTCACCCAGCGGCTTCACATAAATGTTGAACAGCAGGGGCGAGAGCACCGACCCCTGAGGAACCCCACATAGTAGGGGCCTCGGGGCCGACCTCTGCCCCCCTGTCAACACACATTGCGAACGGTCGGAGAGGAAGGAGGTGAACCACCGTAACACGGTGCCCCCCACTCCTAACCCCTCCAACCGCCGCAATAGGATACTGTGGTCGACAGTATCAAAAGCCGCTGAGAGATCTAATAGGACCAGGACAGAGGAACAACCCCTGTCCCGAGCCCTCCAGAGATCATCAACCAACGCGACCAAAGCCGTCTCCGTGCTGTGCCCGGGCCTGAAACCCGATTGGAGGGGGTCAAGATAACTCGCTTCATCCAGGCACTGCGGGAGCTGACGTGCCACCACACTCTCAACAACCTTCGCAACAAAACGAAGGTTGGAGACGGGACGATAATTTGATAACAGTGCTGGGTCCAGGGACGGTTTCTTGAGGAGGGGCCGCACCACCGCCTCTTTCAAGGCAGCAGGTAGCAGCCCCTCTCTCAAGGAAGCGTTTATAATACCCTGGAACCAGCCTCGTGTCACCTCCCGAGTGGCCAAAACCAGCCAGGAGGGACACGGGTCCAACAAACAGGTGGTGGCATTAAGCCCCCCCAGTATCCTGTCCACATCCTCTAAAGTAACAGGGTCGAACTCAACCCAACCAACTCCACCGATATCCACCCCCCCCCCCCCACCCGGAGATGGCCAGTCGGAGTCCAGTTCGCTCCGGATCTGAGCGATTTTGTCCTGCAGAAACCTAGAAAACTCCTCAGCCCGTCCCTGTAAGGGGTCCTCCCGCGCTCCCACCTCCAGGAGGGAGCGGGTCACCCTAAACAGGGCGGCTGGGCGGTTTTCCGCGGACGCGATAAGGGTGGAGAGGTAAGACCTCCTCGCCATCCTTATTGCCACTAGATACATCTTAATATAAGAACGCAGTAGTGTTCGGTCAGACCCAGAGCGGCTGGACCTCCAACTGCTCTCTAGGCGTCTTTTCCGGCGCTTCATTTCCCTTAGCTCCTCAGAAAACCAAGGAGCCACTTGGGATCGGCACCGGGTCAGAGGCCGCAAGGGCACGACTCGGTCAAGGGCCCCAGCAGCCACCCTATCCCAGGTGGCGACCAAGCCCTCAACCGAGTCATGTGAATGAGCTTTGGGAAATGGCCCAAGCTCCGTCAGGAACCTATCAGGGTCCATCAGGCACCTGGGGCGGTACCATTTTAATGGCCCCGCCTCCCTGCGGTCAGGGGGCGCGGAACGGAAGTCGAGCTTCAGGAGCGAGTGATCCGTCCATGACAGGGGTTCCACAACTATATCCCCTATACCCAGATCACTCTGCCACTGATCAGAGACAAAAACCAGATCCAAGGTGTGACCTCCCACGTGAGTAGGGTCCCGAATTAACTGGGTCAGGCCCATGGCCGTCATGGAAGCCATGAACTCCTGGGCAATCCCCGAGGTACCGCCGGCAGATGGCAGGTTGAAATCCCCCATGACCATAAGCCTGGGGGTCCCAACCGCCACGCCAGCTATAACCTCAAGGAGCTCAAGCAGGGCCGCTGCCGCATAGCAGGGAGCCAGGTATGCGACCAGCAAGCCCACCTGAACCGTGGAACCGAACTTCACGAAAAGGAGCTCACACCCGGTCGTCTGAGATACAGTGGCCTCCCTCGGACACAGATCCTCCTTAATAACTACCGCGACCCCCCCTCCCCTCCCCTGGGCCCTCGGCCGATGAAAAACCCGAAACCCGGCTGGGCACATCTCCACCAGAGGGACTCCCCCCTCTTGGCCCAGCCAGGTCTCGGTAACTCCCACCAGGTCCGCGCCCCCCTCACAGATCAAATCATGGATGAGGGGGGCTTTATTAACGACGGACCTGGCATTACACAGCATCAGCCGAAGGCCCAGGGCCCGATTGCTCAAACCCCCTGGGGAACGGGAGATGACAAGGGGGTCGGAGCGCGCCACAGCAAGTAAACAGCGGGGGCGCGCTCCCAACACAGAATGTGGCCCCCTACAACCGCCAAATCTGCCCCTCCCGCTCACCGTATCAATTGATTTAATTCCACCCTCCCCAATGACCCCCCCCATCCTTAATACAGTCCTGTCCGGATTATGACTCTCCCGGCCACGCTCCACCCCCGGCCTGGTCCCAGCCTCCGGCGAGTTGTCCCCCAACACCCGCCCGGACCTACCTAACCCCCTTAAAAACCTAGCTAAAAATTTAATCAAACACCCCCCCCTCCCACGTTTCTTAAAAGCCCACCATCTCTCCGGATTCCATAATCCGTCCTTGAGATGGGCCCTCGAGAGAGTAGAGGGCCATTCCCGAGACAAGGGGACATGTCTCAGGGCCCATAGATCACTCATAGAATAATCAGGATCACCCGGGCAGCCTCCCGGAGGCTCTTCTAACGCCCCAGACGCCTCCGAATCCCTCGATACCCCCTCCATACATGGGGGCCAAGGGGGGAGGCCGGCTCCACGCCTGACATCCCGGCCGCCGCGGCCTCCGCGGCCTCCACCGAATCGCCGCCGCCCCAAGAAATCACCCGGGCGGCCTTCTGGCGGCTCCTCTGACGCCCCGGACGGGGCGAAAGCCCTCGACACCCCCTCAGCACATGGGGGTCGAGGGGGGAGGCCGGCTCCATGCCCGGCATCTCGGCCGCCGCGGCCTCCCCGCCCGGCATCTCGGCCGCCGCGGCCTCTGCGGCCTCCGCGGCCTCCACCAAATCGCTGCCGCCGCCGCCGCCCCAAGAAGTCACCCGGGCGGCCTCCCGGCGGCTCTTCTGGCGGCTCTTCTGTCGCCCCAAATGGGGCAAAACCCCTCGATACCCCCCCAGTACATGGGGGTCGAGGGGGGAGGCCGGCTCAACCGGCAAAAGCGGGCGCTCGGCGGAGCTCCCCTCGAACGGAGCTACCGGTCGCCATCTTAAAATGAAAGATTTATACACCATTGTATTTGACCGCCTCTTCTGATTAAATATTTTCTGCCCCAAATATGACATTATGTCACAATGCTATGACACTATCTTATGATAATAGACTTTATGTGTTGTTCTGGCACATCCTAGGAAGAAAACAATGTAAACTAAAAACTATGCAAAAATACCCCAAATTTTAGAAACTTTAAATATTATAAAATGTTATAAACCAAGGGGAGAGTCAGCAGAATATAGGACAAGAAAATGAACAGACTGAACTCAGTTCATTGGAACAAGGGAAATCCATTCATCCCTATTGATAATAATAGAGAAAATAAAACGATCAAGGGGAATGATTGATAAATCTCTGATAATCAGTGGGTTTTGAATAAAGTATAGAGGAAAAAGGAATGTAATGCGTATGAATTACAGTTTACTGTAACAAGCAACTGCCTAGCAATAAGTGAAAACTGGAAGTGAAATAAAAATCTGATATGAAGAAAACAGTATAAATGGCTTTGCGTTAAAGCCACTGTTCCAGTACTGAATAAATAAAGATTGGTTTTCAGTATATGTAGCCATTAGATGCCAGCTCTTGCTCTCTCAATTGCAGAGTTTGTCAATTTTGTGGTGATAGAGATTTCCTAGATTCCATGCACGGTACTTTTCATACGAAGTCATTACTTTGCTAACGTTTTAACTCAGAGTTGTATTCATTTCGGCAGAGCGTCAAACATAGAAAGGAGGAGCGAAAGAAAATATTCTTGTATGGAGAAAGAGATTTCCAATGTCGAGGAGTGAGAAATGTAGGGGTTTGCTAGGGAAATAGGAGGGGTTGACCAGCAAAGGTATCTCTGAGGAGCTCTTAAATTGGAAGTGGCGGAACATAATTTCATATTACGGATGTAATGCGTGCATGAGATTTTCACATTCACACACAGAACTGAAAATATGTACACACTCCAGATTGCTCTGATGTTGGATCAACAAAGCATGCTCAGCCAAGCCACTTTGTAGTTTTTCACTGTGCAAGAATTCACAACTGTCTCAAAGGTGCTTTTTCAAAACGCAACTGGACTGTTTATTTTCCCATGAGGAGGAGACATTTTGCTCTCATCCAAGAAGCTTCATTGGTTCGGGCAGGATGGTGGGGTGATGGAAGGGTTAGGTCTGACAGGATGGGGTGGGTGGATTGGAAGGATCATATTTCTTTGCCCTCATCTGGTTGTCTCCCTGAGTGAAAATTCTTGAGGCCCCAAACTGAAGAAGCTTCTTAGATGAGAAGGGCTTTCTTCTTCCTCAAGAGGAAAAAAAAACAGCCCAGTGTTTTTTTGTTATGGTGGTGGGAGTTAGAGAGTTGAAAATATGAAGATGAGAACAATTTCATAACAGAATTGAATTCTGGCAGTAGAAATTCTTTGCATTTGGGATCCATACATTCTCTAAGTTTGAGAGTTATAATGCTATACCTGAAATATCAGCTTTTCAACAAACAGCAATGTTAACATGGAATGTAAGTAAATTTTAGAATGGGCTATGAGTTACTAATAATATCTTTTATCTCCTAGCAAACATGTTTTCCAGTAAATATAGATTGCTCTTTTCCACAAAATTCTTCCAGACTGTATTTAATTTATAACATAGATATGCAAATACTATATTTCTGGGTTCTCCCAGAAACAACATTACTTAAATTACAATGCGAGTAATTTGTTTTTAAAGCAATCCATGATTCATTGTTTTATTAGCATACCCAAGGCAAGGTAAAAAGGTGTGAATCACCAAATCTACCATTCATTTGGTTCAATAGCCAAAGTGTTAGTGGATGTATTTACTTGGATACACTATAGATTAAGATACATTTAACAATCTATCTTTTAACTTGCTTTAATTAATCTTTGTCATCATAGGAATAACCATGAAATCTAATTTTCATAGAGAATGAAGTATTGTAAACCTTTAAGCCGGTTGTGACATTGTGAACTAGCTTAAACAAACCTCAAATGCATAAATATTTGAGCTATTCTCCAAAGCACTTGAGGACAGGACAAGAAGCAATGGGTGGAAACTAATCAAGGAGAGAAGTAACCTAGAACTAAGGAGAAATTTCCTGGCAGTGAGAACAATTAATCAGTGGAACAACTTGCCTCCAGAAGCTGTGAATGCTTCAACACTGGAAGTTTTTAAGAAGAGATTGGATAACCATTTGTCTGAAGCAGTGTAGGGTTTCCTGCCTAAGCAAGGAGTTGGATTAGATTCTAGTCACTAGAAGACCTCCAAGGGGGTCCAGAGTTGGTCCCTTCCAACTCTGCTATTCTGTTCTGTTCTGTTGCATTCCATTCCGTTCCATTCTATTCTAATAAATATAACATTTGCAAACTAAGTATATTGAGTTGTTTTTATGAATCACATCTTAGAATAATTTTCTATATAACTAATCCTCGACTTAGAACTATTCATTGAATGACTATTCAAAGTCACAGTGGCATGGGAGAAAAACAACTTTTGCAAACTTCTGACAAGCAAAATCAATTCACTTAACAAACATGTTAACAAACTTAACAACTGCAGTGATTTGCTTGAGAACTGTGGCAAGAAAGGTCATAAAATGGGGAAAAACTCAACAATGGTATCTTAGCAACAGAATGTTTGGGCTCAATTGTGGTCGTAAGTCGAGGACTGCCTGTACTTCTTTTAGGAGAGAGTACAGCTTTCATTATTATCATTCAGAGGTGGAATGATTTCCATTCCCAACTGACTATCACCACTATTGGCCATGAGGGAGGAGACAAGTGTTGTCATCAAAAAGTATTTATGCACGTGAAGTTAATTTTGCAATTTGTGCAATGACATCATGATATGTCTAGCACCTAAGATGACAGCTGATATTTATGCTGATACCCAGGCAGGGATGATAATTTATATAGAAGCAGTTCACTGGCCAACATTTAAAATGGCAACATCTGGAAATCCATAAAATTTGCTCATGGTGGCCATTAAATTCTACTACTATGTGATAGATCTTTATCCCCTTCTCCAGAAGACTTTAATATATCACTTCTCGGACATTAGAAAGAAAATGCTTAATTTATCCTATGAAGCATATATTGAGCTCTTAGCAGCTCAGTTTGAAACTGGGTTTGAAAAGCATCCTTTTAAATTATGTCCCATCTATACCAAGGTTGTCAAACACGGGCTGGATGTGTCATGCACTGGCCACGCCCACTACCCACGCCTACGTCTGGTTTAGCGAAAGGGAAAGAAGTCCTGATACATCACGTGATGCTTCTGTGATGACGTGAGTTTGACATCCCTGTATCTATATGAATGCAAATTGTCTTTTATTTTATTTTTTATCCAAATAGTCATAATTACATTTCACCTTAGGATGTTCTTACTTTGTAGAAACTATAAGAACAGCACAAGCTAGTAATACTGTGTGCAGTCAATCATACCAGTACAGAATTAATTACTCATGGGATCAAGAAACAAACTTCATTATTTTGCTTTCAACATTGAATGAGCTCATTTGAAATAATTGTGGGAGATTGGGCTGTCATTTAATGATCATGGGGAATGACAACATAGGAAATGGAGGTAATGTTTTGTTGAAAACTGTTGACCGTAGTGGAAAGATAGAATGCATTTCAGTATTCTGGTAAAAACTCCAGTTTTACATAAACATTCATAGCAGCATGTAGCTCTGGTTCTCAATTGCTTCCATCTCCCTTGATATTTCTACCACCACATTGGTACACAATTTTATTCAGACTTTTACTTTTCTGTGGGAAGAGGTACTGCTCTGTCACATCTCTAAAACTCCTTGAAAATACTCCATTCCTTGTTCCATTTATATCTCTATGATTCTGGAAAAATAGTAAATGAAATCTGATGGACATTAGCCAAACTAGGGAAGAAGAAAATCTGACATTTTACGTACATAAATAAGGGGATTTTGTTTCGGTCCAGGGCTTATGCATTTGCTATTACAATTTATTTTATATATTTATCAAAAACACTCATTTACTCAGAGAGGGAATTTTCTTCTTGTTTTGGGAGGCAAGTTCTTATCAGCTATACTAAATTAAAGTGTTCAGTTTTAGAACTCCATGTAATATATAACTATTATGTAACAAAGTCAACTTGAACAATAAAGAGGTTAAAAGTTTCCCAAAGTTGTGTATTTTGTTTTTATCACTTCCTTCCATCATTAACGGCTTCTCAGATATTCCACTCCTCAGAAAGTATCAATGATTCAAATTATTCAGATCTTTTATAATAAAAGTGACTGTTTTCCCACAATTAGTAAAATATTCTAGGTTACATTTCTCCCTCTTCCTCCCTCCTTCCCTCCCTACCTCTCTCTTTCCATCTCCATCTCCACCTCTCTCTCTCTCTTTCTCTCTTGGAACTTTTTTTTTTTTTTAAATCAAGGAGTTGCCTTCAAATTTATGTAGTATCCAAGTTAGACTCATACAAGCTCTTCTGTATGAAATGTGCCATGTAGTCATTCTACTTGGAAACAGGACAGGACATATTGTACAAAGATAAGAACACAACTGCTTGCCTTGAATCTCTGGCTGGGAGAATAGACCAACCAAGACAAACTCAGAACTATTGTCTTTCTGCAGATGGCCACAAATACTCAGGCACATTAGCAGCCCCAAGACTTCATTAAACAGAACTGCCTTTTTTGATCAAATGGGATAAAATTCTGCAGTTGCCTTAACCAACCAAAGACTTGGCAAGACTTCCCCTTCAGCATCTTTCTTTTTAGACTTGCACAAATGTTCACCAAACTGTTTCAGCATTTTTATTTGAAGCAGTATTTTGGCCAGCTGCTTATCTTGGAAGCTTCCTGAAATGATCAAGCTGCTTTCAGTTGAGAAGACTCAGTATGCGCTTCACTTGGGAAGACCCTGCGTGAATCCTGCAGGGAAGATATAGTGGGGTGCTCCCACCTGGAGAATTTGTTTTTGAGAAGAGAAATCTCTGGAACAAGTTTTTCTGTTCTGCAATATGTTTTTGTTTTTGTTTTGAAAAAGTTTTTTTTTTAACAACAAAAAACAACAACAAATAAACCCTTTCAATTGTACAGTGAGTCAGTTTGGTACATATATCATGTGCACAGTATCTATAATCCTTTCCTCTTAACTTTACATTCATATTATATTCTAATCAACATTCCATATTGTTCTGCAATTTGTAAATTTGCATTTCGCCAGCAAATGATTAGGCCTATAGCAGGGATGTCAAACTCAAGGCCCATAGCCCAGATTCGGGCCACGTCTATCCAATGCAGCTTTGGCCCAATCTACTCAGTGCAAAGACAAAACATTAGGCTAGCATGGCTTCAGCCCGGTCTATCCAGTGCAAAGACGAAACATGGCAGAAGTTTGGGGAGTGGTGTTAAGCTGGCCACGCCCACCCAGTCTGTCACGCCCAGTGAGTGGCATGAAACTGGTCACTCCCATCCAGTCGGCCACACCCACTCAGATGCCCATGCCCACTCGGCCCCCTGAGATCAACCACAGCCCTGAGGTGGTTCTCAATGAATGGCATTTCAATGAAATGCCATCACTATAGACCCTAGGTCTATAGTGATGGCACAACCAGGCAGATCTACTCCATTTAATGTCAAATACAGTAATTCTTGGAAGATAATTTTCCAGTGATTGCTCTGTTAGTGGCCAAGGTTGACAATGGCAATTACAATGAGGAAGCAATGTGTTGCTAGAAGGAAGGACTATCAATAATTATCGAGAGTCGATGTTGTGTTGCAATTATGTACTATTGATTCTTGCAGCCATGTCTTCTGTAGTATTTACTTTTTTTTTGTTCTTATCTTAGCACTGGGCTACAGATTGTAATGCAACTTTAATTATTAATCATCTGAGGGATTAATCTCTGTTCTCTTTATTTTCCTTGCATCTATATGAGAGTACTCAACTGTTTCCATTCACCAATAAAAAAGCTTGCACAATCAGAATGGGTTTGATTCACTTGCTCTCAGGCCCATCTTAACAGCATTATGGGCAAAGCAGTGTACTGGGGCCCCTACGACAATTACTCACAGGAATAAAAATGTAAATGATCGATAAAATTAAACATATATTGATTTTATTGGAACTTCCAACAAATAAATATGTAATACATATGTTGCTGTATTTATATGATACAAGGTGCATTGAAAGGTTAATATACACAGATTAGTATGGGGCCCCTATGCTCGTGGGGCCCATGGGCAAGTGCCCATCAGGCCCATGTGTTAAGAAAGCCCTGCTTGCTTTCCCCAGAATTTGCTCTGGAAGATTGAGGTCTCTTCACAACCAGTTTGTGTTGCATATAGAACAAGCAATGAAGAGGTAAGTAAACACAGAATCTCAGTCTTTTATTGGCATCCTGGAGATGAAGATGGAGTGAACAGAATGTTGGTCTGATCAAACACAATCCCTCTATCCACTTAGAATCTCTTATTTTTCCAACTTTAATAAAATAACAGAATAACAGAGTTGGAAGGGACCTTGGAGGTCTTCTAGTCCAACCCCCTGCTCAGGAAGGAAACCCTATACCATTTCAGACAAATAGTTGTCAAATCTCTTCTTGAAAACTTCTAGGATTGGAACATTCACAGCTTCTGGAAGCAAATCGTTTTTCCTTCCCCACTAAGACCTCAATTGCTTCTCTCTGTTTTTGTTACAGTTTCCCTCTTGTTTAATTCTTACAATTACTATTTTTCAGTTATTTAAATTAAGTGATTTTCACAAAATATTTCCTGTATTGTATGACTTTAACCCTCCTCTTGATTTTAGGATCTCAGATTAGGTAGCAATTCCTTAGAGTTTAGCTCCCAGTAACCAAAATTAATGTTCCAGATAATGAACAGATGGATAAATGTGAGCACACACAATTACACTGATTCCAGGGACATCATTCTTGGTTTCTAATTTCCACAGACTGGGGAGTGGATTTGCCATTCAGTTTTGCCCACTGGCAAATTTGGCAGTATCTATTCAGAAACAATTCCAAAGAATTTAAAGAGATATGAAAATTAATTTATAAATTAAACAAATGAGACTTCCTACCCTTAAATGGCCTCTACCATTTCTCCTCAAAGGGACAATTTAAAGACAGCTCTGGGATTTTGGGATGGGCTGATTATTTTTTTTCTAGGGGTTTTGCATAGCCTTAAATTGGTTTTGATAGTTTCCCAACAAATGAGCACAGCCAATGAAACAGATGGTCTGATTTCTAGTTGCCCAAAATCATCCTGTGGTTTGTAAACTGGTTGGCTAGGTTCTGTCCTTCCGAAAAGGGGTAAAACAATATATGACTATTGGTGTGCATCTGAATCTTTATACGGTAAATGGGAACAATTGTGAGAGATAGACAATGTTCATAATGATAGTCTTAACTCAATAACTGAGCAACAAACAATCCAATCAAGAAACTTTGCAAATGATACATAGGTCTTCTAACTCATAAAGATGATAGATAGATAGATAGATAGATAGATAGATAGATAGATAGATAGATAGATAGATAGATAGATAGATAGATAGATAGATAGATAGATAGATAGATGGACGAAGATAGATAGATAGATAGATAGATAGATAGATAGATAGATAGATAGATAGATAGATAGATAGATAGATAGATAGATAAAATAACTTCATTGTCATTTCGAATGTATACTAATTGGCATATATTAAAGGATTTTTTTTTTTTTTGCTTACAGCATTCAAAGGGTCACCACCTCCCATATACACAACATAAACATGACAAGATAAATAAATACAAAACTGCATATACCCACATCTATATATATAAAAGCAAAAGACAACTCACGCATCATCACAAAATCTTCAGAACCGTAAAGCTTACAAACTTGAAATTTGGCATGTATGTGCTTCTAGGTGCTCACTAAGAAAGGATTTTTTGAAATGACCATCAGAGCATTAGTATTTCATATATTATTATTATTATTAACACACTCTGATGCTAAGGAGTTCTACTCCCCCTCCCTACCTGAAAAGAAATATGTTCCAAATGCAAAATACAAGCAGAGAAGACGAATCTCAGTTTCAGATTTAGTTTCATCACCACTGCTTAAGAAACAATCTGGCAAGAGAAGGGGGAGCTCTGAGGGGCTTAATGGTTAAAAAAAGAAACTTAGGAAAAAAAAACTCCTCCTAATTGATCAGATGCTTAAGTGGAAATGGGAAGTTTGTACCTTCAGACTTGCAAGATTCTGTTAATGTATCCTTACAATCAAGAGAATTTAGCTCATCCAATCGTATTTCCTGTCTGGTATACTTAGGAGGGCTGACATCAATCTTGTGATTCACTTAATGATCGCAGCCAAAAAAAAAACAACTCTCGAAATTGGGCATGTCTCACTTAGCAACCACACTGCTTAGTGACTGAAGTTCTGTTACAATTATGGCTGTAAGCTGAGGACTACCTTGTACCTATATTATTATTATTATTAGTAGTAGTAGTAGTAATAGTAGTAGTAGTAGTAGTAGTAAATAAATAAATAGGGATTGGTGGGAAGTTTGGTGCACCTGTATATACTCCTTGAGGGACTACTTTGCATGATGCTTTACAAAGATATCCAAGCCTTAAATCATGGATCTGAAAAAAATCTACAAGTGTTTTTGAAAATGAATGTACTTAAAGATTGCAAGTTATAAATGCAGACTAAGTGGGATCACCAGGCTGAGTAATTCACTGATCAAGCAAACATAATGTTCATTTTCTTCACAGATCTTCATATAAATGCCTCCAATGTCCTACAAAGGGTCCAGAGGTACATAATTTTTTTAGCTCTACCCATACACTGCGAACACATGTGTTTCTCTTGTGTATCCACGTACAAGTGCACTTATACTAAAGCTCCTCTAACTTCAGCACCTCTTCCCACTGTGTAAGATATGAAGCAAAGGAGGTGAACAAGCAGCCAGCCTTGCTAGCGCCCCCTTTTACAATTTTGCTAGCAATTTTCAAAATGCAAACAGCCCAATGTGTTTACCGAGATGTAAACAGTGGGACAGAATCAAGATCGTGAGAAGTGATACTACAACTTTATAATGCCTTGGTAAGACTATACTTGGAATACTACATCCAGTTTTGGTTACCACAATATAAAATAATATGTTGAGATTCTGGAAAGAGTGCAGACAAGAGCGACAAAACTGATTACAGGGCTGAAGGCTAAAACATATGAAGAAGAAGAAGAACTTTATTGTCATTGCACAAGTACAATGAAACTGTGGATGCACCCTAGCAACCGTTTGCGATAAAATGAAACCAAAGCACTTAAAAAATAAAAATAAGAAAAGTAGAGTACCCACATCTTCACTTGCAATTTGAGAGTACAATATCTACGAACATACACAAAATATACATCCAACACTGACTGTGAAAAACTGTTTGCAGGAATTGGGTATGTGCTCTGTTCCTTTTCTTCCAGAGCCCCAGAGGAGCCTTAGGGGAGCAAAAATGCCCCCCACCCCCCCGGGGTTCCTCTGTGGCTAAGAAGTTCCCCAAAACAGGTGGGGGCTGCAAAAAAAAGCCATGCCCACCCAGTCACATGGCCATGCCCACCAAGCCACACCCACAGAACCGGTAGTGAAAGTTTTTGAATCCCACCACTGGCTGCCACAAAAAAAGAGCCAGGTCGACCTATTTTCCAAAGCACCAGAAGGCAAGGCAAGAAGAAAAGGATGGAAACTGAACAAAGAGAGAAGAAACCTAGAACTAAGGAGAAATTTCCCGACAGTAAGAACCATCAACCAATGGAACAATTTTCCTTCAGAAGTTGTGGATGCTCCAACACTGAAGGCTTTTATGAAGGGACTAGACAACCACTTGTCTAAAATGGTATAGGGCCGCGATGGCGAACCTATGGCACATGTGCCAGAGATGGTATTCAGAGCCCTCTCTGTGGGCACATGAGCCGATGCCCCAGCTCAGCTTCACTGTGCATGCGCGCATGCTTCCCACTGGCCAGCTGGTCTTCAGGTCACTGCTGAACATGTGGGAGGACAGGCCGCATGTGGGGGGCAGGGCGCATGTTGAGAGACACATGCACGTGCCCGGGGAGTAGGGCGCATGCATAGGGGGACACACATGCATGCATGGGTTTTTTTGCACAAATGCATGGGCGGGTGGGGCACATGCATGGGGAAAGCACACATATTACATTTTGGGGATGCGCGTGCATGTGTGCGCTTTCGGCACTCAGTGCCGAAAAGGTTAGACATCACTGGTGTAGGTTCTCCTGTTTGAGCAGGGAGTTGGACTAGAAGACCTCCAAGGTCCCTTCCAACTCTCTTATTATCTGATTCTGTTATTGTGAATTACACCATGGGATATCCGTGAAGCCATGATCTTCCAATCTAACGCAGATGTACAACTTCCTGAACAAAGGGATCCAAAGAGGATAGCAAAGAAAATAAACATGTTGGGTGAAAATTGATACCTTCTTTGACTTCAAAGCATGCCTACTTGGATTTCTTGGCTGTGAAATGAATATAGAGAACAGCCCTAATAGGATCTATTACTATTAATCTATGACACTATCAAAACCATCCTCTTTAATACATTCTTTGGTTCAGTATTTATAAACAGCAATGGATGATGCCCAGTATTTCCTAGTCGAACCACAGACAACTACAATGATCTAATACATATCGATTTTACAGAAGATAATGTTGAAAAAGCACTAAGCAATCTAAAACCATCTCTACCTATTGGACCGGACAGAATATGTGCCTACTTCTTAAAAAAGCTATCCGCTGCCATAGCCGAACCTCTAAGCATAATCTTTGAAAAATCCTTCAGGACCAGTTCCTTGCCAAAACTACAATCATCCCCATCTTCAAAAAGGGAGACCCCAGCCTAGTTGAAAATTACAGACCAATCTCTTTATGCTGCATCACCTGTAAAGTCATGGAATCAATTATTAACCAATCCATTATCCTCTACTTAGAGACAAACAACTTACTCTCTAATAAACAATTTGGTTTCAGAAAAAAACCATCTTGCAATCTGCAACTCTTACACTGCAAAAACATATGGACTACACAACTCGATCTGGGCAAAGCAATAGACGCAATCTTCATAGACCTCTGTAAAGCCTTTGATTCAGTGGTACATGACAAACTACTCCTAAAATTAAGGTCTTATGGTATCTCTGGATACCTGCATAACTGGATAGAAGCATTCCTGTCAAACAGACAACAAAGGGTCAAAATTGGGAGCATCCTATCAAATTCTGTACCTGCCAATAGTCGTGTCTCCCAAGGCAGTGTCCTAGGACCAACTCTCTTCATACTCTACATAAAGGACCTCTGTGATCATATTAAGAGCAACTGCGTCCACTTTGCTGATGATGTAAAGCTATTCAACACCACAGACAATACTGCTACCCTTTAAAAAGACCTCGACTATGTATCAGAATGGTCAAACAAATGGCAACTTCAAATCTCAACAAACAAAATGCTCTGTCTTACATATTGGCAAAAAAAAATCAGAAAATAAAATACAGGCTGAATAGTCAAGACCTTGTTGATGATCCAAACTCTTCAAGGACCTTGGAGTGCTCATATCTAATGATCTAAGTGCTAGGGCCCACTGTAACTACATAGCCAAAAAGGCATTAAGAGTTGTTAACCTAATCCTACATAGCTTTTTCTCTGGTAGTATTACATTACTAACTAAAGCATATAAAACATTTGCTAGACTAATACTCGAATACAGCTCATCAGTCTGGAACCCACATTATGTATCTGATATTAATACAGTTGAGAAAGTCCAGAAATATTTCACAAGAAGAGTTCTCCACTCCTCTACTCAATGCAGAATACCTTATGCCACCAGACTTGAAATTCTAGACCTAGAAAACCTAGAACTACGCCACCTTCGGTCCAATCTAAGTATAGTATATAAAAGCATACATTGCAATGCCCTACCTGTCAATGAATACTTCAGCTTCAACCATAACAACACAAGAGCAAACAATAGATACAAACTCAAGGTTAACCGCACCAAACATGATTGCAGAAAATACGACTTCAGCAACAGAGTGGTCAATGTCTGGAATACTCATGTATTCATAACTTATGTTTTTACTTATACTTATTATCTTGTAAGCAATTGACAAACCAAATAAAATAAAAAATAAATAAATAAAAAATCTGGCCTTGGAAAGGGTCATGTGAATGTTGTGGGCAATTCTTATGGCTGTGAGAGCTATACCACTGCCTTTAACCAGCATGTCTAAGCCTTGGCAACAAATATGTGGTCTTCAACTCCCAGAATTGCTGGCTGGGGAATCCTGGGAGTCGAAGTCCATACATCTTAAAGTTGCTATGGTTGAGAAATACTGCCTTTGACAAACTGGCAACCATGGGGTATTTTTTTTTTCTCCTTAAATCATTTCCATTCCATCTGGGGCTTATAACAACAACTCTGTCCCCTTTATATTACACAATTCCTTAAGTTTTATTGCTCTTTGCTTCCTTCCTGCTGCCTTTTTCTTTCCTTATCTTTTCACTTGCAAGAAATTTGTCATAATCCACCTTATCTAGCGTGCATGTAATTTCTATCTCTGTTTAAAGTGGTTTTTTTTAAAGAATAATTCTGGCTCTGAGAGTTCAAGAAAGAAAAAAACAAAATAACAAAACAAATAAGGTTTCTTGTTTTATCTTTGTACTCAAGATATATATTTCAATATTAAGGCGTTTGCACCCTGGATAATTTTAAAATATCCAGCCAACAATATCGTTTTTAAAATTTATTGAACGAAGGAGGAAAAATAAACCCAAATCACAGTCTAAACATCTTCTTCTTCTTCTTCTTCTTCTTCTTCTTCTTCTTCTTCTTCTTCTTCTTCTTCTTCTTCTTCTTCTTCTTCTTCTTCTTCTTCTTCTTCTTCTTCTTCTTCTTCTTCTTCTTCTTCTTCTTCTTCTTCTTCTTCTTCTTCAGAACAAAATGGCCCAGGAGGAAAATAATTCATAATCCAGAATTTCTTGTATTTTATTATGAGTTTTATCATACTAAAATCCTCATCAAATCTTTTCCTAATGAGCATATATTCTTTTACTCTCCCATGGCTGTCTGTGAGATTGATATGAGAAGGAAAGGAAGATATATTCTGTCCTCTGGACAAACCATCTTTCAGATTATATTACTGAAATATGAAAGAAGTGAAAAAAAAAAGAAATTATCTGCAGCTTTCCCCCTGAAGATTTTCTTTTATAACAATCTTTCATTTCTGATGAATTAGACCAAACAACTATAGAGAGAACCATAGGGTCTGAATCATATCACTATATATCAAGTCAATTCTAACTTTAGATAAATTCTACAAACCACTTTATTGTTTAGAGTGTCAAATATGTAACTAACTGCCTGTTGGGCATTCATTGTAAGTAGCTCAGTTGCAGATGACTGGAAGGTAGTCAACGAGTCACAAATTTTCCAAAAGAGACCCAGGAGAGATCTGGGGAATTATAGGCCAGTTGGCTTAATGGCTGTTCCAGGCGATTGGTAGAAAATGTAACAAAGAAAAAATAACCCAGCATATAGAGGAATGAGATCACTGTAAGAAAATCCATGTGGATTCTGCAAAGGTAAATCCTGCTTCAGCAATTTTTGTTTTGTTTTGTATTAAGAGTGCCAATGGTCATGTAGATGGAAGGAGCATTGTTAACCTTGTATATCTGGATTTTGAAAAGAAAGAAAGAAAAAGAAAGAAAGAAAGAAAGAAAGAAAGAAAGGAAGGAAGGAAGGAAGGAAGGAAGGAAGGAAGGAAGGAAGGAAGGAAGGAAGGAAGGAAGAAGTTGAAAGAAGGAGAAGAGAAAGAGGGAGGGAGAAAGGGAAGGAAGGAAAAAGGAAGGAAGAAAGGGAGAGAAGGGGAAGAGAAAGAGGGAGGGAGAAAGGGAGGGAAGGAGGAAGGAAGGACAAAATACCTGACCAAAAGTTATGTCTGTTTTGAAAATGATTCATAAGAAACATTCTGGATTACATAGATGTAAAACCCACCACTTCTTTAAAGAAAGCTATGCATTTTTTAAAGATTTTGGTGAGAGACTCCAAATGGACACAGCTGCTTTAATGAGATTAACTCCTGCAGGGGTGGGATTCAACCAGTGTAATAACTGGTTAAGTGAGTGCGTGCTTTGCACAGCATTTGAAAATCATCTTCTCTTGCAAGCCCTGTGTGTAACACAGGGTGCGCGCAGCAATCAGTTGTGCCCCGCAAAGCAGCTGAGATTGAAAAAGTGGGAAATAAAGGACAACCTAGAGCCCAGGCGGGTGGGCGGGCCAAATGAAGAACAGAAGATTGTTGGAGTGAACCGATTCCCTTTCAGCTGATCTTCAGAGCTACTGTTTCGTCACACCTGGGCCGAACTGGTAGAATCCCACCTCTGAATCCCTTAAAGCAGCCATTTATTTATTTTTATCAGAAAATAAGGATAACGTTGAGAGGAATCCTCTCTCCCTCAGAACAGATCAATAGAAATTGATTTGAAAACAGACCTGAAAATGGGAGGCCCAAATAATAAAGCAACCTAAACATAGGCAATCCATACCATAATATGTTATTGCAGGTCTTGCTTGCAACCATCCCTGTATGCAAATGCCTTAAGAATATGTAACCATCAACCAATCTCAGAGACCAATTTCTCTCAGATCAGAGACTCCTGCTGAATGGAGGAGCATCTATAACATGGGTGTCAAACTAGTGATGTCACGTTGTCGTCATGTGATGTACCGCAACATTTTTCCCCTTTGCGGAGCTGGGGTGTGCGTGGCTTGTATGTGACACATCCAATTTGACACCTTTGATCTACAGCTCTTATCCTGAAGGATCAGGTCAAAGGGGTTCATAAGGCATCACCTTAGACACATGCAGATCCCTACCCATTTTTTAAGAGATTTTTTTTAACCAACAGCCCTTAAATTAAGGTAGCAAGATGTGAAATGAAATTTCTCCACCATCACTTTTATTTATAGAAGAAAACCTCTGGCCCAGATTAAACCCTCAAAGCATTTGAAATTAAAAGTGATGGGTGGTTTTCTTTAAAAGAGAGTCTGTCTGCCCAGGGGAAAAAAAACAAAACAAAATTAAGGAGTTTCCTGGGGAGAAAGGGTTGAGTGATGATAGAAACTTCAACTTCAACAGTGATTTATGGCGGTCCATATCCATCATTACCGCCATATAATGAAGAGGCAAATTCCTTTGGATAAGGTCCCTGCTAAGAACCTCCAAGGAACCTCTTAAAACTCCAGATGTGTTTACCACTCTGAAAAAGTTACTTATCTCTCCCCAAAGTCTGTATCTCCACTACACTATAAAAAATGTTCACAAGGGGAATAATATTCCACAGCTTCATCTGCAGCATTGTGATAGAATGTGATACTGAAGCAAGAATGGTACCTTAATTGAACAACTTATGTATAGTCTCTCTCTCGCTTTCTCTCACTTGTGCTATATCCTCATAACAATTTTGCACTTCCATGGAACTGTTGTAGCAGATGCAATGTTCTTTCTTTATTATTCCTGGTTAATGGTCAGGCTTTTTAATAGAAAGCAGAAGAATGTGGGAGCATTTTCACATCCTAGCATCTTATATTTGAAATGTCTTGCCATGCAAAGGAGTTCTTTAATGTGTGCCAAGAATAGAGGCGTATAACGTAATTTCCAACTTGAGAATAGGCTCACCTATCTGAATGGCTTCCACACAGTTCTTAGTTTTTTAGTTCCATCTAAAACTGACTTGAGGAAGAACTTAACCAAGAAGGGGAAAATGTCAGCAATAGCTCTCCTATTAGCCATTCCATCAAGATATTTTTACATAATTCAAGGAAAAGGAACTGGAGGTAGACTAATTTTTTTAAGGTAAATTCAGTCATACCTGGAAAAGTAGTTGCTTTTTTACTCAAAACAGCTGATAAGAGAGAATAAGGTAGTTCTCACTTAATGGCTACTTTGTTTAGCAGCTATTTGGAATTACAACAGTGCTGAAAAAGTAAGTCCTTGCACTTACAACTACTGCAGCATCGTTATGGTTGAGATATGAGCACTTCTCAGCTGGCTTCCAACAAGCAGAGTCAATAGATAAGCCAACAGCAAAATGCAAGTCACAATCATGTGATATCTTGTATAATGATTGCAGGTCAATTGCTTAATGACCACAGCAGATGTGAGATCATAAGTCAAGGGTCTTCATCAAACTTGGCAAGTTTAAGACTTGTGGACAACTCCCAGAATTCCTGAACTAACATGACTGGAAGAGAAATTCTGGGAGTTAAAGTCCACAAGTCTTAAAGCAGTCAAGTTTGAAGACCACTGTCATAAGTCCTTTGTGGTGATGTAATTCTCACTTAATGAGTATGTCACTTAGTGACAGAATTTCCAGTCCCAATTGTGGTTGTTAAGCAAAAACTATCTATAAATTATCACCTTCAAATTCAGATTACAGGTAGTCCTTGTTTAAGAACACTTGGGAATGGAATGTGGTCATACGTAAAAACATCACTTGACTATACTACTGAGCGATGGTCATTCCGGCAGACATGGCTGCCATCCTTAAGCGAAGGCTGTGCATGTCATTAAGGAAAGACTTTACATAATTGTGACTTGTGATTTCCTGTGGCTTTTCCATTGACTTTACCTTTGGCTTCCCCATTGACCTGGCCTGTCAAAAGCCAGCAGGGAAAGTCACAAATTGTGATCACATGACTGCAAGATGTTGCAATGGCTGTAAATATGAAGACCAGCTATAACTACCACTCATTTAGCACCATTATAAGTTTGAATGGTTGCCAAATAATGTTCATAAAACAAGGAACACCTCTACAACATGATGATAAGATGTATCTCTTGAAACCATAGATGAGCAACTTAAAATCCTAAGGCCACATATTGCCCCAAATCCTGTTTTACAGCCATCGTTGCTTCTTTTTGCCATAAGCACTGACAATGATTTCTTGCCATTATGAGGGTGCATACAGTTGATTTGAGAAAGCCTAGAAATATTTATGCCATTTTCTTACTATCCCACTCATGAAAAATGTGAAAATCTGAGATGCTGTTGTAAACAGGTACAAATTCTTCCCTATTTTAGGCTTGAAAAACCAAAAAAGTGAAAAAAAAGCCATGTGTGTGTATACGTCTCTGTGTGTGTGAGAGAGAGAGAGGGAGAGAAAATACACTTGTTTTTTTCATAATAACTGCATAGTTTTATGTAATTCTATAACCATTTTAATGGCTGATAATCTATCTAAGACACTCAGAGGTCATTGGCTACTGATATAATTAGTGTCCATGTTTCTGCTGAGCTGAAATTCTAACTTTCATGTTGCTCGTTCATCTGTAAGCTTTTTAATTAAATTCAGAACACAGCCCATGACTTGGCTTTAACATGAGAGGTCACAAAATGGTTGTCAATTATTTTTAATCAGGCCCAGTAGCAGAAGTGCCTTTCTACATTTTTTAAGGAAGAAGGCATAAAACTTCATTGCTCAAATTTCCCCCCATAAATCAAATTTATCAACACGATATTTCTGATTGGTGGAAATAAATAATACAAATGGCTATCTTTATGTATTGCTATTTAGCCAGAAACATGATGTATGGTTTGGGTAACAGATCATAAAATGTGTGTTCATTTTACTGTATTACAATAATTTACTGACTCAAAAACTTTTTTTTTCTTGTGAAGTTATTTTCATAAACTTGGCAGGCTGATGGACACCTGATGGACCCTGTGACATTTTAGAGGAAATTGGGATTTTCCCTCAAAACTTTGGCATGAAGTTTGATATATTCTCTTTTGGGAGAAGGTTGTTGAGTAGGTGGTTGTGTCAGGCCTCAAGAACCAAGAATGACACAACAAATTACTTCACAGTAGTTTCTTCATTGTTGTTCACCTATAGACAAGAATCTTGCCAGGTTAAAGAAAACTACTTGAATCATTAAGCATGTATTATGAGAACTCCTAGAGAGGAGCTGCCTTAACTCTCTTCCCCCCATACAAGCTTTGCTGTATCTTGTTCCTCTAGAATGTTCTCCCTCACGCCTGGGAATCCAGACTACATTCCACCACAGCTCTGGATGAAGTGGATTATTTGGACCCGTTTTGGTCTGCATTCAGGCTGGGGCATAACACTGAAATGTTATTGGTTTCACCTTGGGATGAGGGTGCCCTCCTGAATTGCTCTGTCTTTCCTGCACCTCTCAGTGGCTTTTGATACCATCATCCATGGATCCTTCTGGAATGACTTTGGGGGATTGGGAGTGGGAGACACTATGTTACTGGTTCTCCTCCTTCCTCCATGGCTGGTTCCAGTGGATGCTGGTAGGAGAGGTCAAACCCTAGGCCCTTCCAATGTGGGGTGCCTCAGGGCTTGAGTCTTTCATCTCTCCTTTTGAACAAGTAGGTGAAACTGCTAGGAAAAGCCATTCATTAATTTGGGGTGCAATGTCATCAGTGTGTAATGGATTATTGCAATGTGTTTTACAAGGGTCTGCCCTTGAAGATCACTCAGAACTTACAACTTGCCTAGAATACAGTGGCCTGCACATTATTGGGTGCCCATAGGTTCATCTATGTTACACCATTATGGTGTGAGCTGCACTGGCTCCCAGTGCAATTCAAGGTGTTGATTATTACCTTTAAAGCCCAAAATTGACATAAGCGTAGCCATTTTAGTTAGGCTTAATATGTCTAGGTGTGGTGGCCTAGAGGTGGAGCTCTTGCCTCACAATCAGGAGGCTGTGAGTTCGATCCTAGGTAGAGGCTAATATTTGCTCCTGCCTGAGCAGGGGTTTGGACTAGATGACCTCCAAGGTCCCTTCTAATTCTGTTATTCTATGATATTCTTTTTCTTACTTTCTCTGTGGCAGTCATGGGGGAAGGGTTTTGGGCTTGCCACATTCCTAAGGGGGGAAGAGTAGAGATAAATAGAGTGTTTTGGCTAGGTGAACTTTCTTCCCATGGGAAACGAGCTGTCTGTGCTTGGAATAGAATAGAATAGAATAGAATAGAATAGAATAGAATATTTTATTGGCCAAGTGTGATTGGATACACAAGGAATTTGTCTTGGGCCCCTTGAGGTGGAGATTTATGACATCAAGCAATATTGAATTACTTTTACTAGAGAATGTGACTTTTGGGGGTTATTTCTAACTTGTAATATTGTGTGGTAATTCTGGTTTGTGTCAGATCTGGAATTACCATGGACTTTTTAAAAAAAAATGCATTTCATCACTTGGAAACCTGACATTTTACATGGCACAGGTCGTGTTTTCTGTGGGACTCACCTTTCCCCAAGAATATTTGTCCATCCTACTAGACGGGCAAATATTCCAGCTAGGTTGGACATGCTCCTAAACTCCTCTAGGATCTCCTCCCTGAAATCATGCCTTGGAAGCATGCCTTTTCCATGCCTGCTCTACTTGTGGGACACCTTCCCATTGGCAATTGGATAGGCACACACCTTTCCAGTCTTTCAGAAGGCCTTAAAGCTTGACCATTTACTGAGAAGCTGGGATAGGATTATATAGATAGATAGTATGGAAGGTTGTAGTTTTACTGTTTTTACTATTTATTGGTTTCCTTATTGTTGCGAGTCTCCCGAAATTGCTTAAGATGCAGAATCATATAAATCTTTTAAATAAATAAGTGGATTGTGCTTGTGACTGAGTTGCAAAAAAGTAGGACTTTCGGGCAAAGGCTTGGAAATTCTGGTCTTGAAAAGGTACATATATAAACTTTTTTTTTTTTTTTGCAAAAACTGCTGGGTGGTTATATTTCAGGATTCCAAATAATTTTAGAGCAAGATTCATTTCCACGATTGGACATATGGAGAATCTAGGAATGAGTACAAGCATATGGAGGAAAAATGTTAGGGAATGAGCATAAGGAATTCACAACAGCCTGTTGGATCAGGCCAACGAGCACCAATCCCATCCAGGAAGCTCACAAACACATACACAAGGCCAGCATCCCTTTTGTCTAGTCCCTAGGAAATGCATTCAAGGCCAGCAGCTGTGATCCATGAAATAACAAATTGCTGCCAAAACCAGTATCTGTTCATAGCTCAATCCTCCAGTTATCCCCTCTGTCCTTTTCTGAAGCCATTTAAATTTGTAGCTCACTCCACGTCTGAGCTCTGCGGATTCCACAGTAGAATTCGGTACTCAGTGAAGCTCCTTATACCCCTCTTGCAATTTCTTGCAATTTCTTGCATTTACTTTCAGCATTTAGTTTGGATGCAATGGCTCACTGGTTAAAGATGCTGAGCTTGTCAGCTGACAAGCTGACAGACCAGGTTTGAGACCCAAATGCTGCACTTTCATTATTTGCCCCAGCTCCTGCTCACCTAGTGATTTGAAAGCATGAACATGCAAGTAGATAAATAGGTACCATCTTGCCTTCAGTGGTTTAGTAGCGTAGTTTAGTTTACTTTATTGTCATTGCACCTCGTACAATGAAATTAAATACCATCTTCAGTGTACAATTTATGACTATGAAAATAAACACAAACACACATCCCTCACACTCCACACATTGAATTAAAAAACCCTGATATCGCATTAATATTGCACTTTTTACAATAGAATTCAATAGAGTTACTGCCCTGGGATAGAAGCTGTTTTTCAGCCTATTTATCCTTGTTTTTATTATACTGTACCATCTGCCAGAGGGTAACAGTTCAAAACAAGGGTGCCCAAGATGAGATGGATCTTTGAGAATACTTTGAACTTTGTAGCAGTATTCTTTGTGCCTCATAGTCATGCTGGCCACATGACCACGGAAGATCTTTGGAGAATTGTGCACCCATGGCCAGGAAACAAAAATTAACACTGCCTCCTAAAGTCAGACAGGACTGGACAGGGGAAATTTTTACCATTAGTTTTGGAAGAAGATCCCAAAGCCAGGCAAAATCTCAGAAGCCAAGGTGAACAGTAGTAGAGAACGATGACTCAATCTGACTCTTGATTGCCCCTCCCATTCGTTCAAAAACTCTTGCAAAATGTTACAGAAGAAATAAATTCTACTGTAAACCTAATCTATATGGAATCACTCTGGTTTTAATTTGAATTATAGGTAATTCATGTTTGACCTTCCTCTGGACCCTGCCTATCTCTGCTTTAAATCTAGCTCCATCCATTCATTTGCACAAATTTTATTTCATTCTATTGGTTAGATTTATATTCTGCCTTTCCTAGAGCAGTTCAAGGTAGCATACCCAACGCTCCCATTCTCTCTCGTGACAACCTTGTGAGAAAGGTTGGAGATGAGAGATAAAGTGACTGGACCAAAGAAATTTCTGTGTCTAAGGGTAAAGGAAAGGATGGGTCTCCCTGGAGTTGGTCCAACTCCTTAATCACAGTACCAAGCTGGCTTTCTCCAGAAATGCATGCTCAGCATGTAACTCAAAGGCCAGGTGTGCTCCTCCAGCCAGAAGTAAGCTCTTCCCTGCTATAAAGCCGGGGTTTAGTAATTTGCAAGCGCATCATGTATCTCCCTTCTCCATGGTTAAGGAACAGCACATTGTTATTTATGTTTAAGGAGAAGGAACTCTTCCAGGGTACATCTATTGCAAACTCAATCCCTAGCACCTCATTTAAAGCTACCAGCTAATGAGGATAAAATTAACTTTCCGATTTCATTTAAAAAAAGCACCATGGGTAATCATCTTTTGCCCTGGGTGATTAGGAGAGAAAGTGTTGAAGGCAGTGTTCATTGACACAAGTTCAGAAGGCATTTGCATCTGCTTATTATTACACATTTTTACATTCACCAGAGGGATTCTGTCCAAAATTGCCTTTTATGGATTTGTAATTCCCATCCTGGCATCAACTTATAGGAAGATTGTACTTTCTATGATTTGTCTATGGAGATTTTCAACCATCCAGGTCATGGTTGTCCTAAAGGTGCTTTTTCAAAAGGCAACTGGGCTTTCTTTGTTTTTCTTTGAAGATGTTTCATTTCTTATCCAAGAAGCTTCTTCAGTCAGAAGTGAAGAAGCTTCTTGAATGAGAAACAAAATGTCTTCAAAGAAAAGCAAAGGAAGTCCAGTTGCTTTTTGAAAAAGTACCTTTGGGATTTCTATGACTTGATATCCTCTAGATCAGGGGTCTCCAACCTTGGCAACTTTATGATTTGTGGACAACAACTCCCAGAATTCATCACCCAGCATAGCTGACTGAAGAATTCTGGGAGTTGAAGTCCACAAGTCATAAAGTTACCAAGGTTGGAGGCCCCTGCTCTATATCAGCTACAACTTCCAGAACCTCCTGTTTTCATACCCAATGGGTTGATTCTGTAGCTGCTTGATCAGTCTTGAACCTCTAAGAGACTAGTTGAGGATGGTTACTACTTACAGCTAATGAGACATCATTTCACCATTCTGTAATACAGTGATGGAGAGTCTGAAGTCCTTCAGATGCTCTTGAACTATATTTCCCAGCACATCAAGACAGTATGGCTCATAGACAGCCATGCTGCAGTGCTGAACACTATAGTTCAACAATATGTAGGATCACAAATTCCCCCCTTCCACCTAAGAGCTACTAATAGAGATATCAAAGAGATGCTGAAAAAGAGAGGTTAATGGACCAAGAGAAATTGTTCATTTAACCTCTTGTTTTTCGGAGCATTTAACAATCCACAATAATGCACAGTTTTAACATTTGTATTGCTGTTATATTTCACACAGACACACACACAAACACACACACACACACACACACACCAAAGCACAATTGGAATATATGGGATTATATTTTCTAAAATGTATGCTTAAAAAGGTCCGTGATCTTACAGAATTTCTGGGATCTGTGAAGAAAACAGTCTTTGTCTTTGGATCTTTTTGGAATAGTTACGTGAACTACACAACACTGTGGATTTTCTCTTAAGAAAAAAAAAAATCTTTTGCTTCTGCTTGCTCTCATCCCATGAGGGATCTATTGGGGCTAAAACATTTAAATTCATTTCCAAAAGAATCCATGATCAGACATTTTAATCTCTAGCTTGCAGTTATGGAGGAAGTAATTGTTCCTTGCAAATGACCAGTGAATCAATATATGATATCCCTCAAGTTGATGTAATATGCATCCAAGACCTAGAGAAAAAGCTATTTTGACCTAGCCAGTTTTTTTCAGTAGGAAAAATTGCTCTGTCTGCTAGCAATGAGACATCCTGTTACTAATGAGATTCCCCTGTTCCCTGTTTATGTAATGGCTGTAATTCAAAGAAAGCTCTAAGGGGCTGTTTTACAGTAACAAGAGATATGAAATTGCTCAGATAATATACTTATGTCAGGTACAGAAAAGGGATACTGAGAGCAACATTTATCATATTAGGATCTCTAAACAACAGGAATAATGAAATAATGCAGAGAAAATAAGGGCAGAGAGGCAAAAACCAAAGCCTCTTCATAAAAAAAAAAACCCTGTAAGAAGTAAGTCTGATGGGCAAAGTCTGTATATCTTAGTAATAAAGCTCTTGCACTTTAGAGATGGGTTCTAAATGGGCTATGAATAGCAGAAGATAGAAGCCAATGCTATTTCATATGAACATTTTAAGATACTTATGTGCCCTTTTGAAACTGCCTCTTTCCAAGCTTGTTTTTTTCAAAGAACTGAATGAATCTCCTTTGAGTCTCCAAGAAAAGATACATGCATTTTTTTTTACTTTTGTGCCCATAAGAGATAGCCAGCATGATATAGCAATGAAGAAGCTTCTTGGATGAGAAGCAAAACGTCTTCAAAGAAAAACCAGAAAGTCCAGTTGCTTCTTGAAAAAGATAGCAACATTGGGATAGCAATAGCACTTAGACTTATATATCACTTCACAGTGCTTTACAGCGATCTCTAAGCCAGGGGTGTCAAACTTATGTTATCATGGTAGAATCATGTGACATATCAGGACTTTTCCCCCCTTCACTAAATCAGGCGGGGGTGGGGCCAGCACGTGATGCATCCAGCTGTGAGTTTGACACCTCTGCTCTAAGTGGTTTACAGAGTTGGCATATTGTCCCCAACAATTGGGGTCCTCATTTTACCGACGTCAGAAGGATGGAAGGCTGAGTCAACCTTGAGATGCTCAGAATTGAAGTCCTGGAGTAAGCAGTGAGTTAGCCTTCAGTAGTGCATTCTAACCACTGGGCTACCAGTTAACATTCTGGTTTAGAACCCCACAAATATTTTCTGGATATTTTAATGTTTTTAATTGTTTAAATTTTTTTAAAATAATTTTAGAATTGTAAACTGCCAGAGTCACTTGGCTGAGTTGGATGACTAGAAAATAATGAATGGATGGATGGATGGATGGATGGATGGATGGATGGATGGATGGATGGATGGATGGATGGATGGATGGATGGATGAATGAATGAATGAATGAATCTGAATTTAAGTCCATTCTCAGCCATTAAAGCTCATTGAGGGACTTGTGGCTGGTAAATATGTCTCAGCTATTTATCCCACAGAGCAGTTGCTGTGGAAACAAAATGAAGACTAGCTTTTCTTCCTGACTGGAAAATAAGAATAAATATATAACACATAAATAAATAGACAAATATTTATTTGTCTATTTATATACAATAAATACAGCCCCACCAAACCAGCCTTTGATGTGTAGAAATAGGCCAATATTATTCAAATATAGTCATTTCAATTGTGTGTATTTATTTATTTACTTTATTTTATCGGCTGCTCATCTTATCACAGGCAACTCTGTATGTGCACTTTTCAAGTCAGTCTTGCATAGTTTTCTTAGAATTTTTTTAAAAAGTAATTTAGTACAGGTTTCTTCCTAGGGCTAAAAGACTGATTGGCCCCAAGTCCCCCAACTGAATTCATGCCTATGGCAGGACAAGAAGTCATGATCTCCTAGTTTCTAGGCCAATGCATTTAAGTGCCACACCAAACTCATTTTCACTACAGTCTTGCCAAGAGACATTTCCAATCTCTATGCCAATGGCTAACCTAAGACCTTCTGCTTCTAGGCTTTAAGGCTACTTAAAATAGTACCATTTTTGATATGTTATTCTGTACATCAATATGCCAAATGAGGAGGAGAGGAACAGGGAGAATTTGAAGCCCCTTAAAGGGGAGCAAATATAATCTGAGTGGTATTACTGAAACATGATGGGATGCAACTCAGGATTAGAATATAGTACTGGAAGGATATCATGATTGTAAATTAGTACTACTTATTTTCCCTGAAAATAAGACCAGATCTTATATTAATTTTTGCTCCAAAACATGCATTAGGTCTTATTTTGGGGAAAATACGCTACTAAATGTATCTATCTGGCTGACAATCTTAACTGGGGCTTATTTTTGGTGTAGGGCTTATATTATGAGCACCCTGAAAAAAATTAAGCCAGGGCTTATTGTCAGATTGGGTCTTATTTTCAGGGAAACAGGGTGGAAGGACATCATTTTTACAAAAGAAACAGATCCCACAAAGGTGTGTGTAGCCATTAGACATAAAGAACTATTACCCCATTATGGAAATTTGTGATACCAAGGGTAAAAATCCTGCCAAAACTCTATGGGAGAATATTAAGGGGAAAAGAAGCAATAGTGAAAATTGTAAAAAAGAATAACATATGATATATTTAACCTCAAGAAACAAGTCTAAGGGGAAACACAGTAGCAGGTATATAGTACTTGAAGAGCTTTGTGGCTTATTCTTTCCATAAATAGCCACTCAATAGTTCTTGCCCTATCTTTGGCAAGATAGGGCAAGAACTATTGAGTGGCTATTTATGGAAAGAAATCCAAAGTTGAAACAAGGAAGGGTTTCCTGACTATGTGAGAGAAAAATCAAAATTTTATTATAGTTATAGGTCAGCATAAACCTATTAAATGGTGGAATTAGTCTGCCTTCACCATATAGATTTATGCTCCTATAGATCAGCATAAATGGTGGAATAGTCTTTGTGCAAAACTCTATCTGCGGAAGTGGAACGTACGTGTGCAAAACCATCCTTCCCACTGCTGCTATTGCCAGTTTGTGGACCCAGTAAGGTCAGAGGCTGCTGACTTAATGCACAAGTTTTTATTTGCAACATTTGCAAAACACATTCTGATTTTATATAAAAGTTTCTTGAATCTCTATTGTGTTATGAAGAGGGGATAGCAAACTCTGTACATTGCTGTATCTGGGCTGGAACAGAATCTCATTGACAGATTAGACCATTTTGCATTCAAAGAAATATTTTATAATCCTGATCTCCATTTATATTGGGAGGTTTATAAGTCATTGTTATGGCCACCTGTCCTTTCACATTGAGAAACTACAAAGTTTAAATTTTGGAAGAATTGGAGATGACAAAATCGAGGCTAAGTAAGATAAATATCCTGCCCCCTTGGGTATGCTACAGTTACAGCAAATGCCACATTTTCTTCTCTCCATATTTGCTCAGCCTCTACAGTGCAATAATTAACGAAACAAACAACAGGCTATGGCGACAAGCACTACTGATGGGCAACAATAATTAAAAATTCAGCAGGAAACCACAAAGACTGGAAATTAACTTCATTTGTTTTCCCCGCACAAACATCTCCAATGATTTGTTTGCATTGGTAGAAGGAAGCAAATAGCTATTAGGTAAACAAAGATGTTCATTTGGGTGTCTCCAAGCACACATTTCTGATAATATTTTAGATGGATCACTCTTCATGACCTGAAACTGAGTTACTAGGATGTAGGATGCTCAACCAGATGAACAATGATTAAGGAAGTTCTTTATTGCCTATCTCAAATACAACTGTGTCATTTTAATTAAATATCACTATCTCATTCTTCAGCTTTGATCTATTGATGCAACATGAAGAAAACCAAGATAGCTGTTTTTGGAATTCTAAAATTGCTCTGCAGCAATGCCTCTTAAATTGTTTGAACCAATTGCCCCCTTTTCAAGTCTGTTATTCTAATGTCATTTATCTCCCCCCTCCCCCATCACACACAATACACAGCCAAACTCCAAATAAATTCTATTGGTTTGCAGAAATGTCTTAGCTTCAGGCAGCCCCAAACTTGATCCTCAACTAATAGAAATTGTTGTTGCAGGATATACCCAAATTACTCCTAGTTTAAGAATCAGTCTTCTAGATCATGCCTAGCTATTTGAACACAATGTTAGAACTTCTTTCTGCCTAATACATGTCTAAGTACTTGGATATCATCAAAGTGGTTTGGATTACAACTGGAAAGACTGTGGATTAAATCCTTAATCTGGATTAAATCTGTGTAAATAACAATAGCAAAAGCTATTGTAAACTTAGATTTATATACCACTTTATAGTTCTTTACCTCCCTCTGTAAACAATTTTACAGGCTTGGGTCCTCATTTTACCCACCTCGGAAGGATGGAAGGCTGAGTCAACCTTGAGCCTGGTGAGATTGGAACTGCCAAATTGCAGACAGCTGGCAGTCAGCAGAAGTAGCTTGCAGTACTGCACTCTAACCACTGAGCCACTGAAACTCTTTGCACAAGATCCACATGGATTTTCACTTTAAGAACTAGAGTGAAGAAATCTGTCAAAGCAAAGCAACTGAGGGCTATATCGTATTACATAACACAGTGTTTCTTAACTTCTGCAACTTTAAAATATGTGGATTTTAAATTCCAGGATTCCCCAGCCAGTACAGGCTGGGGAATCCTGGGACTTGAAGTCCACACATTTTAAAGTTGCAGAAGTTGAGAAACACTGACATAATACCTAGAGAAGAGCTAGCTTTTTCATGATGCATAGAAGACAGTTAGTGAACAGTTAGAAAAGTGATTAAAGAAAAGTGGATACAAAGGTCTGTTGTGGAGTATTTAATTAATTAATTGATGAACTTGAACAGTGACCCAGAAATATCAACTGCCATAATTCCTGTATTTAAAAAAATATTTTTGTAAGCTAAGCAATATTCCAAGCTTGGTGAATTGTAAAGGAAAATTTTCCATGGTTAAACACACTTTTCTCCTATTTTAGTGCCTTTTAAAGGATTTTCTATGCTATCATGCCATATGGGAAAACTCCACAAAAATAAAAATATTTTCCCCAAGATGTTTGTTTTTGTACAAAATTTTATATTCTTCCTTCCTTTCTCCCTCCTTCCTCCCTCCCTTTCTTTTATTTCTTCTACAAAACTAAAGTATATTCCCTTTAGCCAATGGATGCATTTAAATTTTCTAATGCTTCTGCTACTACCATTAAACTTCTTCCTGATTTGGAAATTATTTTTATTTTTCTCTACTAATTCTCTCCCTTTCTCTCAATGTATGGTACAAGCAGCCCTCAACTTGCAACAGTTCATTTAATGACTGTTTGAAGTTGCAATGGCGAATAAAAAAAATGACTTATGATTGTTTCTCACAGTTATGACTCTTGCACCTTCCTCATGGTTACATCACCAAATTTTGGAAGCTTGGCAACTGACTCATATTTATGACGATTGCAGTGTTATGTGATCACCTTTTGCATATGCAGTCTTCTCACAGGCAAAGCCAATGGGGAAGCCAGATTCACTTAACAACCATGATAGTAGTTTAACAACTACAGTGACTCACTTAACAACTCTGGCAAGAAAAATCATAACATGGAACAAAACTCGCTTAATAACTGAGCGAGTTGTTCTGCTTAGCAGCAGAAATTTTAGGCTCAATTGTAGTCCTAAGTCAAGGACTACCTGTATAGGATATGGAGAGAGCATCATTTTGTTAACATTTAAACAAGAAAGCAAACTTTTACAAGCTAGCTTAAAATGGGTTGCAAGCAGGTCTCCTTAATAAGACAACTTATCTATGAGTTATCAATCTTTGTCTTCTTTGATATTAAATATACATTCATAAATATTTTACCTGACAGATGAAAGTTTTCCTAAGATTTTGACTTATTTATTTATTCATTCATTCATTCATTCAATTTCAATAGCCCAACTCAACCAAATAACTCTGGGTGGCTAACCATTCTAACATTATAGAACAATTAAAACAATTAAAAACAGTAAAACAGCAAAAAAAAAAACGTCATAAATATAACAGCAGCCAATTAACCAACCAACAGTATAGCCAAAAAATATAATGTATTCCAAGCCCAAGGCTGAGTACATAGCCAGATTTTAAAAGCCTTGTGAAAAGACAAAAGAATTGGAGCCATTCTGATCTCCCAGGGGAGAATTGTCTATGAAGTGGAAGCTACAGCAGAGAAGGCCCATCTTCTTATCTTATCTTATTTGATGGGCTGACAGGATCTGCAACATGCCCAATTTGCTGGATTGAATGGCACAGGTAGAGACTCTTGGAAAAAAAGGGCCCCTCAGGTAACCTGCTCCCACTCTGAACTTCCCTCAGACCCATTCTTCTATCCTCACGTCCAAAATCTCTCCCTCCTTAGGTCCCATTCTCCTTCTATGAACTGGGAGATGGTGCCCCTCAGTTATTATACTTTGACTGTCCTCATTCCCAATTATCAAAACATTCTCAGTCAGTTTTGAATCAAATCACTCCATCAAAGTTTTGCTTCTGTTCTGATCAATCATGAGGCTCACTGAGTGATTTTGCCCAACCGACTTGCCGAAGTCACTTTCAGACTTAATTTGTGAAGAGAGCATGGCAGATATCACTTCTTTATAAAGCCAAATAGAATAGCCACCATTCTTCCTTTCCAGCACATTTCATCCACCCATTATTCAACTCTAGCTGCCTCCACACAAGCTCAAAACACATATCACGACTTCCACAAGCGCTGTTGTGCAAGGCAGATCTGTAAATGTCTTCACTGATGGCATTTATGCCCTTGAGTGAAGGATTCCAGCTAAGCTGATAGTGGCACAGTGGCACTTTCAATTTACTAATCAGTGAATTAAAGTGCACTAAATATTCTGTAAACCTCAGCAAATGCAGATGGTCTAGCTAAGCAAATACTAGTGAGGCCAAATGCTAATTTGCCCCTAGGCCAGATTCAGTCTTGATGTATTCGAGACACCTTGTGAGTAGTAAGAATTTGGTAGCACTGCATTCCCTTTGAGTTGTAAGTAGGGAAACCCAGATTTTATCTCCAGTATCTGCAAGGAAAAATGAACCCAGAGAGCAAGGATGGGGAGCAAATTTATCAGCTGCAACCCTAGAATACAACCTGGAGTTGTAGCGATGGACCAAGAATAATGTCCACAAAGTCATTTTAAATACTTATGACCACAATATTTATTGAACCATTAAAATAACATACTAAACACCCAGTGCATACAGTCACACAATGCTGAGACTAGGATAGGTGATTAAAATAACATTACTTTATCTATGTTCATTTTTGTGCAGCTTTTTGGTTGTATTATTATTATGTTTTCCATAACAATCAGTGTAATTCTAGTCCACTAAAATAAGACATTGTTGGAATATCTGTTGAAAGGGAAAACATGTTCAATAAAAACAGAAATGTTTGAAGTATTTATTAAAACAAGATTGTGTTTATTAAAATTAAACTCTATTTAATTTCTATTGCTCCCCTTCCTTTTGCTTATATCACTGTTCGTTAACATGCCTTTGGGGTGCCAGATTGGAGATTGTGGCTTTACACTGCATCTCCTCTCTGACAAAAATACAAAATAACTATCTTTCGTAGCTTGCTTCGGGATGCAAACAAATTAGAAATAGACTGTACACTGTCTGTACATAGTAAAAACAGAAATATCAGGAGGATTGTTACTGAAAAACAATTAAATCAAATAATAATGACCATTGAATTAGAAGTTCATAGTTAAAATACCCCGCCTTGCTCTTCCGATTAAATAACACCATGGTGAATCAGCAGAAATACAGATTCAATCATATAGTACACTAGCTAAATGCCAAAATGAACCTTGTATAGAAGTTGGTAATGCTTGGAACAAGATAATACAAGCCATTGGTAACACAATATTGTCATGTTTCTGAATCAACACAATTGTTTTCATCATAAAACAATCGCTTCAGCAGAAAAGTATAGCCAAGCTATCAACAATAGAAAGACATTGCCAAATTCTCATGCTTATTGGCATTGCCTCTCTCTTTCTCTCACTCTTTTTTTCTTTTTCTGGGACAAGATGTACTATATTATTCAACCATTGTACTGAAAGTTTCCTTTGATACGTCCACATTCAATGGGCTTATTATTAGTGGGGGTTTTGTTTTTTCAGTACACGATGGGTGTTAATTACACCAACAGAGGAATTTCTTTCATCTTGGTCAGGGATTCCAATTTCCAATATGGAAACTGGCAGTGAGTTCAATTAAAAAATGCAATTTTCTCTGTTCTCATCTATTGAGTCTATCTCTGCTTCTCAAATTCTTGGGAAACTCCTGCTTTCTTTGGGGAAGAATCAGAAAAAGAGGGAAACATTAAAAAAAAAAAAAAGCTTCTAAGTTGCATCAATGCCAGAATTATTGACTTTCCAAAACCTCTGAATTATTTCTAACATGCCTGCAAATACTTACTTGCTCACCTGTGGTGAATCACATCTGTTCTCAGGTGCGAGTCTCATAGTCCTGTTGCTATAGTGATGCACTAGCACAAATCTCATCCATAGACATTGAATTGGCATCATTCATTGGTACAGAAAGAAGGTAACTTGCTAACATTAAGGCTGGTTGGATATTTTAGCAGGCTGGTTGGATATTTTAGGGCACTATAAAACATATACAACCAAAGGGAAAACAGAATTGTCTAATCTTGATTAAACTGAGTCAGCAATGGAGACAAATATGTCTGCAGGATCCAATCTAGGTTAGTCACTGGGACCAGAAGTTTAGTTTTCTGAATTTTCAGACTCATGCTAAAGCCCATCCTCAGGGAACGTCTCTCTACCAGAACGCAACCTGATCCTGGGAAACATATATTTGCCTTCGTTCATGACAAATATTTTCAATGATAAAATTTTCTCACATAAGAAAAATGATTTTATGGATTTATGGGTTTAAAGTGCATCATCATGGTTGCCATCTTGACTGTACCTGGAGGCAGGGGTGAGCTGCAACCGGTTCTCCCTAGTTCTGGTGAACCGGTAGCTAATGTTATCATTTTTAATGACTGGTTCAGCAAACTGGCAAATCCCCTGGTTGTCCCTGCCCACCACTCCCCTCTCCTCCCCTCCCAGGAGTTTCCACGCAGCCTGCTTTGGATGCCAGGTAAATGCAGGGCCTACGTGGAGGTTCAGGGAGGGCAAAAAAATGGGCCTTCAAGAGGCACTGGAGGTTCCCGGCCTCCAGAGTGTTTCCAGACCCTGGGGATGCCATTTTTGCCCTCCCAGAGGCTCGAGGAAAGCCTCCGGAGCCCGGGGAGATAAAAAATGGGCTTCCCAGAAGTTCCGGAAGGCCAAAAATGGGCCCATGTCCAGCCTCCAGAGGGCCTCTGGAACCCAGGGAGGCTGTTTTCGCCCTCCTGGGGATGAAAGGGAAAGCCTCCAGAGTCCAGGAAAGGCAAAAATGCCCCCCCTGCCATCATGATGCAGGAGGCCAACTAGGCCACGCCCACTATGGCCATGCCCACCCAGCAACCATAGAATCAGTTGTTAAAATTTTTGAAGCCCACCCCTGCCTGGAGGACATCCCTGCCCTGCTTTCTTAGTCTAAGGGTCAAGAAAATAGATGGCTATTTTGCTCGTCCAGCCTGTGTCTTCTTATACATGTGTTTCACTGATAACACAACTAGTAACTTTTTCTGATCTGGAAAGCTAGACAGGATCAGCTCTTGTTAGGACCTGACTGAGGGTCTTTCTGGGACTTCCATGGCTAACACAGGAAATTGAAAAAAAAAAAAATCTCAGAAGGCCATGACAAATTGTTTCCAAAACATGCCAAGAAAGCAGCATAGTTGTGGCTGTGTATGTCAAACTTGCCTCAGTGTCAACTTTACTTTATCGCGTGGCTTTGATACCAGCTGAGACTTGTAGGCTTAATTATGCATGTGTGTGATAATTATACATTTGAATATAATTACATACCTTCTACGTACAATCACACACACACACACACACACACACTCACACACATACAAGACACAAGTTCCTCCTCCTAGAATAACATATTATCAAGTTTGCTTGCATTTTTCTGCAACCTCCTTTCCCCAGAAGGGGAGGGGATTTTAAAGTAACATTATGCATTGTACATCCATCATTAAAAATATTCTTTGCTACCGCCTATCCTTAGTAAATGTAAAATTGTTCATATATTGATAATTTTTAAGTCATTAGTATATAACTGAACATCACATGAATGCCATTTCTATAGCAAAATAACCCACTTATTGGTACCCCAATCCTATACCTCTCTGTTGAGTAGTGGGTCGTGCATTCATGTTCAGTTTGTGGGACTGTGGCCTTGGTTAATTAACAAATCTTATATGAGTACAATCAGAGCTGCTCATAAGTTTGTTAGGAGTCTCTTTAATTGGCAATTCAGCCTTTGAGAACTTCAGTCTTAAAACCTGTGCAATTGTCTCATTAGATTGAAAATAGTATGGGATCAGAACACTTCTGTACTGTCAAGGGACACATTCTTTGTAACAGCTACCTATTCCATTTAGAAGCCAAATAAGAAAAAAAAACTTTGATACAAGTAAGCTAGGTGAATATTATATTAACTCTATCAAAGGAATCCAAACTTTATTTGGAAGGTTTTGACATTAGATTTTATTCACTGAATTTTGAAACAGGGAATGGACTTTACCTGCTATGAAAAGACACTTATGGATTTCACACATATATGTCTGATGTTGTGTTACAAACACAAAGCTGGGTACTGGACCTTATTTGATACATTTTCAATTTTGTGGTAATTTCCCACAAATTTTAATTCCTTCATGACAACAATCCACCAAATGGCCAAATACCATTTGGAAATATTTAGTTGCCATTTAGTTTACCTTGGGTGCTTTTCTTATCTTCTGCTCATTTCCTTTGACTGTTAGTTGGCCAGATTCTTATAGAGTGAATATAGAATGACAGAGTTGTAAGAGACCTTCTAGATCTTCTGGTCCAATTCCCTGCTTAGGCAGGAAACACTATTACCATTTCAGATAAATGGTTATCCAATCTCTTCTTAAAAACATCCAGTGTTAGAGCATTCACAACTTCTGGAGGAAGGTTTTACCATTGATAAATTGTTCTAACTGTCATGAAATTTCTCCTTAGTTCTAGGTTGCTTCTTTTCTTGATTAGTTTCCACCCATTGCTTCTTGTCCTGCCTTCAGGTACTTTGGAGAATAGGCTGACCCTCTCTTCTTTGTGGCAACCCCTGAGATATTGGAACATTGCTATCATGTCACCCCCAAGTCCTTCTTTTCATTAAATTAGACATACCCGATTCCAGCAAGTGTTCTTTATATGTTTTAGCCTTCAGTCCCCTAATCATCTTTGTTGCTCTTCTCTGCACTCTTTCTAGAGTCTCAGAATCTCACATTGTGGTGACCAAAACTGGATCCAGTATTCCAAGTGTGGCATTACCAAGGCATTATAAAGTGATATTAACACTTCACATGACCTTGATTCTATTTCTCTGTTTATGCACCTGGAGAGAAATATGCAGTGGGGTACCCCAAGACTCTGTTTTAGGCCGAGAAACTTAGAACTGTGTTAGCTTTTTTGAAGGCTGCAGCACACTGCTGGCTCATATTTAAATGTCTGTCCACTAGGATTCCAAGATTCCTCTCACAGTTAACACTATTGAGTGAGGTAGCACATATACTGTACCTGTGCATTTTGTTTTTCTTGCCTAAATGTAGAACTTTACTTTTTTCACCACTGAATTTTATTTTGTTAGATAGCACCCAATGTTCAAGTCTGTCAAGATCCTTCTGTATCTTAAACCTATCTTCTGGAGTGTTGGCTATTCCTGCTAGCTTGGTGCCGTCTGCAAATTTGATGAGTTCTCCACCTATCCCCTCATCATTGATGAAGATGTTGAAGAGTCTTGGACCTAAACCGGAGCCTTGGGGTACCCCACTGCATACTTCTCTCCATGCAGATGCAGTTCCATTGAGGACTACATGTTGAGTGTGGTTGGTCAGCCAGTTATGAATCCATTTGATAGTGATGCTGTCTAACCTTAAGAGCTTAAGCTTGCAATAAATCTTTATACTCATTTGAACTACCCAAATCTGCTGATTTCTCAGGCACTTAAGATACATCTTGTTACAGATGTCTTAAGTATTCCAGGGTGGAGTACTTGAATGGTCTATAAGCTTTATTTACTATTTTAGCTCAATATAAAATGGCAACATTTCAAGTGTTCTGATTAAAGATAGTCCTCAACTTTCGATCATTCTTTTAATGTCCATTCAAAGTTACAAAAGCATTGAAAAAAAGGTTTACAATGAGCCCACACACTTATGACTGACACAGCACCCCCATAGTCATGTACTCAAAAGTCGGACACTTGGCAATGGGCATGTATTTACAGTGGCTGCCTCATCCTGGGTCACATGATTGCCATCTTCCTAGCTGGTTTCCAATGAACGAGTCAATGGAGAAGCTGGAGTCACTTAACAACTATGAGATCATCATCATCTTTTAACGACTTCCGTTATCCCTTGTGGGGTGGAGTCTGGGCAACTGAATGGATCTGAGTGTTTACTGGCTGGATGCCCTTCCTGTTGCCAATGCAGAGTAATATTCAGCAGATAAATTCTCATCATGCCCAGAGAAAGAAATATCTGCCTCTACTTTAAATCAAACTCACAGCCTCCTGATTGTAAGATGAGAGCTCAACCTCTAGGCCGCTACATCAGTTACTTAAGTTAACAACCATGTGATGCACTTAACAATTGCAGTGATTTGTTAAACAACTTTCAGACATAAGGGTTACACATTAATTGAGGAAAATCCAAAGAAACGAGTAGTTATGAACATGGCATCTATCCTGAATGCTACATACAAATAATGGCAAAAGGGGTTGTAAAATCAGGTATGTCTCATTGAACAACCACCTTGCTTAGCAACAGAAATTCTGCGCCAGGATTTCAGCAGTTGCCCTAATTAAATCATTCGCTTCGAGCCAAACTTTAAAAACTTCAAATGATTTATTAGGAGCAAACATGTCGGCATGACCTGTATGATACCGATTCTGAGACACATAATTCACTATTACCCTGTTTTCCCCCCCACACCCCTCTGGGTGTATCATAATTCATATTCTCCAACAAAACATGTTCATAGCTGAGAGCCATCAATCATGTTCTCCAATTAAGGATTTTCACAGCAGAAATTCCGGTAGCTTAGTTACAATCTTTGCAAGATAAGAATGGAATGCACTTTTGGTTTTAGACTGCCGTACTGCTCCTTCAGATTCCCCGCCCCCACTGTTTATGGCAACTCTAAAACAGGCATAGAAATGTTTTATGAGTTGACATTCTGGTCCCAATTGAGGTAATAAATCAATACATAATCTGTATTACCTGAAGTCATATTTAAGTAAGAAGCAGCAGTCACAACCTCATTGGCTATACCGAGTTTGATCCCATCATCTTTTTTTAAAAGATACTTCAGGGAATAAAGTGAGAAAATCGGGGGGGGGGGGAGTAGCCAAAATAAGTACTGTAGACTACAGTTTTGGGGATTGGTAGAAAAAAATTGAATTTTGATAGTCCAAAATGGCTGAGCTGGGTCACTTGCCAAAAGTCAAACAGATAAGTTAATTTCTCAGCCTACTTTTTAGTCACTCAATTTACTCTTTACTAGCCTGGTTTCCATTTATTTTCCCCCTTTGGGCAGTTAAGTCTATCTGTCAGCACAGAATTAAATACTAGCTGCCTTCATTGTTTGTTTTCCTAAGAATATAGATAGGACATATATGGGGACTAAATACAACTAAGAAATAAAAGTAATACCAGTGATAGGGCCTGTTTTTTTTCTCTGAATTAAAAGTATCCAAACTCTAAAAATCAGAAGAAACAAAAAATGGGTAGTTACCCAGAAGGCAACTGAAGGTGATCATGGAACTCATGTTGGTAACCACAATAGTGAAGAAAACTAAAGTAGAGGTACAAGTATCATTTCAAGATAAGCAAGAGGTATAGTGTCACCATTTGCACAAGTTTTCCTGTAGACATTTCAATCAAGGAACCACTAAGACCACTCCTACCAGCACTACTACTAGGACAAACTACTAATAAAAATAATGAGAGCAAACACTATTCTCTATCAGCACTGACGATGTTACCTAGTTGAGTAATGAAATGTCTGCAAGAAAACAACCAACCTCATACAGTACCAAGGATGTCACAGTTCAATCCTAATCTACATATTCTATTAATCATTTAAATGCAATGAGGGCATATAATTTAAAAAATTCTTTTTCTTGGTAGACCATCCATGATGCTACCCTTTGCAAATACCCCAAACCATCAGCCTAAGACAAATATCTCTGGCAACTCGAGAGCAGTAACTGTAGGCAAGTTCTAAATGGGTTCATTGCCCCCCATCCCCCAGACATCCATCTGCTTCTGTGTTTTTGAGTGTAAGGGACAGCCCACCTACTGTACCATCTGAACTGTGAAATAAGGCCATCATTTGCTCCTTGATGGGTCTATCTTCAACAGTGCCAGAATACAGAGGGCAATTCATCACCGTCAAGATTTGTTTAAAGGATAAGCAATTTCTTAGCTTGCTCTTTCAGTCTCTTGCCTCTGATGACTCTGATCATGGCATCCAGCACGTAAATGAGCTGCCTTATGAGGACAAGGAACTTTTAATATTTATGCTGGAAAGCTGGCATTAACTTACAAAATCCAGATTGCACCATCAAGTGTGCCACAAGAGCAATGCCTCATTAAAGAAATCAGAAGCAGCCGTCCTCTCTTTCTTAGAGTCAGCAAATACCTTGCAAAGTCTTGTTTACCCACAATTAGTAACTAACCACATCTGCCCAAATTCTAACAAAGCAGAGTAGTTTTCTTAATTAAACATGGCTCTCCAATACCCAGGGCACCTTGACTTATGCAATGCGAAAAAGAGGAAAATGGTTCCCCAGCTGCCTTTCTTGTACAAACTTTCTTCCTAGAGAATGGCAACATGATGGCTCGCAAAGCTAATGAGATAGGGTAGTGGATACTCAACAAAAAAGAGTAGCTAAGTACATTAAAAATGCATGGATATAAAACACATGTACACAGCCACAAAATATACATTTATATGAGAACTTTTGACTTCAAATTTAAGGATCCAATAGGAACAAAAACCAGGTTGCCAAGAAAGAGAGAAGGAATTGTTACTTTCCAATCCTGTACATCCGTTTTTATCAAGTTTGGCTACCTCGACATGTGTGAACTTCAACTCCCAGAATTCCCAAGCCAGCATGCAGACTAGAGAATTCTGGGAGTTGAAGTTCACACTTTTTAAGGTTGTCAAGTTTGGAAAACACTGTTCTAGAGTCAAACCTGACCTACAGATATTCTCTTCTATTGGTACTGTTCTAGATCAATTACCAATGACAGGAAATTACATTTCCATTTTTCTTTTCCTCATACCTAGCACCTACTGTTCAGAAACAAGAATTGGGGCCTTTAGATATTTGGGAAGTTACCAAAATAGCAATAGCAATAGCACTTAGACTTATATACCACTTCATAGTGCTTTACAGCCCTTTCTAAGCAGTTTACAGAGTCAGCATATTGTCCCCAATCACCTGGTTCCTCATTTTACTGACCTTAGAAGGATGGAAAGCTGAGTCAACCTTGAGATGATCAGGGTCAAACTCCTGGCAGTGGGCAGAGTTAGCCTGCAATACTGTATTCTAACCACTGCATCACCATTGTTCTTATATTTATTTATACACACATAATACAAATTGAAGAGTATGAAAATGGGACCCAGTGTTATCTATCTGAGCAGCTTCTCCTATCTTAATGCCTTCAACCCTCTATGTCTCTTGGGTGTTGCCTCCTACATTCTTCTGCATCTAGAAATAGACTCCATATCAGACAAAACTATGCCAGAGTGATAGTTCAGGACAATGGAGCCCATAAATGAACAGACACACAACCAATAGTGATTTCAGGTGAGAAGGCAGTGTGTTGGCTTACCTTTGAGTTCACCACTTCCAAAGAGATATTCTGAGGAGAAGCACTTGGCACTGAAATGCAAAAGGATGGGGGAGAAAAATGGATGAAAGTGAAAAAGATGTAATTAGAGTAATAAAATATAATGATAATTCTTCCCCCACCCCTTCCCAAAGTTCCATCTATATCACATTTCCTCACTTTAATAATGAGAAAGCAATTGAGAGAATATTTCCAGCTGGCACCTCAAAACTTCCCCGCTGAGGTGAAAACTAAACACATCTGCACAATTTCCTCCCATTTCCAATAATCTTTAGACACATTATTCAAAAATTAGCTTTCTGTAACTCAATTTTCTGAAAAAGCACAGATGTACAGTATAAGTTGGCCCAGCAATGTGAATAGAACCCTGTACTGTACTGCTTTTTTTCTAAGCTGCTTTTTTCTCTTCTAGAATTACTTGATAGTAAGATGGGTGGTATATAAATTTAATAAAATAATAAATAAATGGAAGATGCTTTGTTTATTGAAGCTTTGGGATTTCATATGTCTATGAAGATTCTCACTCATCCAAGTCATGGTTGTCCCAAAGGTGTTTGTCAAAAAGCAACTGGACTGCCTTATGTCTTGAAAACATTTTGCTTCTCATCCAAGAAGCTTCTTCAGTTCTGATTGAATTCAGTCATTCTCCACCATTCAGTCAGAACTGAAGAAGCTTCTTGGATGTGAAGCGAAAGGTTTTCAAGAAAAAGTCCTTTTTGTCTGGGTCCTTTTGAAAGGCAGAAAAGCCTTTTTGTCTGGGTCTCCTACTAAAATGTACTTGAGTAATTTTGGCTTTGAAAATTAGGTTGGAGATACAGGGATTTTGTTAATGGAGATTAGTTCTTGCTTCTAGAGTGGACAATGCTGGGCAATCACCAAGAGTCCCAGTCCTTTAAAAAAAAAAGTTCTGAACTCTAACAGTAAACATCTATCTAAGTCAACTATTGTAGGTCTTCCACAATGGCTCTGCAGTTCTGACTTAGCAGTGGTCCAAAGTGATACCATGTTAGATGTCCTACATATTAATTGGACTCATTCCTAGTAGACCACCCTCTTACATTGAATTGGGCTTGTTGTTGTTGTTGTGCACTATATCTTTGTGGGTCTGTGGGTAAGAGGGGTGCAATACTGCTTTGACCAAATGATTAACCCTTTGTCAATGTTGGCAGTAATCTTCATTTGGTCCCAGTTCTTATAGACTGCTTGTGGACTGCCCAGAAGATGCCTACCATGTTAGTCTTTGTGTGCCAGATCCAAACAATGTAATATACCAAACTTTTTTTATTGATGTTTTAATGGTACTATTGTTGTTTATAGGTGATTATTATTTGCACAACCTCTGACTGTTTCATCATTTCTTTTTTGCTGATGCTTCTTGATTTCTTTGTTTCAATTATTTCGTTTGAAGTTTTGATTGCTGTTAGTTAGTGTTTTGGAAATTTATATCTCCGCTGAAAATCAGATTAGCAATCTGCATGGAGATTCTTCCAGGAAAGAGATGCCAAGTACCAGCTTTTATAAATCAGCAGAGTATATAATTCCACTAAATAAGTAAGTCTGGAAAGAATTTGACCCCCTATCCATATCGGTCAACATAATTTCTGACCTGCTGAAATTGAAGAGCCATTTTTGTCTTGCTCTAAGAAAAAATTGGACAATCACTGTGCACTTAAGACTTACAGGGTATTAAGGTCCACAATGAGCCAGGTCAAGGGTGGAATGTTTGTTTTTGTATTCCTTGACTTGGGAGAAGCTCTTTCCTCTGAAGCTCATTTTAGGACGTAAGTAAACTTTTTCACATATTCTGTGTCATCAACAGCAGGAAAACCACACTATTACCGTAGCACCCTGAATTATGATCAAAGGATGTTCTGGGAACTGCAAAAACCTGAGGGCTTCACACAATCCTAAAATGCCCCTGTGTCAACTCATAAAACACTCCTATGCCTGTTTTAATAGTTGCTATTAAAAAGGGGGGGGGAGGAAATCTGGAAAAGCAGAGCAGTAGTTTGGATGCGAAAATACATTCCAACTCTTTTCTTTAAAAGATTGTAACCAAACTGCCAGAGCTTTTGCCCGTGAATATATGTAATTGGAGAACATGAATGATGACACCCAGGCCGTGAACGTGCTTAACTGGAGAATCTGATTTATGAGACACCCAGGAGGGAGGGGAGAAACAGGGTCACAGGTGACTGCAAATTAAGTATGCCAGAGTTGGCTTCATAAGGGTCATGCCAGTATGTTGCCTCTAATAAATCCTTTGAAGTTTTTTGAAGTTTGGCTCAAGACTTATGATTTAATTAGGATGATAGCTAGAATCCTGACACCCTGCTCTTGAGGAATCTCCACATGTACCATAACCTAGTTTTGATAGACTCCATTTGATTGGAAAATCATGTGGATGAGAGCAAAAACTCTGATTATTCCTCCTCCCAGAATGTTATCACTAAGTGAGCTAATGGCCTGGCTTGGAAAAAGGTACCATCCTATGAACATCTTGCTAACCTCTTGGTTGATAACTGGCTCTTATCATTGCACATTGTGCATGAAATCTCCAAATGGATAAGCATGATGTCAAAGCCACTGAATGCCAGTTGTAGGGGAAAGTATTTAATTTCATGGAATAAAGTATTTCTTAGAGCACATATAATTCTTTCTGTTCGTAAGTTTTCACTAAGAAGAAGTGAAGCTATTTTTGCTTTCTAATGGCTTTTTCCCTGCATGGGCATTAACCATCCCTCACAGTGAAGAAGGAACCAGACCATGAGTCCATGCAGAGTCCATGCAGTCCAACTGTGAGCTTTTATCCTGAAGCATATTGCCTGCTCTTCTCCTCAGTAATCTGATCCTCAGTAATATTGTTCAAGTATAAACTGAGAAGGGGTTTATGGTTAGAACTTAACCTAAGACATAGATCTGTTTTGTCAAATTTCTCCATCACCCAACTCTCATTGCAAAAGCCGGTCAATATATTTGCATCTTAAATATACCCATTTGATGCCTGGAACAAAATGAAGGAAATATTTAAATTCCAGAGATCTTTGTACTCAAACGGTCAATTAAGTGAGGCCCAGGAGGGGAGAATAGAGTAGAGTAGAGTAGAGTAGAGTAGAGATAGAATAGAATAGAATAGAATAGAATAGAATAGAATAGAATAGAATAGAATAGAATAGAATAGAATAGAATTCCTGTCTATAGGCGAACAGCAATAAAGAAACTATATTGAGCAATTTATTATGCTGAATCAATCAGAATAGAGCTGGAAGGGATCTTGGAGGTCTTTTGGTCAACCTCCTGCTCAATCAGGAGACCTTACAGTATATATCATTTCAAACAAGTGGCTGTCCAGCCTCTTCTTAAAAAACTCCAGTGATGAAGCACCTACAACTTCGGAAGGCAAGCTGTTGCATTGGTTCATTGTCTTCACTGTTAGGAAGTTTCTCCTTAACATCAGGTTGCTTCTCTCCTTGATCAGTTTCCATCCATCGTTTCTTGTCCTGCTCTCTGGTGCTTTGGAAAGCAACCCCCTTTTCTTTATGGTAGCCCCTTAAATACTGGAATACTGCTATCATGTCACCCTTAGTCCCTTTTTATCTCTAGGACTAGTCCATACCCAATTCCTGAAATTCTCATGTTTTGTCTCCAGGCCCTTAATCAACTTTTTTTTTTTTTTTGCACTTTTTCCGAAGTTTCAACATTACATCACTACATTACATTTTTTTGTACTGTAGTGACCAAAACTGGATGCAGTATTCCAGGTGTGGTCTTATTAAGGCTTTATAAAGCGGTACTAATATTTCACATGATTTTGATTCTGTGCCTCTGTTTACACAAGGATTGTAGTAGCTTTTTTGGCTGCTGCTGCACACTGCTTATTCATGTTTAAGTGATCGTCCACCAGGATTCCAAAGTCCCTCTCACTTACTATTTTTGAGCCAGATTTCACCTAATCTGTACTTGTAAGTTTGGTTTTTCCTGCCTAGATGTAGAACCTTAAATTTCATATTGTTCGATTGTTCAATTCTGTTAAGATCTTTTTGGATCCTGAGCTTGTCTTCTGGAGTATTGGTTATTCCTGCCAGCTTAGTGACTTCTTCACATTTGATGAATTCCCCTTCTATTCCCTCTATTCTATTCCATCATAAGTGTTGTTCTTGGTTCCACATGCCTTACACAATTTGACTCAAGGATGGAAAATGAAAGTGTCACCTTTCCAGCAGATGTTTTACAATAGTTTATTTCTTTTGCTTTCTGGGGCAATGGTTCTGCTTTGGTTCTATTTACTTTTAGTGATTGCTTTACTGTAGAATATACTCTGTAAAATTCCTTTTAATTCAGTATGAAAATAGGCTCATTCATTTGTTTCTGACATATATCAATTATCGTATTCAAGCAGCTGTCAAGGTGTCATACAATAAAGACACTGCTTAAGCGTAAAGAAAATGTTTAAGTAATTAAAATGGGAGGACAATTTTTCAAAATTTATCCAGAGGGAAAAGGTATTTACTTGGGCTAATTAGCTCCTCAGAATTTCATGGAAACCTTGGAAAACAAGTGAAGTGATTGATTGTGGAAGAGACAATTGTACAATTAAAGACATAATTATCATACATACCTTTGGCATATATGTTTCAATAAATAAACACAAGAAAATTAAGAAAAACGTATTCCTCTGAATATCATCAAAATCCATTTTTCCTTTGGAATAAATTTCAAGAGCAATTCTCTTTTAGGAAATTGAATAAAAATGGTAGAAAAATATCCAAAACCGTGATGTTATACTCTGAGTGAAATACCCAATTCAGGGTAATGGAAACTTCCTTTAAAAACCAGACACAAAATTAGGTAACACACTATATTGCAGTGGAAATGCTGAGCATTAATATTAAAACAGAATAATAGAGTTGTAAAGGACCTTGGACAGGGGTGGGATATGACAGGGTTAACTACCAGTTTGGTCATTTATGAGGTTCAGGTGATTTACGATGTGCTTCCCTGAACGCTGCTGGCGCGGCACCTGTAAATCGTCATCAGCATGCTGCGTGCAGAGAAGCAGCCTTTCAAAAAGCCCTTTTTTCCTGCTTTTTAAACTGCAGCTGTGCCTCGCATGGCAGCTGAAATTGAAAAAATCAGGAAATAAAGGTCAGGTAAGAGCCCAGGTGGACGTGTGGGCAAAAACATCAGCAGACATAGAACCGGTTCTATGTCTGCTGCTCTTCAGAGCTACCGGTTCTACAGAGGTGGACAGAACCTATAGAAACCCACCCCTGACCTTGGAGGTCTTATAGTCCAACCCCCTGCTCAAGCAGGAAACTCTATACAATTTCAGACAAATGATTGTCCAATCTCTTCTTAAAAACTTCCAGTGTTGGAGTACTCACAACTTCTGGAGGCAAGTCATTCCACTGATCAATTGTTCTATCTGTCAGGAAATTTCTCCATTAGTTCTAGGTTGGTTCTCTCCTTGATTAGTTTCAGGGGTGGGATTCAAAATTTTTAGCAACCGGTACTATGGGCATGGCTTAGGTGGTGGGCGTGGCTTGGTGGTCATGTGACTGGGTGGACATGGCTTGGTGATCATGTGACTGGCTGGGCATGGCCAACTCAATATCACTCACATCGAAGTATGCATTTCCTCACCTGGCCTCTCATGACTAGTGGGTCATAAGTGTGAAAAATGGTCATAAGTCACTTTTTTCAGTGCCATTGTAACTTTGAATGGTCAACTCCACACAAGCAAAGTACCAGCAAAGGAGGGGGGAAAAACTCCAGAGAATGTTCCTGAGACAGGAAGTCTAGTCCTGCCAAGAATGTAATAAGGGTTAACAGAGAGGCAGTTTCTGTAAGCAACACCAGAATGTTTCCTTCCTGCCTTTCTTACAAGATTAGGCCAGTAATTTCTTCTAACAACCGGTTCTCTGAACTGCTTAGCATGTTAATAACCAGTTCTACCGAATAGATGCGAACCTATAGAATCCCACCCCTGATTAGTTTCCATCCATAGCTTCTTCTAAAAGATGTTAGAGAAAAGGAGGTTTATCCAGATATTACTCTCTGGGAAAGGCAGTCCAAACTGATGAATAAATCATTGAGGAATTATCCTCCAGCATGTGAAAGTCTCTTGTGAAACCTAAAAGCACATCCAGAGGGTCACCACTCTTAAATCATAACATTTAATTCTCTGCAACCAGTTAACTGTGGCTGAAGATCTTGTAACTTTAACCAATTTAAATTAGTTACTCTAACTCATTTGCCTCCAGATAAGGTTACTACCTTGATCTAAGAGCTATAAGATACTAAGCACTTGGCATCAACAGAAATCCATTGATTAGAAAGTAAAATCCAGGGATAATGGAACAGCCTCCAAGTTACAAGTAATGAATTGCATCTGGGTAGGCTCATTAAAAAAGTCAGGGAAGTCCGTGTAGAATTGCTGAATATTAACAAGGGAGAAGCTTTACAAGTTTGCTTTTCTTCCTAAAAACTCATTCCCAGTAATTAAACATTCCACTTACAAACCAAGAACTTTAGCATTGAGCTAGAGCTCCAGGAAATAAGGAGAAATTTTGTTTTAAGGAAAAGTACTGAAGTCATGGAAACAGAACAAGTAAACCATAAAACTTGAATGTCCTTTAAGGAGGTCTGACATTACGATGGCATTCATGACTCTTGATTTCTAAATTTGGGCTTGTTAACCTTTTTTCAACACCTGTTTTATGCTACACAATGGCATGCCTACCAAAGTTAAAACTTATGAAGTTTCACATGGGTTCTTTGGTGAGATCTGATAATATTTTCTTTCTTCCTGTGCAAGATCTTCTAATATCTCACATAAAATTGTCAAAATCTCATGAAGTTTCTGCATTCTAAAAATATTTTAATAAGTCTGGCTCTTTAAGCACTTCAGAGTTCAAATCATTACTTAATGGCTGACCCATGCTCTAGTAAGTTATATATTGTGAACTTATGAACAAAGACCTTTAAATTTATTTATTCTCAAATAAGCACATCACTGAGCAACAATGTGCAGCATTGATTACAATGTGGTATTTTTTTTAAAAAATAGTTACATTATAACATGCTGGCTAGTAATCTTTAGTTACTTGATTAATTCCATCCACATTCTTCAGGAATTCTCTAATGGGAGAGGTTGCAAAATAAAATAGAAGAACTTGCAATAACTGTTTAGGGCAAAATTAATATGGAAATTGACAGTAGGAGTTTAGAGGACCTGAAAAACTGATCATGTTAAATGTGATCATGTTAAATATGTACAGCTATCATATGCAATTTGCTCAGTTAATATTTTTCTTGATTTAATTAATTTACAACGTCTGGTTTTACAGTTCCTGGAACTTGTGGGGCAGCTGTAATTTCTGTTTATTTGATCTTGAGTTTATTGACTTATTCCTTCTTACTGATATTTGAAATTAATGTTTGAGAAAAAAACTCAGTTATGTATTCTACACTGTATAACAAAATTTCTTCAGAAAAGAAGAAGAAACAGCCTACTATATGAAATGACTGGAAACTCATAATATATATCAAATTGGTAACCTTCTTTTTATATTAAGGCTGAAATTTGAGATGAAGAAACCTCTTGGATGAGAAAGTAAATGTGTTCAAAAAAAAAAAAAAGACCCCAAGAAAGTCCAGTTGCCTCTTGAAAAAAGCACTTTTGGAACAACCATGACCTGGATGACTGAGAATCTCCACAGATATTGAAATCCTAGAATTTAACTAGACATCAAGTAAAATAGTCAATGCAGAGTAGTTTTATAATACTGGTTTAGGAGGAAGAAGAATCAGGTTCTATCTTTCTTCAAAGATGGATGACATGGAGCCAGTTACTCCTTCTCAGCTCAACCTACATTAAAAGATTGCAGCTAGGAAATTGATACATACAATAACCTGGAACTTGTCTTGTATGGACATGCCATTCCCTTATCTTGGTATCATGTGTTTTGTTTTCCACAAGCAAATTTAAATTTTTCTACTCTCTATTACCAATCCTTTGATTTCCAGTTGGGTAAAGTAAACCATAACCCGGAGGCTCATTAGAGGCACTCAACTGTATGTGTGAATGTATATGTGAGAAAAACAGAATGTTGAAAATAATGGAGCCACATAACCTTGTGAAGGTAATACAAACTTGGTTTGTTTCTACCATACTTTTTACCTCATCTCTCTGTCTATTCATTAACATACATTCTGGGATTCTTGTCTGGTAGTAACCCCCCCCCCCAGATCAATTGATGATAGATAGATAGATAGATAGATAGATAGATAGATAGATAGATAGACAGACAGACAGACAGACAGACAAATAGATGATAGATAGATGAACACTGATTTCATTCATCAATATTCTTATGTCTATATAGGATATCCTAAATTTATCTACCAACATCCCAGTTCCATAAATCTTTCTTTTTCTCTTCAACATAAACTTAACAACAATTTTCAAAATATAACCAGAGAATAAGTGAACAATCAATCTACCATTCAGTGTTATTTTAGGAGGCTAATCTACCAAGTGTTTGATGATGTGCAAAAGATGTTTCAATTGCCAACAACTAATATATGATGAACAAAGAGAGTAAGAAGAACTAAACAGCTGTATTTTTGACCATGGGAATCCAGTTTGAAGATCTCATTGGAAGGCATTCTGAGTGGATCAACAAACCCAATTCATTCTCTGAACCAGTCACTGATTTAGAAGAATACAAGTCCAGATATTTCGTTAAATGCAACTGAGTTTCCAAACCAAACTGACACTTGTTTCAAATTACATTAATCAGATCTGATTAATTGTACATCCTAATGTTTCATAACTCTAACTTACCATCTGAAAGTGTCTTAACTGTCAGGCCTTCAGTCGATACTCCTGGGCCATAATGATTGTAAGCCAGAAAGCGGAGAGTGTATTCTGTGAATATCTTCAGACCCTCCAGCTTGTAAGATAGACCATTAACCTCTACAGTCTGGATGCAAAAAAGAACAAAAAAAAAAGCACATTAAAATATGACAGAACAAAAATACTATCTAGATGAGAACATTGTGATAGAGCAAGGGTCTTCAAACTTGGCAAGTTTAAGACTTGTGGACTTCAACTCCTAGAATTCCTAAGCTAACATGATTGGAGGAGGAATTCTGAGAGTTGAAGTCTACAAGTCTTAAAGCTGTCAAGTTTGAAGACCCCTGTGATAGACAGATAGATGATAGATAGATAGATAGATAGATAGATAGATAGATAGATAGATAGATAGATAGATAGATAGATAGGGAGGGAGAGGGAGGGAGGGAGGGAGAGAGGGTGGAAATTATATTTCATCTCACTATGTAAAAATTGACTATGGAAGCATTATGGAGTTATTCATCCCTAAGTTACCAGAAATTTGGTCCCTCATACCATTCAGATTCTAGAAGGGGACTTTAGTTTTTTTAAATCATTTTTAGGATATATGCCTACAGCTACTGTTTCTCAGGTTGCAATATATAGAATTTGGGATCATGTGATATCCCATCAAGAAATGGCTGAGATTCAATTAAAATATATCAGATTTATATTTAGTCTAACACTGTTTTAGGCCTATTGAATTTAAGGGAGAACCTGTAATGTATGCCCAAGTCAAATACCACACTTTTTGAAAATGTACAGTGTGGTTTGCAACTGAAAAGCAGTGCATAAATATACATTATGCAAATTAGAAACATACCCAAATACAATTGTCTAAGGAAAAAGATATCTGTAAAATCTGTAAGTAGGAACAGGGGATTGAAAATTTAATTTTGTACACAAAAATGGGTAAAACGCTATTGCACATATAATAATTTTTATATGTCAGAGGTCAGGATATATTCAAATTCTAAAGTCTGCAGCTTGAGAAACAGCTGTGGTAGGAATGTGTCCTAAGTAAGGGAAATTATATTTTCATTTTGTTACAGTAAATCCTTTTCCTGTAATGTATGATGGACCAAATACCATTTCCCTCCTACAAAATGTAGAGTGGAATTTGTATTCAACTGGGAAAAATTGCCCAATAAAAGCCAGAAAATCCCCATCTTTGGCAAAGTAACTAGAGACACATTTCTGCTAAGGAATCTGTTTCTTCCTGTTTGAATAGTGAAACACAGAAAGAGCAAAAATTACTAGTTAATGTTGTGGCACTCTCTTCTGCCAAATTTCTCTGATGTCACTAAGTGCTCACATTTTGATAATGCATAGCTTACATCAAAGAATCACATTTCCCTCTTCGGGGGAATGGGGATGTTGATAAATCACACAAATTTAGAAAGGATCCCACCTTTATTCATTCCATTTTTATCATTTCAACTACTATATATGCATTCTTTTCCTCACCTGTTCTTTCCCAGTTGGTCCTTCTGTGTAGTACAACTTGTATCCTTGCACGGGGCCATTTGCATAGGCAGGTGGTTCCCATGTGATAAGAATTGAGGTAGGTGAGACAGAAACAGCCTGGAGGTTTTCTACTGGTCCAGGAACCTGCACTGTATTGGGAAAAGAATAAATAGGAATAGTTCAGATATAAAGTTGAGTGGTGTGGTGGCCTAATGGTGACGATGCTTGCCTCCCATTCAGAAGGCTAAGAGTTCAATTCTAGGTAGCAGCAGATATTTCTCTCCAAGGGCACAAAAAAGATCTGCTGTGAATGTTCCTAACATGATGTTAGGAAGGGCATCCGGCCAGTAAATTCTCAGGTCCAGTTACCCCACTCTATCCCAAATTAAGGGATTACAGGGTCATAAAAAGGGAGATATAAAGTTAGGATAGCATTACTTCAACTATTACTACTGGCCACATCCATTTCAATAGCATCTATGATGACTTCCAAGTTTTACTGTGAAATCTTGGACAACAGAATAAACACCGTTTGGAGAAAGATAAATACTGCTCCCATCTTCCAGAGTAGGGGTCAGGGAAGGAGGACCCAACTGATTTAGAGCAATCAATCTGAAATAAATACTATTCCATTTTACACAGAAAGACTTTAACAAGGATTTAGGCAAATTGGAATATGTTCAGAGTAAGGTAACGAGGATTATCAGGAGACTACAAATTAAACTTTGTGAAGAGCGATTGAAGGAACTGGGAATATTTAGTCTTATTAGGAGAAGACTGACAAGGGATATTATAGCACATCATGTATCTTGACTTCAGAATAGCGTTTGCCAAAGTACCGCAGGGCATTCTGATGAGCAACCTAATTAAATATAGGCTGAGGCTGCAAGATAGGGTCCACCACTGGCTTGAAAACTTTAAGAGTGCTTGTTCCTGATCGTATTGGAAAGAGGCATCAAATACTCTTAAGTGCCACAAGATTCAGTCTCGGGATCTTTATATTTTCAATAATGACTTGAGAACCTTCTTGAAGAAGAATTCAGAAGTGTTGAAAAAGGTTCATAACAAATTATGTGAAGATGTATGGAGACCTCAATCTGAATCCTCTGAGGGAAAAATGGAAATTACTGGTATCCTGAGAGCTTTAAGAAGAGAGGACTTTAAGGTTGCAATAGCACTGTTTACCCATCTGGAATTATATCATACAAAAACCTGTTCTCTACACTTTGGAAAGGACCGGGAATGAAATAATGATTTATTATTATTATCATCATCAAAAACTTGCAGCTTAAAAAGCTGACCAGGGAAAAACCAGGCAAACAATATAATAAATAATAAATGAAGACAGCCAAATAAAAGCACCTGTACTTTATTGAGTACAACTGGGGAGACAGACTGCCTGCTGGTATTTGGGATCACCTCATTATCGGTGGACATACTCTGCAGACCATTTTTTCCCCTCAACCTCAGCAACTTTAAGATGTGCAGCAGGGGAATTCTGGGAGATGAAGTCCATACACTTTAGAGATGATGAGGCTGAGAAACACTGCTGTAAGACCCATTGGGCAGATTTCTGTTGTGTAACATGCAGAAGCAGATTCTGTAACTGATCAGGAGAAAATAAATTCATCTGGATAGCCTGGAAAGTTTACTAAAAGGGGCAGAATAAATGTATTGCATACATCTCTACAAAATTTGTGGAATACACTTAATTGTTTTCTGCCCTGTGGCACAAAAGTACATATGCTTTTCTTAGGATAATTAATTGGCTTTGTAGTCGAAGAGCTGAGAGAAAGATCAAAAATAGTTAGGCAGGTCCAAAATCATTAGATGTTTTACTGGCTGCAGACTCAGTTTTCCAGAAACTAAAATTATTAGGGACTAGATTTAACTTATTCAGCATCCAGAACTTCCTCTTTAAGAAGCACTTTGGTTTGATTGTAGCACATAAAGATAGCAAAAAAAAAAAAAAACATTTTGGAGAGAACTCAGCAGCTTATCTAATGGAATTTCCTTCCCAGCTAAATGAAACTTAGCAAAGACTAGGAAAGAAACTAGGAAAGTTACGCTTAACCAATGATTGAAAATCAGCAGCACGGACAAGTCTTCATCTGAGATAAATTCACCTCAGTTACACGGAGGAACCAAAGTGCACTTTTAGATCTGAAACCTTGCCCTTGATCATTTCGATCTAAAGAGGCAGATTTAGAATATGAATCTTAACTGAGCTGTACTAATAAAGGAGAATATTTGTAGCTCAGGGAAGGGGCCCTTGGTGCTCTCTGAGCTTGCTTGTTTTCTTGCAGACATTTCATGACCCAAACTAGGAAACATCATTAGCAATGATGATCTTACATAGTTGCAGTGGTGGGATTCAAATAATTTAACAACCGGTTCTCTGCCCTAATGATTTCTTCCAACAACCAGTTCACCAAACTGCTCAGAAAGTTAACAACCAGTTCTCCAGAACTGATGTGGTGCGAACTGGCTGAATCCCACCACTGCCTAGTTGGGTAATGAAATGTCTGCAAAAATAAAATAAAATAAAAAAACAAGCAAGCTCAGAGAGTACCAAGGGCTTTTCATAACTCAGCTATAGTTGAAGGCAGCAGGCAGACAACTGACTTGTTTAAGAGGAAAATTAAATTTGTATTGTCTGAATTCCTGCAGCTGCTGATGTGAGAACTTAGATAAAGATACAACTTCTTTAAGAAGTTGTTTAAATGTATTAAGTGCGCATCTTTGAATGGTCAAAATTACCTTTTCCCCACCAAATCCATATCTATGCATATATGCATACTATGCAACTCTTCGGAGCTCCCATGTTACACCGCTCCTGCGCGTGCTGCATTGGCTTCCTGTGGCCTTCCAGATCCGATTCAAGGTGGTAGTGATCGTTTTTAAAGCACTCCATGGCTTGGGACCTGGGTACTTACGGGACTGCCTGCTGCCACCAACAGCCTCCTGCCGCCCAGTGCGCTCCCACAGGGTTGGCCTCCTTGGAGTTCCGCCGGCTGGGTGTTGCTGGTTGGTGGCCCCGAAGGTGCGGGCCTTCTCTGTGGGGGCTCCCTCCCTTTGGAACGATTTGCCCTCGGAGATATGGGCCATTACCGACATTCAGACCTTCCGGTGCGCAGTAAAGACCCTGTTTTTTCAACAGGCCAGCCTGGCCCAGTAACGATTTGTGGGGTTTTAAATTTGATATTTTTTAATTTTTTATCAGTTTTATATCGGTTAATTTTATATTCGGCCTCCAATTTAATCATTTTAAATTGCTTTTAATTGTATATACTGTTTCTGTTTTAGCTGGCTGTACACCGCCCCAAGTCCCTTTTTTGGGGAGAGGGGGCGGTATAGAAATTTAATAAACATAACATAACATAACAAACATAGTGATATTGAACACTACTCAATATTCAGTTTACAGCTTGACTAGACTGTAATCATCTTCATGAATTTTGTGAACTTTTAGCTGAATTTTCAGACTGGAACTCAGATAAGCAGCCTGCAAATAAATGTGTATTTAAATAAATAAATACTATGGTCTCTTCCAAGTAGTAGGAAAGGATCAGAAGTGATATTTGACATCCGAACAGGATTACAGCAGATCAACTTCAGAGAAATCAAACCTGATAACAGTAAAATGCCAAACAGGAAAATAAAATAATAATCTTAAATTAAAAGAAGACAGGTTGTGATAGAATGGAGCAATTTCTTTAACAGATGCTTGTTTCAAAGTAGCATTCTCACAATGCATTTGGCAATAATGATGATCAGAATGTAAGAGGGATTGGAGGAATAGGGAACGTTAGGGGTTTAAACTTGTTGGCCTATTGGTAGTAGCAATAGCAATAGCACTTAGACTTATATACTGCTTCACAGTGCTTTACAGCCCTCTCTAAATGATTTTATTGCCTTATTGCCCCCAACAATCTGGCTCCTCATTTTACCGACCTCGGAAGAATGGAAGGCTGAGTCAACATTGAGCCAGTGGGAATTGAACTGTCAAACTGCTAGCAGCTGGCAATCAGCACAAGTAGCCTGCAGTACTGCATTCTAACCACTGTGCCACCGCAGCTCCAGTAGGCATCCATCAGGTGTAGTGAGTGTCAAAATCTACCCCTTACTTCCTTCAGTATAATACTGTGATGGGGTTCTAAAAGGGCAAAGAATTTGCACTGTGATTTTTGTGACCCCCATTTTGTCATTATCAGAATTAGGCTTGGATGCCTGTGTTATAGTCCCAACCAGTTCTAGTGGACAACCACTTAAATATGAGCCAGCATATGTGTTGCGGCTGCCAAAAAAAGCCAATGCAGTCGTAGGCTGGATTAACTGAGGTATCAAGATGACATGAAGTATTAGTACCGCTATATACTGTTTTGAGTGAATATTGCATTCAGTTCTGGTCACCATATATAAAAAAGATGTTCAGGCTCTAGAAAGTGTGCAGAAAAGAGTAATAATGATGATTAGAGTGCGGAGGTCAAAACATATGTTAATTGGTTGCATGAACTGGGAATGTCTGAGAAGGACTAAGGGTAATATGATAGGAGCCTTCCAGTATTTGAGAGGCTTCACAAAGAATAGGAGGACAATCAGGGATGGGCTGCTGGGAGTTTGCAGGGGCTCGGGAGAGCTGCTAGCTAAGATTCTGTGAAGTTCAGAGAACCCCCAAATCCCACTCCTGGTTGGCCCCACCCACCCTGCCCCTCCCTTCCCAGGAATCCCCATGTCGCCCATTTTGGATGCAGATAAGTGCAGGGCCCACACAGAGGCTGGGGAAGGTGTGAAAAAGGCCTCCCAGAAATTTGGGAAGGCTGGAAATGGGCCCGTTTCCAGCTTCCAGAGAGCCTCCGGAGCCCAGGGAGGACGTTTTCTTCCTCCTGGAGGCTTGAGGAAAGCCTCCGGAGTCCGGGGAGGACAAAAATGCCCCTCCCTCACCATGATTCAGGAGACCAACTAGGCCACACCCAGGGGTGGGATTCAAATTTTTAACAACCGGTTCTGTGGTGTGGCATAGGTGGTGGGCGTGGCTCAGTGGTCATGTGACTGGGTGGACGTGGCTTGATGGTCAAATTATTGGCTGGGCGTGGCCAACTCAATATCACTCACATCGAGGCACACATCTCCTCGCCTGGCCTCTCATGACTGTGGGGATGCTGCAACAGTCGTAAGTGTGAAAAATGATCATAAGTCACTTTTTTCAGTGCCACTGTAACTTTGAATGGTCACTCCACACAAGCAAAGTACCAGCAAAGGAGGGAAAAAAAAACTCCAGAGAAGTTCCTGAGACAGGAAGTCTAATCCTGCCAAGAATGTAATAAAAGGTTAATGGAGAGGCAGTTTCTGTAAGCAACACCAGAATGTTTCCTTCCTGCCCTCCTTATAGGATTAGGCCAGTAATTTCTTCTAACAACCAGTTCTCCGAACTGCTTAGAATGTTAACAATTGGTTCTAGCGAATAGGTGCGAACTGGTAGAATCCCATCCCTGGCCACACCCACCATGGCCATACCCATTGCTGGGAAGAGAACCCATTGCCAAAATTTTTGAACCCCACCACTGAGGAACCTATTCTCCAAAGCACTGGAGGGCAAAACCAGTAGTAATGGATGCAAAGTTACCAAGAAGAGATCCAGCCTAGAAGTGAGGAGAAATTTCCTGACAGTGATAACAATCAATTAAATGTCATGCCTTTAGATGTTGTGAGCATTCCAATACTGGTGTTTTTTAAGAAGAGATTTGCCTGGAATGGTATAGGGTCTCCTTGGGAAGGGTTAGACTAGAAGACCTCCAAGATCCCTCCCAATTCTTTTCTTTCTGTATTCAGCATTTTGATCCTATAAATTCTAATCGCAGGAGCTTTTAAGGGCTATTTGTCGGGACTTTGGTAAAAGGAGTTTGTTTAATGTTATTCCAATGTGAGGACCTATTAATCTCCATTAATGTTTTGCTTCCCTGCATCCCTTTGAGGATGGGAGAAAATAAATCATAAACTAGATGGACAAAGAAGAAGAACCAAAGAAGTCACATCTTAATATCCAGCTATTCATTTCAAATATCCATTCCATGGGTACCATTGTTCAGCTTTTAAATGCAGAAATAGAAATTCAGAAATAGAAATTCATTTCAGCTTTTAAATGCAGAAGTAGAAATCAATAGGAAGCTAACATAGTATGTTACTTAAAAAAAAAACCCAAACCAAACAAATGGAGTTTAAAATGTGCTTCATATTATTTATTTATTTTCTATTTCATCTCTCAAACTTTTTATTTGCATTCTTTCTTGGTGTGGAAACATTTTCAGTAAAATCACGTCTTCTTGCCATTAAGTCTCAGTTTACTGAACGTTAATGCTTAAGGCTATTTTCTTTTTTCTCTTTTCATTTCCCTTAAGTTCTCTTCAATTATTGAAAAATAAAACAGACATGAGACTGTTCTTACCAGCAGAACAATTGTTTTCTACATACAGTAGCTGGATTATTATTTCATTTAGTGTCCTAGTTCTACAATCCCATTGCTCTACTAGAAAATATATTTATTGTCTTTCTAGTGCTGTGCAAATATTTTTTTTCTTTTATTCCTCTCAAGCCTTTTAGTATATTAATCTATTAACGTAGTAAATTGTACTGCATGAAACCATCTTAACTAGTTGGGCTGCTGCTTTGTATTTATCGATTTCTGCAATTTTACATTATTATTTTATAGTATCATTACTGTCTTGCAATAATTCAGTTTTGGAGGATGGAATTTTTTTTTTCCAAAAAAGGAAAATAAATAAAAGCACATATAGTATAGGTAATGATAGCCAGTTTGTACATTTTGATTTTTTATTACAAGTAAATTGTACAATAGCTGCATGACTGGTTCCATTCACAGATATAGACTATTAAATCCTATATAAATTAGTGACTTGTCTCAAAGAGTTAAGTCAAGTACATGTACAAATATACATATTTTAATAAATAAAAATATACATATGCAAAGATGGTATGATATGGTATTCTATACTGTAAAACAACCTTAAATAAATGATTGATAGACAGATTGAAATCTCTAAATTAATGAAAAGCAATAGAGAGGCATGAACCAATCAGTGCCATCTTAAATTTATTTTCGCTGTGTTTACATTAGTTTGTAGTGTATTTTTCTCCCAAAAAATTTGTACAAATATTTTCTGTATATTTTTCTTACTCTGGAAACTGTTCTGTATAAGTTTTCATATTTCTTCAAGAAATCACCCTAAAACAATGCATTTTTGTGCAAGTGCCATTCTTTGCCAGTTTATTATGAAATTTCTAATGCAGGAGCAAGGTATAAACATGTGTACCAGCCAGCTCTTATGCTGCTGACTGCAAGATTTTTCTCACATGTGCTCCATCATCTGTTTTCCCAGGATTTACTATATGGATCTATGGAGAGGAATTGGAAAATGTAGGAGGAGGGGAGAGAGGAGGGTAGGGGATGATGATCCTGTAGGATATTCCTGAATGGGACATCCATGTCAGGTACAAAGAACTGAAGCCACACATAGAATCCCAGTTAAGATTATTTATTGCTCTTGCCTAGAATCTATACAAATAACACTCAGCACTAAATTCGCACTAGATAAGAGTCAACAGAATTCAAGAGGGATTGGATTTAGATTGTTGTGGAACGTAAGAAATCTAGGCTGATGACTTGCTTGACTCAGCCTTAGGCTTTGCCTGCTCTTTTCCTATGTTCATTCTCCTTAAATGTCTCACCAAGTTTCAAGATGGCCCTATAAGGAAAATAATGGGGCCAGAGGTGGTATTCAGCAGATTCTGACCAGTTCTGGAGAACCGGTAGTAGAAATTTTGAGTAGTTCAGAGAACTGGTAGCGGAAAATAGTTTGGAGAACTGGCAAATGCCAGCTCTGACTGGCCCCACCTTCATTTATTCTCTGCCTCCCAAATCCCAGCTGATTGGATGGATCTTCTTTTGTTGCCCTGCAAAGGAAAATGGAGCTAGAAAGCAGGTTAGAAGGGTGGGGAGCAGATGTGGTATTCAGCAGGTTCTGACCAGTTCTGGAGAACCGGTAGCGGAAATTTTGAGTAGTTCAGAGAACTGGCAAATATCACCTCTGACTAGAGATTTTACAGTATCCTTCCCCGCCACGCCCACAGAACCAGTAGTAAAAAAAATTGAATCCCACCCACTGGTAGGGAGGGAATGGGATTTTGCAGAATGGAGATTTTACAGTATCTTCCCTTGCCATGCCCACCAAGCCACGCCCACAGAACCAGTAGTAAAACATTTTGAATCCCACCACTGAATGGGGCACATCAACATTGTATTGTATCTGAAGGGTTTCTTTAAGATCTGAGACAAGCTATTCTCCAAGAATTCCTCTTTTCTGATTTGAAGATGGATGAAGTCTTACAGTTCCTTCCTCTTTATGTTACCTACTTATGTGGCCCTAATAATGAGAAACAGCAGTCTTTTTATTTACATTCTTAAGAACACAGTTCACTTTGCTTTACGCCTCCTAATTTTCTGCAGAGAAAAAAAAAAATCCAGGGCAAGCTGTTTGTAAAGCCCTTTGCCTATCAACAAACCAGAGCATGATTTGATTGTTTGTGATTTCTCTTCTTCGTCTTCTCTTGTCTTACTGCAGTTAACAACTTTAATTACATTTCTAGAAAATTTGCTTCTGGGCTGTGTGTGGTGACGCAGCTTCAGAAAGCTTGGAGGCAATGTAATTATTAGCATAATGAAATCCCCGCTACCCTGCTCTGAACAATTTTGGAAGACATGACAGCTATTTGTCAAAAAACAAAAACAAAAAAACACCTCAGCACATATACACTTTTATGGCTTTTGATCCATAAAGGTTGAAATCTCCATCTCACAAACAAAAGTGATTCTATGTTTCATTAGGCTTTAAAATGTTCATCAGTAATTCCTACAGGCTGGACTAGATTAAGGGATTTTATTGACTTAGATTTGGTGGAAACCAACAACCAACAACCCATAATATCCCAAAGGTGCTTTTTCAAGAGGTAAATGGACTTTCTGTTTTTTTTTTTTTTTTCCCTTTCTGGAAAAGCTCAGAAGGATCTTCAGTCAACACAGCATATCTGCACACTTCAAACCCAAGACTACGCTAAGGCAGAAGCTTGTCCACCCCCAAGGATAAAACACCCAGACACAAACTGAGCACCATGGTATATGCAGTACAATGCAATGAGCCATGTGCAGATCTGTACAACAAAACAACCACTTCATAAATGCATGGCACAACACAGGGGAATAAACCCATCAGGACTAGATTCAGCAATCTATCTGCATTTAAAAGACAAAGGCCACTCTTTTGAAGATAGCAAACTCCACATTTTAGACAGAGAGATATGAAAGAGGGGTCAAAGAGGCCATTTATGACAAAATTTAACAGCCCTTTCTCAACTGGGGCGGGGGGAGATACAACATCATCTATCCCTAGTCTACAACACAGTTCTTTCAACAGTTCCAAGAAGGTTCCACCCCCATTTGTACCACTCAGGTGATCCTGATGACACAGATATAGCCTCCAGGTGGCCTTCACAGCTCACTAAAAGAATGCAAATGACCAGCTGTCTGCAAGGAGTATAAATCCTTCCAATCCCCATCATCCAGTCAGAACTGAAGAAACTTCTTGGATGAGAAGCGAAATGTCATTGAAGAAAAACCAGAAAGTCCAATTGCCTTTTGAAAAAGCACCTTTGGTACAATCATGACCTGGATGACAGAGCATCTTCATAGACAACCCATAATGATAGATCCATTATGACAGTGATTGCCAACTTTTTGGGCAGAAGGAACTGGTTTCATAGAAAACAAGTTTTCCACAGGGATGGTTTCATGTGCTACCTAAATCCTGAAATTTCACATACTTGCATGGTTCAGTTCAGTGGTAGGTTTCAAAAACTTTTACTACCGGTTCTGTGGGCATGGCTTGGTGGGCGTGGCTTGGTGGGCATGGCAAGGGAAGGTTACTGCAAAATCCTATTCCCTCCCCACCCCACTAACCTGCTTTCCAGCTCCGTTCTCCTGTGCAGGGCAACAAAAGAAGACCCTGCTAATCAGCTGGGACTCGGGAGACAGAGACTAGATGGGGGCGGAGCCAGTCTGAGGTGGGATTTTCCGGTTCTCTGAACTACTCAAAATTTCCGCTACCGGTTCTCCAGAACTGGTCAGAACCAGCTGAATACTGCCTCTGGTCCAGTTCTGATACCGGTCCATGGCGCAGGGATTGGGGATTCCTACATTATGAAACTTCTTCCAAAGAGAAAGGAAATAAATGTGTGGAGTTATAATGAGTGTTGGTGGAAGAAAGATGGATGCTGACTAGGTTTTGGGGACAGATGAAAAAAATCTGTACAGATATCATTCTTATTGGGCTGAAAATGTAGAATCCAGTTAAGTTTTCCGAGCTCTGGAGTTGTGGACCGAAAGATGATTATAAGCTTTCCCCAAATGGTAAGTAATTTATGATAATCCTCCAACAGTATGTACTATACGATTGCAATTAGTTTGAGAGGTATTACAAATCCTCTTAAGAGACTGGTAGTTGGCTTTTTTTTCTTTTTCTTTTTGTAGTCATCTTATTGTATGCTGAAAAGAACACCTTCTAACACATTTCCACATGAATTCACAGAAATGCAAATGAAATTATATCTTTCTCACAAATATGACCCGATTATTATAGTAGCCATAAAGAAATCAGCCTAAAGCAAAATTAAAAGTTAACGTGGGAAGAGACCATTCTTCACAGAAACAGGATCTGAATATCTCTCTCTGTGTGTGGGTGTGTATGTGTACACACACATATATACACACTTAATAGAAGTATTTTAAGCAAATGGAATGCATTTATTTAAGTTATTTCTCATTTTTCCTAGGTAGACACCTAAAATGAATTTGAATGAAATGAAATTGAAAGCTGCTCGCTTTCTGGAAAGGTCTGGGAGAGTCAGGGGGAAAAAAAATAACTGAAATGAGGAAATTTATCAGGGCAGTCTTACACATGCTTTCCTAAAATGACTTTTCTTGATAGCCATTTCTGATGGAGAAGACATGGTGAAAGATCACACCCTTAAACCCTTTGAATTCATTCCTATCCAGACAAAAATGATCAATAATGTCATTATTATAACAAAAAAAAAAAAGGTGGTGCCTTCGTATCTTTCTCCAAACATCAAAAACGTTTAGTTACTAACTGAACCTCAGCAGTGATTATGCCAATTTCAGTCCTGGAATTCAATAGATAAAAAGTTCATTACCTCCCTGGCAGATTTAGGCTGGTATAGAGAGAGCTGGAAGAAGACAAATAGCTTTCTGTAGTAAATTTCAGACAGCGGTTTCCAAAATAATCTCAAATGCATCTAAAATTATTTGTGTTCCCTCATGAAGAGGAACATTAGATCTGTTTTACTTTGTAATAATTGTCAAATCCTTTCAGATTATATCAGGCCCCAAAGTGTACAAAATATACTATCGGGTTATTCAAAGAACCATTTAATCACAATTTCCCTCAGTGTAGCTAAAGATGAAAAGGGCAAATTGGTCACGGCCTTTTAGCTATTCTGAAGAGTGAAATATTTCATACCGGGAAGTAAATTTGGACCTTGGTCTTTTTTTCTTCCTGAAAAAATGGTGAAAACCTAGAAGATAAATCTCTGCATGAGATAATATTGCATAGTGTTTTCCATCTACAGAGATGCCTTTGAAACAAATAAAAATTAACTGCTTTCGAAGAAGTCCAAGTGTCAGATCTATCAACTGGTATCAAGTTCTCAAAATAGATACAGGTAGTCCTTAATTTAAGACCACAACTGAGCCCGAAATTTCCAAGAGTTTTGCCCCATTTTATGACATCTCTTGCCACACTGGAAAAGACCCTGATGTTGGGAAAGACTGAAGGCAAAAGGAGAAGGGGACATCAAAGGATGAGACAGTTAGATAGTGTCATCAACACAATTAACATTGACTTGGGCAGACAGTGGAGGATGGGGGTGCTGATGTGCTGCGGTCCATGGGGTCACAAAGAATTGAACACAACTTAGCAACTAAACAGCAACAATAAAAGTTACTTAGTATGAAAGCAAAGAAAGAATGTAGGACATTTCCTATATGTAGGAGATTTTGTAAGGCTACCTTAAGTACCACTGGAACCTACGGTAGGTGGATCTGCCTTGCATAGGGAACTATGAACTGAAGCTGGTAGCCTTTTAGTGAAGAATCTTCTGCTTTTGAGTCACCTATAATGACCCTCATATTCTTCTAGGAAGAAAGTCACAGAAGGAACTTGCAGTCGGGAATGGAGACTTGCTTAAGCATTAAGTTTTGACTTGTTCCTCTAGCCTTTATTCTTTGGTTCTCTCTTGATTTGCCTTGTGCTCCACAGTTGCTCTTCATGCTTCTGGTTTATCTGTGGTTCCTGCTTTGTAGAGTACCCATCAATCCTGGCTTGTTCTTGACACTGTCTACTCTCTTGTTCCATTGCTTATGACTTTATCTTTGGATGCAGTAAATGGATAACCAAGTGCTCTTTATAGAAGGATAGATTATTCCCTGGGGACAGTGTTTGTACCCTTTGACTCTTAAATACCCAATGCAATGGACATTGAAGCTTCAAAGAATTTCTCATAATATCTTAGAACAGGTGAACCTGATCTATCAAAATTCCAAAAATGGAACATTTTTCTTTAACTTGATCTCATCCATGTATACTGAGGTATGGCTCCCATGATGGCACCCAATGAGTTATTGTCCTGTTCTAATAAGAGCTGTCATCCAACATATTTGTAAGGCTTCAAGCGGGACAAAGTTAAAACAAAATGAGATAGTTCACAGAGTTTCTTGCACGATATATTACAGGAGTTTTTAATGCTCTATGCTACTCCTTACCAAGGCACCTTAATTTACACGATGGAAGCACATTGTTCTTCACAACTGTCTTTCTATTATTCACTGCAGTTCTTTCCCATACATAATTTCTTTGAGATAAATCAGGAAGGAAATATTGATTTTAAAACTTGACTCAGGTGACCAGCAGCTCTGCTTTGTATTAAAAGTTATGTTCATTTCCTTGTCTTACATATTGAAGTCTAAAGCTAAAAGCAAGTTGATGGTATTGATCTAATACAGTTATCCAGGATGCAGGATTTTGTCCTCATTTAAAGCTGCTCTCACAAAATAGTATAGTATGATTAACTGCAGAATTTAATCCTAGTTGACTGGCAAGTACATTCTGACAATGTGCAGGTGACAGAATTATCTCATTGGCATTTGTCTATCATGAGATGATGGGTTTATTTACTTTAGTCATGCACAGTGCACTGATAAATCTAACAAAAAAACTACAAATTCAAAGAGTGAATTAAAAGTCTGTCAGCTTTGCTTCACCATTTTATTTATTTATTTGATCCTCTAAAATGAAGGCCTCTATTTAGTTACAATCTCTGTGATGAAATTGCACCATAGGCAATTTCTTAGGCTTAGAAGTCCTTCTAAGGGAAAAATAAGTATCTCTCCATGCCTGTCTTTTTATTCTTGAAATCCTGGCTACATATTATACTCTACAAAAATGAAGAATTGGTTAAATTTGTCCCAGAAACAAAGAAAATGGGGAAAGATTATCATTTTTCCCCTGCATTTACTATCCATGGTTTGTCTGTGGTTAACTAAACCTCTGGAGCAATTCACTTCTCAATTCTCCAAAAAGAGGATGCTTGCTATACAGATAGTCCTCAATTTACAACACTAAACTTTGTTTAGTGACTGTTTGAAGTTACAATAGCATTGAAAACAATGACTTATTATCATTTCTCACATTTATGAACTTTGCAGCATCCTCATGGTCACATGATCAAAATTCAGATGCTGAATTTAAGTCACATGCCAATCTTCATTCTACGACTTGAACGATAGTGCTTGCTATTAGGGCATTTCAATGTCCAAGTCTCTAATGACATCACTAGTTCCTATGGTTTCTTTCCATAGGACGCGTTTAATAGGGAGTTGGACTATAAATTGCCTCATCCAACAGGGTTCCACTTTGTCTTTCTCAGCAGCCAAAGAAGTTAATACAATCCTTGGGTGTATAAGTAGAGGCATAGAATCAAAATCACGTGAAGTATTAGTACCGGTTGATATAACTTTATTAAGACCATACCTGGAATACTGCATCCAGTTTTGGTCACCACTTACAAAAAAGATGTTGAGACTAGAGTCACTTGGTTGAGGAGCAAGGCTATACGAATTGAATGATTGATTGAATGAATGAATGAATGAATGAATGGTAGTCTATAATAATCTAATGCAATATTCCCTAATTCCAAAAAATCTGGACTAAAGAAGAGAAGAGCAATCCCTTTGTAATAATATCCATGGTGATAAAACCAGCCTTAGGGTGAGGTACAATGATGGTCTTTTTCCTGTTATGTATCAAAAGGAATGTAATGTTAATTTGTTTGCAGGTTGAATAAATCAAATTTGGATTCTCTAGTTAAATATCTGTGCAGAACAACTACCTTTAAAGCAAAATATCTTTTTGGGCCATGAAGTCATTCAAGTGTTGTGATGTAGTTCATGATTCCAAATTGCATACAAGCTGAGTATATATAAAAAATAATATAGTGAAATCTGTCAAATAAAGGTCTTATTCAAGGACCACACGCTGTCAACAGGAAAGAAACAGCATATTTACAAAACCAGTCATTAAACCCTGAAGGCCACATGCAGCATTCCAAGTGCCACACCATTGACTTCAAACTCCAAGAGTTTGCTTCTCCATCAGGTGTTCTGTTCAAAATGCTACCGCTGTCAATTTCTTAAATGATTGGTGTTTGAAGAAAGAAAGAAAAAATAGAGTAACAACATCTGCCACCCCACATTCGAGTTGTAAAAAGGAGCCCTTTCTGCAGGAAGTTACTTGTCAAATACTTTATAGCACAGTAGCTTTTGTTTCCCTAACACATCTACGCCTGGTGGCCTTATGCTCATCTCCAGCACTGTTAAAAATGAGATCTGCCTCTCTTATCCCAAGAACATTGCAATAAGTCTCGAGCTTGTAAAATATTGCTACCCTGTGTTAATCCTCCATGCTGATATATACCTTCTACTTTTCAAGTAGAAAAATTATTTTCAATAACTGGGCACTCTGCAGATAGTTAGGCTTTATCCAAAAGAAACTTCAACATATAGGAGAGAAGCAGTGTTTGAAATCCTGTCCTAAGGATGGAAGATAGGATGCCTACAAAATGATGACATCCTTGAGTAGATGGAAGATTCTCCTCTGAGGATAAATAGCAATACCTCAGTAAGATCGCAGGTACCGGTACATACTGTACCTGTGGCACAAGGAATATATGAATGTTATAGGCTAGGGGGGGAAATTGGCTTCCTATTCCAATGTATGTGTAGGTGTGGTATGCCAAAGATAAATTCCCTGTAAAGAGGATTTATCTACAACTTGGGGGGGGGGGGAAGGAATTTGATAAAGAAGGGAAGTACAAGATCTAACCATCCAGGGGAGGAACAGCACTTTAAGAAAATCAAAATGGCCAACAGTCCAATCACAGATAAAAAGAGGGCAGCCTTTCATTCCATCATTGTAGCTGTTGTCTTGGCTTATCTTAACTATCCCTCCAACCAACTAGCCAACGCAATCCTAGTTTTCATTAACAGGGGGATAGAATCAAGACATATGCAGTATTAATAAAAAATTCACATGTAGTAGCAATACCGTAGGAATAAGAATAGTACTTAGACTTATATACCACTTCACAGTGCTTTAAGCCCTCTCTAAGCAGTTTACAGAGTCAGCCTATTGCCCCCAATAATCTGGGTCCTCATTTTACTGACCTTGGAAGGATGGAAGGCTGAGTCAACCTTGAGCCTGGTGAGAGTCAAACTACCAAATTGCAGGCAGTCGGCTGTCAGCATAAGTAGCTTGCAATACTGTATTCTAACTACTGCGCCACCGTGGCTCATACTACATACTAAATACTACTAATGCTTTATAAAGCCTTAGTAGGACCCCATTTAGAATACTGCATCCAATTTTGGTCACTGTATTATAAAAAAAGATGTAGAAACTCTGGGAAGAGTGAAGGAAAGAACAACAAAGATGATTATGGAGCTGGAGGCTAAAACATATGAAGAACTGGTTGCAGGAATTGGGTTTGTTTAATCTGATGAAAAGAAGGACTAGGGGTGACATGATAGCAGTGTTTCAATATCTGAGGGGCTGCCACAAAGAAGAAGGGTCAATTTATTTTTTAAAGTACCCAGAGGGACAAGAAACAACGGACAGAAACTAATCAAGGAGAAAAGCAACCTGGAATTAAGGAGAAACTTCTTAACAGTGAGAACAATCAACCAGTGGAATGGATTGCCTTCAGAAGTTGTGAGTGCTTCATCACTGGAGGCTTTTAAGAGACTGGACAGTCACTTATCTGAAATGGTATAGGTTTCCTGCTTGAGAAGGGGGGTAGAATAGGAGACCTCCAAGTCCTTTCCAAATGTGTTATTCTGTTGTTTACTCTCCACCACACAGATGCCCCTGGATCTAACATCTCCCACTTTATGCAAAGCATAGCATAGCACAGCACAGCACAGCACACCACAGCACACCACACCACACCACACCACACCACACCACACCACACCACACCACACCACACCACACCACACCATACCATACCATACCATACCATACCTTACAGCTTTACAACTATACATAAGCATGCTAAATATAACTGCAAGAACATCAAAACCCAATTAGAACCCAGTTAATGTACTTACACTCAGGTTGGGTTGCCACCTTGATGGGCTGTGAACTTTCTCCCGGTCCCCATTCATTGTAGGCCACTACTCGGAAGGTATAGGTCTCTTCAGGTTTCAGATTCCCCACTGTAAGCTGGAGCAACCCAGACTGGGAGGTATTCAGTGCTCTCTCCCTAACCAAAAAAAAAAAAAAGCAATACAAGAAACACAAATGTCAAGATGAAAAAAAAATATTCCAAACTAATGTTCTAGGAGGTTTCATAAAAATCACAAGGGAGAGAAAATTGAGGAACGGTTGTGATGAACTATCTAGGCTAAACAGAGGAAGAAGGATGACTTCCTATCTTGTTACGATCATTATCATTTTATATACCTCTTTCTATTAGGTTCTCAATGCAGTATCTAACAGTGAATCATCAATATCTTACCACATAACAGAAAAGCAAAATCTAAAAGCAATAAAACAAAAATACCGACAAGCATAAACTAAAAAAAAAATAATGGATGGGAACAGGAGATTAAAGCACCAGCTAGTATTAAAAAAGAAAAGGAACCACTGAAGTGAAGAATAAAACAAAACAATGAGCATCTTGAATAGTTACAGATAGAAAAATCCCCTCTCCTCAACTCTTGCATGACATCGGTCCAAATGTACTATTTATGACACAGCAGCTACGGTACTCATTGTTGCAGTTAATTGGTATGAATATTGTGTAGTGTTTAGAAATATATTGTTAAAAATGTCAATCAACACAACTTTATGGTGTGTGGTAACAGTCAAATAATAAACATCTCACTAATTTTAACTTGGTAAAAATCTCTCGAGACAAGAAATCTTAGGCCTCTAGCTATTCTGAGCACTGATAACACACAAATCCATACAAGATGAGGCTAGAATGCCACAGACAAGTTAGTACACAGAGTTATAGTAGCCAATCCAAAGGGATTGGGGAAATAAGGAAGGGAAATCAGAAACCTGGATAGGGAAGTTAAAGCTTATTAGTAAAGGAAAAATAAACACAACACTTAACAAACTGAAACTATTTCTCAAAGAACACTCATAAACAGCTCTGGTTAGAATAAACTAATCGACTGTTCAGGAACTGAGTGAAGTTGTGTCAAATTTGTGAAGTTTAGAGCAGGGGCTGTCAAACTCGCGGCCCGCTGATCAGATGCGTTATGCCCACACCCACGCCCGATTTAGTGAAGGGGGGGAATCCTGATATGTCACGTGATGACGCTGTGACAGTGTGCATTTGACACCCCTGTGTTAGAAGTTCATCTATCCACCTTCAAACTGTGGGTTTGTCCCCAGGTCAATGATTTAGGATTTAAGAGCAGGTTGAACAAATCAGATGGGTAAGATATGTCATTAGGCAAAGCAAAATGCAACCTGAGACTTTGAAGGACTAGAACCTAGCACCCAAGTTGAGGTTCTAGATCTGACCTCAATGTAGGATCTATGCTACCCAGTGTCACATTTTGTGAGATGGGTAGCTATAGATGAATATGATGCATGCATGCATGTATGTATGTATCTTGACTGTCCAAAAAAGCCTGCAACTGGTAAAGGACAGGGAACAATGAAGCACCAGATTACATGGAATATCTCTTGGGAACTTCCAAATAAATTAGTTCTTGCAGTCATAGCTGAGCTGTGGTCAGACCCAAGCTGGAAATATTTAATTGCACCTAAAAATAGAACAAGAAACAACAGATGGAAACTAATCAATGAAAGAACCAACCTAGAAATAAGGAGAAATTTCCTTATTTAGAACAATTAATCAGAAGTTATGGGTGCTCCATCACTGTAAATTTTTTAAGAAGACATTGGACAACCATTTGTTTGAAGTGGTATAAGGCCTCTTGTGTGAGCAAGGGGCTTGACTAGAAGACCTCCAAGATCCCTTCCAATTCTAGTATTTAAAAAGACAGCTGAACACTGCCCCAATGTGTGACAGCCTAACCCTATTTCTGTCCTTTAACTCCAAATTGTAATCACTTTCTTGAAAAACCCACCTCATTATGCCTGTACCAATCAAAAATTCAGCTGATTTCAAACTATTATTATATAGCACCTCTGCTAATTTCAACCCTGGACAATTATTGGTACTTTGAGAAAATTTTGCAAGCTATGAAAATAACCTGCAGCCCTCATGAAAATGTATGTAAATTAAGCCGTCGGATTAATTTCAAAATTTGCCTCCAGGAAATTAGTTCAGGCCACTTTGCATAGTTACTTGTCCATTTTCTTGTCTATGATATGAACACTTTTTTTTTTTTTGTCTTTTCTAGTTTCCCTTTTAAAAAATATTTGAAGTTCCTATTTTGCATATAGTAGCTTTGGAAAAATATTTTCCATTTGTAAAATTAAGACAACGAAAAAGCATTAAAAAGCTTGTGAATGCTCCTTCCTTGGACAATGTTAGCTTGAAATATTTTTAAAAAGTAATTTAATATTCATTTAATATTTCATTGCATTTGACCTTGTAGGATATGATCAGACTATGCTTGAGGGAGGAATCAAGTGGGTCATCAGTCTTGTGTCCCTTTGTACCCATAAGAGATATAAGTCCAACCCACTTTGAATTCCGTTGACTCTTATCTGCCACCTATTTGCTTTGCCTGTTAGTAGTTCAGATTCTTGCAGAGAGCACAAGCTTAGAATAAACCTTTACATTCTTTTGAACTGCCTGGACTGCAGGAATGGTTCTGACTGGTCCTCGTAGACTGATAGGGAAAATTTTGACTGGCCCTGCCCACCCACTGCCCCCCACTTTTTGGGCTCTGCCTCCCAGCAATTTTCCCCCTTGCAGCAAAAAAACAAACAGCCTGTTTCAGTTTCAGCTTCAGCACAGCCTGATTAGCACAAGCAGCTGATCGTTGGTTGGATCAGCCTCCCGACTATCAGCTGTTTCAGGCTGCAGAGATTGTGCACCCCATTGCATCCCATTTTGGGCCTCTGCATGCCCCGTTTTTTGGCCAGTTCCAATCTTCGCTGCCCAAAAATGGGCCGCGTGGAAGCCAAAAACGGGGCATGCAGAGGCTGAAAACAAGATGTGGAGGCTGAAAATGGGGCACGTGGAGGCCAAAAAAAGGGCACGTGGAGGCTGAAAATGGGATCCAGAGACTGAAAATGGGGTGCATGGAGGCAGCAATAGGCTATGGCAATCCCTGCAGCCTGAAACAGCTGATGATCGGGAGGCCAATCCAACGACAATCAGCTGCTTGTGCTAATCAGGCTGTGCTGAAACTGAAACAGGCTGTTCGCTGTTTGCTGCAAGGATCACGCACAATTGGTTTAGGCATGCATGAAGCGCATGCACAAAACAAGCTCCGAACCAGTAGGAAAAATTTTTGAAACACACCACTGCTGGACTTCTTGATTTTCCCACACTTGACAGAAATTGTTTCATTGCACTAAAATATTTTAGGCGAGTCTCTATTTTGTCAGAAAAGTAATAATGTTTATTTTTTAACAACTTGGTTTTTTTAAATAAACAAACAAGTTAATTTCATATTGCATGAAATCCTCTTTATGCCATAGATCACCAATTAATGGCCCCAAACTAACTAATCTATTATCTGGAAAGGAGAAATGATAGCATTTTTCTTTCTTCGTTCCTGATTTCCAATATTTATTTCACAGACACTCTTTAGGCTATTGTGATATAAACAAAATTAAATAAGAAATGAAGCATGGCAAAAATTAAATAATTTCAAATTTGCCCAAAGAAATACCGAGTAATGGGTGAAGAGCTCAAACAATCACAGACCATTAAATATGTGTCTGGGTAAGAATTTTTCAAAGCAAACACAGATACAAACAAGGTTTTCAGCAGTAATTCTGTCCATAATTCTTGTGGCGTGCTCTGTTTTCATTGACATCAGATCTGAAACAAATGCAGTGGGCCCAGCTTAATCCACCACCCCCAAAGTTAAGTCATGCTTCACTTCATTCTCATTACTCTCATCTTATGTGCTTACTGGAAATATAAAGACTTTCTACAAGGACTGCAAAATGCAATGGTTCAGCCATAAAGATAATAGATAACGGAGTCCCTGGAAGGCAGGTTAACAATGCTTAACTTCGAATGTCAATTGCTGAATCTGATCCCATTTGATTCCAGTCACAGCCATTCATATTTATTCACCGAAGATGTTCACTTGCAGTTAATGTTGTGCAAACCAAGTGAACATTTTATACTACTCACTCCCATTGCTGAAGCTTTTGTTCTTTTGTTTCACTCAAATAGCTGCGTAGGGTATCTTCCCAATTTTAGACAAGGACAGACTAGATAGGATTACGAAGACTAAGGGTGATCTATGGGTTTATGTTTATCTTTATTAAAAGCTCCTCTGCAGTTTCTCCTGGCGTTTGAAAAATATCCCAGGTTTGATTTTTATCCCATTTCTTTTCTTTCTTTCTTGTTTCTTTTTTGACCTATCGTATTTCAACATCAATATGTGTAGGTGAGTAGGTAGGCATGTGTATAACTCTCATGAAAAATGAATAAAAGTTTTTCAACTGAACACATCGGTTTTGCTAGCAGATTTTACTAAGGTTACTTCAGTGTATAGTTTCCAAAATAGCAATAGCAATAGTGCTATATACCACTTTACAGTGTTTTACAGCCCTCCCCAAATGGTTTACAGAGTCAGCCTATTTCCCCCAACAATCTGGCTCCTCATTTTACTGACCTTGGAAGGATAGAAGGCTGATTCAACCTTGAGGCTGGTGAGATTTGAACTGCCAAATTGCAGTCAGTCAGCAGTCAGAAAAAGTAGCCTGCAGTACTGCATTCTAACCACTGTGCCACCATGGCTCATCAAAATCCTACATTTAGGTGGGTTTTTTTTGTTGTTTAAAGTTGTGAATTTTATTGCAAATATTTTTAAAAACATTTTTATTAAATTATTAAGTATTATAAAAAACAAAATATAAAAGTAAATAGGGGAATGTTAAGGAAGGGAGGGAAAGGGGAAAAGGAAGTGAGGAAGGGTAGGCAAAAGAAAAGAAAAAGAAGTATTGATTTCTGACTCTGTCTGTTGAAGTAAAATAAAACTTCAAGTCACAAATTTTTGTTTTTCCATAATAATATGAAAAAGTCATTTCTATAAAGATCTATCAATTTAATCTGTAAAACCCAAAGTCAAAGTTACATTCTTTTCCACATCAAGCACAAAATTCAGAAGCTCTTTCCATGTGGAAATGAAAGTACTTATATTTTTTTCTTTAATCAGAGTAGTCAATTTTGCCATTTCAGTCAACTCCATTTCTGCAATCGTTATTCCATGGTAGTATCAAAGTGTCTTTCCATTTTTGCTCATATAACAATTTTGCTGCTGTCACCGTGTATAATAACAAAAGTTCCAATTTTTTTATCTTCGTTTATTGCAAATATTGAGAACAATATTTTGGCTTACATAAAGCAGGGAAAGACAATATGAAGGTCCATTGAAGAAGTTTCTTGGATGAGAAGCCAAATATCTTCAAGGGGAAAACAAGTAAGTGATATTTTGTACACAGTGGAACAATATATTTTATTATCAGTATATTGTTAATATAAGGTGATTAGTACTGAACTGAAAACAACAGGATGGTAGATAATCAATCAACAAATTGATATATAGGGTATGTCATTATACACAGCATTATTGAGTATAGTGATAGCAACATTCTCTTCTACAGGTGCACCCAGAGACTTATGGGGACTTAGTAGGAAAAAGTGCTTATATTAGCTTCTTTTACCTCAGGGAGATAAATCTCAGTGCCTTTACCTCAATAAAGACACTCACAATATACTTTTCTTCATCAAGGTCAATTAAATTACCTTGATATTTGCTTTATGAGAGTAATCCCATAAAGGGTAATCAATGGAGAGTAATCCCATTGATTACCCTGAATTAATTTGATTTGAAGGATATTTAAATTAAATTAAATGGGAATCGTTTGTCCTGACCATGGATGTATCCCAACCACTTTTAAAAGTGTGGTTCCCATATTTAACAATGAACTGCAATCACTGTGTCAAGCCTGAATGTGGTTAGATGGTGGATTGTTTTATACCTGGGTTATTCATATGAATTCAGTTTGACATGTTTGGGAGCTGAAAGGGTGGAGAGTTGAGGTGGATGGAGTTCCAGCCAAAACAACATAGCTGGACGATGAGTCAGCCGTGTTCCAATGGCTGCCCGGCCAGAGGAAGGAGGAGCGAAGTTGCCAGGCAACCGTTTCACATCCTGGTTGGACAATGTGACATACTGTTTTGGAAAATCCTAGTTATAGTGATGTGGAAAGGTGGGAAACTTTCAGTACCGGCTTTCCACTAGTTAGTGCCAAGATGGTGTACCTTAATAAACTTGTTCTTTGAGGAATTGAAATGCCTCCAAGTTCATTTTATGATGGTTGCATTACTTGGAACCTGATACACTATCCTAAAAAAAAAACTTAATGACTTAAAAATGAAAAGTAACTTGCAGAGAAGATAACTATAGTCACATACATTTTTTTTCTTTGTCATCCTGCATTCCTGCTATCTGTGATTAATGACTTGTGGGGGGAAAAGATGACCCGTGGGATATTGTATAAGAGCCATGGTGGTGCAGTGGTTAGAATGCAGTGTTGCAGCTTAATTCTGCTGACTGCCAGCAGTTCGATTCTCACCAGGCTCAAAGATGACACAGCCTTCCATCCTTCTGAGGTGGGTAAAATGAGGGCCCAGATTGTTGGGGGCAATAGGCTGACTCTGTGAAACTGCTTAGGGAGGGCTGTAATGCACTGATATCTATATAAGTCTAAGTGGTATTGCTGTTGTAAGTCTTCAGTGAAGTATAAGAGCCAGCAGTGAAGACGCTGGCATAGAAACCAGATGTTCTGACCCACACCTGGTTCCAAGAAAGCAAACACAAGACAAAGGCAGCAGTATAATCTGTTGAAGTTTCAGCTAAGAATCCTGTTTCTTCACAGATAAAAGGCTGCTTCCAACTAATTAGCTCTGACAAGAAAGAGCCTTTTCAAGTTATTGCAAGGCTGCCAAGAACAACAGATAAGAAATATTTTACAACACAAGTCTTCAAATACCAACTTAAGAAACTGTAATGTCCATGAGGATGGACTTTCAAAATGTTTTTCCTTCCTACAAAGAACGTCTGATTCACAGCTGCTTTTTATCTTCTTGAAGGAGGGTCCATTACCTTGCAGCCTTACTCCTGAGTTGCCCGTGCTGCTGCAGCTGCTCTTTCCCATGAGCAACCCTGTGCATACGCGCACTTGGCACAGGCTCCTCGGGAACCTCCTCATCGCTGCTGCCAGCCCCCACAATCTCTGAAGGCAGCAGTCCACTCCCTAATGGTCCTGGCCCCTCAACTGAGTCCTCACTCTCCTCAGTGGTCCACATCTGCTGTTGGCTAATCACAACACCAGAAGACTCTGAGTTCTAGTTCTGCCTTAGACATGAAAGCCAGCTGAATGACTTTAGGCCAATCTTAAACAGACTGTGAGTTCTAATCCTGCCTTAGATATAAAAGCCAGCTACATCACTTTGGTCCAATCTCAGGAGACAGGTCAAATCTTGTCCCATTTTTGGCATGAAAACAGAGTAATAGAGGCCAGTTACTGCTGTTGTGGGGAAAATAGGAGGAGGAAGGAGTATCGGGTATGTTTGTTGCCTTCAGTTGTTTATAAAAAACATTAAAGGCAGGATATGAATTTTTTAAAAATGAGCAGATATGTACAATGGATCCTCAGCAACAGTGAATGGGGTTTTCAGGCTTTGGGGCTTTCATAAATTCAGGTGATTAAACAAAAACACAAAATGCTTCATAAAGCTAATAAAATATAGCAATAGTAAAATATTATTTTAAAATGTGTTGGCAGCAAGGACATACTGAGAAGTCATGGAAAAAATGAGAAAATTGCTAAGTAAATGAAAGATAGCTTCAAATAATGATTCATAAACATGGAACTCTTCAGTGGCAGTTTGTGTAAGAAAGGTAGAACAACATTTGTAAATGTTTCAGAGTGATAAAATGTAATTGCATCATTTTTGCACATTTAGTAGGTAGCTGACAACTGCTGCTATAATCTATTAAATATCTAATTAGTTGCTTCAAGGTAAAAGAATCTTGGTAGTATTTCTGGTTGTACAATACTCAGTTAACAGAAAAATGGGCTCAGGTTTGACATTATTTTTCTTTCCTACTTCCTCAAGCTAGTTTTTACAAATGAATTAGAAACATTTGGCCTCTTCAGTCCCTTATAGCTTAGAGATAAAATGTGGTATACAAACAAAATCTGATATATAGGCCCAAAGCTGATTTTTTTTTATACCTATAGACACAATCTTGCCAGTCTGAGGACTCTACTATCTGCATTTACAATAAAAAATTCCTTTTTGTGATTCTGTAATCCCTTAATTTGGGGAAGAGTCAGGGCAACTGGACGAATCTGAGAATTTACTGGCTGGATGCCCTTCCTGACACCACATGGTGTTCGCAGCAGATATTTTTTTCTTTGTGCTTAGGGGGGAAACATCTGCCACTACCTGAGATTGAACTTTCAACCTTCTGAATGGGAGGTGAGCATGTTCACCACTAGGCCATCACACCGCTCATATCTGCAAGCACAATACACTCTGGAGAACCTGTTTTCATCCTCTTTCTCACACATATAATATCTAAACTGAGTTACCTCTTACTCCTCTGAAATGAATCCCCTTCCTACTGGTAATCCCCTTCCTTCCAATTCTGGTAATCTGTTAAATCTCTTCTTAAAAAAATCTTCAGTACCCACAACTTCTGGAGCAAGTCGTTCCACTGGTTAATTGTTCTAACCTTCAGGAAATTTCTTCTTAGTTCTAAGGTGGTTAAACACTATTGGTTTAAGCATTCTTAGGTTTTCTTCTAAAAATCACACACTCTCATGCCACTGACCCTGATGTCTATGCCTGATGGAATTGAAGTCCTGGACTTGGAGAGCATAAGCTTTGAGGGAGATGTCATAGGACCGTGATAGCGAACCTATGGCATGCATGCCAGAGGTGGCATGCAGAGCCCCTCTCTGTGGGCACATGAGCTGTCGCTCCAGCTCAGCTCTGCCATGTATGCACCCACAGCCAACTGGTCTTCGGTTCTCTGCTGTGCATGCAGGAGGCGCATGCACGGGGATGCATGTGCATGTGCAGGAAGTGGGGCACATGCACAGGGGATGAGTGCACATGTGTGGAAGGCGGTGTGTGTGTGTGTGTGTGTGTGTGTGTGCATGCAGCTGATGTGCATTCATGTGGGGGTGGTGCATGTGCAGGGGACACACCCACATTGCATTTTGGGGAAGCGTGTGCACACGCTTTGGACACTTGGTGCCAAAAAGGTTAGCCATCACTGTCATAGGATTTCAACAACCCAGGCATGTATAAGGGCTGGAGTCATGATCACAGAATGATGCAGTGCCAGTCATGGAAAAACTGTCAATTCTGAAGCAAAATCACTGTTATTCTACAACACCAAGAATCATTCAGTTCTCAGGAGTCACAGTAATTTGTCTGACAATTTCTGTGCATGCCTCAGGTTAATGTCAGATCCGCTATTATTATAAAGAGAAAAATAGCTGTTTTGTTAAAAAAAAATGTATAAAAAACAAATGACTCAGTATTCTACCCAAGCATTTAAAGAAATTGTGTTTAGTTTGTTCACACTGAAAGCCTGAAAGTTCATAAGACCTGAGGCTGTCATCACCACCATGCAAAGTCTTAGATTGTTTTGTCAAAGTTTTATTGTTTAATTAAATGTGGCATTTTAAGCCCAATGTTTAGTGCTTATAAGTAAAGGTAAAGGTTCCCCTCGCACATACGTGTTAGTCGTTTCCGGCTCTAGGGGGCGGTGCTCATCTTCCTTTCAAAGCTGAAGAGCCACTGTCCGAAGACATCTCTGTGGCCATGTGGCTGGCATGACTAAATGCCAAAGGCACATGCTGTTATTTTCCTACCAAAGTGGTCCCTATTTTTCTACTTGCATTTTTACATGCTTTTGAACTGCTAAGTTGGCAGAAGCTGGGACAAGTAATGGGAGATCACTCCGTTATGTGATGCTAGGGATTCGAACTGCTGACCTTTCTGATCCACAAGCTCAGTGTCTTAACCTCTGAGCCACCGTGTCCCCCAGTCCTTATACCCCCTAGCTAAATTGATGATGATATTCCTTATGGAAGTAGATTCTACTAAGGAAAGATACTGTGTTCTCTATTGATTATTTCATGCAAATATTTGAATAGTAAACCTAACCCTAACTCTAACCCTCCTTTCCACAATCATAACCATTTTTAAAATATATCTGTATTAGAAGATACTATTTAACCAGTGGTTTTCAAGCTTGAGAAACTTAAGACTTGTGGATTTCAATTCCCAGAATCCCCCAGTATGGCTGGCTAGGGAATTCTGGGAGTTGAAGTCTACAGGTCTTAAAGTTCCCAAACTTGGACATCCATTATTTAAACATTTGAAAAATGTTTGGTTTCTTTATATTTTTTAAAAAATACTTTGCAAAATAATTGACATAACATCTGATTATGACTAAAGCTAAGCAAAATTGAACTTGGTTTGTATTTGAATGGAAGCAATGAGAAAATACTTCAGTAGTATTTCACACGGCCATGAATTAAATTACAACATAGTTGAAGTTGAAGTTGACACTTTCCCTGTTTTTATCTGCCTGCCATCCTAACACTGATGGATCTCTAACTCTTCACATTATAGCCTTTTGCTCAGAAGGGAACCCACCACTGATGGATTTGACAGGTATAGATTCCAAGGTTAGAAACTCATGATACAGGGCATTATAACTGGTGAATTATTGAAAACACTCCTATTGGTAAAGTTGTGTGAAGCACTGTCATTCTATAGGATGTTCTACTATGAGACACTTGACTTCATTTCAACAATTGGTTGGGACAAATTGACCTCGCTGAGTTAGCCTGTCTTTACAAATAGGATTTCCTCCGCATGGCTGCGGATGGAGATTCATCATATAACCAATTATCTCTTAGTGGACTTTTAACCTACATGCCTTATAAAGAGGTTTCAAAACTAGGAGATTTTCTTAGCTACTTGTAAACTTCTCCTTGGCATCTGATGCTAATATTGCAATGTTTAGATCATTTGCAGTGTTGATTACCTTATCCAAGGTGAGTAAGTACCAATTCCATTCACCTCTTGCCCCTTCTGCTATTTCAAAGCAACCTACTATACAACCATCCTTTCCTCCCCTGAACAACTGTATACACCTTATGGATATATCCACATATTTCATTTGGCTCAAGAAAATGTAATTAATTTTCCTAACTTCCTAACATAGAAGGCCCTGAACTTAGGGCATCTTCACCTTTGCAAATTTGTTAATTATACATTGTTTGGGGAAGTCTTACTGCAAGTCTTCAAAAATCACAGAGCGCTATCTGGACTTCACTCTGTGTTTATCAGAATGTGACGTACCTTCTGAAATACTCTTTCCTCTCTACACAAAACAGGTGTGTATAGCACCTATTTTTACATCTTTTAAGTATTTGTTAAAGATCCATTTATCTTTTCTGCATCATCACTGGATGGTTTTTGTTCCTAAACGATTTGGCATTCTTATATCATATTTTATATTTTGTTCCTGGTTCATTTCATATACACAAACACACACAATGACCCCCATGCTAACTAAATGAAAAGTATGATTAAAAATAAAGCAGAGAAGGAGAATCTTTTTTAGAGCAATTGAAACAGAATATACACATACCTACATAAACATTCAAAATCAATCTATCTATGTATCTATCTATCATCTATCTCATCATCATCATTTCTGTCTATCATCTGTCTGTCTGTCTATCATTATCATCGTCATCTTCATCATAATCTCTGTCATCTATCTCTGTCTGTCTCTCTAGCTCTCATTATCTATCTATCTATCTATCTATCTATCTATCTATCTATCTATCTATCTATCTATCTATCTATCTATCTATCTATCATCTATCTTTAATCTAACCACCATCTATCTATTGCATCAATCACTAGGTAACTCAGCTTATATCATTCATGCAGATCACATCATTTGAATTTCCTTGGTGAAGAAGAAGCTCTCCTGTATCTTTAAGAGATATACAACATGATCCAGACCTACCTCTTGATGCTGTCTCTGGAAAAATAGACTGCATAGGTTTGAATGTTCCCTTTGGCCTCTGCAGGGGGGCGCCAGCTGAGACGGACAAATCGGCTGGAGACCAAGACAGGGACCACATCTCGGGGAGCAGAGGGAAGGATTCTGGAACTTGGGATAGCTAAAGAAGGGGAAGGAGAGGAATTCATCAGGCAGACAGGTGGTGTAGGGGTTGCAGGGTGGGAGGGAAACACTGGCATAGGTACAACTAACATTTCAGAAAACACAAGGCTAGATAAATCAGCTGTGACTAGGATAAACACAGGGAAAGAAAGAGAAAGAGAGATTAAAAAATCTAGCAATAAAACCTCTCCTTTAAATGCATCAACAATTCATTTTTTTTAACAAACCTATAAACTAGTTTTTGTATAAATACCCTCCTCTTTTTTTAACTCACTTTTCTGATTAAGAACTCTTTATAGCAGGGCTACCATAACTGAACTGCAAAAAAAAAAAAAAAAATCTGAACATTAGATGACAACCAAGAAATGCAAACCTATATGTTGGGTTAACATTTGGTAGGTTTCTGGATTCCGCCATGCAGATATGGTAACCCTTTAAGCATTTCTAAGCTTACTCACACTTTTGTGTTACTTTTCTTGTTTATCATAAAATTATTAGCCAATTTTACATTTGGGATCATTAAATCAGTTTCTTTTAAGAAAGAAAAGGGAATATAAACACCATCACCCAGCATTTCTGTAAGTGTATTTAACCAGATTGGATTTTGGCCAGATCGGTAAAGGTTCCCCTTGCACATACTGTGCTAGTCGTTTCTGACTCTAGTGGGCAGTGCTTATCTCCCTTTCAAAGCCGAAGAGCCAGCGCTGTCCGAAGACGTCTCCCTGGTCATGTGGCCGGCATGACTAAATGCCAAAGGCACACAGAACGCTGCTACCTTCCCACCAAAGTGGTCCCTATTTTTCTGCTTGTATTTTTACATGCTTTTGAACTGCTAGGTTGGCAGAGGATTGGGACAAGTAACGGGAGCTCACTCCATTATGTGGTGCTAGGGATCCAAACCTCTGAACTGCTGACCTTTCTGATTGACAAGCTCAGTGCCTTAGCCACTGAGCCACCACATCCCTTTACATGTTTATTCACATTTTTTTTCACATTTGGCAAGATACTTACAGCTAAATACAGATAGTCTCAACTTACAACCATAATTGGGACCAAAATTTCCTTTGCTAAGCAAGGCAATTGTTAAGTGAGTCGATTTTGCCCAGTTTGATGGCCGCTTTTGCCAGAAAGAGGTGGCAGAGAAAGAGACGAGGTAAAAGAGTGGGAATTTTGAATAGACTAAGGAATAGCGGGGGAAAAAAGCCCTCTCCCTTCCATCTTCCTGGCCAATTTATGTTCACTTGTTAATAAGATGAATAAGAACAGAAGTTGCCTTTGGAAGTTGTGGGAGCTTCATCACTGGAAGCTTTCAAGAAGAGACTGGACTGCCATCTGTCAGAAATGGTGTAGGATCTCCTGCTTGGGCAGGGGGTTGGACTAGGTGAGTGGTCATCAACCGGTGGGCCAGGGACCACAGGTGGTCCTGCAAGAAAATTTTGGTGGTCCGCAGATAAATTTTCTCCCCAAAGTACTTCCCACCAAGCAATTAATCCAGGCTGCATGGAAACACAAGGCTGCGCCACCCACATGGCCCGCCCACCAACTAGTCCCCCCCTTTGGCCAAGCGCAAACCTTACCTTGAGTAGAGCCAGGCAAGCTGGAAGTGGAAGGTAAGACCAATGGCGGGGGAGGGAAATCCAACCCGGGGTGGCTTGCTGACATTGGTGGGAAAGCTAGTCCCCTATTCCAGAGCTGCAGTAGTCACAGGACTGGCCCTTTGGTCATCCCGGAGCAGCTCCTCCAGTCCATGTCAGGCTGGTGAACCCGGTTGGAGGGGCAGCTGCTCCGGGATGACCAAAGGGCCAGTCCTGTGACTACCGCAGCTCTGGAATATGGACCGACTTTCCCACCAATGTCAGCAAGCCACCGTCAGTCAAAATTCATATTAGTGGTCCGCAGGATTTAAAATTATGAGATTGGTGATCCCTGAGGTCCAAAAGATTGGCAACCCCTGGACTAGGTGACCTACGTGGTCCCTTCCAACTCTTTTAGACAGGAAGGATTAACATGAGTTTGGCAGTTAACATTGTTGGTGGGATTTTCCTTTAAATCTAGAGTTTATACTTGGCTAACTTCGCTGCCTGAGAAAATAATAACAAATTGACATTTCCTCACCACCAATGAAGCTTTTATTAAGAAATGAAATAATGGTGAAGTGATCAGAATTACCCGCAATGAAGGCTCAAGTCCATCTCCAGCCATGGAAACTCATAGGGTGATTTATGATGACCCTGTCAATCCAACTACTGTCATTTGGACTATTGCTGGGGAGACCTATTGTTGTTTAGATAAAGAAGAACCTTTGTAGGCCATGTAGAATTCCTAATAAAATAAATGTTTATGCTCCTGCCTGAAAACAAATGGCATATATTTGTAGTAGCCTTCAAAATGACAAGTTGAAGAATTGTGGAACTTGGCAATTCATCTCCATGAAAATAGAAATAACATGTGCCAGCTAGCACTGATGATGTCACCTAGTTTGGGTAATGAGACTGTCTGCAAGAAAACAACCAAGCTCAAAGCACACCCAGGGCAGCCCAGTTGATTCCATCAGTTTGTGAAGAGTATTGTGTTATGGAACATGGATTAATGTTATGATAAAACAAAATCCATTGTTATATTTCCTGCTTTTGCAGTATAGTGAAGAGAAGGACCAGGGGAGACATGATAGCAGTATTCCAATATTTGAGGGGGAAGGGATCAAGCATTTTCCAAGGCACCCAAAGGCCAGACAAGGAATAATGGATGGAAACTGAACAAGGAGAGATTCAATCTGGAAATAAGGAGAAACTTTCTGACAGGGAGAACAATCAACCAATAGAACTGCTTGCCTTCAGAAGTTGTGGGAGCTTCATCACTGGATGCTTTCAAGAAGAGATTGGACTGATATTTGTCAGAAATGGTGTAGGGTCTCCTGCTTAGGTGGGTAATTGGATATAGTGTATATGAAGGGAATTTACAAATCTGTCAGTTGAGATGATACTCCCAATTATCCATTTAATGTAAAGGACTGGAAAGGGAAATAATGATATTATAGAGGAATGATATTGTAGAGTATTTGGTTCTGCGAAACCATAGTGACTTGAATTAATTTCCTGTCAGTCCTCTGTGGTAGACCAGGTCAGGAAACTGACTCTACATAAAGACTAGAATTATATAATAACAGAATGAAGCAATCACCAGGAGTAAAAAAAAAACTGTCTTGAAGGGTTCTGCCCATCCACCCACTCACTCACAAACACATAAACAAATTCCACTGCAAGATAAGATCAGAATATAACAAATGAAAAATGTAACTTATTCAAAATGACAAGAAGCATTTGAAAGAGAGGAAATGTCACATTTTATGCTGAAAATATTCACAAAGGGACAAAAAAAAATCCAAGCGATGAATTATACTATAGAGAGTGGAAGGATCAATAAAATAATACTTTCATGCTTTTTGCTACTGCCTTCCACCAAAGAGAAGGTGTGGTTGCTGTGATTCAAAAACAAACCATAGCTCTTTCAGAGAGGTAGGGAATCCCCGTAATGATGGTGAATTTTAATTATCCATACATCTGTTGCAATACAAACAGTGGTTCTTCTGAGAAATACATGACTGTTGACGGCATTCTTCTAGGGCAGGGGTGTCAAATTTGTGTCATCGTGGCGGTGTCACATGACGTATCATGACTTTTTCCCCCTTTGCTAAACTGGGTGTGGGTGTGGCCAAAGTGTGATGCATCCGACTCGCGGCCCGTGAGTTTGATAGCCCTGCTCTAGGGACAGAAAGATATTGAAGAATCCTAACCCTAATCAATGAAGGAGAACATTGTAAATGGAGTGGATGTAGTAGGAACTTGAATAAAAGAATATGTAAAGCTGGAGTTCATGAGTTTAAGGGAACTTATGGCTGAGTTAGTCAAGAGTATATGTTGGACTTCAAAAAGATGGGATTTAGTAAGCTTTGGAGAGTTATTAGTAGAACTCCTAGCAGGATAAATCGATGAGAAAAGGATTACAAATAGGTTAAAAAAATGTTCCTTAAAAAGATAGTAATACTATAAAAGCACAGTTGTAAACTGTAAGCAAAGAAAAAGGAAAGCAGCTCAAGCATTCTGAGTTCCAGAAACCTTAATTAAGATTTGAGAAGAACAACAGGCAAAACAACATCATCATATACATAAGAGATAGAAGAGGAGGAGGTTGCTAATCAACATATTCAAGTAGTCTAGAACTGAAGAGACAGCATTATATTCTTTGAGAAGAATGAAGGCAAATTATGAAGAAGCTAAAAAGTGAGAGTGATAAACATGGGCTGGAAATTCTTACTCAGTATAACTTTAAATTCCCAGTGTCAGATGGATTATATCCTGGGGCAGTAATGGAGTTTCTGTCTGTCTAATAAAACTCACATATTATCTTTGATAAATGCTAAAGAAAAGTGCAGAACAACTAGAAAATGGCAAATATTATTCCTATCTGCCGAAGGGATGAAAGCAAATTCAGCAGAACTGCAATGGAATAATCAGTAGGATGATGGAATCACAAGCTTCTTGAACAAATTAGATAGAGATTGATCCGTAAGTACTTGGAAAATAATGTGATGATTGCCCCAAAATGTCAAGACAAAATCTTGCCAGGCTAATCTGATCTCTTTTGTTAAGGTACAGATTGTGGTCATGTTGTAGGAATAATATAACTTGATTTCAGCAAAGCATTTGACAAAATGCCACATGGCATTCAGGCTAGCAAGCTAGTTAAGTGTGTGCTGGCTAACAGGCATGGAAACTTCACTCAGAGTCCTCAAGAATCCTTCTCCATCCAACTGAAGGATGGTATCAAATAGAATTCAGAACAGGCTCCAACATTTTTATCATTGATTCAGATGGGGGTGTGAAGAGAATGTGTATCAGAAAACTTATCAGAAAATTCAGAGTCTGGTTGACAGAGTCTGGTTGGCTGAAAATAACAGACAAAAAGTAATAGAAGTCTGTACAAAGTTTTTCATTAAGGAAACCAAAATCAAATGCAGAAATATATGATTGATTATACTTGGCTTGGTAATAAGTAGTTGATTATCATTTGGATATGAATCAGCACTGCCCACAATAAGGTCAACTTTGAATTTCATCAATTGAAGTATTCATCAGCTGGAGATGACGGTTTAAGAGCTCCTTCTACCTGTACAAGTCAATGAACAACTACTACTATTAGTAACCACAAGAAGGCAATAAACTTTCACCCGTGTGGATGTTACTATACCTAAATCAGTGCCAATCAGTTGTAAACAAACATACATTACACAAACCAATGGCTGGAAACCACATTTCAATCAAACATAATGCAGCTAATTTTGGTTTGGTATATTGGATGAATTGAGCAATAGTTCTACATTGGAGAGTGATCAACAGCCACCGATGAAGCAAAGCATGGTTTCAAATAAAATTGTGAACCATGCGATTGAAAACTATAAGGAACTGAAAGGACTATAGAACCAAAAAAAGTAAAAAGATTTAAAAAGGCAGTCAAGCTATTCTCCAAAGCACCTGAGGGCAGGACAAGAAGCAATGGGTGGAAACTAATGAAGGAGAGAAGCAACCTAGAACTAAGGAGAAATTTCCTGACAGAACAATTAATCAGTGGAACAACTTGCCTCCAGAAGTTGTAAATGCTCCAACATTGGAAGTTTTTAAGAAGAGATTCTCTTCTCTTCTCTTCTCTTCTCTTCTCTTCTCTTCTCTTCTCTTCTCTTCTCTTCTCTTCTCTTCTCTTCTCTTCTCTTCTCTTCTCTTCTCTTCTCTTCTCTTCTCTTCTCTTCTCTTCTCCTCTCCTCTCCTCTCCTCTCCTCCCTTCCCTTACTTCCCCTCCCCTCCCCTCTATATCCCTAGGTGCTTTTTCAAGAGGCAGTTGGACTTTCTTCGTTTTTCCATGAAGACATTTTACTTCTCATCCAAGAAGCTTCTTCAGTTAACATCTTCAAGGAAAAAACAAAGAAAGCCCAGTTGCCTCATGAAAAAGCACTTTTGGGTCAACCATGACCTGGATGACTGAGAATCTCCATAGATTTAAAGGACAGTTTTTGAAAGCCAACTGAATTTACGTTTCCGGATATAAGTGTGCGTTCAGCTGTCATTTCATAGCAACTTTTGCCTCTGCTTTTTATTTATTTCTTCGTTATGTAAATGGAAATACTCTTGATAAAACATTTGGTGGTAGTATGGAAAAATACACACACGCGCACACATCTGTTTTTCAAATCTATTTTGCAAACAGTTGGATTCACTCCCAAAATATTTGCAGAAAAGGCAAATCTTGTAAAGCTTTTTTATTTTTTATTAATTTGTATATTTTTGCAGCTTACTTATTAAATCACTAGTTTTTTTTTAAAGCAAACTCAAACATTGTATTCCTGGGCAAGATATTTGACCAAGGACCTATCTTTCACATTGGTTGAGACAGGCTTTCAGACAAGTGATGTTTCGCCAGTGTTAGGCCTTGCACACGCTGACTGACTCAGGAAAGAATCTAAGAGTCAGATCTATTACCGTTAATTATCTCCATGGGCATTTTCAATGTGGAAAGCAATTCACAGTTTTCAACTCATTTATCCTCAACGTCTCTCTTGTAAGACATGATAGTGACTTGCCTAAGGCTGTGCCATTAGCCTGCAAGTTCAGAAAGAGTATAAATCAAAGTGACTTCATTTTTGAATGGAATCCAAAGATCAATTAAATTAGAGTGCTAACTTTTGAATCCAAGAGACTGGTATATTCCTGGTTTCTGATGCAACATGACTTAATTTATCTGGCAATGGGGTCAGCAAGAAAATGCATTTAGGAGGTGGAGTTATACAACTGCACAGTCCTTTCTTTTCTTTTGCCTTTATTTGAGAATAATCAGATAAATCAGAGTCACAACAGATTGGACAACCATTTGTCTGAAATAGTATAGGGTTTCTTGACTGAGCAGCGAGTTGGACTAGAAGACCTCCAAGGTCCCCTCCTTTTAGTCTAGTCTAGTCTAGTCTAGTCCAGTCCAGTCCAGTCCAGTCTGGTCCACTTTAAAATGCCCATATTATTTCACATTCAGTGTTAACTTCTACACATGCTAATTAAAACATAAGGCCTGTTAAAACATGGTAGAATTCCTAAGCAAGTTTGCAAATAATTGCTCCTTCAAGAACTGTTTTTCCAGTCTCATATATCTTATTTAGGCCTAGATGACTTATTTTAGAATTTTAACACATTTTCTTTTTAAAAGATGAAGTTAGCAAGGGAGCGAGAAGCTTCCCATCCATATATATATATATATATATGGATTCTTATTTTTTTTTTGCTTCCTTTCTCAAAGTAAATTGGATGAGACTTGGATTCAGTTGGCTGGAGATGATGTGGACCTGCCAGAAGACCTCCAGAAGATGGTAGCAGAGGATCAAGAAGAAGACAAAGATACTCTTTTAGGACAACTTCAGAACATCCAAAAGACCTCCAAGATCCCTTCCAACTATTCTGTTCTGTTCCATTCCATTCCATTCCAGATGACATCGGATCGAGCCTCTACTCAGTGCAAGAATTCTTTGGCATGTGACTATTCAGTTCTCTTCAATACACTTACAGTATCTAGCAAAGGGGAGCCTATCATCTCTCTGGTAATTGGTTCTTTTGCTAAGCTGTGCTTATGGTTCTGAAGGTTTTTTAAAGTACTTTTGAATAATGCCATCTCTATCCTGAGTTTCACTCCAAATGCAATGTAAGTTCAGAACAATACACATTCTCACAACACTACTGTTCTCTGGTTTGTCAAGGAAGAGAGACAACTGTTAAATCAGTTCAGCATTCAATGGGTATAACTACAAAAATAATATGTAGCCTTTTCAACTGCCTCATTTGCAACTAATAACATCACCCAGCCAATTACCACTGTAGGAAATGTCATAACTTTTACTGGCAAAGTGACTTATCAATTTATTTTATCATCCTTTTGCAGAAGAGTCACTTCCTTATTTAAGCATCTCTGCTTCCATAGCCTCCTATGGCATTCCCATTTAAATGTCTGTATATGTGTGTCTGTAAATAGAAATATATAAATATATTCTCCACTTTGGAAGTCTGAACTTTGAAATACAACCAATCAACACAAAGGATCATGCCTGCCCCATGATCTCATTTGGATACATAAGATACTGATCTTCCACAAATATTTTGGAAGAACCTGAAGATAATGAGGTACTATAATCATAATTGTATTTATTTTTTTCCAATCCAGAAAAAAAAAAATAACATACACACATTGTCAAAAAGACAGACCACTCTGATTTGCATTAAATCTCTTGATATAATACTGTCTGCTAGCACAAGGACAGAATATTCAAATGCAAGTGTATAAACAGATGCAAACAGAAGAAAATGATTGTTCATCAGGTCATAACAAGGCCATCACGCCTTCTTGTAAAACCTGTTATTAACAATTAAGTGGAGCTGGCATGTCACAGAAAGTATAACAAGATAAATGAATGAAGGGCAGGACCTATCACTTCTAAGAAGGGCATACATATAACAACGCACACAAACATATTATAAGGGTACTGTAGCATTTGATAGGGAGTGATTGAATGACACTGGCCTTTTCTCAGCTAAAACTGTTGATTCCTTCTATGGGGATTTATCAGGAATAATAGCAGATGGAAGTATGTAAGTATGTAGGTAGGTATTTATTAAATGCAAACTTGGATGTTCTTGAACTCTAAGAGGCACTTATTATAGATTCACAAGTATAAGTATATCTTTGATCCTCCCACTACTGATAGCAACAATTGTGAAGGGAGAAAGAATGGCATACTAGAGGAAAATTGCATTCATTCTCCATACGAGCTCTGGAATTGAAAATCACATTTTCCCAATGAAAAGTACAGATTGAACATAAACCTTGTGCAACACTATCCAGGAACTCATAATTTTCATGCCACAGAGTAAGGTCAACACATCTGCTATTGCAATGCCAAACTCTGTTGAGAGTCTCTTTCCTTTAATGTATGCAAACACACAAAATCCACAGGTAGGAGCATGAAGTTTCAACAGAAAGCTTATTGGCCTGCAAATGATGCTTCTGCTCAAAATCCATTATGTGGCAAATGAAAAGAAATAACTACAGCAATGATTCATTAAAGTAATAAAAACTCATTAAGTAATCATAAATAGTGGGAATGCATCAACTGCTGTCTCATTTCCTCCCACTTTATGCAGAAAATGTGATGATTTTTTTGGAGTTTGGGATGTAGTGATACACTGCCAAATATTCTTTTTTTAAATATTTCTGCTGTTTCCCCTAAAGAACATCAGAAGGTTTGTTTTCCTTAATGTTCGTATACAGTAATGCGAAGGAGTACAGAGCTAAAATTATTAGTATTATGCAAAAAAGTGACCCATGTTATAAACCTAATACGAACAGAAACTTAAAGGGGATCATGCCAGCTAATGATCAAATATGCCTTACTGAATTGCTTTTACATTTATTTAAAAAAAGGAACAATAACTCAAGAGTATTTAAGATTATTTCTAATAATAAAAATGCACCATTGTACCAACAAAAATGCACTTTTGTTTTTCTATACCAAAACTCTGAAGATTTTGGAAAGCACAGAGATGATAGTTGAGTTCATTAAGGATGTTTGACTAGTTTCAAGGCCAGGTTTAAAGTTCATCACATAAACATGAAGACCCAGCTAGCATTTGATGAGAAAAGGGACTATTTTAACACCAAGCAAACCTTTAAACCTGTGTTAAACTGTTTTGTCTAAGATAAAGTTAATAATATATAAGGGCATCCAATAAAGGAAGGCAAAATGGCCATTTGGCAAGGTGGCTATTTCTGATGCCTGAATCAGTTTTATCTTAACCTGACCTTCCGCCACTGTTTCATTAAGTATGTTGTAGTAGAAATGATGTGATGTTAGGGTTAAAGTGTTGGGCAAAGATTGGGTAGCTCCAAATTTAAGTTCAAGTCCATCTCCAGCTATAGAAATTCACTTGGCAAATTTTGGACAGTATTTTTCTCTCTTACTAACCTGTCTTGCCAAACTGTATGTCAGATCTTCATATATATTCATTTTTATTTTTATTTATTTTGCCAAGCATGCATTTGATGATATATATGTATAAACATGATTATTAATACATGAAATAGATATGAATAAAACTGAACATTAAGGCAGGGATGGTACGCACGTTGGTGCGCTTATGCATGCCCCTACAGACCTCTTAGGAATGAGGTGAGGTCAACAGTAGACAATCTAAGGTTAAAGTTTTGGTGGGTTGGGGAAGAAATCACAGAGTCAGGTAGAGTATTCCAGGCATTGACCACTCTGTTGCTGAAGTCGTATTTCCTGCAATTGAGTTTTGTGCGGTTTACCCTGAGTTTTTATCTATTGTGTGCTCATGTATTGTTGAGGTTGAAGCTGAAGTAGTCATGGACAGGTAGGACATTGCAGCAGATAATTTTATATACTACTCTTAGGTCAGACTCAAGGTGGCATAGTTCTAAGTTATTTAAGCCTAAATTTTCAAGTCTGGAGGCATAGGGTATTCTGTTGCAAGTAGAGAAGTAGAGGAACGTTCTAGTGAAATATTTCTGGACTCTCTTAATTGTATTAATGTCTGATATGCAGTGTGGATTCCAAACAGATTCTCCAAATAACTATTTGGTAGAGAATCACTTCACCCTCTTTTTAAATTTCCATTCTTAGGACAAAGAACTCAGATAACTACTAATTTGACCTGACTGGTTTCTGAGTCACTCATCCATACTGGGTTTTTTTTCCCAATAACAAAATGGCAGTGACATGCTATCATCCTCTTGCTGGCTATTTTATTTTTCAAGATTAGGAGGCAAACCATGTCCTTGTCTCCACCATGTCTCTGGCTTTCAGCTATTAGAGATGGTAAGAGACCTAATTGACTACCTACAAACATGTTGGCAGAAGAAGCAAGCTGTCTGTTCCACAGCAGCTACTGTTAATGACTCTCTAGTCTCATTTGCCCTATGAGAAAACACCCTTAAAGATGGATGAACAAATATGATTTGGTGAACAACACAGAATGAAGAAGAGATTAGGGCCACAGCCAACCGTGAATGACACAGTGCAGACACAATAGAGATTCAAGCTCATTAAACTCCTGGATAGAAATGTCACTCAAACAGAATAAAATCTATTCTACAAGACTGGAATTCCATAATAATCATTCAACCATGTATAAACCAGGCCCACCTTTGCTTAGCTTCTGAGCCTCGATAATGATAGTCAGATATTCTTATCTTCTAGGTCCTTTAAGAAAGTTGCATTAAATACAGACTAAAGAGGCAATTTGAGACTTTCACTTTACATACATATATAAGTTGAATATCAAAACATCACATGATTTAGAAACACCAAATAGAAATATCCTTGTAGCTGGTAGGCATTTATCAGCCACAACCAAAATGATCCCCATACTGCATCCCCATCAAATGTTAAGATGGAATCAATGAAGATACTAAAAGAACTCAACAAGAAACATGATGATGTCTCCAAGGCCTAGTTGAATCTTTCAGAGAGAGTTTTGCTAGATATATCAAAATGCTTGTCTTGCATGAGGAGAAATCTTTAAATTCTTTCTAATTTCAATTCAAACAAGACACAGCTACAACTTACCCTTGCTGAGGATCCCATGAAGAATTAAAACCTAGCTTATCAAAGCAAATGTGTTTTCATGTAGGTTTTTGGATTTCCACCACCTCCCACTCCAATGGAGGAAGCTTCAAACTTTGATTTCTGTTTCCTTCAGAATAAAATTCCATTGTGCTTCTACCTGGCGCTGAGTTTCACAAGCTGCATTTCAAAAGAAGCTCATATTCGCATTCTTTCAGGCAGCCATTGGGAATTTTCATCAAGATTGCTCTGAAAAATATATATTATTTCACTGCTCTCCTTCACTGGACAGGCAAATTGCTGTTCATGTTTGCGAGGAAAAATCAATTGGAAATACAGTCATAATGGGTGCTTTCATTTGGGCATTGAGCAGGGCTCAGTAATTAACTGACACCATACGCTGGAAAATCAATTGGCAAAAATAACAATGATCAGGACTTGAATCTTGAAGGAGCCCTGTTACTGCCACCATCCGTCTCCATTGAGAACTGCAGAGGCCATATTTTATTTGTTTCATAGTTGAGGTGACATGTGTCACAAGCAATTAGTCAATAAAAACATGAAGGCAGTTGAAGGAGCAAGTGCTTAAGAATTCAAAAGAAATTCCATCACTCACAAATGTTCCCTTAGGAAACATTTTAAGTCTCTGTGATCATGTGGTTTTTGTTGTGATTGTTTTACAACCATGTCGCTTAGCAATAATGCTCCTGGTTGCAGTCAAGGTTGACTCATCCTTCCATCCTTCTGAGGTGGGTAAAATGAGGACCCAAATTGTTGGGGCCAACAGGCTGACTCTGTAAACTGATTAGAGAAGACTGTAAAGTGGTATATAAGTCTAAGTGCTATTGCTATTGCTATGGTGGTTAACAGAGGACTGTATGAATGGTAGTTGTTACTTGTATATCAGAGTCTAAAATGAAATTAGTCTGGGTTTATGAGAAGAAGGTAAGGAAAGATGGGTTAGATCAATGGGTTTGTATCACCCCAAGTAGCTTCCTACATACTCATTTTTGGAGATCTATGAAAAATCACTGATATATCCAGCAGGATGCAAATGTATTTATATCTGCTCCAAAATAGAAGTACAGGTAATCCCTGTGTCAACTCAAAAACATTTTTCTGGCCTTTTAGAGTTGTCAGAAGAAATGGAGTGGGGAAAGTAAGGCATTCCTTAAATATTTTCATAGATAATTTTTAGGTGACTGAAGCTTCAGGCGTGCAAGATTATTACTGGAGAGCATGATTGATGACTCTTGGCTATGGATGTGTCCCATTGGAGAATATGAATTACGATACACCCAGGGGGTGGGGAAAGATCAGGGTCAGGGCAGGGGTGGGATTCAACCGGTGTTACTACTAGTTCGGTACTTATATTTTGTGCCAGACATGTGCTGCGTGCGCGTGTAAAACAACAAAAGCTGTGCCTCCTGGACAGCCGATAAGTGCTGCACATGGGTACACAGCATTTGAAAAAAGCCTTTTTTACTGATTTTTCAGCCTCAGATGTGCCATGCAAAGCAGCTGAGGTTGAAAAAGCAGGAAATAAAGGTCAGGTAAGAGCCCAGGTGGGCGGGTGGCCCAAACAGCAGCAGACACAGAACTGGTTCTGTGTCTGCTGCTCTTCAGAGCTACCGGTTCTACAGAGCCGGGCAGAACCAGTAGCATCCCACCCCTGGGTCAGGGGTAAAATGAATAATGTGTCTCAGAGTCAGCTGCACCCAGGTCATGCCAGCATGTTCACTCCTAATAAATCTTCTTTAAGCTGTCTGAAAGAACCAGCTAGAGACTCATGATTTAAGTGGAGGTGACTAACCGAAGCTCTGACACCCTGACTTAACAACCGTTTGTTTAGTGCCCATTCAAAGTTACAATGGCACTGAAAAAATGTGACTCATGACTTCACAGTTACAACCTTTGAAGCATCCCCATGGTCATGTGATCAATATTCAGATGCCTGGCAACTGGTTCACATTTATGACCGCTGCTGTGTCTCAAGGTCATGTAATCATCTTTTACGACCTTCTCACAAGCAAAGTCAATGGAGAAGCCGGATTCGCTTAACAGATGTTACTAACTTATGAACTGCAGTGAGTCACTTAACAACTGCTGCAAGAAAGATCGTAAAACGAGTCCAAACTCACTTAACAAATGTTCCCCTTAACCAACAGACATCTGGGGCTCAATTGTGGTTGTAAATTGAGGATGGCCTGTATTAGCATCCCAAGTAGTTACGGCTTGTGCAATAAAGCCGCACCAGCTGAAACTATGGAAGGTCAGTCTCAGAAGATGCAAATCCACCAGAGGCTGATCAAACAAAGGTACCCTCTGAACAGCTAGATAATTATGTCAAGTCTCCAAGCCTCCTTACCCAGTTAATACAATGGGAATTACAGCAAAAATGTTCTGCAAGTTTCCTTGCCAAGCAAGGGAGTAAACATCTTAATTAAAGACAGCAAGCTGCAGCCTGATTTAAGAGGCAGCCTTGACTCATGTCCCTTCGTTGGGAACAACTTTATTTATTTATATTTATATTTCTATACCGCTCCCTCTCCCAAAAAAGGGACTCGGAGCGGTGTACAGCCTAATAAAAGTACGTAGAGTAAATATAATTTAAATAAATTTAAAACTGAATTAAATAGATAAACCGGCTGCATCCCGTCTAACTACAATTACACATTTAAAAATCCGGGATTAATAAAAATTTAAAATGGAAGATTAAAAACTAAAACCCAAGATTAGGTATAAAACCCCCAAAAACCCTTACTGGGCCAGGCCAGCCTGTTTAAAAAATAGGGTCTTAACCGCGCGCCGGAAGGTCAGGATGTCCGTCATGGCTCGTATCTCTGGGGGGAGATCATTCCACAGGGAGGGGGCTCCCACAGAGAAAGCCCGCACCCTTGGGGCCGCCAGCCGACAACGATCAGGCGGCGGTACCCCAAGTAGGGCAACCCTGTGGGAGCGTACTGGGCGGCGGGAGGTAGACGATGGCAGTAGGCGGTCCCGTAGATACCCAGGTCCCGAGCCATGGAGCACTTTAAATACCATCAGTACCACCTTGAATCGAATTCGGAAGGCCACAGGAAGCCAGTGCAGCCTGCGGAGAAGCGGTGTAACATGGGAGCTCCAAGGGGCACCCACGATCACCCGCGCGGCTGCATTCTGGACTAACTGTAGCCTCCGGAGACTCTTCAAGGGGAGCCCCATGTAGAGAGCATTGCAATAATCCAGGCGGGAGATAATGAGGGCGGAAGTGACTGTGCGAAGTGCACCCAGATCCAGAAAGGGCCGCAACTGGTGAATCAGACGAATCTGATAAAAAGCCCCCCTGGCGACGGCTGCAATGTGTTCTTCTAAAGACAGCCGTACGTCCAGGAGGACACCCAAGTTGCGCGCCCTTTCCACGGGGGTCAGAACCTCTCCCCCCACGGCCAGCGAAGGAACCAGCTGGCTGTATCTGGGCGCAGGAAACCACAGCCACTCGGTTTTGGTCGGGTTGAGACGAAGCCTGTTACAACTCATCCAATTCCGCACGGCCTCCAGGCACCGGGACATCACTTCGACGGCTTCGCTGGGGTGGCCCGGGGTGGAGATGTACAGCTGAGTATCATCAGCGTACTGATGGAACTCCACCCCGAAGCCACGGATGACCTCGCCCAGCGGCTTTACATAAATGTTGAACAGCAGGGGCGAGAGCACCGACCCCTGAGGGACCCCACATAGTAGGGGCCTCGGGGCCGATCTCTGCCCCCCTGTCAATACAAATTGCGAACGGTTGGAGAGGAAGGAGGCGAACCACCGCAGCACGGTGCCTCCCACCCCCAACCCCTCCAACCGTCGCAATAGGATACTGTGGTCGACAGTATCAAAAGCCGCTGAGAGATCTAACAGGACCAGGACAGAGGAACAACCCCTGTCCCGGGCCCTCCAGAGGTCATCCACCAACGCGACCAATGCCGTCTCCGTGCTGTGCCCGGGCCTGAAGCCCAATTGGAGGGGGTCAAGATAACTCGTTTCCTCCAGGTACTGCGGGAGCTGACGTGTCACCACACTCTCAACAACCTTCGCAACGAAACGAAGGTTGGAGACAGGACGATAGTTAGATAACAATGCTGGGTCCAGGGACGGTTTCTTGAGGAGGGGCCGCACCACTGCCTCTTTCAAGGCAGCGGGTAACAGCCCCTCTCTCAAGGAAGCATTTATAATACCCTGGAACCAGCCTCGTGTCACCTCCCGAGTGGCCAAGACCAGCCAGGAGGGGCACGGGTCCAGTAAACAGGTGGTGGCATTCAGTCCCCCCAGTATCCTGTCCACGTCCTCCACAGTAACAGGATCGAACTCAACCCAATTGACCTCACCGATATCCACCCCCGCCCCCCCACGGAGATGCCCAGTCGGAGTCCAGTTCGTCCCGGATCTGAGCGATTTTGTCCTGCAGAAACCTAGAAAACTCCTCAGCCCGTCCCTGCAAGGGGTCCTCCCGCGCTCCCACCTCCAGGAGGGAGCGGGTCACCCTAAACAGGGCGGCTGGGCGGTTTTCCGCGGACGCAATAAGGGTGGAGAGGTAAGACTTCCTCGCCATCCTTATCGCCACTAAATACGTCTTGATATAAGATCGTAATAGTGTTCGGTCAGACCCAGAGCGGCTAGCCCTCCAACTGCTCTCTAGGCGTCTTTTCCGGCGCTTCATCTCCCTCAGCTCCTCAGAAAACCAGGGAGCCGCATGGGATCGGCACCGGGTCAGAGGCCGCAAGGGCACAACTCGGTCAAGGGCCCCGGCAGCCACCCTATCCCAGGTGGCGACCAAGCCCTCAACCGAGTCGTGTGTGTGAGCTTCGGGGAATGGCCCAAGCTCCGTCAGGAACCTATCAGGGTCCATCAGGTGCCCGGGGCGGTACCATTTTAGTGGCCCCGCCTCCCTGCGGTCAGTGGGTGCGGAACGGAAGTCGAGCTTCAGGAGCGAGTGATCTGTCCATGACAGGGGTTCCACAACTATATCCGCTATACCCAGATCACTCTGCCACTGATCAGAGACAAAAAACAGATCCAAGGTGTGACCCCCCACGTGAGTAGGGTCCCGAATTAACTGGGTCAGGCCCATGGCCGTCATGGAAGCCATGAACTCTTGAGCAGACCCCGAGGCACCGCCGGCAGAAGGCAAGTTGAAATCCCCCATGACCATAAGCCTGGGGGTCCCAACTGCCATGCCAGCTATGACCTCAAGGAGCTCAAGCAGGGCCGCTGCCGCATAGCAGGGAGCCAGGTATGCGACCAGCAAGCCCACCTGAACCTTGGGACCGAACTTCACGAAAAGGAGCTCACACCCGGTCGTCTGAGACACAGTGGCTTCCCTCGGACACAGATCCTCCTTAATAACCACCACAACCCCCCCTTCCCTCCCCATGGCCCTCGGCCGATGAAAAACCCGAAACCCGGCTGGGCACATCTCCACCAGAGGGACTCCCCCCTCTTGGCCCAGCCAGGTCTCGGTGACACCCACCAGGTCCACACACCCCTCACAAACCAAATCGTAAATGAGAGGGGCTTTATTAACAGCGGACCTGGCGTTGCATAACATCAGCCAAAGGCCCAGGGCCCGATTGCTCAGACCCCCTGGGGAACGGGAGATGACAAGGGGGTCGGAGCGCGCCACAGCAGACAAATAGCGGGGACGCGCTCCTGAAACAGAGTGTGGCCCCCTATAACCGCCAAATCTGCCTCTCCCGCTCACCGTACTAATAGCTTTAATATCACCCTCCCTGGGACAACCCCCCATCCTCAATAGAGCCCCATCCGACCCCAAACCCTCCCGGCAATGCTCAACCCGCGACCCAGTCCCAGCCCCAGACGGGTTGTCCCCCAACCCCCGCCCGGCCAACCCTAACCCCTTTAAAAATCTAATTAAAATTTTTTTTAAATAACCCTCCCTCCCACGCTTCCGGCGACCCCACCATCTCTCCGGATCCCAAGATCCGTCCTTGAGATAAGTCTTGGAGAGGTAAGAGGGCCAACTCTGAGACAGGGGGACATATCTCAGGGCCCACAGGTCTTCCGAAGAATATGTTAACATCTGTGTCTTCGGCTGGATCTTCCCTGACTGCCGTCGACCAGGCAAAGGCCAAACCAAGCGGGACCCAAGTCCAGGCTGGAACAATCGCACCCCACTGGCAGCTGACGTCCGGCCTCGCGGGGGATGGAGACCACCAGGCACCGCATCCGATACCTGGCCACATAGCACCCCCGCCGCCCGAGAGGCCCGCAAGGCCCTCGGCGGCAGCAGCTCTGTCCCTGAGCCAGTCCTGGCCCCGGCCTCCACTTCAGCGGCTGTATGGCATAGATGGCACGGCTGGGGGAAGCAAATCTGAGTAGCCGAGGAACAACCGCGGCTCCAACTTCGCCCCCAGCCCCCACCGCCGCCCGAGAACCATCCACGGCGGTGGCAGCCGCCCCGGTGCCCGCAGCGACCCTCGCAGCAGTCCTCCAGCCGCCCCATGCCCCCCCCCCGCACCAACAGCGGTCTCAACTATCTGATCTCTAGCCCACGCATGATATTCTTGTGGATTCTTCTCATGAAACTCTGATGTCTAGACGGGCTGACAACTCTGACCTGGCTCTCTGAATTTTGGATTGGATTTTGACTATTCTTCTACATGCTCCTCTTGAAAGCAAAACTACTCAAACAAGTTTCCTGTTACAGAGGGTCTGTTTTGGTTTACATTCCTTTTATTTTCTTTTGGGATCTCCTCAAATCTGAATAAACTACTAATCTCCATAGCAACCTTGTATAAGTGTGTAATTGAAATTGGAAGCAGGACAGAAAGGGAACAAGAAAAGAATCTTTTTTTAAAAGAAAGAAAGAAATCTCAATATCTAATGTTTCTTTCTCTCCATGATCATTTTATTGTTCAACTCCCTGGGGGAAATAATACTAGTATCTATAGTATTCATATTAAATATTAATTATCAAGGAAGCTCATATGATGTGGATTTAAAAAAAATCCTATATAGGAAGGATTAAGTCTTCCCTCTCCCAGTCAATCTCAGAGCTTCCCCTGACTGCTATTAAGTAGGAGGAGAAAAAATATATCAGAAGATTATCTCCTATGGATTACATATGCCTCTCAAACTTGCATGATTTTGTCCTGTAGAATTTATTTCTTATAGTAGAAGCAGGTCCTTCAAATTGACATTTGCTCCCTTATTCTGTGATGAATTCAGTTCCAAAGAGGAGAACATTACCCAGGAGACTTTGACTATGCTGGTGAGCAAGAAAACTGTCAGAATATTTGTCAGGAGAACACGTCTTTACATTTCTTGTGCTCATAGGCCATATTTGTTTATATAGAGAGCACTGTGAGGATTTATTATGAAAGGTTCTTACAGATCCAATATGTTCAACCCTACTATATATTTCACTGTTGCAGCCTTGTCTGCTATGGTTATAAAACAGAAATGGCAAATCGATGAACAAAATGAACCAAAGCCTATACTTACAACAACTTTTGAAGACATTTTTTATGGTTTCCAAAGTTCTTGGATTGTGTTGGTGCACCTCCATTATTCTTTGTGATATAACCTATTTATGTGTCATGATGCCTTTCTAAGTTCTTAGTGAGGAAGAAAACTTTGTGTTGACTTTTATTCAATATTACTCCAAATCTAACCAGGTGATCATCAGAAAAGAGTAGACAGCCTACCCATAATCTAAAATAACCCATCTCTAGGGTGAGTACATAGACTTCCTTCTTGGGCTGGCATTGATGGAATCTACATGATCAGTGACCAGGAGACAATGCAACATCCATAATGCATGTTATCTGAAAGATGGGCAGAGAAATTGGATGGATCCTTAGTGTAGTGATGGGAATATATGCTTTTTCAGCAGCCGGTCTCAAAAGAGTGCAGTTTAAAATATTTCAGTTTCAGATGAAATGATGACAAGTCTTTCTTCTGCTGCCAAATAAATAGTAAATAAGTTTTCTTCTTGTCCTTGAAGATGGTACAGAAACATTTCATGCAAAACAGGGGAGAAAGAATATTGACTTGAATTAAGGAGTCCTTGGTGCTCTCTTAGCTTGGTTGTTTTCTTGCATACCTTTCGTTACCCAAACTAGGCAATATAATCAGTGCTGTGCTAAGTAACCATCATCAACCCTGATGTTGTTACCTAATTTGGGTCATGAAAGGTCTGCAAGAAAATAACCAAGCTCAGAGAGCACTAAGGATCCCTCCTTTCAACCCTGAGCTACGAATAATCTCCTTTACTGGGACTAAAACTGAGTTTTAGAAGTCCAGTTTTAACTTATCTTTACTGGCTCCCAGTCCATTTCCACTTTATTTTGGAATGGTTGTATACATCTACAATGACTTGGAACTGCAAAAATAGGAGCACATGTCTGCATTTTATTCTAACTTATAGTTCAGCTCCATTTTGAAAAGTCTCACTGCAACTGTCCGTTCATATTAAAGTATAGTGAACGTTTAAACTTGTGATGTCCTCCTCAAGTATGACTACACCCACCACACACACATACACACTTTACTATCCTGTCAACATCTGGCAAAAAACGATTTTAATTCTCCTAGGCCTTTGTAGATATTATGGTAATGTTTTAATGCTTTAAACACCTGTCTGTGTTTCATTAGTTATACCCTGTGCATTTTTAATTATTGTTTCAGTTTTCCTTTTTTAAAAAATGGAAAAAATGTTGTATAAGGGATGATCTGCACATTTCTGAAACTGGAAACACACAGTATTTATATCAAGAAAATATCTATGGAAATTCTCAGTCATCCAGGTCACAGTTTCCCAAAGGAGCTTTTTCAATAACAATTGGCTTTTCTTGTTTTTCTTTGACGACATTTCACTTCTCATCCAAGAAGCTTTTTCAGCTCCGACTGGATGGTGGGGAATAGAAAGATTTGTACTCCTTGCAGACAGCTAGTCATTTGCATTCTTGTAGAAAGTCATTGAGGCTACTTGGAGGTTTATCTTTGTCCTCAGGGTCACCTGAGTGGTTCAAATGGTTGTGGAGCCTTCTTGAAACTGCTGAAAGGACTGTGTTATAGACTGGAAATAGATGACCCTCTCCCTTTGCTGAGATAGGGCTGTTCAATTTGGACATAGATGGCCTCTTTGACCCCTCTTTCAAACCAGCAGTCCTCTCTGTCCAAAATGTGGACTTTGCTGTCTTCGAAAGAGAGAAAAGTAATGTATAACTTAACTTATACTATTGGAATCTGGCAAACCATCCAAGATTAACTTGCACATGTTATTCTCAATCCTCCTTCCAAAATAAGAAAAGGTGATAAATTATCTATTCCTGGCTTAATTTAAACTGAAGAAGACCTGGCTATTTTCTCAAGCGTGGGGCTGGTGAAGTGAGACATTAGTTGAGCTTACAGAGATTGATAGCTGGCTTCCTCAGTTTCTATTAGCCGCCCAGATGTTCATCCATTCATGAGATACTGTAGATGGAAATAAAAATGGTATGAACAATTGTCTGATAGCGTACTTCTATTTCAAACAAGGGTCACGGATTAGGCAATCAAATTATCATAGTTTGTGAAATTTTGGAGAGGCTCTGATGCAGGCATTCAGGGTGACAGTCGTAGACTAATAGGCTTGATTTCAAATCACAGAATTGTAAGTTGGAAGGTGGTACAAATATCATTTAGTCCAACCTTCTGGAACATGTAGGAAAACCAATGAAAACATCCATGAGAGGTTGCCTTCCAGTTGCTTCTTAAAAATGTCTGCAGAAAGTTCCATGCAGAATTTTCCAATGTTCTACAGATCTTATCTTCTTAAAGTTTCTTAGTTAAACAAAAGCCATGCCATTATTTCTAGTGTTAATTTCTGTAGCCATGGAAACAGTTTTTGATCTTCTTCCCCTGAATATTCCTTTTAGCTACCTTAACAGAAGTATCAAGTCCCTCCTTGCCTTCTTCTTTCCAGACTGAACTTCCCAAAGTCCTTTAGTGTATCCTCATAACACATGTTTTCAAGTCCGTGTATCATCTTCATTGCTTCCTCAGAACCCTATCAATATACTTCTGGCAGGGGTGGGATTCAAATTTTTTAACAACCGGTTCTTTGGGTGTGGCTTAGGTGGGGGACGTGGCTTGGTGGTCATGTTATTGGCTGAGCATGGCCAACTCAATAACACTCACATTGAGGCATGCGTCTCCTCACCTGGGCTCTCATGACTGTGGGGATGCTGCAACAGTCGTAAGTGTGAAAAATGGTCATAAGGCACTTTTTTCAGTGCCATTGTAACTTTGAATGGTCACTCCACACAAGCAAAGTACCAGCAAAAGAGGGGAAAAAAACTCCAGAGAAGTTCCTGAGACAGGAAGTCTAGTCCTGCTAAGAATGTAATAAGGGTTAACAGAGAGGCAGTTTCTGTAAGCAACACCAGAATGTTTCCTTCCTGCCTTCCTTACAGGATTAGGCCAGTAATTTCTTCTAACAACCGGTTCTTTGAACTGCTTAGAATGTTAACAACCGGTTCTAGTGAATAGGTGCAAACTGGTAGAATCCCACCCCTGACTTCTGGAAATGTGAAGACCAAACGGTGCACAGTACTCCAGATATGTTCTTATGAGTAACAAGTAGTGAAGAACAATGACTTCATTTATGCCTCTCTTTGACACTCTTTCACAAGACCCTGACTATCTAGTTTTTCCAATGAGCCTGAGGAACCCAGAGTGGGATGGAGCCCATCAGGTAGCTTATTTGACTGATTGATGGTTGTCTCCAGTGGGGATGGGGGTATCAGTTTTTGTTGTGTTTTATATGAGATTTGCTCATATAAGCTGCCTGGAGTCAAAGAGAGTGAGTTGGGTGGCCATATCAATTTTCTTAAATAAATATAAGCAGTATGTTGTATTGGAAATGGGAAGCTAACAAATTCAAATAAACAAATAAAGTTCTTCTACTGCAGCCCAGGCCTTTGATTAAGCTACAATACAAATAAATGTGTGCTTGATCGGTCCCTTTAAATTCTTTAGATTTATTCTTTTGTGCAATTTTTGCAAGGTGGAGGTGTTTTTAATTTAGAATAGGAGGGCAAACAGGAGATCTATGAGCAAAGTACATGCTTTTATGCCTGTAGAGAAACTTAAGATATAAGGAAGATTTATCCATGGGGTTTATTTCATTTTTATCTTACACACTAACAAAAGTGCTGGTAGATTAGATAAACAGAATAAGGAAAGGAAGGTCTTAAAATTCACATATATCCACATCCGAGGAAAATTATTCTATGGCAATACTAAGGGAATTCACAACTGGAACAATGGTCTTAAAACTCACTCCTTTTCTTTACATTTTATTTATCTTCTTAGTAATTTTGAACTTTTTTTTTTTTTTTACTTCCAGGCAGAATCCTAAGTAGCTAACATTGTATGTTTAAAACTAAACCAAATGAAAAATACTGTTAACTGTTAAAAGCATAGAAGGGAACAACAACTATGCAAATATACTTTTGCACTGGTCCAAATAAAGATTAATATACTGTAATGAATATGTCTGGATATACCTGGATATATTAGATTGTCTGCTAATTAATGATGATAGATACAATCCATTATACAAGGAAAACAAACCCAGTGATTTAGCTATTCCAGTACTAATTATATAAGGCAGGGGTGTCAAACTCATGACATCACAGTGTCATCAGTGATGTTTCGAGACTTTTTTTTTCTCCTTTGCTAATCTGGGTCAGGACGTAGCCAGCGTGTGATGCATCCAACCCATGGGCCATGATTTTGACAGCCCTGATATAAGGGGATAGTCAACATTTTGAATTTGGTCTAGGAAAAAACTGGCAGGCAGGAAAACTGGTACCAATCACCCAAAGGTCCTTTAAAATGGAGAGGCATCCTGCAATCAACTAGATATCTAAACTAACTGTATAATATCTTGCCTTGCCACTTGAGATTTATGGAAACTTCTGGAAGGCAACAGATGGATTACCTACCGCCTCTGTTTTACTCTATTTGACTCTGTAAAGTGTCCTGAGAGAGACAAAGACATCTGCATGAAGTCTATTTGTCATCTTGTGCCATTTTGGAGAATTGTTTAATTCTGAGAAGAGGGTAGATGTTTTAGAAGGAAAGAAGAGAATGAAAATGCTATTTTACAAGCAGAACTATGATCCTTAGTTGAGATCTAACACAGGATGGGGACAGGGGTGGGATTCAAATTTTTAACAACCAGTTATGTGGGTGTGGCTTAGGTGGTCATGTGACTGGGTGGACATGGCTTGGTGGTCATGTTATTGGCTGGGTGTGGCCAACTCAATATCGCTCACATCAAGGCACGCATCTCCTCGCCTAGCCTCTCATGACTGTGGGGATGCTGCAACAGTCGTAAGTGTGAAAAATGGTCATAAGTCACTTTTTTCAGTGCCATTGTAACTTTGAATGGTCACTCCACACAAGCAAAATACCAGCAAAAGAGGGAAAAAAAACTCCAGAGAGGTTCCTGAGACAGGAAGTTCTAGTCCTGCCAAGAATGTAATAAGGGTTAACGGAGAGGCAGTTTCTGTAAGCAACACCAGAATGTTTCCTTCCTGCCTTCCTTACAGGATTAGGCCAGTAATTTCTCCTAACAACCGGTTCTCCGAACTGCTTAGAATGTTAACAACTGGTTCTAGTGAATAGGTGCGAACTGGTAGAAACCCACCCCTGGATGGGGATGCCTATAGAATTCCAGATGCTGCTGAATAGCTATTTTCTAGTATGGATACTAGAAGTTTCAGGGACCTACATAAGCAACTATAGCCTAGTATTCAGCTTTAGTACCTATGCCACATGTGCTGGAAATGGCACGCAGAGCCATCTCTCCGGGCACACCAGCCATAGCCCTTTGCTCTGCCAGAACAACTAGACACAAGAACAGTTTTTTTCCGAAAGCCATCACTCTGCTGAACAAATAATTCCCTCAACACTGTTCAACTATTTACAAAGTTTGCACTACTATTACTGTTAATCTTCTCATCACTCCTTATCACCCATCCCTTCCCACTTGTAATTGTAGGACTGTAACTTTGTCCCTTGTATCCTTATGATTTATATTGACAGTTTCCTAGTATGATTTGATTGCTGATTGTACCCTATGCCTATCATTAAGTGTTGTACGTTATGATTCTTGATTCTTAACGAATGTATCTTTTGTTTTATGTGTACTTGAGAGTATTTACACCAAGACTAATTCCTTGTGTGTCCAATCACACTTGGCCAATAAAGTATTCTATTCTATTCTATTCTATTACAGGTTCCGGCATGCATGCTGGCCAGCTGGTCTTTGCACACGCAGGAATGCTGGAAACTGGAAGAGCAGCTCCCCCACCATGAATGCGCACACTGGCCAGCTGTTCTTCGTGCATGCATGCATGCCGGCCAGCTGATATTCACACACTTGGGAGCACCAGAAACTAGAAGAGCAGCTCCCCGAGTGCATGCGTACACCAGCCAGATGATCTTTGCGTGAACAAGAATGTTAGAAACTGGAAGACCAGATGGCTGGCATAGATGAATGTGCCGGGAAGCTAAGCTGCTGGTTTCCGGTGCTCCTGTGTGTGTGCATTGGGGAGCTGCTCTTCCGGTTTTTGATGTGCACTCCCATGCGTGGGTGCTCCCATTTTAGAACTTGGTGCCAAAATTGTTAGCCACCACTGGTATAACTAATTCTGTAATGTCTAAACTATAGAGTATGCTGACTTAAAAGAAGCACTGATCTTTCCATACCAGAGTTTCTCAACCTCAGCAACTTTAAGATGTGTGGACTCCTAAATCATGTTTTATTTCTGTACTTTTACAGCTATATAGATCATTTTAATATTCTTTCTGTTCCTCGTACAGGTAAACATCCCAGTGGACAAAAAAGTAATTGATCACCCAGAACTGTCCCCATTTTCACACCAGAAGAGACAGCTACTAATACAAGGCATGAATCTGTCTAGCCATGTAGAACCTGTTCTGTAGATTCTGAATTCGTCCATTCTAGCTATGCTGGATTTCCTAAATTTCAGAACAACTTTAGTCTCTGGCATGCTTTCTTTCTATGTCACGCATACCAGGTGGAAACTGGCGCCCAGCAACACACATAGATTTCTACCATGTTCCTGACAAATCTTCCCTGTCTGAAGATCTTTGGTCTGTTAATTTTACCCAGATGTCCTTGGATTCTGAGGGGACCACACGTTCTAAAGGAGAGGCCCTTAGCTTTATCTATCCTTTTTCACTCTGTGTGGGGGCTTGCCTCCCAAAGGAATGGGAACAAGCCCAGGAAGCAATGCTGAAAGTTTCATTTACCTCAAATGTTAAGACTTAAATCTTCCACTATTTTTAGTAATCAAACTAAGAACTCCAAAAATGTTGGCCAGGGAATTCTGTGAGTTAAGGTCCACACATCTTAAAATTGCCGATAATGAGAAACATTGGGCCATATGTGTGTGTGTGTGTGTGTGTGTGTGTGTTTGTAAAAGTTTGAGTTATCATGTTTTACAAAAATTCAGATGAGCATGAGATAGAAGCAGAATTTTCTTTATCTCTTTGCTGCTTCCTTTTGATTGTCTGGATGTTTGCAGCCCTCATTTTATAATTCTAGGATAGATTAAATATTGCTTCAATGTATAAATCAGAAAAAAAAAACTATCAGTTTTCAGAGCAAAGAACATAGGCATATCTTGGGCAAACACAATAATAAACTATTGTGTAGATTTCTAAGAAAAGAAATCTATTGTTGCCAGGAATCAATTTTGATTTTAACTTGATATAAACCCCAGTGGAGAATTTAAGATTGAAAAATAGCCTCTATACAATATAAACTATTGAAATCATGTCATAGACTTTTTTTTTACAAATTATTGTCATAAATATGTTTTTGTTGTATGAGTAATCTAGACTGGTAAAAAAAACAGTTGCAAATTTAATCATCATTATAAGATACAGAATACAATTTGGTCCAACTTGTTTTGCTTTAGTTCAGAAAAGTGAAAAATACTATACATTAGCCCTGCTACCTTTCTTTCCCACAGTTACTGTATATAGCCCTTCCTTCCTTCCTTCCTTCCTTCCTTCCTTCCTTCCTTCCTTCCTTCCTTCCTTCCTTCCTTCCTTCCCTTTTTCCCTCCCTCCCTCCCTTCTCAAAGTCATTGAGAAAAGTGGAAAACTATCATTATGTTTGCAGAGATGTAGAGGTTGCAAAAATTCAAACAATCCTATGTGTAGAAAACTGTCATTATCTGTTGCCATCTAGTCATCATCTGATTTTTTTTTCAACCTAGCTATTGTATTTCTAAACCTAGCCATCTGGAATGTATTTATTTCATTCATTAAATTTCAACACATCCCTGCATCTCAACAACTCCTGGAAGTGTACAACAGTAGATATATCAGCTTAATGATACATCAATTTAAACATAATCAGGAAATCAATATCTGCATGGATTAGAATAGCACGGAAGTAAGTAAGTAAGTAAATATCAAATGAATTAACTAAGATTTCTGCTATCCTCTGTGAATTTAAAGATCTTGGGGAAACCTGGAAGAACAGAATGGTGTGATGATGTAGGGGAAAAGCAGGCAGAGCTAGTGGGGCAGAGTTAAGCAGGTCATCAGTTTAGAATCATTATGTTTTTACAAATGGTCAAAGTTCAACTCCATCTTGATTTCATTGACCTTTATCTGGTGGCAATTTAATATTGGACTTTAGTTGACTAGATTCTTATATATAGGTTTGAATAAATCTTCTGTGCAGACACTTAATGTAAGATCTCAATCCTTTGAGCCTGACAGATTATTTGATATAAGGCAGTGCATCTTTCTTTATGCTACTATCAAGAACTTGTAAAGATTGCCCTAAAATGGGAGCTTTTAATATGATAAGGTACTTACTAGAATGCATTTAATCATTTAAATGTAAACTAAAATTAGTTTCACTTCTTGTATCACAGTAATTTTAACTGTCATTTAAAAGACCAAGTGAGGATCTCAAGCAAAAAACAACATTGGGCAATTCTGATGGGAATTAATATTAATGCACACAAGGATATTATAACAATGTACGTGTGTTGTTTTTGACCTGCTATAAGTGATAAGTATACATTTAATACTTGCAATCTGTTACAAGTTATCACATTTATTTAAAAAGTTTTTTTTCCATAAAGTGAGCAACTTATCCTGAATCATATTTAAAATCTTCTATTGTAGAAGGACTAAATTATACTCAGTTCACAGAATTTTAAACAAATCTTGAATTTCTAATCCCCTTTTACTGCAATTTTTAAAAAAAGAAGATTTTTTTTAGCTTTGTTCTGTCAAATCCTCTGATCAGTTAGATTTGATTTTATGAGATTCATGAACAAAATGTATATTTTTAGAAGGGTAGCTTTTCACTCTTAAATAGACTCTTTAATATAGCATGTCAAAATATTCTTTATAGCTGAGGTCTTAATCACTGACGGAGGCAGACTTAAAAAACATGCACATAATTATCAAGTTTTAAATAATTGAGGGATGAAACTTGACATCAAAATGCATTCTTTGCTGTGTTCAAAGTTCCCAAGATTCATTATTCATAATCATTATGCGATAATTAGTATTGTATGTTTTACATTGCATCCCTTGTAAACAGTAAGATGGCTAAAAAAAAACAGATGCAAAGAATGAGTATTAGAACAACACTAAGAAAAGATGTCTTTGGTTTATTGTAATTTTCCTCATTTGAAATCATATTGCAAGAGACAATTATTTTCCCAACATGTTCATGCATGCATACAAAGAAAAACTGGGTTACACAACAACAGTTTTGATTAACAGAGCAACTCACAGGAATGGCAAACATTTTGTGAGGATCCCCTCATCATCTAATATAATGCTCAGACCAAATCTACTTTTGATCTACTACAAAATGGATTGTAGAAATCACCTCATGGTGTATGTTTAAATCAGGGGTGTCAAACTCAATGGCTGGGGCTGGATCCAGCCCACAGGGTATTTAGATCTGGACCGCAGGGCTGCCCTGCAAACAGCAAAAGTCCAGCCCATGGTGTCTCTGCCAGTGAAAACATAGCTTGGGAGGGCAGCCCTCCCAAGCTCACTTTTCACTGGCAGAGAGTTGCAGGAGGCCATTGCAGTTGAAAACGGAGCTCGGGAGTCCATTTTTGCTGGCAGAGTGCTCGGGACGCCACAAGTGCCCCGACACGAGTGAGGTCAAGCTTGCTATGCCCACCATGGCCATGCTCCCCCAGGATCAAACACAACCCTGATATGGCCCTCAATGAAATTGAGTTTGACACCCCTGATTTAAATGATCAGGACAGAACAAAACAGACTGAAATGACCAACGAAGTTGTTTATTCAGAATTGATCTCTATCAGCCTGGCTGTAACTCCATATGGACAGTCACTGCACCTGAAAGAACAGGTCTATGACATGGGGTCCTCTTGAACTCAAATTTACTAGGTAGGAGCAAGTGGAGACTATGTCCAAGGAAGCTCTCTCCAGCTTTGGCCTATTGTGCAAATGTACAGGCTGACCAGGAGTGGAATGCCATGAATTGAATTGGCATCCTTCAGTCTCAAGAGACTATCCTGCCATTTCCTGTATTGTTTCAATGCTGTATGCAAAGCTGGAGTGTCCTCTCTAGAGCATGAGGCCTGGGTAATTTAATATGGAGGATAAACTGTTACCCAAGCAGCAGATCCCCCCCTCTCCACATCACTGAAATAGTCTAATGGACTGGCAGAGCTGATACGATGAGTTCCAGCTGCATCACAGGAGTTACCAGAACGTGACTGTACACAGTCACAAACTGCTTCTAGAACTCTGGCTCTGGATTTTGCCTCAAGGTTGACTCCTGAGGCCTTTTCCAATAATGGCAAAGCCATGGCGACAGTTATTTGTTTATAACGTTTATATAGCCACCTATCTTTCAACCATTTCTGGACAGTTTCCATTCAATTTTTTTTTTAAGAGAAACCTACAGTATAAAATATTTAACAAAAATATCTAAAACATATTCAATATAATATTGAAACTCTAAAAACTGAATAATTGAAAGATTAAAAACAACAAAAGCCTGGCACCAAATCAGTTCTAATATGTGATTATCTGATTTCCTACCAACTCTTGAGGGAAAAATCAGGACTTCAAAACCTTATGGAAGCCTAAGAGGGTGGAGACCTGTCAAATATCAGGGGGTGGAGACTTCGACAGGGCAGGGGTGTCAGTTTCCCAGCTCCCATCAGATGACAATATTTAAGGAAAGGGATTAACCCTAACCCTAATCCCTCTACCTGACCTGGTAGGATAGGTAGATGTAACCTATAAGAACAGAATGGAATAACGAGAGTTGAAAGGGACCTTGGAGGTCTTCTAGTCCAACCTCCTACTTAGATAGGAAACTGTATACTAGTGGTGGTTAACCTTTTCCACATTGCGTGCCAAAAGTCTGCTCACGCTCGCGTGCCTGCACCCATGATACAATATGCACGCAACGCCCTGCCTCCTTGCACCACACACCTCTGTGCATGCACAGATGACCCCCTCCACGCACCATGCACCCTGCACATGCACATACGTTTCTCTCACACGTGTCTTCCTCCGTGCATGCTCGGCAGATGCCCAACAAACAGCTGGATGGCAGGGGGCACGCAGGCATGCGCAGTGGGGCTCTTCCGGGTGACCTCTTGCATGCCGGCAGAAATGGCTCTGCATGCCACTTCCGGCACATGTGCCATAGATTTGCCATCGTGGTCTTATACCATTTCAGACAAATGATTATCCAATTTCTTCTTAAAAACTTCCAGTGTTGGAGCATCCACAACTTCTGGAGGCAAATTGTTCCATTGATTAATTGTTCTGACTGTCAGGAAATTTCTCCTTAGTTCTAGGTTGCTTCTCTCCTTGATTAGTTTCCATTCATTGCTTCTTGTCCTGCCCTCTGGCGCTTTGGAGAATAGATTGACTCCCTCTTCTTTGTGGCAGCCCCTGAGATATTGGAACACTGCTATCATGTCATCCCTAGTCCTTCTTTTCATCAAAGTAGACATATAATTTGCTTATTTGTATCCAATGGAACTAGGGAGTGCTTTCAAAAACTGGAAGCCCTCATTGGCCCATAATGCAGTGGTCTACTGAATGAGCATCATCGCTACTGTGCTCTAACCATTGCAGTGTTTACCAAGAAGCTTCCAGTCGCTATGCAAAATGCTGTTTTTATTCTCTGAAGCAGGGGGGCTCCACCCTTGGTAACTTTAAGATTTGTGGACTTCAACTCCCAGAATTCCCCAGCCAGCATGACTGGCTGATAAATTCTGGGAATTGAAGCCCACAAGTATTAAGCTTGCCAAGTTTGGAAACTTCCGCAGGGGCATATTTTCTCCTTAAAATTGAGCTACACAGTATATGACAAAGCCCTTAATGGGACAGACTTTACAAGCAACATTTCCTCATTGTATTAATAGGAAGGTTGCTATCTTGAGAGCAGGTTAGACTTATTTTGCAATAGTTACTTTGAGGGAAGCGAAGGGACATTGACTGTTTTAGTTATATTTTTATTTCCCACAGGGTCGCCCTCCTTGGGGTACCGCCACCTGATCGTTGTCGACTGGCGGCCCCGAGGGTGCGTGCTTTCTCTGTGGGAGCGCCCTCCCTGTGGAATGATCTCCCCCCGGAGATACGAGCCATGACAGATATCCTCTCCTTCCGGCGCGCAGTTAAGACCCTATTTTTTAAACAGGCTGGCCTGGCCCAGTAAGGGTTTAAGGGGTTTTAGTAAATAGGGTTTTTTAAATTTTAACTTATTTTTAAAATTTTTGGGATGCAGCCATACTCATGTTTAATTCGGTTTTAAAATCTATTTAATTTTGTATCTCTGTATTTTATGTATTTATTAGGCTGTACACCGCCCCGAGTCCCTTTTCGGAGAGGAAGCGGTATAGAAATACGATTATAAATAAATAAATAAAAATTTCTTGCCCTGACTTTCATATTGTTGTTACTGTAAATCACTAGGAGTCAAGGAAAATAACAGCAATATGTTAAACGAACCCATACATAATTAAATTGTGTGTGCATGACAGAGACACAAACTAGTTGCTCACATTTCAGTCAACATGTGACCCAAATCCAGCTTGTGTGGTTACAATTCATAGGGTCATGTAGAGTGAGACCTTTGTATCAATCAGTTCTGTTAATTACTGCTAATGGTTATAATTAATATCCCACATGATAAATAGCTCAGGTTTAAACTGTGAGACAAGCCACATACCTTAGGCATAGATCAACTATTTTTTTCAAGCATGGATTTAATCCTAGTATGTTATTTCATTTACAATAGATTATTGGATTTGGATAAATTTAGCTTTTAAGCTGTCAACCTTTGACCCAAATTGTTTCCCATCAGGCACTTGAGTTCCATGAATTTGCTCAGCCTGCCATTTTCCCTTTCAGCCAAAAAAAACCAAATGCAATCCTTAGTTGCAGAAACAGGATAGAGTCCAGATCACACAAAGTATTAGTACTGCTTTAGCAAGACCGCACCTGGAATGCAGCGTCCATTTTTGATCACCACATTATAAAAAAGATGTTGAGATTCTGGAAAGAGTGCCCAGAAGAGCATCTAAGATGATTAAAGGCCTGGAGACTAAAACATATGAGGAACAGTTGCAGGAACTGGGTAGAGAAAAGAAGGCCAAGGGGTGACATGATAGCAGTGTTCCAATATTTGAGGATTTGCCATAAAAAAGATGGGATAAACCTATTTTCCAAAGCACCAGAAGGCAAGGCAAGAAACAATGAATGGAAACTAATCAAGGAGAGAAGCAACCTGGGATTAAGGAGAAACGTCCTAATAGTGAGAACAATTAACCAGTGGAACAGCTTGTGAGTGCTTCATCATCGGAGAAGACATTGGACAACCACTTGTCTGAAATGATATAGGGGATTGGACTAGAAAACCTCCAAGGTCTCTTAAAGAGATTATGATATTTAGCCAGTTCAAACCGGTTCTTGTGTCTGAGTAGGAAAGTTTTTGACTGGTTTGGAGAACCGGTAGGGAAAATTTTGACTGGCCTCGCCCATCTGCTCCCGCTCTTACCTGTCACATCTCCTATATTCTGTTGTTTCTTAGTTCAGCTGATTTGCATGGCAAACAGATTGCCGCACCTCATCTGAGCTAAGAAACAGCTGGTGGTCAGTGTTGCTGTTATCTGCACGCACGTAAATTGCTTGTTTGGCATGCCCGGCAATGCAAGAAACAGCTAATGGTCAATCTTGCTGTTATCTGTGTGCACGCAAGTTCAGTGTGCCCTGGGGAAGGTAAGAAACAGCTGATGGTCGATGTTTGTCCCATTTGTGCATGTGGGAAGCAGGAGACAGGGGGCAGAAAAGTTGGGCCAAGTTTTCTCCTCCTTCTCCTTATTTTGTCAACCCAAGGGCAGAGGGGGGTGGGAAAGTACATATGTAGGCAATCATCCTGTCTCTGTAGCATCAGTCATGTGACTGAGTGGGTGTGGCCAACTCAACATCACCCACAGCAAGGTGCTGCCCCATCTTGCCATGAGTGATGTTGAGTTGGCCATGCCATCAAGCCACACCCACCAAGCCACGCCCACAGAACCGGCAGTGGTAAATTTTGAATTCCACCACTGGTCCCGTCCAAGTTTATTATTCTGTATCTCCTATATTTAACAAGTAGATTTTTTTAAAAATAATTCTAACATTAAAAATGTAGTCATACTATTTAATAATGCTTTCATTTTCTTCTATTTGTCCTTCATTTGGTCTTGCCCCTTCACCTTATCAATGTAGACAAGTGATAACCTCGCATTGCAATCAGACAGACAAGTGAAGCATACAGATAACTAGACATAAATGCAAGGATGTTAAAATTCCCGATTTGTTGTGTTTGTAGATAGGTTAAACACAAAGAGGAGAAATGGAATGAGATGTCAATATATATGTGCAGGAACTACTCCAATATATATTCCCCGCCACAAGAAATACCATTTGCAATTACAGTGGCTGGAGTTTCTGGCATTTTAAATATGAAAAAAATATTAATAAAGAAAATCCTGAAGTACCTAGTAATGTATGAATGTAGGAAGTACCTAGAAAATGTATGAATTCTCATTCATTTATGTCCCACCTGGGAATTTTTCTTTGGTTATTTAATCAAAGATCAATACTAAAATTTGTTGGATAGTGTAATAGGGCAATCTATATTAGGACAAATTCAGAAGAAATCTGCTAGCACCTTTTTTATTAACCATAATAAGCTGGAGCCTGTAGCTTTTCTTTTTAATAAAAAAAATTAGTTGGAAAAAGATGCTGCCAGATTTGTAAAACATGATGATGTTACCTAGTTAGGTAATGAGATATCTGCAAGCGAACAATCAAGCTCAGAGAGCACCAGCGACATTTTCTTCTATTGGTCCTAAAACTTTGCCAGGAAATTGATCTGCAAAGGAAGACCTAAATAGAACTAGACCAACCCATTGATCTGGTAATCTTGGTATGCTAACACATAGCAGAGGTGTGATTTGGAGAGTTGACTTGACTATCAAGTTTGTTGAATCAGGTGATTTGGCAGTTTTTGCATTCATGCATAAAAATGCAAATCCAGGTGACCTGCTTTGAAAGTTAAATTATAATGGCTTAATGAATGAACGAATGAATTTTCTGAACTCATTTGCATTGTTGTCTCAATCAATGCTCTGAACTTGACTGGGTAAGTTGAATTAGATTTTGTTTGACTTAAAAGGGTTTATTATACATATAGTAAGAGACAAATGCATCAGATTTATTTCTCCCACACCATTTAAAACATCTAAACTCCAAGTGAACTTGAACAAAGTCACATCCAGGCAATTCTCCCATATGCAATGTGCTTATGGCTTCACCCGGACACCTTAGAAGGTTATTAGAATGCTCTGCAACTTCTTCTTTCATCTATTTAAATCTACTTTACTGCTAATATGTTGATACCTTTAAAAAAATACAAGAATTAGCCAATCAGGACAACTCAACCCTCATTTCAAGAATAACCTCATGGCCAACATTTTCCCAATAGAGCAAAACACAAAATAAGAACACTGGGTCCCTACAAGCTAATACAAGCTACTATTGACCTCACCCCTTTCCTAAGAGGTCTGTAGGGGGCATGCATAAGTATACCAACGTGCCTACTGTTCCTGTCCTATTGGGTTTTTTTATATATTTTATTTTTCTTATATGTATCCATGTATTCATAACTATGTTTTACTTATACTTATTATCTTCTAAGCAATTGACAAATAAGTAAATAAAAATAAAATAAATAATAATAAGAAATTTTCAGTCTCCACCATGTTAGGACATAGTAAAATCTGCTGTAGTAAAGTCTCCAAATTTTACCTCAAATTCCACATTTTCATGGAGTAGAAAAGAAAAATTAAGATTAAAAAGCAATCACTATCTAGATCAGTGGCCTCCAAACTTTTGGGAACCAGGGACCAGTTCCGTGGAGAAAGGTTTTTCCACAGACTGGAGGAGGGGTAGTTTCACATGCTGCCCACATCCCGTGGATAAGGCTTCACTTGTTTTCATGGTTCAGTTTCTGGCATGCCACAGACTGGTGCCAGTCCATGGACTGGGAGTTGTGGACCCCTGATCTAGATCAGACTTTCTCAATCTCGGGAATTTTAAGGCGTGTGGACTTCAACTCCCAGAATTGAAGTCCATGTGTCTTAAAGTTCCCAAGGTTGAGAAACAATGATGTGGATGAGCCACAGTGGTGCAGTGGTTAGAGTGCAGTACTGCAGGCTACTTCTGCTGACTGCCATTTGGCAGTTCAAATCTCAACAGCCTCAAGGTTGACTCAGCCTTCCAGCCTTCCGAGGTCGGTAAAATAAGGATCCAGATTGTTGAGGGCAAGATGCTGACTCTAAACCACTTAGAGAGGACTGTAAAGTGGTATATAAGTCTAAGTGCTATTACTATTGCTACATTGCATAGGAAATTCCCATAGCATGGTAGATGCTGTCTACTTTAATGCTTTGGGATGTTATTTTTGAGAATCCCCAGAGCTGGTCTCTTTCAAAACCAGCAAAGAATTTTATTTTTTTTTTCAGAATTGTCATGACATGCATTCACTTCCTACAGCCACATTATCTGGTATGGTACTGTTTCTTGTTCAGATTTTAGGAAAACAAAATCAAGAATAGTGACATACATGAAAATTGGGGCTGATAGGGTATGCTTCTAATAATCTTTCATTATTTCTTCATTAATTGTTTTGCCCTGGGATTTTATAATCATGCTAGCTCGGATCTTTTCAAGTTCAAGCTGGTAATTGCATTTGGTTATAATTTTACTTCACCATTGGGTTATTTGAAACCCACTTTATTTGCCTTCGCACAAAAGGAATAATTGCATTTGGTTATGCATTTTTTTTCATCACGAGTTATATGAAAATTGCTCTATGTGTATTCCTTTTGGTCTCAGATAATTGATGTGCATTCCTTACCCCTCCTTTCTTCCTTTCTCCCATCCAAAATAAATTTTGTGAATCCAACCATAAATGTAATCAAATTGAGAGGCCTGCAGGAATCTATATATATTGTCTTGTCAATTCAGAAAGATTTGAAGGCTCACGTTATTCTGGAGAGAAGAGATTCAGTGGGCTGAAACTGACCTGCATGTAAATAACGCAGCATTTCAGCCCCAAATAAGAATATTGTTTCTACTCTCTAACTGCTTACTTTTGAAAAGCAAATTTTCCCATTGGATGCAACAGGAACAATACTGCTGTATCATCTGTCTGGGAAGTCCAAGAGGAGAGGGGAAGGAGGAAAAAAATAATTGTTATTCATATTTTTCATCCTAGGCCCTCATCTTCCAAAGTCAAAAGTAGGATAATCCCTGTTTAGAATTTCAGGGTATTAACCTTACCCTGAGTACCTAATTTACACAGAGTATAACGGTAGGCACTTCCACAAGTGTCTGTACTGTCAAATTTTATTCTGCAAGGTACAGTATTTCAAAGTTCTCTTTACTTGGAAAGTGTAGTAAAAGTAGTTTATAAATAGGTAGTTTTCTTCAAGTAGAGCTTGACTCCTGCTGAATTAATGGACCTGTTCATTGCATTGATTTATTATGGAAAGGATTTGCTACTGCTTTCTTCTGGGATTAATTAATCTGTTTTCTTTTTACTTCTCAGATTAGCTGATCCTGCTATGAATTCCTGCTGGTCTCCTCTCCAAATATTAACCAGATCCAAATCTGTTTAGGTTTTCAAAATCAGTCCCAAACAGATAAATAAGTAAAAGGGCATAGCTGAAAATAGGAGGGGCTGTGGCAGCAAATCTCAAAAATGTATTTATGAAGGGTTGGCGGTAAACATTTTTACATCCTTAGCTTGATTTTAATCCGTTTAAAAGCATTTTATTTTATTTTTTAGTGTTGCCAAGAAAGCAACAGAGAACATGAACAGTTGTTTGCAGAATGTCTGCCATTGATAGAAGGAATGAAACTGGATTCTGTAGAGAGTTTTTCCCTTTAATTCATAGTTTCCTCTATGGACAAGCAGCAGGAATCTATTATCATTGAGTTGGTAAAAACATCCCCACCTCCTGAAGACATAATGGAAGGGAGGGAGGGAGGAGGGAAGGAATGAATGAAAGAAGGAAGGGAGGGAGGGAGGGAGGGAGGGAGGAAGGAGGAAAGAAGGAAAGAAAGAAGGTCAGGAAAGGAAAGGAAAGGAAAGGAAAGGAAAGGAAAGGAAAGGAAAGGAAGATTTGCTAGCCTTGTCTTCAGGTGAATGATTAAAATGGAAGGGAGGCAGAGGTGGTATTCAGCAGGTTCTGACCAGTTCTGGAGAACCGGTGACGGAAATTTTGAGTAATTCAGAGAACCAGCAAATACCACCTCTGACTGGAGGTTTTACAGCATCCTTCCCCTGCCACACCCATCAAGCCATGCCCACAGAACCTGTAGTAAAAAAATTTGAATCCCACCACTGGAGGGAGGGAAGGAAGAAAGAAAGGAAGGAGAAAGGGAGGAAGGGAAGGAGGGAAAAAAGGAGGGAGGGAGGAAGTTTTGATAATCTAATTTTAATCTTAACCTTTTCTCCATCATTTGCTTAAAGAGGTGTCAATCATTTTTATTGAATAACCGCGCCTTTCATAGAGAAAAAAGTTCAATTCTTTTGAGACAACTACAATATGCTTTTATCAAGGGGTGGGGGAACCCCAGCAAGTCTGGAAACATCTATTTCAGCTACATGAAACAGAAGAACAAAAGTCACTGAATGCAAAACAGCTGCATGTACAACGTGCTGGTTTTCTGCCTTACAGGCTGTTTTATTTTCTTCTCTCCAGTCATGAGAGTGTTACAAAAAAAAAAAAGGTGGCAGACAGACAAACTGCCTCAGGCAGAACGTAAGAATACACCAAGCAGAATGTTCAAACAGCAGATGCGTAGAATCAGAAAGTCATGTAAAAATGACCAGCACGAAAAGAATGTTACAATGGATTTTTTTTAAAAAAATAATGAATTTCTTATCTTTCCATTGATAGGTGTGGAACTGGGGAACATTTCTCTAACTGTTGATAACTGAAAACAATATTAGTCCTGTTCCAGTACATCTACATTGGTACGCACATAGATACACAAACGCACACATTCAGAGTATGTTTGGTTGATCCCTCTTTTTTAATAGAAACAACAGAATGAACCTAAATGCCGTGATCAAAATATATGATGTGTTAGGAGGCAGATCAGAAATAATCGGCTTTAGTGTAATTAATGTTACGACTAAAATCTCAGGAAATAGAAAAAGCTTTGGACATGGCAAATACACACACACACACACACACACAAACACAATATATATATATATATATATATATATATATATATATATATATATATATATATATATATATATATATATATATATATATATATATATATATATGTATCTCTTTGGTTCTTCGGGTTTTGTCCCGCCTAGAATTGGAAGTATCTAGGCGACATTTCGATGAAGTCTCATTCATCATCTTCAGGCTTGTGTCTTCGGCCTTGTGCTTTACTCCGAGAAGCACAAGGCCAAAGACACAAGCCTGAAGATGATGAATGAGACTTCATTAAAACGTCGCCAAGATACTTCCAATTCTACGCAGGAGAAAACCCGAAGAACCAAAGATCCACATACAAATACCCGCGAAAACCTCCGAAAACATATATATATATATGTTTTCGGAGGTTTTCGCGAAGCCAAACAATAGGATCACAGCTCACCAGCTCAAATCCCCCAGCAACTGAGACTAACCGGAGTACAACCAAACCCCCACCAGAACAGAACACACCCCCAGCCAATCAGAACACAGCCAACCCCCCAACCAATCAGAACACAGCCAAACCCCCAACCAATGAGAACACACCCCCACCCAATCAGAACACAGCCAAGCCCCCACCCAATCAAGTCACACCCCCACTAGTAGTTAAAAGGAAGAAGCAGCTGCAAGCTCACATCACTCTGAGAAGCACAAGGCCGAAGACAGAAGCCTGAAGATGATGAATGAGACTTCATCGAAACGTCGCCTAAATATTTCCAACTCTACGCGGGAGAAAACCCGAAGAACCAAAGATCCATATATATATATATATATATATATATATATATATATATATATATATATATATATATATATATATATATATATATATATATATATAAATGTGTGTGTATGTGTGTGTTTGTATTTAGGGAACAGTATTTTACATACTTTATTTGTAATAGTATTAAACTATTACAAGAGTGGTAAACTGATGTTTTAGGGTGACTCTGCACATATATCTGATGCATAAATCTACATCTGCATTAAGGCCTCCGGACTATATTGTTCCATAAAAAAAAACTTCTTCAAACTCTGCAGAAAAAGAGGGAGGAGGGAGATAGAGAAACTATTCAGTGCCTCATATGGGAATTCTTTGCATTTAAATCAGGCTAAACCATGGAACGCTTCACCACTTTTTACTGAACAAATAATTGCTTGTATTTATACTGCATAATAAAGCAGAGGTAAGCAACTCTTCATTTGCATATGGTCTTCCCAGATGTTGGTTGGTTCTTCACATGGTCTACTGTAATAATGTACCAAAACTCTTGAATGGTAAAATAGCTGAATTGGGGCAAATGCCTGTTTTAGTGATTGCCCCTAAATTAACTATCAAAAAACCTTTTCAGTGGCATCAATGACAGAAGGTTTAATTTTAAAAAGTGAACATGAGAGTTATCCCATAAATTCTTGTTTCATAATGCCCTCCAAGAAGCTAATTTTTTTATTAAAAAATATTAGATAACTTAGCACCTAACCTAGCACAGATGTTGTTACCTAGTTTGGTACTGAACCATCTGCAACAAAACCAGAGAGCACAAAAGACTCCACTATTACTCTTGTACAACTCTCATGATCCTAAACACACTTCCTGCCACACATCTAATGAAATATGTGTGAGAGAGAGGGGTGGAGGAGAGAAAGAAAGAGAGAGGTGGGGAGAGCTAGAGAGAAAGAGAGAGAGACAGAGAGAGAGTGCCAAATTATAATTTACTAACTTCAATAGCTAGATTTCTACAACACACCAAGGCAAAACCCAAAACAAAATAACATTATTTAATAGTATGGTTGGTCTTAGACAAGATCTCTCTAAAAGAATGCAAATGACCAGCTGTCTGCAAGGAATATACAGTAAATCCTTCCATTCCCCACAATCCAGTCAGAACTGAAGAAACTTCTTGGATGAGAAGCGAAACATCTTCAAAGAAAAGCAAGAAAGTCCAGTGGCCTCTTGGAAAAAGCACCTTTGGGACAAGAATGACCTGGATAACTGAGAATCTCCACAGAGACTGACAATATATAAAATATATATACAATAATATATATATATATAAAACAGCTGGACATCCTCTTTTGCACACATGTTACCTCACACCTATGGGTTTCCTGTAGGCCTTTAAAGTCCACTTTCCAGTGGACTTCTAGCTCAATTTTAATCAGTTTCCTGTGCATCATTTAAAAAAAACCTGACACCAGGAGATTGTTTCAGCTAATGGATATGAAAGACACCAGATTGAAGACTTTCCTAAAATTTGGAAGGTTTCAGATACATATAAAACAACTATGTTTAAAGACTCAGCTCATTTGTTCGGGATACCCCAAAGGAACTATGTTTTGTGTTACATCAGCATGAAATGTGCTGGATGTTGGGCCTAGCATTGTCTGTTGGGTTGCTGTTTTCCATTTTATTTTTATTCCATAGCAAAATAAATTCTTCACAAATACTCCTGCCTTCTGCTTTGAGAGAACTGTCCCTCAACTACACTTCTGAATAAAAATGCAGAACGAAAGAGAAAGGATACATTTTCCCCCTTTTTTTCCTGCCTATTCTCATATCTTTAAAATGTTTGTGGGATTCAGGGACACGTTTTGGTTCACATTGCCTATAATTTCTCAGAATTACTGGAACAAATATCCATGCATATCTGATACTAGCAATAGCTCAAGCATCACTAATCCACTGAAGAAATTACTTAAGAGAGGTGGATGTTTATACCCTTGTGTCTGTTCCTGATATACTGTCAAGGTTATAATGATTTGACTTCCTCTATAAAATGCCATCCTGGGGGATGAAACTGAACAAGATTTTTCTTTTAGGAATATTTCATTTTTGTCTCCCATATCTTAAAAAAAAACATACTTCTAACAAAATTTTAAAAATGCAGTAAAATCCCACCGTGTTTCCATTTCTTTTCTGAATAAAATTTGATGATTTTAATCCAATTTTAACCCCAATTTCCTTAACCCAGTCAAGAATAGAAATAGCACTTAGATTTATATACTGCTTCATAGTGCTTTACAGTCCTCTCTAAATGGTTTACAGGGTCTGCATGTTGCCCTCAAGAATCTGGGTCCTCGTTTTATTGAATTTGGAAGGATGGAAAGCTGAGTCAACCTTGGGCCAGTCAGGATCCAACTGCTGGCAGTCGGTAGAATTAGACTGCAATGTTGTATGTTAGACTGGTTAGAAACCGTGCCACCAGGGCTCTCTGAGTCACAGAGTCAATCTGAAGCTGAGTGAAGTCAGATTTGACTATTTCATCCATCATTATGAGAATAACATGCTCAGTGGAAGACAATGATGAAGTGACGTCCTGAGCTTGTCTGTGGGGATTCTCAGTCAACCCAGGTCATGGTTGTCCCAAAACTGGTTTTTCAAAAGGCAAATGGACTTTGTATTTCCTTGAAGACATTTCACTTCTCATCCAAGAAACTTCAAGTCTGACTGAAGGAGCTTCTCGGATGAGAAGTGAAACGTCTTCAAGGAAAAACGAAGAAAGTCCAGTTGCCTTTTGAAATATTGGAATGTGCAGAAATGGATAAGCTTACACTGGAAATGAAAGATAAAGAAGATTCTGAATATTATGCAGTATGGGATAAATGGTATGAGTGGCTAAAAAATAGACATAAAAATTAGAAAGAATGGATTTTTGCAAATAAAATAAGAGATCTTAAGAGATTATTAATATAGACATGTATATAATATGATATATAAGATATAAGTATTTGTTGATGCAAAATTGTTGTTAGGAATATAAATGTGATTTGTATTTTTGAAAATTACAATAAAAACAAATTTAAAAGAAAAAAAAGAAAGAAAAAGCAGCTTTGAGATGACATACTGGGTTTTAGTCTATCTTAAGTCATGGACTTTAGACCAGTTTATTTATTTACTTATTTATTATTTCATAATTTTATATACCGTATATACAGTTATTTTCTTTCAGCTCAACCCTAAACCTAAACCTAACCCATCTTTAAGGTTTATTGTAGTGGGGAAAATTTGGAGCAGAGGAAGAGAATGCAATATATCACCTTGAGCTACTGGAGAAGATCCAGGATGTAAATCTAAATGTAAATGTAAATATATATTACTGATGCTACTGTCTGTATATGTGTAAGATGTTCCCAAGCAATCAGTGGTGGGATTAAAAATTTTTTACTACTGGTTCTGTGGTTGTGGATTGGTGGGCGTGGCAGGGGAAGGATACTGTAAAATCTCCAGAGGTTGGATTTGCTGGTTGGATTTGCTGGTTCTTTGAACTACTCAAAATTTCCACTACCGGTTCTATAGAACTGGTCAGAACCTGCTGAATATCACTTCTGCAAACAACATATATTAAAAATATCTTATTTTTTTTCCTCCTTACTAGAAACATAGTGGCACTAAAGAAAACCCCAACTTTCTTTAAACTTGGTGGGATATACAATCCTATCTCAAGCACCAGGCTCTACTTATTTCATACAATTAATGGTTTTAACCTTATGCAGACACAGACAATGGTTTTATGCAGGAGACAGATTAAGAGTTTTGTGTGAAGGCAGTTGCTGAGTCAGCCTGCTAGTCCCTTTAGCTCAAGGGACACAGGAAACTTAGTGGCTGCATGTAGAAGAGAAACTGACTGAAGAAAAATAGGTCATTAGTCACTTTTTTCGGTGCTATTATATCTTTGAATGGTCATTAAATGAACTGATGTAAGTCGAGGACTGCCTGTATTTTAAGTTACTTGCAATAGTTCATTATGTGACCATTCAACTAGCTCTGAAAACAGTTTTTCACTCTTATGACTATTGCAGCATCCCCAAGATTATGCGATCAAAACTCAGGTGTTTGGCAAGTGATTCACATTTATGACGGTTGCAGTGTCCCGGGGTCATGTGATCCTCTTTTGCGACCATCTGACAAGCAAAGTCAGCGAGGCAGCCAGATTCACTTCCCAACTGTGTTCCTAACTTAACGACTGCCATGATTCACTTAACAACTGTAGCAAGGGAAGTTGTGAAATGGGACAAAACTCCCTTAACAAATGTTTCACTTAGCAACCGAAATGTTAGGTTTAATTGCAGTTATATGTTGAGGACTACATGTAATATAATTTTGTAATATTCTAACGCAAAGACTGTGGGAAGACATTAAGATCATGAGAAAAGGAGAGGCTACCCCAGTATAGAAGAGTCAGGTGAGGGCATTGTCTTCTTCTTCTTGTGCCCTATCCATCATCGGACATTGGTGATCAAGTGGGTGATCCTATTTTTATCAACAGCCGCATGAAAATGTGTTGCTGAGTTTTGTCCAAACCAGTCCCCTGGATTTTGAAGACATGATGTTCTTCTTCTGCCTGGACCTCGTCTGCCTTCAATCTTTCCTTGGAGGATTAAGTGAAGTATGGCATATTTTTCCAGGTGTCACATCACATGTCCAAAATATTCTAACTTTTGCTTTTTTATGGTTTTGATGATTTCCCTTGGCTTTCCCAGGTGGCTTATCACCTCCTCATTTCTGATTTTGTCAACCAGCTTATACATAACAGCCGCCTGGAAAATCCCCATTTCAAATGCTTCTAGTCTCTTTAGGTGGCTTTCTGTCAGAGACTAACTCTCAGATAATAGATAATCAGAGTTGGAAGGGACCTTGTAGGTCATCTAGTCCAAACCCCTGCCCAGGCAGGAGACCCTATACCATTTCTGACAAATGGCAGTCCAATCTCTTCTTGAAAGTCTCAAGTTATGAAGCTCCCACAACTTCCGAGGCCAAGCTGTTCCATTGGTTGATTGTTCTCACTGTCAGAAAGTTTCTCCTTATTTCCAGGTTAAATCTCTCCTTGTTCAGTTTCCATCCATTATTCCTTGTCTGGCCTTCAGGTGCTTTAGAAAATAGCTTGATCCCTTCCTTTCTGTCCCTCAAATATTGGAAAACTCCTATCATGTCTCCCCTGGTCCTTCTTTTCACTAGACTAGCCAGAGTAGTTTAGACCAGGGGTCTCCAACCTTGACAACTTTAAGACTTGTGGACTTCAACTCCCAGAATTCCTCAGCCAGTTTTGCAACTTTGCTGAAGTCCATAAGTCTTAAAGTTGCCAAGGTTGGAGACCTCTGGTCTAGACTAAACTAGTCTCTTCACTAGACTAGAGTAGTCTCTACTCCATAGAGCAGAATAGAAAAGATGTAACATCTTGACAAGCCTGATTTTCAGTCTTAGGTTTATGTCATGACTGCAGAAGACCTTCTCCATTTTGAAGAATGCTGTTGGAGCTTTCTCTAACCTTGTCTTTACTTCAGTGGTCATGTCCCAGCTTTCATGTAAATTAGAATCGAGGTATGTGATCCTTTCAACTTTTTCTAGTGGCATTCCTTCCGAAGTTATAAATGGTAAATTAATGGGTTATGATGACCATGATCTTAGTTTTTGAAGTGTTGAGCTTCAAGCTGAATTTTTCATATATTTGAGGGCATTGCGCGGAAACAAAATCTCTTCAAGGTTCTTATTTGGAGGAGGGGAGAGAGACTTTGGCATGCAAACAACCACACTATCACAGAGCTCACACCACTTTCCTAAATGTGTGCTTCATTACGTACTGGAGGTAGTCATGTAAAAAGCAACAATAATGATTCTGGTTCATTTTGTTTGTTTCAGTGAAATCCCAATTGCCGGGCTATTATTATCGGTGTATCAGCTCATTGACACTGTTACACCACCATTGATCTGCAAAGCTATTAGAAAGACAGTTGCGTCTCTGCTCTCACAAGAAAATAGATCTAGATGCAATAGTCACAGAGAAACCATGGATGATGATGATGATGTTGATGTTGTTGTTGATGATGTTGATGATGATTTATTTATTTATTTATTTCATAAATTTTATATACCGCCCTTCTCCCGAAGGACTCAGGGCGGTGAACAGCCAACTAAAATACATATAAACAGAGATAAATATGGTTAAAAAAGAATTAAATTATAGGCTGCCCCAATAAAAATCTAAAACCCCGATTAAAATAAATTAAAACGTTTGTACCCCACCCCAACTAATCTAAAACCCCATTTAAAAATCCCATTTGAGTCAGCTCAGGCTGGCCTGCTCAAAGAGCCAGGTCTTCAGGTCACGTCTGAACGCCCTCAGGTCAGTGGTTCTTCGTAGCCCCGGGGGCATCCCGTTCCAAAGGGCGGGTGCCCCCACAGAAAAGGCCCTATTCCTCGGGGTCACCAGGCGGCACATAGAAGGCGTCGGGACCCGGAGGAGACCCTCTCTGTGGGAGCGCACCGGTCGGTGGGAGACTACTGGCAGAATGCGGTCTTGTAAGTATCCTGGTCCGATGCCATGGAGCGCTTTAAAGACCAAAACCAATACTTTAAAGCAAACCCGGAAGGCCACCGGCAACCAATGCAGCTCGCGCAGGAGGGGCGTCATGTGGGAGTATCTCGACGCTCCCATAACTACCCGCGCAGTGATGATGATGATGATGATGTAGAAGAAGAAGAAGAAGAAGAAGAAGAAGAAGAAGAAGAAGAACAACAACAACAACAACAACAACAACAACCCAGGAAAGTGGGGTTTTTTGTCATCCTTGAGAAAGGATTAAACATCCTGACAAGCAAACTCAATGGGAAAACCAGATTCACTTAACAACCATGTTACTAACTGAATAATTGCAGTGATTCATTTAACAACTGTGGCAAGAAAGGTCATACAGTGGGGGGAAATTCACTTAACAAATGTCTCACTTAGCAACATAAATTTTGGGCTCAATTGTGGCTGTAAATCAAGGACTACCATTATTATCATCATCATCATCATCATCATCATCATCATCATCATCATCATCACTTTTATTCATTAAACATGAGGCTCAGTCAATTGAACATTTAAAAATGTATCACCAACACCAGTGACTGGTGCTAATGGTTGATAACTTGCTGCCCGCATCCTAGGTGTCAACCAAGTATCTTTTTAAAATATACGATGTTCCGAGTAGTGCAGTTTTTTGCAATTCCACTGGTGTTATTGCAGGAAGCTGCAATTTCTTGATATGTTTTTTAAAAATTCTTGGACATGGTACCAAGTGCACCAAGTGTTACATGTTTTATCCATATCCTCATAGTTTCGATGACCAGGTCGCAATATTTCATGATGGGTGTGACATGCTGAATCTTTGCCTTCATGCAATTTGTGGCCAAGGCTTGTTCTTGAGCAGCCAAAATAAAGCCTTCAGTTGTTATTGTTGTTGTTATTTGGAATGGTTTCACAGAAGATTTTTTAAAAAAAAAACCTAACAATCCCTATCCTTAGGCTGAAGTTAAGGCAAAAATTACTACAAGAATTTAAAACAGCAACTGATTTCCAGTTCAGCAGCTTCCTAGGATGAAGTATGGTGATCTTTATCACTGTCTTATGCATCAGTAGAGCAGGAGTGGACAATTTCTGAGGCATAGAGTCACATCTCCTGCTTAGAAGTGAAGATTCCTGCAATAGCTTGGTAAAAAGCTATGGTTGGAATCACATCACTAAAATGCCCAGAGCAGATACATTTAAGATAGCAGCTTGGTCTGTTAAGGAAGAATACATTTGTTTATTTTTCAACTCTAAAGGTGCTTTTCTCAAGAGGCAACTGGACTTTCTGGTTTTTCTTTGAAGATGTTTTGCTTCTCACGCAAGAAGCTTCTTCAGCTCTGATTGGATAGTGGGGGAAAATTATTCAGTCAGAGCTGAAGAAGCTCCTTGGATGAGAAGTGAAACTTCTTCAAAGAAAAACAAGAAAGTCCAGTTGCCTCTTGAAAAAAGCACCTTTGTGACAACCATGACCTGGATGATTGAGAATCTCCATTAACAACTCTAAAGGAAGAGAGGGAGAGGGAAAGAGAGAGAAAGAGAGAGAGAGAATGAACCCTTCAGCATTCTCAGTGAATGATACTAAAGGCTTTCCACAAGCTCAAACTTTCTAGTTAACCAGCATACAACTCTACACATATTTCCCAATATAATAGCAGGGGAAAAAATGAAAATGTCAGCTTTATTAGCTAAGGAACTCTTTTACATAAGCCTAAACCTTCTGGAAGCTAAACCTTAATCTCACTTCACTGGAAAGTTTGACAGTGCAATTATGGTGTAATGTTAACTTTGGGCTCTATGCATTGTTTACAAGTCCCATTGAAATGAAATGGGTTGGCATAAGCATTTAAGTATGTTTTGACTCATAACTACCATATTTATGTGAAAGACTATTTCCAAGGGACCATGTTCACCATGTCTATATTTGTCTGGGGCACCTTCCTTTTGAAGAAAAGGTCTTTCTTCTAGTCTAGAAAAAAGGACTAGGAAGGGAATGATAGCAGTATTCCAGTGTTTGAGAGGCTGCCACAAAGAGGTGGGGGTCAGCTTATTTTTCAAAGCATCAGAGGGGAGGACAAGAAACAATGAATGGAAACTAATCAAGGAGAGAAGCAACCTAGAAATAAGGAACAACTTTCTAACACTGAGAACAATTAACAAGTGTAATGGCTTGCCTTCAGAAGTTGTAGATGCTCCAACACTGGAGGTTTTTAAGAAGTGACTGGTCACTGGTCTGAAATGATATAGGGCAGGGGTGTCAAACTGGCAACCCACAGGATGGATGCGTGACGCCACTACCACCCCAGCTCTGCAAATGGGAAGAACATTGCAATATATCACATGACAAAAATGTGAAACCGCGAGTTTGACACCCATGGTATAGAGTCTCCTGCTTGAGCATAGGGTTGGACTAGAAGACCTCCAAGGTCCCTTCCAGCTCTATTCTGATTCATTGATTGATTGAAACTGCTCAAACGTATGGCTACTCCAAAGCACCTGCATGCATACACACCCTCCATCCTTAAAACAGAGATATCCCCTTATTAAATATTCTCTTAGCCAAGTTGCTTTGTCCATGTTTCCAAGGCAACAGACAGGAAACTGGAGTTAAGCAGAATCTTTCATCTGAAGAAGGAGGGGTCGTTGTGATAGGAATGGATGAGGGAGTCTAAGCAAGGTCAGCCATTTACCGCTAAATACAAATCTGTCACGCCTAATAGATGAAGCTCTTTAGTTTCCAAGCTACTCTCAGCAGCCAAGGAGAAAATAAAAAAGACACTCATGCATGAATGCCAATCAGCCTGTGCTGGCAACAATAATGTACACATGTTCCACGGCAGCTGTACCAGAGTAGACTATCAATGGTGAGAAGGTGTCAATAATTATATAGGAACTCAAGATGTTAATCTCTGAATATTCAACAGATTCCCATTGCGTGGGGATGGGCACATGGAAATTAGGTCTTCTTGCCTTTATATTCAGCCAACGGGAAGGAGGTGATTTGGGAGAATGAGGTAAAGGAACCAATGGGTGGAAATTACAGAGAAGCAGAATTCAGATAAATATTAGGAGAAGGTTCCTAATGATAAGAGTGATTTGACAATGGAACAGATGTCCTTGGAAGGTGGGACAGCTTTCTTTTGCTAAAACAATTTCAGCAGATCCTACAAAAAAAAAAGCTATCCACCGCCAAAGCTGAACCTATAAGCATAATCTTTGAAAAATCTTTCAGGACCAGCTCCTTGCCAAAACTATGGTCACAAGCCACGGTCATCCCCATCTTCAAAAAGAGAGACCCCAGCCTAGTTGAAAATTACAAACCAATCTTTTTATGCTGCGTCACCTGTAAAGTCATGGAATCAATTATTAACCAATCCATCATCCTCCACTTAGAATCAAACTACCTACTCTCTAATAAACAATTTGGTTTCAGGAAAACAATTTGGTTTCATGTAATCTGCAACTCTTACACTGCAAAAACATATGGACTACACAACTCGATCAGGGTAAAGCAATAGATACATAGACTTCTGTAAAGCTTTTGATTCAGTGGTACATGACAAACTACTCCTAAAACTAAAATCTTACGGTATCTCTGGATACCTGCATAACTGGATAGAAGCATTCCTGTCAAACAGATAACAAATGGTCAAAATTGGGAGTGTCCTATCAAATTCTGTACCTGTCAACAGTGGTGTCCTCCAAGGCAGTGTTCTAGGACCAACTCTTTTCATACTCTACATAAACAACCTCTGTGATCATATTAAGAGCAATTGTGTTCTTTTCGCTGATGATGTAAAGCTATTCAACACCATAGACAATACTGCTACCCTTCAAAAAGACCTTGACTATGTATCAGAATGGTCAAACACTCAAATCTCAACAAACAAATGTTCTGTCCTATATACTGGCAAAAAAAATCAGAAAATAAAATACAGGCTGAATAGTCAAGGTCTTGTTGATGATCCAAACTCTGTCAAGGATCTTGGAGTACTCATCTCTAATGATCTAAGTGCTAGAGCCCACTGTAACTACATAGCCAAACAGGCATGAAGAGTTGTTAACCTAATCTTTTTCTCTGATAATATTACACTACTAACTGGAGCATACAAAACATTTGCTAGACCAATACTCAAATATAGCTCATCAGTCTGGAACCCACATTACATATCTGATATTAATACAGTTGAGAAAGTCCAGAAATATTTCACAAGAAGAGTTCTCCACTCCTCTACTCATTGCAGAATACCTTATGCCACCAGACTTGAAATTCTAGACCTAGAAAACCTAGAACTACGCTGCCTTTGGTCCGATCTAAGTATAGTATATAAAATCATACATTGCAATGTCCTACCTGTCAATGAATACTTCAGCTTCAACCATAACAGCACAAGAGCAAACAATAGATACAAACTCAAGCAAACCAAACTTGATTTCAGGAAATATGACTTCAGCAACAGAGTGATCAATGTCTGGAATACTCTACCTGACTCTGTGGTTTCTTCCCCAAACCCCAAAAACTTTAACCTTAGACTGTCTACTATTGACCTCACCCCTTTCCTAAGAAATCTGTAGGGGGGCGTTTAAGCATACCAATGTACCTACCTGTCCTATTGTTTCTTTTATTTCTTTCATTTTTCTTATATGTATCCATGTATTAATAACTATGTTTTTACTTTTACCTATTATCTTGTCAGCAATTGACAAACGAAATAAATAAATACATACATACATACATACATACATACATACATACATACATATGGACAAAAGAGTAGACAGTAGAGGTCAATTTCCAGATGTTTCTTTCCTCCTCCTCCTCCTCCTCCTCCTCCTCTTCTTTCCTCTTTCCTTCTTTTTAAAGAAGCTTTTTTTTTTGATCCCCCAATAATCTCTTCCCTAGAAGACTTGGAATGCTAACTGATCTCTTCAGAGGTATCCATTAAAGTTGTTTTATTATTTCCCAAGATCAGGAGATAGGTTTAGCTAGATCAGGTTTCAACCATCATTAATAGGCTAGGCTTTCAAAACTCTAATGGTGATATACGTTTCTTTAAATTAATTCACAGTTCAACATTTGAATTTTCCAGCTCCCGGTCCAAAGTTTCTTAGCACACTGTCCTAAGTTCTGTTCTTTATAAGACCCAAGCTGGGTATGATATGGATATTGCATCTTTTTATGAATTTTGACTCTTGGGGTTATGTTTGCCTTCGCTTCCCTGCATTTTATTGTACCTTTTCATTGTATCTTCAACACATTTGATCATATTTCCTTTCTCTTTTTAATATGAGTTACTTTGAATGCAATTTTAAGACAAAGAAAGCAAACTTTCTATAAAGTTTACTTTAAAGCTCGGAAAGAGGCTGCCTCTGAAAGTATTTGTACTCATTTTGCAGACAGCAATACAAATAATTCAGTACTATGGAACTTTGGACATTCCTGTATAGTGGAAATAACAGAAATACTAGGCATCGACATATTTTGTTGGAATGATTTACATCAGATTATTATTTAATGATCAGTATGCATACAGCAAAAAGTAGTATTTCTATGTCTTCTAACAGTTTCCTCTCTCTTATTAATCTAGAGCATGACCTGGGATAGTCTACCCTGCAAATAAGATCTGGAATCCAAGCAAAGAGCAAGAATTACATCTAGTATAAATACTAAACAGCTTGGCCCAATATCACTGTATTATTCATTTTGGAGTTGCTTTGTATAGCAAGTTGGATGGCACATACAATAAATAAAATAAGTAAATGAGTAAATAAAAATCCCCCAGTAAAGCAGTACTTTGATATGGTTGTGGGACTTGTGTGCCCTGAGAAAGATGAGAGCTATGCCAGAAGTTCAACCTGGACAGGTCTCATCAGAGGACCCAGATGAAAAGTGTATTTTTCATAAAAAAATATGATGGGACATAATTTACAAAAAAAAAAAAACCCACAAAACTCTACTACAGGTGTCCCCAATCCCTGAGCCATGAACAGGTACCAGTCCGTGGCCTATTAGGAACCAGGTTGCACAGCTGGAGATGAGCATCAGGTGAGCGAGCAAAACCAAAACCATTCCCCATGGTCCATGGAAAAATTTTCTGAAAAGGTTGGGGACCACTGCTTTGTATCTGGTCAACAAGGACTGTCCTAGGTGTTTGAGTTCCTGGACACTTGATGACAAATGGACTACAGGGCTCAGGACTGATGGCTGAGCAACCAGTCAGGAGCTGTAGTACTATCGGAAGAAAAGGTGTTTACTCATCACAAATATACAGAGATTGAAGGGAAAAAAAAGCTTACATTTTGCAACAGTACCTTTAACACCATGAAACAAGAATATTTATCTATCCCAGGTTTTTGGGAAGGACTCAATGGATGGATAAAAATGCTGAATTCATTTAAGCATCTGGCTGCGTAACCAACCATAACAAGAATAATAAGATATCTTAGAAAATTATTGAGGTCCACTGCAGCTTTGATGTTTGCCCTACTGATCTGGAAGGCCCTTCCTACTTTAACTTTTTACAAGTCTTTTTGCTGTAACGTTGGATCAAGAGACTGGCAGGCCTTTGTACTTAGATGGGTGAAAGATTGGATAAATCTGAGGCACAGACGATTATTAACATTGGAAGGACATGATCTTCAATTGGGGTGGCACACTTTTTTATGGTACGGGAAGAATAAAATACATAGATATTTTCAAAAACATTGTGTTAGAAATGCACTATTGTTAGTGTGGGCAAAAATTAAAGAAAACCACTACTTGAAAATACCAGTCTGGCTCTCCACAATGGAGACACTGATACATCCACTTATTCTTAACACAGAAAATATTATAAGACATAAGGACATCTTAAAAGAGGGAACTTAAAACTAAGCAAGAATTGAATAATCAAGGGATTGACTTAGCATGGTGGCCGTGTGTGCAAATACAATCAAGATATAAGAAAGGTGCTAAAATGTATGGCTTTTATAAAGAACCAACAGAACTAGACCAGGTACTAACAGGGATAAAAAAGTAATTAAAATGTATAGTTATTTACTGTGCATTAAAATGGAAGCTGAGCAAGTAAAACAAACAATGATAGTATGGACTAAGAATGTTGGTTATACTATAGAGTTAAATAACTGGCAGAAACTGTGGGATATGAGTTATAAACTAACAGTGTCAACTGCATACAAAGAAAATGTATATAAAATGTTTTATAGATCAGGGTTGCCAACTGGTGGGCCGTGGCCCACTGGTGGGCCGTGAGATAATTTTGGTGGGCCGCAGAGAAATCTCACCCCTAAAGCACCACCCCAAAGCAATTAATCCAGGCTGTGCAGAAACACAAGGCTGCTCAGCCCACATGGCCCGCGGGAACCCTCCCCACCCACTCACTCCTTACCCGGCAAACATGTCTGCTAAGTTGCTATTTTTCCTTTTTCCCACCATCATCTGTTCTGCTGCACTGGGAGATTTAGATTAGCTAGGAAGCAGGAAAGAGTTGGATTTCTTGCTTTCTAGCTAAGCACAGCTGAACCTCCCTAAGGACTGAAGGTTTGTTTGCAAGCAAATTCAGTGCAGACTCACCGCAAGCAAATTTGAGAGACTGAGCTAGCCAATGGTAGGTAGATAGATCACTGAATGATTCTGTGAGCAACTCAATCTGCCTGCTTTGCCTGATTTTGGATAAAAGTTGCTTTTTTTAATAAAAAATTCAATATTTACATATATGGTGTGTTGTGAGTTAATTTTATGAGTTTGCTTGCAAGCAAATTTTATGTGACAGACTGAGCTAGCCAATGGCAGATAGATTTCTGAATGAATCTGTGATTCTGTGAGCAACTCAATCTGCCTGCCTGCTTTGCCTGCTTTTGAATAAAAGTTGCTCTTTTTTATTCAATATTTATATAAATATTTATAATATTTACATACAAGCCATGCCCAGCCAGTCACATGACCACCAAGCCACACCCACAAATTAGGCCACGCCGACAGAACCAGTTAGTGGTCCCTGGGATCTAAAATTATGAGTTTGGTGGTCCCTGAGGTCCAAAAGGTTGGCGACCCCTGTTATAGATGGCATTTTCCACCAGCAAGATCAGCAAAGAACTTTAAGGATATGTCCACTAAGTGTTGGAAATGTAACCAGATACCGGGTTCATATTATTATCACATGCGGTGCACATGCCCAAAGGCAAAAAAATATTGGACAAAAAAGAGACTTGCAGATCTGGATATATGAATCTGGATATATGACTGGAAAAAAATGCTCTGGAATTTGTGTCTTAAAAGGCATCCAGAAAGTTTTAAGTTAGGAGTCAAGGTAAACGGAAGGTGAAAAAGGTAATAGTGCAAGTGGCTCTGTTAAAGGGTGTTTTTTTTCCTCTGTGAGGTGGCCAGTGAACTAAAACACACCAGATAAAATGGACAATGCATACAGGGTGACATATGATCAAAAGACTTATTTTAAATTCAGCAGAAAACCATGCTAGAAAGTTACATTTAAGATGCAAGGAAGATGAGAAAAAGACAGATTTCTGCTTCTCTTCTCAAAACATTGGTTGGCGCCCACTCTAGCAAACAGGAAGTCAGGATATGCCCTCAAAAAATTACTAGTTTTCTACAAGAAATGAACAAAGGAATAAACCTGATTGAATTCGGGCTTATGCTATTGTAGTGTAGGTAATACGTTTTTAATGAGCAAGAGAGAAGAAAAATAAACACATTTTTTTCCTTATTTAATGCCTGGTTCTGCATCAATAAGTGAGCAGCTGTCTCAATTTTTATCTGTCTCTGCTTTGTATGGAATTACATTAATTTAAATCTGGAACAAATCTGTTTCACTTAATGAAATTACATCAGATTTGTACTGGTGAATCAAAGATTAAAGTGGCTGTCATTCCGACTGACAACAATCACATCAGTGTAAAAGAACGCAGGAGAACTTGATGAGAATGGTTAATCCAACACTAAAGGAAACCATTAACAGAGCTTAAAAATGAATGTTAAAATTGGTCTAGGCCAATGACGAGCAGGATATTGGGAGAACATCTACAAAACTGGTTGCCTATTATGGTTAATCTTACTTCTTTATCCAAATAAACATTATGTTTAACTAAATAATCAATGGTTTGTAACAAAGAAGGTCACACAATGGGAGACTTTAACTTGAAGCTAATTCTAACTGATGTGAAAGGCTAGCCACTTGACTAGCAAATCAGTAACGATGGCTTTTGGTGGCGTCAACTTAATTTTCAGAAATGAACAGAATGAATCCTGGTTCAGCCCAGAGAGAAAACAAATGAACAAACCATTGTTTGCAGAAATGCATAGTGACTACAAATTTTAAAAGCCTGCAGATCAGTTTTTTACTCTGTCCTCCTCTATGTAAGACATTGGTCAATACAAATTTCCAATATGTTGACTTACAACAGTTCACTAAGTGGCTGTTCAAAGTTACATCGACACTGAAAAAAGAGACTTATGACCATTTTTCACACTTACAACTGTTGCAGTATCCCCAAGAAACTGAGGGAATTAACTATGGCAAAATGGCTGGTCGAACCAGGTGATAGAAGTCCCAACCAATTTTAAATGTGTGCTGCTCACATGGAAGAGATAAGTCATCATTTCCCAGGGGGTGGAGTGGGGTTAGACATGGCAAAAAGACTAGCAAGAATAATACCTTTAACACCATCAAACAAATCTGCTTACCCCAAGTCCTCGAGAAGAACTCAATAGGGAGCCTAAAGAATCGGTAGCAGGGATTTCACATTTATATCTATATATAATGTAAAAGAACAACACCTGCCTACCCCAATCCTTAGGAAGGACTCAACAGGTGGATCAAAATGCCAATTTTCCAGTCTAAACATCTGGCTGACTGTGTGACCAAACATCATAATTTATTAAATTCACATGCTTCATGCCTCCCAGTGACTTTGGCTAGAATTGGCTGTGTTAGACCAAGATCCTTAACCAATGAAGCTCAACAGTGCCCAAAAGATACTGGCCAGGAAAGTCTACATCAGCATAAGCACCACTGACTTCCTATCCTGATAAGATGACTCCATAAAGTACTCCAAACTTTTAGCCTGGTGGGAGGGCACCTTTGAATTTTGAGCACACATTGTCAGTGCTCTTACAAAATGTCTGCTTTTACACATCTATCAATTATTTAGAAAGTACCAATTTTCCAGACCAGTACCTGCCAATCTTTTCTTGCTATTCTTGTTTGCCCTTTTTCAAGTTCAACGGACATGTTGAGAATCACATCTCAGAGACTTTTTAAGAACTAAAGGATGTGCTGGGGTGGCTAGTTTTCTTTACAGAATGCATCTATCCCTCCCTCTCTCCCTTCCTGTCTTTTAAATAAATATTGTATTTAATATAATATCAAGTGAGGCAGAAGGCTGAAGATGATAAAGTGGTTTCCAGAGGCATATTGGCACCCAGAGTTAGCTGAATAAATCAGATTGGAGGGAGCAGTTAAGGCACATAACATAAAATAATAGAGTTTGAAGAGACCTTTGAGGTCTTCTAATCCAAACCCCTGTTTGAACAGGAGATCTTATACCAGGTCAGATAAATAATTCTCCGGTCTCTTTTTGAAAGCCTCCAGGGATGGAGCACCCACATCTTTTGAAGGCCAGTTGTTTCATTGGTTGATTGCTCTCTCTATTAGGAAATTTCTCCTTAGTTCTAGGTTGCTTCCCTCCTTGGTTAGTTTCCACCCATTGCTTCTTGTCTTGCCTTTTGATGCTTTGGAAAATAGTTTCACTCCCTTGCCTTCGTAGGAGCCCCTCAAATATTGGAACATAGTTATCACATCTCCTTTAGTCCTTCTTTTCATTGGACTATATATACCCAAACTAGAGAAAAAGAAGAGAGCAGTTTTTGTTTAAATTGTAGTCTCTTTGCATCTCATCTCTGCCTCTCAGGACCTCAGTGTGCATTGCAAAATTTAATGGATGGTTGGTTGGATGGATCAAAAACACTACAAGAATATTTGGAGTAATGTTCCATCTCACTTCGTATTTCACCGTAATGATTCAAAATAGACTCAGCTATAAGGATTACTATAAAATTCCCCAGTTATCTGACTAATTCCAGTTCCTGTAGTTCATCTGCCTTCCCAAGAACACAAGCAGAGAAAGAGATCCTGGCTATCAGGGCTAATTCAAGATATGTTCCTGCTTGATATGAAGTCCCTTATCCACTCACTCACCGCCGACCCTGATGCAGATGGAATATACCCAGGACCAGCCTATGAGGCATATGAATTTATAAAACTTATGCTAGACCAGTCTTAGAGTATTGTTCAACTGTTTGGAATTCTCACCATATATCTGACATCAGTACAATCGAGCTGGTTCAGAAGTATTTCACGAGAAAAGTTTTGCATTTTTCTGTACACAATAAAATTTCCTACGCTACTAGGCTCAAAATTCTTGGCTTGGATAACTTAGAACTGCATTGCTTATGGTCAAACCTAAGTATTGCAAACAAAATTATATGTAGTAATGCTTTACCCGTAAATGACTTTTTCTGCTTTAATCGCAATAATACACGTGAACAACTGCTTTAAACTCAATGTAAATCATCCTAAACTTATGTAAAAATATGATTTCTGTAATAGAGTTGTCAAAGTCTGGAATGCTCTACCTGATCCAGTTGTCTCAGCTACAAATTTTCACAGTTTCACCCACAAATTGACTTCCGTGGACCTTACTTCATAGTTAAGTGGTCAATAGAGGGGGTGTGCATAAGTGCACTAATGTGCCTATCGTCCTTGTCATTGTACATTCTTTTTTATTCTTGTTCTCATTTTTGTTTGACAAATTCTAATAAATAAATAAATCCTTCCACTGAAAATGAGATGGGACTGAAATATTATTTTCAGGAATGCTGATAATGATGATTTTTAAAAACTCATTCATAACATTCCAAATCTTCTGTTTCACACACCCAAACAGACAATGTGCTCTCTTCCTAAATAGCCCCAAAGGATGCCAAACACAACTGGTTTATTTAAATGCCTGAACTAAACCAGCAAAAAGAATCCTAATGCTGTCATAAATCTTCTCTTTGAAAGTCTAGTCCTCTGGAGGAAGAAAACCAGCATAGTTTGAGAGGTTTTCACTGCTCTGTGAAACCTGCACTGCCTTCCATCCACCTTTCAGTTCCAGTGGAAGGAACGGCTTCTGAATATAAATAAGAATAAAGTCTATTATAATTACAAATGCAGCTACACGACGCTTTGGTCGAAACCTTAAAATGAGAGGCTGACATTGCCATTCCAAGTTAGACATCAATTACAAATGCATCTAACACAGGCCAAGTAACCTGGTTCAGAAAATGCCTAGGTACAAAGAGAATCCATTTCTCCGGGAATTGTGCAGCCCAGAGCTTAGGAGAAATCCTATTCAGGATTTCAGTATCCAGATCATTCTGGCTAAATAATTAATGTTGAAACCAGGTCTGTGATATATATTATTCCTGGACTGAGGGGAGATGGGGAAAAGACTATAAAGCCTATTTTATCCTGTCGTTCAAATACCAGACAGTATTTGCATTTTTACCTGCTTTATTTTTTTTTCCCCACTGAAGGCAGAAAGGCAAGCTTTCCTGCATCGCTTTTGTGTTTTAGAGATAGTTTATAAGGTATAAAGGAAACAAAATGTATATATAATTGATAAGCATTTTACACTTGATTTGAAAACTTTATTATTATTTTTTTAGGAATCCTGTATCTAGCAAAATGCTCTCTATAAATAAGAGTGAAAGGTTGGCTAGACCACAGCTCCAAAAATACACAAACAGTTCTAATAGTAGCATGAAACCCTCCTCACACACATACACAATGCCAAATGTCACAATATAAGAGTGCTCTTTTGAGCTCATTAAGAGACTATTAGTTCCTAGACTCAACTGGGTTTTCACACAAAAGTAAGCACCTTGCATAAATCCATATTAAACCATTTAGTCTATATTTAACCCTATAACAAGGATAGTCAGGGTAAATTAAATGGATTTTATTTCTCTGTGGAAGAAAGCCAGCTCTAACCTTTCTTCTTTTGTGTAGTCTTCTAATCTTTTATAAGAGTAGAGGGGGAGGAAATAATCAACATTTAAAAGGGCCTAGAGGAGAATGAGACACACATGTTCAAAAGGAAGGGTAGAAAAATTGACAAGCCTTCATTATTACATCTTTAAACACTAATGAGATTGATAAATGCAATCCTCAGGGCTCTATTGACAAAATATTTCCAGGGCTTCCTTCATTCTATGCCTACTGCCTTGTTCTGAAGAAAGATTTCTCTCTTAAAAGAAATGATGGCTTGTATGACATCACAGATGCAAATATATCTTTCCCTTCTTTTTTTCTCATAAGCAGAACTGTATACAACCCAAATATTTAGCTATTATCTGAATAGCTGAATACTTGAAGAATGATTGCAGGAACTGGGTATGTCTAGTTTAATGAAAAGAAGGACTAGGGGAGACATGATAGCAAAGTTCCAATATTTCAGGGGCTGCCACAAAGAAGAGGAAGTCAAGCTATTCTCCAAAGCACCTGAGAGCAGGACAAGAAACTAATCAAGGAGAGAAGCAACCTAGAACTGAGGAGAAATTTCCTGGCAGTTAGAACAATAATTCAGTGGAACAACTTGCCTCCAGAAGTTGTGAATGCTCCAACATTGGAAGTTTTTAAAAAGATGTTGAATAACCATTTGTCTGAAATGGTGCAGGGTTTCCTGCCTAAACAGGGAGTTAGACTAGTAGACCTCCAAGGTCCCTTCCAACTCTGTTATTCTATTCTAAAGAAAATAACTCAGAAAGTAACCTCCCTAGCTTATCAGAGATTTGTACTTTCAGACTTTCAAGAGACTGTTAATGTAACTTTACTATAAAGTAGAATTAGCTCAACTGCTTGGGTTTCTTGTCTGGTCTACCTGTGAAAGCTGTGAAAGCTGACAAATGAGTAAAATGACTGGGTATAATTTTAAAGTCTCAATTTAAAAGTGACACCAAACACATACTGTAAGGATTCATGGACAATAGAGAAGAGAAAATGGAAATGTGTCCTGCAAGAACGATATTTTGGCCCTAGCCGAGAGGAAATATTGTTGTCAAAATTGATTATCCCTTCACATAATCAATAAATAAACCAGTAATAAATCATGTAAATTAACCAGCAGAGACCCAATTTTCCCAATTTGGAATAGTGGTTAAGGCACCAAGGAAGTCAGTTAAAAACCAGGAGACTGTGAGTTCTAATCCCACTTTAGGCACGAAGCCAGCTGAATGACTTTGGATCAGTCCCTCTTTTTCTCAGCCCCAAGAAGCGGTAGCGCGCTCCGACCCTCCATACCCATCCTGCAGCCCTGGTTGTCCAGATTCTCAGGCCCTGAATACCCGGCTGTTGTTGTGCAATGCCAGGTCCGTGGTTAATAAGGCTCCCCTGATCCATGATTTGGTTCAGGAGGAGGCCGCGGACCTGGTAGGTGTCACCGAAACCTGGTTGGGCCCAGAGGGCAGTGTCCCTCTGGTTGAGATGTGCCCACCAGGTTTCCTTGCATTTCACCAGCCTAGGGTTCAGGGAAGGGGTGGAGGGGTGGCGGTGCTTATAAAGGAAGCCCTTCATCCTAGGGAGGCCACTGTCCCTCAGACGGCTGGCTGTGAATCTCTATTTGTGAAGTGGGGGCAAGGGGTTCAGATGGGTCTTTTAATGGAGTACCTGGCTCCCTGCCACGTCTCATCGGCCCTGCCCGGACTCCTCGAGGTGATAGCCGGGCTGGCGGTTGAGACCCCCAGGCTTTTGGTCATGGGGGATTTCAACCTGCCATCGTCCGGTGAAACCTCGAGGTTGGTTCGGGAGTTCTTGGCTTCCATGACGGCCATGGACCTGACCCAGTTAGTTTCCGCCCCCATTCACATTGGAGGACACATGCTGGACCTGATTTTTGTCTCTGGGCAGTGGTTGAATGACTGTAATTTTGGGGAGTTAGTTATTACACCCTTGTCATGGACAGATCATTCCCTCCTTAGGTTGGACTTCCGTTCCACCACCCCCCACCGCAGGGAGGCGGAACCACCTAGATTGTTCCGCCCCAGGCGCCTGATGGACCCGGAGCGGTTCCAGAGGGAGCTTGGGCCGTTTCCTGAGTCTCTGGCTCACAGCTCGCCTGGAGACCTGGTGGCCACCTGGGACGGGTTGGCCGCCGGGGCTCTAGATCGAGTTGTGCCCCTGCGACCTCTGACCCGGCACAGATCCCATTTGGCTCCGTGGTATACGGAGGAGCTACGGGAGATGAAGTGCCGGAAAAGACGTCTAGAGGGCATTTGGAGGGCGAGCCGTTCTGAGTCTGACCGAACACAGGTGAGATCTCATATTAAGACTTACCTTGTGGCAATAGGGGCGGCGAAATCTTCGTATTTCTCCGCCCTTATTGCGTCAGCAGAAAATCGGCCTGCCGCCCTGTTTAGAGTGACCCGCTCTCTACTTGAACCGAGAGCGCGGGATGACCTCTTGCAGGGTAGGGCGGAGGAGTTTTCCTGATTTCTGCATGATAAAATCGCTCAGATTCGGGAGGGGCTCGACTCCAATTGGATGGTCCCGGGGGAGGTGTCCGGGGCAGGTCTTGTGAGTGTTATCTGGGGGGAGTTCGATCCTGTGACCGCCGAGGGTGTGGACAGGCTGCTGGGGGGTCTGAATGCCACCACCTGTTTATTGGACCCGTGCCCTTCCTGGCTGGTTTCGGCCGCCAGGGAGACGACACGAGGCTGGCTCCAGGGGATTGTCAACGCTTCTTTGAGAGAGGGGGTGCTCCCTGCCGCCCTGAAGGTGGCAGTGGTGCGCCCCCTCCTCAAGAAGCCTTCCCTGGACCCAGCTATTTTAAACAACTATCGTCCGGTCTCCAACCTTCCCTTTGTGGTGAAGGTTGTTGAGAGTGTGGTGGCACGTCAGCTCCCCCAGTACCTGGAGGAAGCTACTTACCTCGATCCGTCCCAATCGGGCTTCAGGCCTGGACATAGCACTGAGACGGCATTGGTCGCGTTGGTCGATGATCTCTGGAGGGCTCGTGACAGAGGGTTCTCCTCTGTCCTGGTCCTATTAGACCTCTCGGCAGCTTTTGATACTATCGACCATAGTATCCTGTTGCAACGGTTGGAGGGGTTGGGGATTGGTGGAACCGTCCTTCGATGGTTCTCCTCCTTCCTCTCCGACCGTTCGCAATTTGTGTTGGCGGGGGAGGAGAGGTCCACCTCTAGGCCCCTGCTTTGTGGGGTGCCTCAGGGGTCGGTCCTCTCTCCCCTCTTGTTCAACATTTATATGAAGCCGCTGGGCGAGATCATCCGTGGTCTTGGAGTGAGGTGTCATCTATATGCAGATAACACCCAGTTGTACATCTCTACTCCAGACCACCCCAACGATGCTGTGGGGGCTATGTCCAGGTGCTTGGAGGCCGTGTGGGATTGGATGGGCGGGAACTGGCTTCGGCTGAACCCATCCAAGACCGAGTGGCTGTGGTTTCCGGCGCCCCGATATAGCCAGCTGACACCTTCGCTGGCTATCGGGGGGACTCCAGCTGGTGCAAAATGCAGCCACGCGGATGATTATGGGGGCGTCGCGTAGCGCCCATGTGACGCCTCTCCTGCGCGAGCTGCATTGGTTGCCGGTGGCTCTCCGGGTTCGCTTTAAGGTTCTTGTTTTGACCTTTAGGACGACCCATGGCATGGGACCAGGTTACCTCCAGGACCGCATTCTGCCAGTGATCTCCAACAGGCCGGTGCGTTCCCACAGAGAGGGTCTGCTCCGGGTGCCGTCGGCCGCTATGTGTCGTCTGGTGGCGCCGAGGGGTAGGGCCTTCTCTGTGGGTGCCCCCGCCCTCTGGAATACTCTGCCACCGGAGCTCCGTACCGGCACGGACCTGAGGGCCTTCAGGCGCGCGTTGAAGACCTGGCTCTTTGAGCAGGCCGGCCTGGGCTGAGATAATGGTTTTAATTTGGTCTCCATAGCATTTAATTTTAAATTGGGGTTTTAAGGGGGTGGGGTCTTTTTAGTCTCATTTATCAGCCAATTAATTTAATACTTTTTAAATTTTTGTATATTTGTGGGTTTTAGATGGGCTGTACACCGCCCTGAGTCCCCTGGGAGAAGGGCGGTATATAAATTTAAATAATAAATAAATAAATAAGAAGAAGGCAAGAGCAAATCATTTCTGCCAAATTTGCCAAAAAACAACAACAACAACCTTGCCAGGTAATCCAGACAGTCATCAAAAACCAACACTGATTTCAAGGCACCAGGAAAAAAAATCAACTAATATAGAAAAAGAAGGAAAGATTAACAAATAAGATTTTATGGAACATATGGAGGCATATTTACAGCAGGATGGGAATGCCACCTGCTCTTTGTTTCAACTCATTGAAATGAACAATGTGAAATATTTTATTTAAATAATACCTTTGTTGTTGAACAAGAGAATCATTTGAAAGCAACATAAGTCTATTATGTATCTCAGTGAGAATACAAAGATGAACTTATATATATATATATATATATATATATATATATATATATATATAAATCAAGCCTAATGTTTATTAAGAAGTATTCTGAGGGCAGTTTAACTCATGCAGCACTTTGTGGTCATGTTTTCTGTATTCCTTTCGGATTAATGTTATGAAATATATCAATAGACTTATTGGTAAAACATTTTTAAACAACACGCATATTGTATTGAATTGTATGCCTACTACTGGGATTTAACTTGTTCTGATGATTTTTATGCTCTAGGAATAGCAAAAAGAATAATCGTAGGAGATGGAAAAATATTTTAGCTCCAGATTTAAAAGCTTGGATTTTAGAGATCTTTGATCCAGCAGTTTTTGAGGAAATGTATACAATATATTCTGTCAATTAGAATATGTTACATTATCTTTCCCTCTGGAAAATAATTCTTGGATAGGCTTGGTGACTACTAAAAGCTTGGTTTACCTTTTTTTTTCTTCAAAGATCTATAAAAATAAGGTGAAATTGGAATATATTTGTAATTATAGGCATTTTGTCTTTCTTTGTTTTTCTTTGTTGTGTTGTTTTTTTTCTTTGATGTTGAATTGTTCATTTTTATTATGTATATTTGTTTGAAAGGGATTGTCTTGCAGGAGGAGGAGGAGGGGAAAGAGAAGGAGGAGAAAGAGGAGGAAGAGGGAGGAGGAGGAATGTTTGTCCTGAAGTTTACTTCCTCTTCAATATCTTTAGAATTTTAGCAGTACAATCTGATGTGATAGATATTTATTTTCAAAAGACTATTCAATTCAACATTTAAAATTAGCATAATATTCAGATCTACATTGCTAATCTATACACATCAATCAATCAGAAAAGAGCTGGAAGGGACCTTGGAGGTCTTCTAGTCCAGCCCCCTGCTTAAGCAGGAGATCCTATACCATCTCAGACGAGTGACTGCTCAGTCTCTTCTTTAAAACCTCCAGTGATGAAGCACCTACAATTTCTGAAAGCAAGCTGTTCCACTGGTTAAATGTCCTCACTGTTAGGAAGTTAGGAAATCAACCTGAGAATAAACTTTTTTTTTCCATTTTTGGGACTGGATTTAGTGAACAAGCGGCTTCATATATTTAAGTCATACATCCAAACAACAGCATACATTTTGAACGAAGGTAGCATTCAATTTTTTTTTAAGTATTTGATTCTGTATTAGTACCAAACATCACATCAGTATTATGACTTGCACTTCATATTCTTCATTCCAAAGATGCAAACATCTTTATAATCCAAATTGGAAGATGTCTGGGTATCATCTGCTGAGTTGGTTTAACTGAGACAGTTGACATCTGGTGATCGACTTTAGCAAACACTAAGGACATTGTGTCAGAGAACATATGCATTTAATATATCAGTAGCGTTTGAACCGTTCACTCAGAGATCTCATTGGAATGTCCATTCTGTCAACCCAGTTTGCAAAAGACTCAGTGCCCACTGGTGGCATAAAATGGAAACGGCAGTAGAAAAATCCTTAATTTCAAGTGAATAATCCCAAACTCATAGCCAGATCATTTACCCCTTTTCCTTAGCTTTGCAATTTTTTTTTTTGAAGGAGTTATTGGTTATATGCAAAATGCTTTTGGGAATAGCAATGTTCAAATACAAAAAAGGTAGATAAATAAGTATTCAAGGCATGTGATGTTAAACAGGAACAATTTAGCTTTTTATAATATTCTGATAGAAAGATATTAAGGTTCAGTGAGACCTTGACCCAGCTACTTTTATGGAAGCTTCCTTCTTCTCCTCACAAACTCCTAATCATCGTATAATGAGGTGCAACTCCAGAAGAGAAGACACGAAAAACGTTTATTACTTTTTCAAATCCTCCCTCCCTCCCTCCCTCCCATCCATCCTTCTTCCCTCCCTCCCTCTCTTTGTTCTTCCTTCTCCCTCCTTCTTTCTCTCACACACACATCTACGTACATATACTGAGGCACTATCAGATAAGCTTACGGTATTAAACTTTTCCCACTGCTTTAAAAAATATCTTTCCAAGAGAAACCAAGCTTAGAAGGCATATGAATCTAATCAACTCAGTGCAGCTCGTTTCTCCGTAAGCTGAATATTCTCTCGTTGAAATTCAACCAAAGACGCAACTGTAATAAGGCCAAACCCTGAAATGCAAAATGAAATGCTGGCCTCCACCAAAAGTTCACAATGCAGATTCAAAACAGAATTGCCTATTGTATTCACAATGCAAGTTATGATTCACAGCTAGCTCAACTAACCAATGGTTTTCCCATTCATAGTGTGAACATCTGGCACAATGAAAGTCACACCTACTGTCTGCAGCCAGTTTCCAGTATAAATAGCTTGGGAAATGGAGGTTGTATTTAACAGATCAAAATCAAGCATACTTTCCAGCATAAACACATTCAACAACTCAAATTATATATATAGATGATAGATCGATAGATGATAGATAAATAGAAGAGAGACAGAAGACAGATAGATAGATAGATATAGGTATAGATATGCACACACACACATACACACACACACTATTACAGTGTGTTAATCTTTGTACTTAATTATCGGCAACTCACTAATATGGAACTAAATGATACATTACTTTGCTGCTATTATGCAAGTACTTTGGTGCTACAAATCCAATCACAAAAGACATTTTAAAAAGATCCTGGAATGTTACAGAAAATACTCTGTAATTATTTTTTTCTATCTTAGCAGAAGGATGTTAGTCCTCTAATCCTAGAGACTTTTGATTGTTTTCTGGAAAACAAAATAACTAATTTCTATTCCTATCTTTCCTGCAGTTGTACCAGTGAAAAAAAATATGGGCTCAGGGATGACAAATTGCACTGCAATTGAGTCAAACTCAAGCGATGAAGGTAAGTTTAATCAAATAATTTATGACATAGTATACGTAGAACAAAACAAAACAAATATTTTTTTAAAAACCCCAAGATCGAATTCTATGAAGAATTGCATTATAGAAAAAAGGATTATTCAGGAATTAGAATTGTTCCAAAGCAGAGGTGAGCAATTCATGTTCCCAAAGAGCCACAGGAAAAACTGGAGCTATTGTGGAAGGCGGAACCAATAGGCAGAACCTAATTCTGCTGTCAGCGCCCACATGTGATGGGAGGAGGAAGCGCGGAGCCTTGCCCTACCTTGTTGTTCTGTCGCTGGGGCAGGAAAGCTTGTTTGTTCACCAGATGTCTAAGGAGTGCATTCAGGTTTTTCTCCTGCACTTCGCAGCACACTTATGTATATTTTATTTTCCAACTTCCAGTTGACCTCATGTGGGCCAGACCGGGACAGCCAAAGGGCCCGGTTGTGGCCCGGGGACTGTACAATACCCAGGTCTGTTCCAAAGAATAGTTACATGTACCAAAAGCATTGTCATCAAAAGATTTAAGGGGTACTCGCAGTGGTGTGATTCACCTGGTGTAACAATCACTTCGGTGAGCATGTGCTTTGCGCGCATGCTTTACATTTTAAAAAGCCCATTTTCAACTCAATTACTTACCTTCTGCTGCATCCCCGGTGAGTAAAACAGCTGATGCGCGGCAAAGTGCTCTGCTGCGCGAATCAGCTGTGCTAAAAAAAAAACAGGAAATAAAAGCACAGGAAAGAGCAGAGGTGGGTGGATGAGGCCAAATGCTCACCGGAAATACTGGATCGCCCGAACCGTTCCAAACTATTAGAATCCTACCCCTGGGTACTCACTAATTTTGAGTCTGATGGGCATATGGCTTTTGAAAAGTTGAATTTTTGTCATGGCATTCTCAAGAAACATATATTGGCGGTGTGGCTTGCTCATTCATAAATTGCCATGAATTGGAAGGAATATCCCATCTGTCTCTCTCATACAAATATTTTTCTCCAGCTCTTTCTGGGGAGTCCTTGCTGCTCTCTGAGCTTGATTGTTTGGTGGCAGATGTTCATAACTAGGCGCAATGGTTAGAATGTAGTATTGCTGGCTAATTGTGCTTCCAGCCTGGAGTTCGATCCGGAAAAGAAAGTCCACTTGCCTTTTGAAAAAAAAGCACCTTTAGGACAACCATGACCTGGATGATTAAGAATCTCCATAGACATTTGCTCTGCTTCACTTTTTGCATATATCCGCATTGTGTTGGTACTACCCCTTGACCTACCTATCTACCTTCATATGCAATTTGTTTTTTCTGCATTCTTTTCTTTATTGTTAACAAAACATTCTTATACCATCCTCTCTGTGAGCCATCAAAATGGCCTTCATCGGTGTATGTATCTGAGACTATTGATGTTTCTTCTGGAAATTATAATTCCATTTTCTCATGAAAGCTACTTAGCTGCTCCATGTTTGATTTAATTGTGGCTTCCTAAGCATTGTATCCATTCTTTAAGAAGCAGATAAGTATGTCTCTGTTTTTAAGAGCTATCCACCATGTATTGTGGGCTACACAATCAAAAGCCTTTCTATAATAATTAAAATGGAAATGAAATTCCCTTGCCCTTTTTATTATCCTTTGGATGTTAAAAAAAGTAGGATATTCTCTAGTGCCTCTGCCTCTTCTGAATTCAGCTTGTTCATTTGGCTCAGTAATTTCCTTTTCCAACTGATTTCATAAAAGATACTTCTTTTTTTTCTTCTTATGATAAAACAGATGTGACATGGGAGTTCATGATTAGATCTCCCAATAAGTTTTTGAAAGTTAAAAGTAGTCACTACAATTTGGTGTAGCAGCATGGAGATGGAAAGAATATAGAAATATAGCAACAAGGTCACGTAGTGTAATAAGATTGGGACTGGGTTAAGGACTTCTGTCCTCACTATGAGTTGCGTTGGGGGGGTTGCACGAAGGAAGGCTCAGCCAATCTCATTGTACACATGTTGTACTCTGACAATAAAAGGTAATAATAAAATATTTCTCTACTTGCGATCATCTTTGACAAAGTTTCTAGGCGCAAACTTATGATTATTTTTAATCTGCAAGTTTAATAGCAGATTTGTAGTAGGGAAGAATCTTATTTGGAGTATACTAAAAGTCCTGTAAGAGATATTGTCCTAATATAACTCCCTTTTTATGACCCTGTAATTTCTTAATTCAGGGTAGAGTCAGAGCTGAGCATTTATCAGCTGGATTCCCTTCCTGATGCCACACTGAGTTCACAGCAGATATTTTTTTCTTTATGCCCTAGGAGGGAAAATATCTGCTGCTACCTAGAATTGAACTCTCAACCTTCTGAGTGAGAGATGAACTAGGCCACCACACCACTCAGATATTACCCTAATATGAACCACCCAATACATTTATGTTAAAAAGAATCCACTGTTTTTGTCTAGTTTATAGGATGAGAAAGAGAAGAGTACTGAGAAGGAATCTGATTGAGAGAGATCCATGATTAACATTACAGACTTTTCAGTTCTGTAACTGAAAAGGGGGCAGTAAGGCACACACAGAGATTTAGGAATTTAGTCTGTGTCTTCAACAGATGATTCTGCTGGGCTCCTGCTCTTCCGTATTATTTATTTATTTATTTATTTATTTATTTATTTATTTATTTATTTATTTATTTATTTATTTATTTAATTTGTCAATTGCTTACAAGATAATAGGTATAAGTATAAACATAAGTAAGAATACAGGAAATAGGTACGAATAAATGGGGACAGTAGGAGAGGGACAGTAGGCACGATGGTGAACTTATGCACGCCCCTTACAGACCTCTTAGGAATGGGGTGAGGTCAATAGTGGTTAGTTTGAGGTTAAAGGAGTGGGGGTTAGAGGATATAACAAGAGTCAGGTAGTGCATTCCAGGCATTGACCACTCTGTTGCTGAAGTCATACTTTCTGCAATCTAGTTTGAAGCGGTTTACATTGAGTTTGTATCTGTTGTGTGCTCTTGTATTGTTGTGGTTGAAGCTGAAGTAGTCATTGACTGGTAGGACATTGTAGCAGATAATTTTAAAGCTATGCTTAAGTCCAACCAGAGGCGGCGTAGTTCAAAGTTGTCCAATTCCAAAATCTCAAGCCTGGTGATATAGGGTATTCTGTTGCGAGCAGAGGAGTGTAGTACTCTTCTCATGAAATACTTCTGGACTCGCTCAATTGTATTAATGTCTGATATGCAGTGCGGATTCCAGACTGATGAGCTGTATTCGAGTATTGGTCTGGCAAAAGTTTTGTATGCTCTAGTTAGCAATTCGATATTTTCGGAGAAGAAACTTCGTAAGATTAGATTTACAACTCTTAATGCCTTTTTGGCAATGCTTGTTACAGTGAGCTCTGGCACATATACATTGATGTTTTTATCATACAAGGAATGGGATGGCATAAAACAGAGGATTCATCTCCCTTAACTTTGCTGGAAAACAAAATGTCCACCACAATGCTACAAGCAAAGTAACATAATAACAGAGTTAGAAAGGGACATTGGAGAACTTCTAGTCCAGCCCCCTCTCAAGCAGGAAACCCTACAGCATTTCAGACAAATGGTTGTCTAATCTCTTGTTAAAAACTTCCAGTGTTGAAGCATTCACAACATTTGGAGGCAAGTTGTTCCACTGATTGGCTGTTCTAACTGTCAGGAAATTTCTCCTTAGTTCTAGGTTGCTTCTCTCCTTGATTAGTTTCTACCCATTGCTTCTTGTCCTGCCCTCAGGTGCTTTGGAGAATAGCTTGACTCCCTCTTCTTTGTGGCAGCTCCTTAGATATTGGAACATCATATCATATCTCCCCTGGTCCTTTTCTTCACTAGACTAGCCATGCCCAGTTCCTGCAACTGTTCTTCATATGTTTTAAGCCTCCAGTCCCCTAATTATCTTTGTTGCTCTTCTCTGCATTTTTTCTAGAGTCTCAAATTATTTTTAATATTGTGGCGACCAAATCAAACACTGGCTTGAATGTTGCTGCTCTTCAAAATAGGATATCCTAACATTATTGTAGCTGTTGAAAGGGGGGGAAATATCTTTAAAATTCCTATTGGAACAAAGAATCAACATTAAAACATGGCAGGCTGAATAAAAGGAGACAGATGATAAAAGGAAAGATAAAAAGGGTGAAATGAGGTCAGACTTGTAACTGTGAAAATCAAAGTCTTTATTGATCAACGTACTATGAGGGAGACTAATAGAAGAATGTGAAGGGAAAGATACATAGCCTTAAAACACACAAAAAAATAATTACCTTTCTCAAGTGTGTGAACATACCTATGGTTTTAGATACAGGACATGTTGGGATTGTAATATTTACATTCAATAGGAGGAGATAAAACTCTAAATCAAAAGTGTTCATCCTTGGCAACTTTTAAGACTTTTGAACTTCAACTTCCAGAATTCCTCAGCCAATATGTCAACATGGCTGACTGGGGAATTTGGGGATTTGAAATGCACAAGTCTATTTTTTTTTAATTTATAATTTTTTATTGAACAAATAAAGACAAATTAAACAAAGAAAAATACATTAAAAACATTGAACGTGGTACAATCTTCCTAACCCACATATTTGTCTTACATTGCTAGATTATAAATAAAAATAATACAAATTTATGTAAGGTATTCAGCTTTGTTCAGATATTTTCCCACGTCATTATAGTTGTGCTTTTAAAGTTGTAGCGACGTTTCGGCAGAATCTCATCTGCCATCATCAGGCTTCTGTATTATGTTCGTCTGTGAGTCAGGCTTTCACAGCCATTTCTGTTTTAAATTTGGTGCTAGCCTACTGCTGTGTTAGAATGGTTTTGTCTTCATCCTGATTGGTTGGGAGTCTTGGTCTGTGTTTATATATGTATATGTATATGTAAATGTATATGTGTGTGTGTGTGTTTTCATAGATTTTCATGGGTACAGGTATGCAGGTCTTGGCATGTTCGGGTCTTTTCCCGTATAAGATTGAGAGTATCTTGGTGATGTTTCAATGAGGTCCCACTTGCCATTTTCAAGCTGGTGCTTTTGGCTTCAATGCTTGTGCGAGCAAAGCATGATTGGAGCTGCTGTCTCTCTATAAATACTGGTTGGGAGGTTGGCTGTGTTGTTATTTTGATGTTTGCAGATTGGTTGGCTTTTTCGTAAGAACATGTGTGGCTAAGGTATTGTCTGTGTGTCTATCAGCCTCCTGTGTTGTAACGAGACATCCTGGGTCTTGTGCTGTAATCTTCTGGGTCGTTGGCTGTGTTGTAATATCCTGAGGTTTTGTGGTGTAACCTCCTGAGTTCCGTGATGTGATATCCTGAGTGGGTGGTTGTGATGTGATGTTCCGGGTTTTGGTTTGGCTCTGAGTTTGAGGCCTGGCTATGTGTTCATGGCGTGTGTCAGTTTGCTTGGTTTGGGGGTCGGGATGTGTGGCAGCTGGTGATGCAGGAGGTATCGTCCCATTTATTCATGTTATGGGGATGTTTCTGTATTTCGATGGCTTCCTTGATTATTCTCTTGTTGAAGTGTTCTGTATTGGTGATTAATTAGTTTCCTTCAAAATTAATTTCATGTCCTGTGGCTTTAAGGTGCTGGAAAAGGGAGGAAGTATTTTCTTCTTTTCTGACTGCATTCTTGTGTTTTGCGATGCATGCATTTATTCTCCTGTTGGTTTATCCACAATTATCAACCTAATCCTAAAGGAGACACCCCCTCAGAAACCGAGACACAGAACAGGACAACGGTATCGCCCTCCTCTCCTACATCAAAGGCACCACAGATAAAATCAGCAAAATTCTCCACAAACGCAATATCAGGACAGCCTTTGGCATGGACCAAAAAATAGCCAACATTCTAAGAAACCCCAAAGACAAGATCCAGTTAAAAAACCAAGGAGTTTATGAAATACCATGCAACAATTGCCCAGCCACATACATTGGACAATACACAAGCCTGATGATGGCAGATGAGATTCTGCAGAAACGTCGCTACAACTTTAAAAGTACAACTATAATGACTTGGGAAAATACCCGAACAAAGCTGAATACCATACATATAAATATCTGCGAAAACTTAAGAAAACATGTATATATCCCATATTTTATAGTAATCCAATTCATCCTGATTTTTTAATTCCTTTGTTAATTTGTCCATTTCTGCGCACTTCCAATTTTTCCTAATTATTTCTGATTAATTTGGAGTTTCTTTATCTTTCCATTGTTGTGATTTTTTTTGAAATGCACAAGTCTTAATGTTGCCAAGGTTGGACCTTTCCTCCCCTCCCCTCTACCCACTGCTCTAAACACAAGGGTTTTACAAATGCCTATGCTTTCAGTTTTCCAATGTTTTAATCAACAGTCAAATAGTCAATTCCATTGTTCTAAAATGGTCTGGATTTCCAGAGCAATCCCCTTGTTGACAGTAAATTATAATAGCACTCTTATATCAACCCCATAAACTGTAATCCAAGTTTGTAGTAGCTACCCAATTATATTTCCCTAGATGCAGAGCTGGTATTCAGCAGGTTCTCACCAGTTCTGGAGAACCGGTAGTAGAAATTTTGAGTAGTTTGGAGAACCGACAAATACCACCTTTGACTGGCCCCACCCCCATCTATTCTCTGCCTCCTGAGTCCCAGCTGATTGGCTGGGTCTTCTTTTATTGCCCTGCACAGGAGAACAGAGCTGGAAAGCAGGTTAGTGGAGTGGGGAGGGAATGGGAATTTTGCAGTAACCTTCCCCCAGGAGTGAGGAGGGAATGGAGATTTTACAGTATCCTTCCACTGCCATGCCTACCAAGCCAGGCCCACCAAGCCAAGCCCATAGAACTGGTAGTAAAAAATTTTTGAATCTCCTAGGTGAGGTGGGTTTAGTGAACTTTGAGATTTGTTATAGCCCCTGGAGGAACTATGTGAGAATTTGAACCAAGAACACTTGGTTCACATTCTTCCATATTCTCTTGACATATAATCAGTGTAGCAAGAATAGAGGGCTAGCTGATAGTTTAACTCTGCTTTAAAATCTACCAGTAGATCAGGTTTCCTCTACCATAATTTTCTGCCATATGGAAAGAGAAACACTTACAAAAAGTAGGAAGAGTTTGGCCAATGATTCATAACAACTACTTTTTGCAAGTAATTCCAGGGTGGCCTATAATGTATTCTCTGGGTGAGTGAATCTAGCCAGGAGTGGGAACTATCTAACTGCCTATTGTTTGTAATACAAGGGTTTTTTATTGTAATTTAGCCAACCCAAACAAGATCTATAGTTATTAAAGATTAATAATGTTCTCACATGGACAGAGTCATGTTTGCAACTTAGCAAGAAGAATGGTGGCCTGAAATGAATATTTATTCATTTATTCAATTTATGTATTAGATGCGAGAAAAGCTAATCATGCCTGCTCTCTCTCCCTTAATTTTTTTTCATGGAACAAATTAATGCATCCATGGAAACATCACTTGAAAAACAAACCATACCTCTCCTAAGACAATGCTAGCACATTTTCTTTCTTCCTGTCCTGTCCTGTCCTGTCCCGTCCCGTCCCGTCCCGTCCCGTCCCGTCCCGTCCCGTCCTTCCTTCCTTCCTTCCTTCCTTCCTTCCTTCCTTCCTTCCTTCCTTCCTTCCTTCCTTCCTTCCTTCCTTCCTCCCTCCCCCCCTCCCTCCCTCCCCCCCCTCCCTTCCTTCCTTCCTTCCTCCCTCCCTCCCTCCCTTCCACCATTTTTGCCTACTGTGGCTGCACATTGGCATAAATTTAAACCAGGTTGCATCTTACAGAGGTGTATTAAATAAAAGGTGTCCAATTCCTACTTATCCTCCATCTGGACATTAGTGATCATACATGATGACCTTACATGAGTGACTTTTTGATGTCCACCCTCTTCAACATTATATTTATATAAACATTGAAAGGAGTATCTAAAATACTTAGATTTATTTGAGCCAAAGTGGCACAGTGGTTAGAGTGCAGTTCTGCCGGCTAATTCTGCTGCCTGCCAGCTGCCTGCAATTTGGCAGTTCAAATCTCACCAGGCTCAAGGTTGACTCAGCCTTTCATCCTTCTGAGGTGGGTAAAATGAGGACCTAGATTTTTTGGGGGGCAATATTCTGACTCTCTAAATCACTTAGAGAGGGCTGTAAAGCGGTATATAAGTTGAAGTGCTATTGCTATTTAGTTGCCTGCACTGTTGGATTCCAGAAAGGACAGAATTCCAACACATTAGCCAACCTTACTTGAAAGCTTCCCCCCTAACGATTTCATTAACATGAACATATGAGAAATAGAGCCAGAAGGCATGTAGAGAGTTGGAAGCAATGAGCGTGGTGGGACTCCTGCTAAGCTATTCTATAGGTATGCAGAGATAAGTAAGTTACCCCTCCTCATCAAGAGTTAATCTCTGTTCTCAGTTTCAGGATACTGCTCACACCACACAGATTCCTCTCATGGATTTCCACAGAATAAGAGGCAAGGAATTACATTACATGAGAGTGAATGAAAAGCCTATTATTGGCAATTTTGCAATGACAAGGCTTAAGGTGACCCTGCTGCAGATGGTAAAGCCAAAGCAAACATCAAAGCACAGGTAGCTTAATATGGATACAGATGTGCATGCGTGCATGCATATTAAAGTGTATTAAATATTAATCCCATATACAGTACTGTAATAAAACTGTAATAATATTTAAACATAAGTGGCAAGTGCATTTTGTCTAAATCTCACCAGCTTTGCATTCATTAGCCAGACCCCTGGAAGGTAGGAGCCAATTTACTTCTGAGTGAGCAATTGATTAGATTTACTGTCTGCATGCATTTCTCTGGTTGCATTGCCTTTTTTCCCCCTCCCCTTTCTTCTGGTAATATTTTAATTTGATGGAATTTCATGTTGCTTTATTTTTTATTGCATATTCTTCTTCCACACCAGGATAATTTTTAATAATGAAAAGTGGCTTTTAAAATCACGTACAAATAAAAGGACGAGCAATGTAATGTCCTTTTAAAAAGGAAAGCTGAAATGCCAAAAACATGTTACAGATATTAGAAATGAATGAGCCTCACCATGGGATGGATCCTATTAACAAGAACTGATTCCAAGGACACATGCTCAACATTGGATATTATTTCAAATTAGAATTGGATCTACAGTAAGTTGGCTCTAGAGTTTATTGCGGTCCCAGTGCTTCTCCCACTTGGCAAATGGGCTTGGAAATTCTGAACTTTGATAATAAGAGCACAAAGAACTTATTCCAGGATTATAGGGAATATCTCCTTCTAAAAATGCCAGCAAAATTGGGGCAAGCAGGATGACCACTGCTTTTTATTGCTTTCCTTTCTTTTCCCCTCTGGCATTGAAATGCAAATGACATTTTCTCAACAATTCTAGTGCCCATCTGCTGGCCAGCACTGCAGCTGAAGACAGTTTCCCAAATGGCTTTGATGGCTCATAGAATCCCTCTGAAATGTAAAGCAGCAGCTTAATGAAACTCAACTCTGTTATGTTTTTAACTATTCTGTCCCTAAGAACTAAAAACTCTGGTGCAACAAGGATCCACAACAGGGGGCAAGTGTGTAACTTCATCACAAAAATGGTGTATATGTGCATCATTTTGCATAAAATCAAATATCTAAGGTCTGCTGATATAGGAGAAGAAGTAGCAGAACTTGGGGGTGGAGTGAAAAGGGGGAATCAGCTAGAATCCCTCTGTAGCCACAAGCAATCCAACCACCCTTGAATTCCATGGACACTTATCTAACTTAAAACAGGTGCTAACTGTTATCTGAGACTGTGCACAGGCTATGTAACAATAAATCAGTTTAACTGGATCTTCACACATGGGATTGTTTTTATTTATTGGTTTATTTATTTTTGGACAGCTCTCACCCTTTCGCCTTTCTGTAAGGGTCTAAAAACCTGGTTCTTCCACTTGGTCTGAGGCCTGGGTTAGGGCATGTCCTTCTGGAGGTAATTACTGCATTAAATAGAAGATCCCATTTCCACTCCATTGTATGTCTCCACCACCACCTCCTCTTAGCCATTTCTCTGACAATTTTAATGCTATATTTATGGTCCTACAATTCTTTTGCAATACAGTTTTCTCAAATTGTAAGCTGCCCAGAATTGCATGACAGCGAGATGGGTGGCATAAAAATTTAAACAATCAATCCATTATTTAAAAGAGATAATTCGTGTGATTTCACTATTCAAACTATTCAGAATCTGTCAAATAGTTAATATGGTTACCATTCCCTAGAATGCAACAAAGATATAGTTTCAGGCTGTGTTAGTACCTGCCTCTGTGGGAACGTGTTAGCTTTAGCTGATATGGATTCATTCATTCATTCATTCATTCATTCATTCATTCATTCATTCATTCAATTTGTTTTCTGCCTATCTCAACACAAGGCAACTCTTACCAACAGAACCATACGTTATTACCCATAAGTCAGAATAGGCAACATATTATGAATATATGTGAAGTGGTCTGAGGATGAATAGCTACTCATGTAGTGCAAAATCCACCCCTTGGATCTCTGGAAATGTCGTTAAGACAAACGTCTATGTTCTGAATATTGGAATGAATCAGCAGGTTTTCAAGAGTAAAATTTGCTTTAAGGATGGAGAGAGAGGAGAAACAGAGAGAGAAAGAGAGAGATATTTCCAGACAGAACACAGTGAACATTTATTTTGATATTCCCATAAAACATAAACCTAACCTCATTTTTAAAATGAGGCTTTTGGCTTTACTTTGAAAAGATTTAGTGTTCAGTCATTTGGGATGAATTATCCCTGATGGTGCCTCTCCATGCAGAGATCCATCTTCCATTAACACCTTCCTCCTAGCCTTTCATCAGATGTAATGATTGTAAGAAGGATGAGCTGGACACCTCTCACAGAACTATATCGAAAACTCATTAGGCTTTTATAAATATCCACCAGGAGCAAATGGGTTACTTTAATGGGTTATTGTCTGGGTCTCAGCACAAAGCAAATTGTCCCAGTTGCTAAGGGTAACTCCTTGTCTGTGGTCCATGGACAAGCATGAACAGAACAGCTGTGGAGCCGGCATTGACACTGGGTGAGCAAGGAATGGTGTCCATTTATTGATGAAATTTTAAACAGGGAGGACAATGTTCTTCCCACTATGGTCAAGCCCAGTGATTCATTTGTATTTCTCTCTGCCTCTCCTGCCATCTGTGCAGGCTGTCGTTTCCAAAATCTCTGAGGAATCAGAGTGGCGTTGTATGGAGATCTGATTAAATTGTCAAGGGAAAGCAATCTATCACTGATAGGGGCCAGGAATGGGTTGGAGACCATTTTCAATGGGGTCTCCGTCACTTTTTAGGACTTGCCTTTCTTTCTGCTCACTTTCATTTTAGTCTAATGCCAAACCATTGAAAAAAGAAACCCACCTAAACTCAAATAACAGAAATTTAAACTCTTAGACAGAGATGGTAATGAATTATATAGATGTTTTACAGTGGTCAGAGGTGAATTAAATTGCATTATAGCAGGGAGAAAGGAAAGGCTGGTATCGGTGTGAAATACCATGAGTTGAACATGGAAATTCAACTTTGTTGTTAACAAATAAATAGGTGGGTAAAATATCCTTATGACTTTACGTTGGCTAATAGTGAAATGGGATATGTATACGGTGGTTCTTAAGAGAAGTCTAGACAGCCTTTTGATCATTGATGATAGGAAGAATTATTAATGCTATAATATCAAAGTGTTGAAATAAGAGACTTGGGGAAACTAAAATTCATGTCAACTTTTACTTATGCAACTTCACTGGGTGACTATCAGTTAGTCCCTGTCTCCTGATCTCTGCATCCTGCAGAATTATGGATGGCTCCTAGAGAGAAAGTGGGAGGGAAGGAAAGACATGGATGGATATATTTTTAGGACTGTAAGTCAGCCAGAGTTACCCGATGGTATGGTAAGATGGGTGGCTAATAAATGTTATAAATAAATAAAGATTGAAGGGTGGGAGGATGTGGAAGGATGGATAGGTGGATGAATGGACGAAGAGAGAGAGAGGAAGACAGAGGAAAGAAAGAGGCAATAGAAGGGAATGTTGACAAACCCCAGTGAATTTTATAGGTGGTCAAAAACTAAGGAAATATATGTTTTTGAATTGTGACAGAATAGAATAGAGTAGAATAGAATAGAATAGAATTCTTTATTGTCCAAGTGTGATAGGACACACAAGGAATTTGTCTTGGTGCATATGCTCTCAGTGTACATAAAAGAAAAGATACATTTGTCAAAAGTCAAGAATCATAAGGTACAACACTTAATAATAGTCATGGGGTATAATAAGCAATCAAATCATACTAGGAAACAAGCAATATAAATCGTAAGGATACAAGCATCAAAGTTACAGTCATACAGTCACGAATGGGAGGGGAGGAGTGATAAAGAGTGATGAGAAGATTAATAGTAATAGTAGTGCACACTTTGTAAATAGTTGGACAGTGTTGAGTGAATTATTTGTTTAGCAGAAGGATGGTGTTCTGGAAAAAATGTTCTTGTGTCTAGTTGATCTGGTGTGCAGAGCTCTATAGCATCATTTTGAGGATAGGAATTCAAACAGTTTATGTCCAGGATGTGAGGGGTTTGTAAATATTTTCACAGCCCTCTTTTTGATTCATGCAGTATACAGGTCCTCAATTGAAAGCAGATTGGTAGCAATTGTTTTTTCTGCAGTCCTAATTACTCTCTGAAGTTTGTCTTGTTGGGTTGCAGAACTAAACCAGTTATAGAGGTGCAGATGACAGACTCAATAATTCTTATTTATGGAATTCATAGACATACAATATGCAGAAAGGTAATAGATGTGTAGCTAGGATAGGTAGATAATAGTAAATGGAAATGGAGATATCTGGGTGGATGGATGGATGGATAAAGAAATCCCATGAATAGGTCTACATTGTTCACCTGGGACAAAAATGACTTGAATACATCAATTCTAAGACACGACGTCTGCATTCTCATTTTTTTCCTCAAAACATAGGGCGATTCAACCTCTGTTTGCTTTCCTCCACTCTATTGTAAAGCTCTTTCTATCCAATGGAGGCTTCCAACTAAATCTAAGCTGAATCTTAGTAGTGAACATATGAGTTCACAATCATGTTGCGAATAAAACAAGGTGGGGCTCGTGCTGGGCTAACAATCATCAGGTTTGTGTTCGAGACCCAGTTGCTATTGCATGGCTGGATGAGCTCCCATCACTCCCTCCAGCTCCTGCCAACCCAGCAGTTTGAAAATGTGGAACCACAAGTAAATAGACAGGTACCACTTTGGTGGGCAACTTCATGGGGACATGAAAGGAGACCCAATCAGGTGTCTCCTGGGCAACAGTGATGTCACCGACTAATTCTTTCAACTTGGAAGCACCAAGGAATTGGGACAGGGAGAAAAAGCACTTATGGAATGCTCTCCCCATGGAATAAGAGGAGAGAGCATAAATGTGATCAGCACCGATAAATTCATTTAGGCATCCTTCGTTGATTTTTATTAATTCAAGAGAGTTCAGTGCAGAGAACTCTCTGCATCTACAACTCTCTCCACACTGTTTGACAACAACACAGCTTGTGTTAAATGTCATAATACATGTCAGAAAGGATTTGCAACAGGACACCAGTGTGCTGCTGACACCTATGAACCGCCCCTCCAGAGGCTACCGCTCTCTGGTTTTGGCAGGAATTGTTAAATGACTGCAATAGTGTTCATGGCCACAGATACTGATTAAGCAGCTAAATTCAAGATAAGTGAAGGAAGCATATTGAATGAGCACATAGATATAAAAAGAGAAACATGTGTGTCCCTATCACATCCTGTGTTGATTTTGCCATGAATTTTATTCATGTTAAATGACTGCAATAGTATAATAGTATAATAAATGTAATAAATAGTATAATCACAGATACTGATTAAGTACATAAATACATGATAAGTGAAGGAGGCACATTGATTGAGTATATGGACATAAAAAGAGAAACACATGTGTCCCTATCCCATCCTATGCTGGAATTCTCACAGGTTCAGAAGAACATTTGAAAAGAAGCTTCCAACAAGAGTATTCAATCTGCTTTTTGACCCACATATCACATACATTTGTTAAGCGTACAGTTAACAATAAATAAATGAAATGACTCGGACTATTTTCAGCATCACTGTTCAAAAACCTTTAGGTTGGGTGTGTTTGCTTAGACGTGTATTTCAAACAATGAGTTGCCGGTAGTTTAAACCTTGAGGAATAGTGAAACAGCAGACAGAAAAAAAACAGCAGTGAATATGAAAGGGAGGGGGGGGCAGCAAACCCAATTAAAGGTAGTCCTCACATTATGACCGCAATTGTGTTCAGAATTGGACTGCCAGTATTATGAGAGTGTGTTATTTTCTCCTTGGTAGTTCCTTATCCTAATCAATGACCCTAATCAAATCTCTATCAATCCTGGCAAGCTACTATATATAAACAAGGAGCATGCCCCACATCTAGCACTGATGACATAAGCTAGTTGGGCAATGAAATGTCTGCAAGCAAACAACCAAGCTGAGAAAGCACTGAGGACTCAATAGTCCAATCCTCCGCTATATTTATTCTCTTCTATTGAATTACCTCTTTCTTTCTTTCTTTCTTTCTTTCTTTCTTTCTTTCTTTCTTTCTTTCTTTCTTTCTTTCTTTCTTTCTTTCTTTCTTTCTTTCTTTCTTTCTTTCTTTCTTTCTTTCTAGGACTGGTATGGAAATTAGCAAACAAATTATAACAAACAGTTGCTAAATGAATGATTCTAAGCTGAGGACCAGTTCTATTATTATTTTTTATTATTTTTATTTGAAGAAGTGGGCTTCTGCTTCCCACCCTCCTCTCTATTCCCTGTTGTTCTCTTCTGACTGACTATAAGACTCGGCAATGCAATAATTGTTGTTACTGAAGAATAGTGCAAGGATATGCTGCATACATGTTATTTCTTTTCTTATTGTTCACCTCTTCTTCCTTCCAGAGCAATACTGAAACAATGGTCCAATGGAAGACAGCTTAAAATAACCTGATAACGCATTCTGTTTGAGCATCCTCAAACGATGTTTTTTGTTCCAATGCAAAGTATTTTAATTATAGCTGCCCATATGGAAATAAACAGTTTGCAACAGGGATAGGCAGGCCCATGAATGACATTATCTTCCATCAGGGATGTAAAAACAAACCTATTCTATGTGTCTTTCCAAGAACAATTCTGCAATCCATCAAAAAGAGAGGGGGAGAGAAACTGCTATGGCACGAACTGGCATGTACTTTATACTACATCAGTTGTCTCAAAATCTTTTTCAACTCCAACGCTGCATATAAAAATGTGTCTGCAGGCAAAAAATGTATATTTGGCAGCATACAGGGGAAGAAAAGCGTGCATTGGGAATGTTCATGTAAACAACATTATGTACTAAGGATAATTACATAAAATGAATATATATAAGGATAAATTGCATGGAAGTGTACATTGGGGAAAATGTATACAAACTAAAATACTTTATGTAGGGCAAAATATTTTTCCCCCTTTTGCAGAAAAAGATCACAGCGTATTTGTTTGATAGATTAAATCTGGAGGAATGTCACACTGACATGGATTGGATATAGATTGGATTGGATGCACATTTTTGTGCCCCCCCCCACTTTTGTTTATCAAAATGCACTGGCTACTAAAAAGAGAGAGAATTTTCCCCGTTTTTTTTCTTCTTCTCATAAAGTGTTGGGAAGCACCCAACCTGGCAAGGAGAAGGACGCAAGTGCAGAATTAGCACGGAGTTACAGCACAATTGCCAAAGGGCTAGGACCAACCTTTGGAGCCTTATATTTGTTGGTTCCCAAGAGAAGGCTGCCAGTCCTGGGATGAATCTTGTATTTTAGGCAGAACATAATAAAGTAGTTGGGGCTTAGTAATTAAAACTCTGGGCTTGTTGGCTGGAAAGCCAGCAGTCCATGTTTGAGACTTGAGCTCCACGTAATGGGCGAGCCAACCTAGTAGTTCAAAACCATGCAAATGCAAGTACATAAATAGGTACCACTTCAAGGGGGAGGTAACAGCGCTCCATGACATCAAGCTGGCCACATGACCATGGGAATGTCTTTGGACAATGCTGGTTTAGTGGCCTTGAAACGGAGGTGAGCATAGCCCCCTATAGTCAGCAACAACTAGCAGACTTAAATCCACAGGAACTCCTTTATAATAAAATAATTAGCTTGAACTCTGTGCATATGGGTCTGATTGTTCAAGGCTGACATAAGACATGGATGCGTTTCTATCCACCAGGATGGGATTTCTGCCCAAGGGAAGATACTTTATGCATCTATCTAACATACTCCATAGCTCTGATGAAGTCAGAGGTTTCTCACTTCCCTCTAAGAGCAATTCTAATGGCTTTCTCCTGAAGTAGAAGCCGCTGATGCATGTCGTGAGTGATTCCTCACCACTGTTATTGCAACCAACCAGCATATGATGCTGCCACACGTCAGAGAAGGTTGCATATTTCAAAACTCTGTTAATCATAACAATTGAAACAGGAAATTCGGAACATTCTTTGCAGCTTACCAGGTTCGGGGATGATTAGCTGTGCACTGGTTTGTGCATTCCCAGCTTCGTTTTCAGCTACACACTGGTAGAAGCCTTCATCTGATTTTACTAAGCCCAGAATCCGCAGATTGCTGCCTCCCTAAAGAGAGAGAGAGACAAACAAGCCAAAGAGTGACCTTGGAGCTGTGAATTCAAGGAAGGGATCACATTGGGAACAACTTGTTTTGACTACAGGTAATCCTCAACTTATGACCACAATTGAGTCCAAAATTTATGTTGCTAAGTGAGTCATTTGTTCAGTGAATGCTCCCCCATTTTACACCCTTTCTTGACACCGTTGTTAAGAGAATCACTGCAGTTATTAAATTAATAACACGGTTGTTAAATGAATCTGGCTTCCCCCCTAACTTTGCTTGTCAGAAGGTCACAAAAGCGGATCACATGACCCCAGGACACGGCAACCGTCATAAATATGAGTCAGTTGTTGAGTGTCTGAATTTTGATCACATAGCCATGGGGATGCTGTAGCAGTCATACGTATGGAAAACGGTCATAAATCACTTGGTTCAGGGTCGCTGTAACTTTGAATGGTCACTAAATGAACTGTTGTAAGTTAAGGACTACCTGTCTAGGTACTCCTCGACTTAGAAGCACAATGGGGAGTAGAATTTTTGTTACTAAGCACGGTGGTTATGTGAATCACATCTGATTTTACAACTTTTTATGTGAATCATTGCAATTATTATATTAATCTGGTAATCATTTATTTATTTATCTCTATTTATTTATTTATATTTATTTATCAAATTTATATGCCATCCATCTCACTGTCATGTGACTTAGTTGTTAAATGAATCCAGCTTTCCCATTGAGTTTGCTGTCAGAAGATGGCTGGGAAGGTTGCAAATAGTGATAGTTCAAAGCAGGAGGCCCTCTACCATCCCAGACAAATCTAGTCTATTTTCGAAAACCTCCAGTGATGGAGCACCCATAACTCCAAGAGACAGGCTATTCCACTGATTAATTGTCCTGTCAGAAAATTTCTCCTTAGTTCCAGGTTAAATCTCCATCTGATGAGCTTCCACCCATTGCTTCTTGACTTGCCTTCTAGTGCTTTGGAGAATAAGTCAATCCCTTCTCCTCAGTGATGTCTCCTTAAGTATTGGAAGATAGTTATCATGTCCCCTCAATTCTTCTCTTTGATAGGCTACACAAACCTAATTTCCTCAACCGTACATTGTACTTGAATTTCCCAGAAACTACAGAAACGGGATGGACAATTCATTTCCCCCTAAGTGGGCTTTTCAATATACTAAGGTAGCTGTCACATGACTAGAAATGAATAACAAGCTTCAAAATTTTGTTTATAGTTGAGAGATGAATTATGAGGAACAGAGTGCATTTGTTATATTTTAAGAGATTAGTAACTAATGGTTTTTTGTACTTGTCGGGATGAAATCCTTTGTATTTTTCTCTGTTTTTTCCCTTTCTGCACCTTCTACTTTTTTTTAATGTAGTTTATATTAGGTTTTACTTTTTAATTGTAAGCTTTAATAAAATTATATGAAAAAGTGAGCTGTCACATATGCTTATTTTCTGAAATAATGTTGATTTGAGCAAGGCTCTTAAATTTTCTCCTCAGGGAGATAAGGATGATTCATACCCAACCCTGCTGAGCACCTGCGAAAAATGATAAAGATGACAATGTTGATATTTATATCTTTTATTTTCTGTATTTGCCTTTTTTATAAAAAAAAAAAAACAGCAGGCATTGTTTTATGGTGGTGTTTTATTCTAAATTTTATGCTTTATCCTAATGGGTATCTCTAAACTATAGCTTAGCCAAGGAAGTTTGTAAAAAAAGAAGAGAACATAGAAGACAATAGCAAAATAAATAAAAATAAATAATTTTAAACATTTTAAACTAATACATTACATCTTAACATTTTGAACATGTGACATTCCTAATTATAGAGGAAAATAGGTATTACAAATCCTGAAAATAATGTTAACTTCCTTCAGAAAACATTGAATGAGATAGATACCTATAGATATCTATTCCTATGTATCTTCCCTCATCACTATCCTAGAACTTTAATAAAATGTATATTTATTTAAACAAATATGCTGACTCTTATTTGTTTACACTGCTATAAAGTCAAGACTATGTTGTTAAAAGAATGATAATGCTGCAGAACAGAAAATAACACAAATTTCTTATCTAGCACTTAAAATTGACATTAAAAAAATCTCCACTATCTTGCATAGGAAATATATTTGCGTTGTCAGTAGCTTCATTGTTTTCTTCATGATTTTTAAATATTTCTTCTGAGTAAGAAAAATAATTTGAAGGTCAATCTGTTCTACAGCTACAAAATTCTAAGTTGGCTCCCTCTGCTGTAAAAGTTTTGATTTCTAAGTGAGAACTCAAAAGAAAATAAAAGTTTTGCTTAGAACTGCAGAATAAAATTCCAGGCAAGCAAACTTGCATTATCTGATTGTCTTTCTTATAAACAATAATAATACATTTATGGGTAAGGTTGTATGGACTTGAAAGTTCCTACCACCAAACAGATCTTTTCTGAAAATAAGGAGAAATTATTCCAAGCCATTTTTAATTGAAAGGTATTTGATTGAGATCAGCATTGTCCATTTATTGACAAGAAGGGGTCTTCTTTCAGCAGACTGATGTCCTTATATATGAGATGTGTTAGATGTCTCACAACTAAGTTGTTCAAAATCGGGGAAAGTACTGTGTGGACTTAGTGTTTTAAGCCCCAGTAAGCTTCTTCTGAAATAAATATATATTTTACAATACTGGATATTAACTTTGGATTTAGAAATTCTATTCAATATATTACAGAAGTTCTATATCAGTGTGCTTCCTTTCTAAGATGTATGTATATGTTATTTGATAAAGTCTCAATTTTCATGTAATGATGGGCCTTTTTTTATAGCGGCACAGTTGTAGGCACTGATGATGTTACCTAGTTGGGTAATGAAACATTTGCAAGGAAACAACCAATTTCAGAGAACACCAAGGACTTGGTGATCTCTCAGTTTGATTGTTTTCTTGAAGATGTTTCATTACCCAAATAGGTAATATCATCAGTGCTAGCCAGAAAATAACCAGGCTCAGAGAGCACCAAGGACTCAACTCTGAACTGCAAATACTCTTTACAGTTTGATCTTAAGCCCATTTTTCTCTGAATATGCATCGAGGCCCAACATTTTTTCCTCAGATCTTTCTATAGTGATCATGCTCTTACAGTATTCCATGTTAGGTCAGGCTACAACTTTATAGTGCTGCATAACTTCATAACATCACGTTCTCCTAAGCTAAACAAACTGAGTACCCTACCTGACAGAGTTGAAAGCATAGAATTACTCATTCACTCAATAGAACACTTAGCAACACGTTTTGAAACAACTATACAAGCGAGCCTAATCTCTCTTGAAAAAAAAATACAGCACAGATAAGTGAGTACCTATCAGTTCAAAATCAAATCCCACAACAACCACAACCATTACCTCAACTACAATCACAACTACAACCACAAATAATCACCAAACCACAGCCACAAACAATTACTATCCTTTTAAATAATTCCACAAATAATATCTCCTTAATCATCAGAGACATCATGGAATGTGAACAGAAATGTCCAAATGCCATCTTATTTGGTCTCAAAGACACCAACGAATCAGATGACAGCACCAAAGTTCATGATGTCATAAGCAACTCAAATACAACAAACATCTCTCCTGAAGATATCACTGAAATAACCAGAGATGGCCATGGGTACAAATACAGTGATGGCTCTGTGGCCCCAAGATTTTGTAGAGTTGTATGCAAAAATGAGTCCAGCAAACGCATATTCATTTGTACAATAAATGCCATTGCAAAAACCAATCCCAACCACAAAAAACTTCGCTCAAGACCAGACTTATCCATACTGCAAAGAATCTGCTCCCGTGAACTCCTGCGCAGAACTCAAAAACAGTCTAGACAATGGAGAAAAGGACCTATACATTGACTACAGAGCTGATTGCATGAAAAGAAAGTCACACAACCCACAACTCCACATCCAACCCCACCCCATCCAATCCAACATCACTCAAAAAACTAGGCATGCACACCCCTAACTACCTCTATTCCAACCACAGCTGGCCTTAAATGCAAACTACTCCATGCAAGAAACCTTGTAAATAAAATACCTGAATTTCTCCTCTTACTAAATACAGCTAAATTCAGCATTATATTTGTCTGTGAAACATGGCTCAGTGCATCTCTCCCTGACTCCATTACCACAGTAAGAGACTATCATGTTTACCGATCAGATCGTAACATCCGTAGAAGAGGTGGTGTTGCTATCTTCTGTAAAAAGTCCCTATATTTAAAAAACATCCAAGTTACCCAGGAGCTTGCTATTCCTGAGACTATCGTCTGTGAACTGTCCTTAAATATCACATTTCAGTTCTTACTATATTACAGAGCCCCTGACTATGACATCGAACATGCAAACAAGCTAAATATATTACTAACATGGGCAGCATCCTGCCCACACACTTTTATCTTTCTTGGTGACTTCAATCTACCTCATATTAACTGGACCCTTAACGAATGTACAACTGAATCCCACACATGCAACCTTCTACAATGCAATAACAAATCTGGGACTAGAACAACTAGTAACCAACAACACTAGACTTAACAACTGCCTTGATCTCATTGAATTCAATTTATGGAATACTTTACTTTACTTTATTAAAATTTGTATACCGCCCCCTCTCCCATATAAATATACATACAATAATTAAAATAATTAAAATGAGTTAAAAAAAATTAAATAGATTGGCCATTATCAAAAGATTAAAAGTATACTAATTAAAGAACCCTTTTCCAACATGATTGACTTTTGTCTTAAAATACGTCCACACAAAAATAATCACAACGATGGAATCCCCAATTATAACTACAAAAAAGGCAACTATGATCTTATAAACAATGATCTCTCATCCCTTGATTGGCAATTTCTATTCTCTGGATGCAATACTGTAGAAGACCATTACAACATATTTTTACTTGAAGTCAAAAGAGTCATCAAACTATATGTACCATTAACAATTCCCAAAACCAGAAAAAACAAATTATCCAAAACAATAAGGAAGCTTCAATCCAAAAAGAAATCACTTTGGCGGAAAAACAAATCTGGTCACATTGCCAACTTCAAAAGCCGATACAAAAATTTATCCCACCAGATAAAAACTGAATGCACCAATTATCACATTAAACAAGAAGAAAATCTTCTATGCACTAATTCCACCCATGCTTTCTACAATTTTGTAAACAACAAACTAAAAGACTCAAGGTCCATCCCATCCCTGAAAGGACCTAATGGTAAAGACTGCAATGATGACACTATTAAAGCCAACCTTTTTAACACATTCTTTGGCTCAGTATTTGTAAACAGCAATGGATCATGCCCAGTATTTCCTAGTCGAACCACAGACAACTACAATGATCTAATACATATCGGTTTTACAGAAGACAATGTTGAAAAAGCACCATGCGATCTAAAACCATCTCTATCTATTGGACTGGACACAATATGTGTCTACTTTTTAAAAAAGCTATCCACTGCCATAGCCGAACCTCTAAGCATAATCTTTGAAAAATCTTTCAAGACCAGCTCCTTGCCAAAACTATGGTCACAAGCCACAGTCATCCCCATCTTCAGAAAGGGAGACCCCAGCCTAGTTGAAAATTACAGACCAATCTTTTTATGTTGCATCACCTGTAAAGTCATGGAATCAATTATTAACCATCCATTATCCTCCACTTAGACAAAAACAACCTACTTGCTAATAAACAATTTGATTTCAGAAAAAACTATCCTGCAATCTGCAACTCTTACACTGCAAAAACATATGGACTACACAACTCAATCTGGGCAAAACAATAGATGCAATCTACATAGACTTCTGTAAAGCCTTTGATTCAGTGGTACACGACAAACTACTCCTAAAATTAAGGTCTTATGGTATCTCTGGATACCTGCATAACTGGATAGAAGCATTCCTGTCGAAACAGACAACAAATGGTCAAAATTGGGAGCATCCTATCAAATTCTGTCAACAGTGGTGTCCTCCAAGGCAGTGTTCTAGGACCAACTCTTTTCATACTCTACATAAATGACCTCTGTGATCATATCAAGAGCAACTGCGTTCTCTTCGCTGATGATGTAAAGCTATTCAACACCACAGACAATACAGCTACCCTTCAAATACTATGTATCAGAATGGTCAAACAAATGGCAACTTCAAATCTCAACAAATAAATGCTCTTGTCCTACATATTGGCAAAAAAAAAAATCAGAAAATAAAATACAGGCTGAATAGTCAAGACCTTGTTGATGATCCAAACTCTGTCAAGGATCTTGGAGTACTCATCTCAAATAACCTAAGTGCTAGAGCCCACTGTAACTACATCGCCAAAAAGGCATTAAGAGTTGTTAACCTAATCCTACATAGCTTTTTCTCTGGTAATATTACACTAATAACTAGAGCATACAAAACATTTGGTAGACCAATACTCGAATACAGCTCATCAGTCTGGAACCCACATTATGTATCTGATATTAACACAGTTGAGAAAGTCCAGAAATATTTTACAAGAATATTTTCGGTCTGATCTAAGTATGGTATATAAAATCATACATTGCAATGTCCTACCTATCAATGAATACTTCAGCTTCAACCATAACAACACAAGAGCAAACAATAGATACAAACTCAAGGTTAATCGCACCAAACTTGATTGCAGGAAATACGACTTCAGCAACAGAGTGGTCAATGTCTGGAATACTCTACCTGACTCTGTGGTTTCTTCCCCAAACCCCAAAAACTTTAACCTTAGACTGTCTACTGTTGACCTCACCCCTTTCCTAAGAGGTCTGTAGGGGGCGTGCATAAGCTCATCAATGTGCCTGCCGTCCCTGTCCTATTGTTTTTTTTATCTTTTATTTTTCTTATATGTATCCGTGTATTCATAACTATGTTTTACTTATACCTATTATCTTGTAAGCAATTGATAAATAAATAAGTAAATAAATAAATAAATACATAAATACATAAATAAATAAATATAGCAGACCATGATTGAAGAGAAGTCACTGAATAAAGTACATTTTGAATAGGGCTCGGTACAAATAAGATATGGGTGCTTTATTACTTTAACCATATGTCAGAATTGAAAGGGTATAATTGGAAGGGTTGTTTTTCAAGGAATACTACAAATGTTCTTGACTGGGTTAAGAAAGATCTCTCACTTAACTTGCATTGCAACGAACGCCTTAGAGTAGATCTGATTTGGTCTACAAATCTAGCTAAACGTATTGCATATTGTTATGATATTATCACTCCCAATAGATAATGACTAATTAAAATCACTCATATAGAAAAAAAAAACCCCAGCTATTAGAAAAGAGCAAAGGTGACTAAAAAATCACAGAAGATCATGGGGAAATGGTTTTCACCTATTTCCTCTCCATCCTTACTTTAAAGCAATCGTTTAATCTGTGTACCTTATTACATTATTACTAACTTTGAAAGCCCACCTTGCTGTATTACCATTAAAAAAGCAGATTCGCTGGAACCATTTTACAATTTAGGTTGAAGCTGTTGAACTGGTTTCAAAGGTGTAATAACAACCACTGATAATTACCACTATCTGAAAATAATCACTAGGAATGACAACTTCTCCGTTCTTGATCCACTGTACTGTAGGGGCTGGTTTTCCAGAGACAGCACATTCAAATTCGATGTCCATACTTTCATAGGCATAGAGATTTGAAGGGTGAGTGATAAACCACGGAGGAACTGCAAAAACAAAAAGAAAGAGAGATCAGAATGAAAGCTGTTACCAGAAACTTGATACGCAATTATTTATCTGTGACAAATCCTCAGCTATCAGATAAAATGTAGTCAGTAGATCAAACTTGAGTGATTAAGGTGTTGGTCTAATAACCAGGAGACTATGAGTTCCTGTCCTACCTTAGGCAAAAAAGCTAGCTTGGTAACTTCAGGCCAAACATCAGGAGAATATGAGTTATAATCCCACTTTAGACACAAAAGCTGCCTGGGTAACTTTGGGAGAACAGGAGAACATTAGTTCTAGTCCCACCTTAGACATTAAAGCTGATTAGGTGACTTTGGACCAATCAGCAAGAGACTGTGAGTTCTAGTCCCATTTTAGACATAAAAGCTGGACGAGTCACTCTCTCTTGGCACAACCCACCTTACAGGGAGAAGAAAAGAATATTAGGCATGCTCGCCACCTTGAGTTATTTATAAAAATAATAAAGGCAAGATATAAATAAATAAGTAAATAAATAAAAATATACCATCCAATTCCATAGTATTGTGATACATGATCTTTTACTTAACCTGTGATTGGCTTTACAAAATAAACTAGGGTGAGCAACAATTTTCCAAGCCTGCAGGAAGAAGATGTAAGCCAAATGATCTTTTCAGAGGACAAATTCTTATTAAGCTGGCAATTATCTGTTGTCTTGTATTACTATAATGTATTAACACTTTTCCTGTATAGTATGTGATATGCTAATTTAATTTAATTTCATCATTATCATAATACTAGTTATAGTATGATAGAAATTTGCAATTCAAGGGAAACTGCTAATAACATCACATTTCTAATGAGTTTTTCTATCATCAAAAAAGATGGGAGGTGGAGGGAATCTGTCCTGTTCGTCAGCTTTCAACAAGGGAACAATATTCATTATTCTGAATATTCATAGCTGCAAGAAAGCCAGATTAGATTTTTAATTTTCAGGATAGCATCCACGGCTTGTTTTTTGACATGGAAAATGCAATTGTGTTTCTGAAGCAGCCATGCGTGATGTCAGAATAATACAGTTTTTATAGTTGTATCAATACAAGGAGGAATTATCTAATAGAATATGCATGTATAACTAATGCTATGTTCTTTGGGTTGCAAAATTATCAGACCTATAGATCATTGTATTTATTTTACACTTATTGATAGCTAAAGAGTCAGTCTGGGGTAGTGGTTAAAGCAGAGGTAGGGAACGGTGGCCCCTTTATGACTGAGCATGGCTGGCTCAGGAATTCTGGGAGTTAAAGTCCACCAGTTATACAAAGGCTATTGTTCCCCACTCTGGGTTAAAGCATCAGGCCCAAAATTGGGAGACCATACATTTTAATCCCGCCTTAGGTACAAATTCAGCTGGGTGACCTTGAGCCAATCACTCTCCCTCTCTCAACCCGAAGAGGATTTTGTTGTTCAGTCACTAAGTCTTGTCCAACTCTTCACTGTCAACCCTGGAGCCATCTTGGAACATCTTCAGGGTTGCTACAGCGAGGCTGAAGAGAGCTGTGGGAAAGGGAGGGGGGAGTAGAGATAACTGTGGGAACATATAGCCAAAATAACATTCTTTCTTCTGAGAACCAAGGACATTCTCATTAGCACCTGGAAGGGCATGGGCAGGAGCCACCTCGTTTGAGGAAGGTAACATGATTATGGCACGTGGTGATAGTGGGTAATGAGGGAAAGAACTTTGGATTTTGAACTGAGTGGAAAAAACCCGGGGAACTTCAGAGTCAGGTTTTCACCAGGTGTGTCAATATGACATGCCTAATAAATCTATTCTTTGAGGGAGCCTTGGGCCTTGGAGTTTTGATTTCATCTGAGCTGTTAACTTGGAACCTTGACATTCGCGATCCTATGAACTATAGCACATCAGCTTCCCCAGTCCTTCCCCCACCCAAACCCATGTTCATTGCATCAATGATACTATCTAACATCTCATCCTTTGCTGTCCCCTTCTCCATTTGCTTTTCCAACATCAGGGTCTTTTGCAATGAATCCTCTCTTCTCCTTTCACTCCCTGAGAAATGATCACAATTCCACAGAAGAAAAAAAGAAAGGTAGATAACCATTAGCCCAAAGGACTTTTATGAAACATGAAAGAGAAATATATGTTTATTTAAAAATATGCATCTTTTGTTGGCAGCAATTCAATATTAAAAAGAACCAAAGCTACCAAAGCTAAGAACTTTAAAATTAACAAGATCAGGATCAAAAGAAGCAGATCAAGCAGGGGAAATAAATGTAGGACTATGTTCATTTCTACTTCTGCAAACTTAATAAATTTGTTCTATAATTTGTCCTCCTCAGAGTCAATTTGGAAAAGTATGGAGGGATGTGTACAGGGGAAGTCGAGCTATTTTAATAAGAGATGAAAGTTATTGGCATTATCCAATAGCTATATCTATGAAAACGCTAAGAAAGCAGTGACCCTATTAAACCTACTTTGCTTAAAAGCACTGTTATTAAAAAGAGAAATTTCAAAGAAAAGCTAAAAAGAACATTCACATATATTATTAACTGAAATGAACCCCCTTTTTTCCCCCGAGAAGATATCTGCAATATAAAACCATACTGTGACATTGAAAAGAAACCTGTTTTTTTCCCTCATAAAAATATTAAAAATAATGGATGAAAATACTGAGAACTATACTAATTTTAGAACATTCATTTGGGGGGAAAAAAGATAAAACCCAGAAAAATTCAGAGCACAACTGGAATTTAGATTTCACAGAAGTAGCTAAGGAAATGTTAATGTCCAATACAGTGAATTGAAGAAGAAGAATTACCATTGAGTACAGCATGAATCCAAAATCAATACGTTCATAATTCAGAAATTCTGATGGACCACATTTGTTAACTATTCCTAAAAAGCTCAGTGAGGGACAATTTTTTGCACCTCACAGTTGGATTTCTGCAATTTTTTTGTTTCTCTGAAATTGGAATCTTCTAGCTTTTTCTCCTCTAGGAACTCAACCTGGCTTACCCTACAATTCTTTGTTCATTATTTCATCACAACATTGTGAAGGAGAGGACACAGAATGATAAGGACTTAGCAATATCACTTAATGAGCTTTCACTGGTGACAGTGGATTTGAAGTTGTTCAAATCCACCCTCTAGAAGTAAAACCTTCACCCCTAGATCCTACTAGTTCTTTTTAATTTGGGTAAAAAGGAATTAAATAACCTTTTCAGTCTCAGGAGCCTCTGAATTATTTAACCATTAGTTCAGAAGTCAGAAAGTAATTTAAAATACAGGTAGTCCTCGACTTATGATAGTTAATTTAGTAACCGTTTGATATTACAACTGATAAAAGTGACTTGTGACCGTTTTTCACATTTAAAATCATCACATGGTCAAAATTCAAATGTTTGGCAACTGGTTCATATTTATGACGGTTGCAATGTCCCGTAATCACACGATCCTCTTTTGCGACCTTCTGACAAGCAAACTCAATGGGGAAGCCAGATTCACTTAACAACCATGTTACTAACTTAACAACTGCTGTGATTCACTCAACAACTATGGAAAGAATGGTTGTAAAATGAAACAAACTTGGTTAACAAATGTTTTACTTAGCAACATAAATTTTAGGGTCAATTGTGGTCGTAAATTGAGGACTACCCATACCAAGTTAAAAACAGGCATGTCAGAGCAAGGTAATGTAGCAGTAATTCTCCAAAATATCTCTGCTGAGTGTTGTTGGAATCAGTGTTTACAAAATCATAAAGGAATAAGAATGAAGCTCTCTTTTTTAAAAAAGTTTGGAACATTTCTTTCATCATACAGCTTTGGACAAATTTATGTATACTGTTGATAGTGCTAAATAGTTATCAAAGTTAAACAAAGCAATGTCATTTTTCAGAGAGAAATAATACAGAAAGATGAACAAAAACAACCAATAATGATACTAGCTTTCCAGGCTTGTACCCTGGTTGATGTGATGGGAGTTCAATTCACATTATTCCCCCCAAAATATGATACAACAGCTGTAGAATTATAAAAGCCAATTTATTTGTTAAGGTACTAGATTTCACAAAGGTGAAGAGGAATGCGAGAGTAGGAGATCAAAGGACTGCTGTAATCAATTCTTACCTGTTCAAAGGAGATATTAATAAATTATTTCAAAAGAGAATGGGGTTCAATTTCCTTGACATACCACTGACAATGAAACATGACTGGGTGACTTCAAAAAACCATTTTCTTTTTATTTTCTGAAAACTCTTTTTCCTCCATATTTTATCTCATTCTACTTTGTGACAAGAGCTCAGATGCCAAGAAATGAAATTCTGCATCAAAGACATGCAAGTATTCAAGCTTACAATGAAAATGCCAAGCATGTTCTCTAATGAGCCCACAAAGGTATCTCAACAGCCAATTGAAAGATTATTGGCAAAGAAGCTAGTTATGGAAAGTGCATGACTTTACCGTTTTCTCAAAATGTCTTCTTTGGAAATGACATCCTCAGTGAGTAAAGCCAGGGGAGGCAGAAATAATTTGCTCTTTTCAAATGCATTGAGATTTATTGTGGTTATTCCCAAGACTATCACGACTATCATCTAGCTCTCAAAGACAGTTGGGGAAAGGAGAAGTTAGGAAGTAGCCTGGTGAACTGATGAGTGTCACCATTCCAACTAACCAACTCGAAACCAATAAACTCTGAGACAATCAATTCCTCAAAGTTCTATTTTATTAGAGTGGTCATATTGGCACATCTGGGAAAACCCAAATCTGAGAGATTCGGTTTTTCCCTTCCCAAAAGAGAAATCAAAGATCCATCTCCTGCATCCATCAGTCCATCATATGGTCCAATCAAATCTTCGTCCCAACTGGAGACATCCTCCCAGTCACTCCCCTCCAGGTGCAGGGCAACATGCCCTTGACTCTCTGAGGATGAAATCCCCCCTCCCAAAATCCCAGGCACTGAATGTGTCAGCCTCCAAGCTTCCAAGAACAAAAATGGCTTTCAAGGCTGACAATGACTACTGGAACTAAGAAATTGTGCTGTGATGGGCAGAAAGAGAGAGAGAGATAGTGAGAAATGAGGGATAGGTTATCATAGAAAAGGGGTTGAAAATCCATGTCCAACCTCAGTTGGAAGATTGCTGGAGACCTTGATCTCTGGCTGATGTTCCTAAATGCCAAATCTAATGTAGCAAAGCCATTCTAATCCACATTTTAAACTCAGATTAAGTGAAGATGGCATGTATGATCAAAACTTGAGTGAGTAAGGGAAACGGGGTGTCTGTTTGTGAGTTATACTCACCTGGCTTTAGGTACTACAACAGCCTTGATCTCAAGATACAGGCGGTGCACTGGAGCACTTCTCCATTAGGAAATTATGATTGTCATTAGACCTAACTACTTCCAGAATAGCTGAAGCTTCCAAGTAGTCTTCAAGCTAGTCCATACCAGACTGGAGCCAAGATCTGGACTATGCAAAGAGGCTTCAGAAACAGCTGGGACAGGGACAGGGTGTAAGATGCAGGCAAGAACAACATGAACAACCAAATAGTTGGCATTGTGTGCAGTGTATGGGCTACACCAGAGATGTCCAACCTTGGGAACCTTAAGATTTGATGACTTCAACTCCCAGAATTGAAGTCTACAAGACTTAAAGTTGCCAAGGCTGGAGGCCCCTGGGCTACACCATCCCAAGTTCAGATCAGAGATTCCATAGACCTTCATAGAAAATAACAGGGGCTAAGATTCTGTGAGGCTTCCAAATCCAGACAGATAGGTAGTACTGACCAATCAACCAGGTATTCTGGTAGTAGGCCAGAATCAGAAGACAGTGGTGGTGATTGATGTATCAGTGCCAAGTGATAGTAACAACAGGAAGAAGGAGTGTGAGAAGCTATTAGGCCCTGAAGAATGTGGAAAGTAAACGCCAAGGCGATCCCATGGTAGTAGGAAGGAACACTTGAGGCTGTGACTCCTAAGCCAGGAAAAGGGCTCTAACAAGTTCCAGGAATGAACATATAGCTCTCTATCCAGCAACAGTGCAGTATTAGGAATAGCTAAGATTCTGCACAGAACACTCAAACTTCCAGGGCTTTAGTAGAAGACCTGAGTTTGAGGCAAACAAATAGGAATGAGAAGGGATAAGCACTTAGACTTATATACCACTTCATAGTGCTTTACAGGCTGCTTTAAGTGGCTTACAGAGTCAACATATTGCCCCCTAAAATCTGGGTCCTTATTTTACCCACCTCAGAAAGTTGGAAGGCTGAGTCAACTTTGAGCCAGTCAGGATCAAACTGCTGTCAGTGAGCAGAGTCAGCCTGCAATATCACATTCTAACCACTGTGCCATCATGGCTCTTATATAGAACTGTAAGTAGGGTATGTATGCATGCATGTATGTATGTATGCATGCTTGGATGCATGCATGCATGCATGTACAGTATGTATTTATTGGAAATATATATATTTCTATTGGAAATATTGGAAAAGACTCCATTTGAATTTTCAATTTTAATTTTAAGTAACAACGGCCTCTCTTATAATTCTTAATGGAGAAGTAGACAGAAGACTCACAAATCTAGGAGGGGAATAAAAGCAAATAAGTTTAAACCCAATCAATGTTCATGATTTGTTTTTCATCAAGATTTTGTCCAAAGAATGCCTCAAACAGCAAGCCTAAGAAAGAACAGAAATCATAACGTATAGCTGGAATTTTATAACTTGCATGATGCAGCTCTGAGATAGAGAAGAAGAAATCTCTGGGGGTAGAAACTGAAATTAAAATAAATGTGGAAATATTAAAAAGAAGGATCACAGCTGAACTGGTCTACTTTCTTCCTATCCTGTCAATTTGTTGCTCTAGGGAGTAGATAACCTTTGTTCTCAGCTCTAAAAGTTAAGTGCAAAATGATGAAAGGGAATCAGACTAAGCCTTGCAGTTATAGGCACTCCATTGTATTACTACCCTCCCAGTTTTTATGAGATGGTACCATTTCAATCAAATGCAAAGAAATCATCAAATTCTAATTTGATTAGTAGCAAAGCAAGTAATCCTACTTCACTGGTTAGAAAAATATTGCTCTTTTCACATGTTGTTCACAATAGCATAAGCCCTACGGCAGGTTGAGATAAACCTGCAGACATTATTGATGATCCTGTGCATTTGTTCATCTCTTATTTTTTCATTATTATTTGAGAAAAACCACAAGGCTGCCAAGAGGATTCTCCCCGGGCTTTGGGAAGGACCAGCCGTGCATCTCTAGAATTCATGAATTACTCTGTTTCTCTTCTTTATCACCCGAGCTCAAACACAAAGTCAGTATGTCGTCTACTGTGAACTATAATTTTCGAATATCTACGGAGATACTCAGTCATCCAGATAATGGTTGTCTCAAAGGTGCTTTTTCAAAAGGCAACTGGACTATGTCTTTTTAATCTGGAGGAAGATATTTCATTTCTCATCCAAGAAGTTTCTTCAGTTCTACTCCCGTCCAGTCAGTTAGAATTGAAGAAGCTTCTTGGATGAGAAGCAAAACGTCTTCCTCAAGGAAACAACATAGTTCAGTTGCCTTTTGAAAAAGCACCTTTGATACACTTTTGAAAGTCCTGGCTTTGCCTATAACAAGGTTGACTCAGCCTTCCAAGATGGGTAAAATGAGGACCCATATTGTTGGGGGCAATATATTGACTCTGTAAACCACTTAGAGAGGGCTGTAAAGCATTATAAAGCATTATATAAGTCTAAGTACTATTACTATTGCTATCTGTTGTCCTTCTCTGAACATTGAGACCTTCAAGAAGAGATTGGACTGCCATTTGTCAGAAATGGTGTAGGGTCTCCCGCTTGGGTGGCGGGTTGGACTAGATGACCTATAAGGTCCCTTCCAACTCTGATTATCTGTTATGTTCCAACTTACAATGAATCTTTCTTAAAATGTGTTACCCAGTACTATTATGACTAGATTCACACATCAGGATGTTTTATTTAATCATGGCTTATTCAATAAACCTCTTGGCTATTATTTATTATCATCATTTATTAAATTTGTTTGCCACCCATCTTGCCCCAAGCAGACTGTGGATGGCTTACAACATTAAACTGAAACCATAAATATATAAAATCACATTAAAATTACGATAAAATACAAGCTATGAATAAACATGGGGAGGAAGGGAAGAGATGTTTGAATAATATTCATGTTTACAAACTCATGCTTTACAAAGAACAATATTTGGATTTGTACAGCAAGGTAAGTCAGGCATGTCCAGCCTGCAGCAAATAGCAATAACACTTAGATTTATATACCACTTTATAGTGCTTTACAGCCCTCTCTAAGCAGTTTACAGAGTCAGCATATTGCCCCCAACAATTTGGGTCCTCATTTTACCCACCTTAGAAGGATGGAAGGCTGAGTCAACCTTGAGCCTGATGGGATTTGAACTGCCAAATTGTAGGCAGCTGGCTGCAGAAGTAGCTTACAGTACTGCACTCTAACCATTGCATCACAGAGGCTCCTAAATGGGCCGAACGTGGTCCTGGGCAGCTGGTCCTACAAGATTGCAAACTTTTAACGTTATTATATGATTTTTCTATTTATCTATGTTATGTATTTTATATGCAACCCAATATAATTCCTCTTCACTCGAAGTTATCCAGGCGAACCAAAAGGCTGGATAGACCTGAGCTAAGACCATTTGCAAGAAGCTACCGATTTATCAACTAAAGTGACCCAAATGGGAATTTGTGTGGAGGGCTGCCAAGTACAGTAGTTATTTATTTATGGGAGTGGGGAAAGGCATAACAGCTCAGCAAATAGCTGACCCAATCTACTGAATTGAGAAAGCTGAAGGAGAACAGTTACCCTACTGAAAATAAATATTGTCAAGAGAAAAGCAACTGAGATTTCCTAGCTGTTTTCACTAACTCTGTGAGTGCCGCTTTGATCTCAGTATTGATGTTTTTTTAAAAAAGACTTGATAACTGCTAAATTCAACAATTCCTCATTGACAGGGAACTCTTTGGACCTTTTACTGAATTATGTAAAAAAATAAGTTGATTAATGTAAATTGTGCCATAGTTATTTGATTTACCTTGCAGGAAGGGAAACTATATTGATCGAAGGACTGAACTAATTCAGGGCAAGGGCATAAGGAACTAACCATGACTGGGTATGTGTTTAACCAGCTTGCTCCTGATCCTGTGCTTGAAGCTATTCTCACATGAGGGGCATCCCTAAAGAACATAGGATTATAGGATTGGAGGACCACACCTAGAATACTGCATCCAGTTTCGGTCACCACACTATAAAAAAGACATTGAAACTCTAGAAAAAGTGCAGAGAAGAGCAACCAGGATGATTAGGGGGCTGGAGACTAAAACATACGATGAACAGTTGCAGGAACTGGACATGGCTAATCTAGTGAAGAGAAGGACCAGGGGAGACACGGTCCTCTTCACTAGACCAAACTAGTGTTGCAATATTTGAGTGTTGCAATAGTTGAGGGGCTGCCACAAAGAAGAAAGGGTCAAGCTATTTTCCAAGACACCTGAAGGCCAGACAAAGAATAATGGATGGAAACTGACCAAGGAGAGATTCAACCTGGAAATAAAATAAAAAATTCTGACAGTGAGAACCATCAATCAATGGAATAATTGGCCTTCAGAAGTTGTGAGAGCTTCATCACTGGAGGCTTTCAAGAAGAGTCTGGACAGCCAACTGTCAGAAATGGTGTAGAGTCTCATCTCGTCTCAAGGTGTTGGATTAGATGACCTATAAGGTCCCTTCCAACTCTCTTAATCTGTAATTTGTAAACACTTGCTCAAAGCAGGAGACTTTATGCCATCCTGGTCAAATTGTTATCCAAACTACTTTGAAAACCTCTTGTGATGTAGCATTTACAACTCAAGGAGGCAAGAAAAAGAAAGAAAGCTGGCAAATCAGAATAGTAAAAGAAGGAAGGGAAATCAGAGTATTGCCTGTGTATGTGTATTTGAAGCCCCATCTGCCTTTTTTACATGTGTGGGTCATATGACAACCCAGAAAAACTTCAATCTCAGAACTTCAATCTTGTGGTGGTGACCATAAATTTGACTTTTTGACACCCTCTCCCTACAGAAACATCTATTTTATAATTAGGTGTTGCATTCAAGCCCTCTCCGATTCATATTTACAAACCCATATATTTTCCATCCCCACATAAATTCAGTATTGATATTAAATTAATACATATACTGCCATCCAATCTGTTTACAAGTCAGAGAGTGTTCCAAAATGTTTTTTTTTTTTTAAGGAGGGTTTGACAGTTTGAAATAACTCATTTGTTTTTTGCTTTAAGGCTTAGATTCTTCTTTGAAGACATGGCTACACAAGGAAAGACACAAAGGAGAAAAATAATTGGAAACCACAAGCCATTCTTTCATTCAAAATTAAAAGCCCACGTGACAATGAAAGTGTGAACATGTCCCTTCTGCGATGCCCATATAACTGTATCTCTGGGAAGAAATAAAGCAAATAAATAACATAAGATTAACTAGAAAATGCATTCAACCTTTCAGAACAGGCTATTTCCTCAAAGGTTTAGAAATTATTACTCTTTAAAAAAAAACTTCCATTCTCGTGGGTTATATAACCTTTTTTTTCTTAACTTGCCTGATTGTTCCCAAGTTTTTGTCTAGAATCTCTTCAAACTGGAGTTACCAAGTGACCCAAATGACTGAAGTTGAGATTTTTTTATATGAAAGTCAGATAGATAGATAGATAGGTAGGTAGGTAGGTAGGTAGATAGATAGATAGATAGATAGATAGATAGATAGATAGATAGATAGATAGATAGATAGATAGATAGATAGATAGATAGATAGATAGATAGATAGATAGATAGATAGATAGATAGATAGACAGAGGGGGGGAGAGGTAGAGATAGAAGTAGAGAGACAGAGAGACAAAGATAGTGATAGATAGATAGATAGATAGATAGATAGATAGATAGATAGATAGATAGATAGATAGATAGATAGATAGATAGATAGATAGATAGATAGATAGAGGGGGTATTTATTTATTTATTTATTTATTTATTAATTACATTTATATACCGCCCTTCTCCCAAAGGACTCAGGGCGGTGAACAGCTCATCTAAAAACCCCACAAAAATACAAAAGTTAAAAAGTAATTAAATATTTAAATCAGCTGCAGACTAAAATTAGGAAACCCTCCCCCCACCCTTAAAAACCCAATTTAAAGTTAAAAATGGAGATCAAATTTAAAATCATTATCTCAGCCCAGGCCGGCCTGCTCAAAGAGCCAGGTCTTTAACGCGCGCCTGAAGGCCCTCAGGTCCGTGCCGGTACGAAGTTCCGGTGGCAGAGTATTCCAGAGGGCGGGGGCACCCACAGAGAAGGCCCTACTCCTTGGCGCCGCCAGATGACACATAGCGGCCGACGGCACCCGGAGCAGACCCTCCCTGTGGGAACGCACCGGCCTGTTGGAGAGCGTTGGCAGAATGCGGTCCTGAAGGTAACCTGGTCCCATGCCATGGGTCGCCCTAAAGGTCAAAACTAGAACCTTAAAGCGAACCCGGAGAGCCATCGGCAACCAATGCAGCTCGCGCAGGAGAGGCGTCACATGGGCGCTACGCGACGCCCCCATAATCACCCTCGCGGCTGCATTTTGCACCAACTGGAGTCTCCGGATGCTCCCCGCAGGGAGCCCCATGTAGAGGGCGTTACAATAGTCCAGGCGAGAGGTGACAAGGGCCTGAGTGACCGTGCGCAAGGCGTCCCGATCCAGGAAGGGCCGCAACCGGTAGATCCGATGGATCTGATGAAATGCCCCCCTGGAGACGGCCGCGATGTGATGTTCAAGCGACAGCCGTACATCCAGGAGGACTCCCAGGTTGCGAGCCCTCTCTGTGGGGGGCAGAACTTCCCCCCCAATAGCCAGCGAAGGTGTCAGCTGGTATATCGGGGCGCCGGAAACCACAGCCACTCGGTCTTGGATGGGTTGAGCCGAAGCCTGTTCCCGCCCATCCCGTCCCGCACGGCCTCCAGGCACCTAGACATAGCCCCCACAGCATCGTTGGGGTGGTCCGGAGTGGAGATGTACAGCTGGGTGTCATCTGCATACAGATGACACCTCACTCCAAGACCACGGATGATCTCGCCTAGCGGCTTCATGTAAATGTTGAACAGGAGGGGAGAAAGGACCGACCCCTGAGGCACCCCACAAACCAGGGGCCTAGAGGTGGACCTCTCCCCCCCCGCCAACACGAATTGCGAACGGTCGGAGAGGAAGGAGGAGAACCATCGAAGGACGGTTCCACCAATCCCCAACCCCTCCAACCGTCGCAATAAGATACTATGGTCGATAGTATCAAAAGCCGCCGAGAGATCTAATAGGACCAGGACAGAGGAGAACCCTCTGTCACGAGCCCTCCAGAGATCATCAACCAACGCGACCAATGCCGTCTCAGTGCTATGTCCAGGCCTGAAGCCCGATTGGAACGGATCGAGGTAAGTTGCTTCCTCCAGGTACTGGGGGAGCTGACGTGCCACCACACTCTCAACAACCTTCGCCACGAAGGGAAGGTTGGAGACTGGACGATAGTTGTTTAAAATAGCTGGGTCCAGGGAAGGCTTCTTGAGGAGGGGGCGCACCACCGCCGCCTTCAGGGCGGTAGGGAGCACCCCCTCTCTCAAGGAAGCGTTGACAATCCCCTGGAGCCAGCCTCGTGTCGTCTCCCTGGCGGCCGAAACCAACCAGGAAGGACACGGGTCCAATAAACAGGTGGTGGCATTCAGACCCCCCAGCAGCCTGTCCACACCCTCGGCGGTCACAGGATCGAACTCCCCCCAGATAACACTCACAAGACCTGCCCCGGACACCTCCCCCGGGACCACCCAATTGGAGTCGAGCCCCTCCCGAATCTGAGCGATTTTATCATGCAGAAATTGGGAAAACTCCTCTGCTCTACCCTGCAAGAGGTCATCCCGCGCTCTCGGTTCAAGTAGAGAGCGGGTCACTCTAAACAGGGCGGCAGGCCGATTTTCTGCTGATGCAATAAGGGCGGAGAAATACGAAGATTTCGCCGCCCCTATCGCCACAAGGTAAGTCTTAATATGAGATCTCACCTGTGTTCGGTCAGACTCAGAACGACTCGCCCTCCAAATGCCCTCTAGACGTCTTTTCCGGCACTTCATCTCCCGCAGCTCCTCCGTATACCACGGAGCCAAGCGGGATCTGTGCCGGGTCAGAGGTCGCAGGGGCACAACTCGATCTAGAGCCCCGGCGGCCAACCCATCCCAGGTGGCCACCAGGTCACCAGGCGAGCTGTGAGCCAGAGACTCAGGAAATGGCCCAAGCTCCCTCTGGAACCGTTCCGGGTCCATCAGGCGCCTGGGGCGGAACAATCTAAGTGGCTCCGCCTCCCTGCGGTGGGGGGTGGCGGAACGGAAGTCCAACCTGAGGAGGGAATGATCTGTCCATGACAGGGGTGTGATGACTAAATCCCCAAAAATACAGTCATTCAACCACTGCCCAGAGACAAAAATCAGGTCCAGCATGTGTCCTCCAATGTGAGTGGGGGCAGAAACTAACTGGGTCAGGTCCATGGCCGTCATGGAAGCCAAGAACTCCCGAACCAACCCCGAGGTTTCACCGGATGATGGCAGGTTGAAATCCCCCATGACCAAAAGCCTAGGGGTCTCAACCGCCAGCCCGGCTATCACCTCGAGGAGTCCGGGCAGGGCCGATGAGACGTGGCAGGGAGCCAGGTACGCCATCAAAAGACCCATCTGAACCCCTTGCCCCCACTTCACAAATAGAGATTCACAGCCAGCCGTCTGAGGGACAGTGGCCTCCCTAGGATAAAGGGCCTCCTTTATAAGCACCGCCACCCCTCCACCCCTTCCCTGAGCCCTAGGCTGGTGAAATGCAAGGAAACCTGGTGGGCACATCTCAACCAGAGGAACACCGCCCTCTGGGCCCAACCAGGTTTCGGTGACACCTACCAGGTCCGCGGCCTCCTCCTGAGCCAAATCATGGATCAGGGGAGCCTTGTTAACCACGGACCTGGCATTGCACAACAGCAGCCGGGTATTCAGGGCCTGAGAATCCAGACAACCAGGGCTGCAGGATGGGTATGGAGGGTC